>JAHLEZ010000021.1:0-600000 GCA_020726505.1 Leptodontidium sp. MPI-SDFR-AT-0119
ACTTCTAATGTCTATCACTACTTTGACAAAGAAAGACCTAGGAATCTCCAGTCTATTCCTAGAAATACGTCGTAAACTCAACATACTATCAGTCTCATCACACAGACTACAATTTTAAATGGACAGACACCCTTCAAATCAAATGATCACGGTGCTTGTCGAGAAATCCATCATGTACTGCCGAGCAACAAGACAAGACTCTGTGCTCACGGCTCTCTATGGCTATGGCAGCTCCTAGTACGTGTTGAGACCAATCCTCTCAGACCAGTCGAGCGAGGCCAGGTTCCAGAGCTCAACTGCCCATACTCACTAAGAGAACTGGAGGAAGCTGTTTGGGGTGGAGGGGAGGCATGTAGGAGGTGGGGATTGCTGGCTTACTCAAATTGCTATCAGCCAAGCCAACAGGCTGCGAGTCATAGGCGAGCAGAAGAGGCGAGAAGGGAATGGGGGGTGATGGCGTTTTGCTGTAACCTACATGAAATTTTAGGGCGTTCTTGTCTTTCGCCGTATCACTGTGTTCTCTATATTCAATCTGTTGAACAACTGCACATTGTTGAAATAAGCGAACAGAACAAAGTCGGAAGCAGTGTGTTGACAAACTACTCTACTACTCGAGTAGTACTCAAGTACTACTCTAGAGTAGTGAAATAGAGTAGAGTAGTTGATTTTTAGACTACTCTAGAGTAGAATTAGAGTAGTTATTTTGACTACTCTAGAGTAGTTGATTAGTAAGCTAATAATAGTAAGAAGAAGAATAATAATAGTGTCTCTTAGGCTTAAACCTATTTTATAAATGCTAGCGTTAATAGATCTTCTTTATAATTACAGCATTTAAACATCCGGATTTTGCTCTCTTTAAATATAAACTTTTTATTAAATTCGGTTTATTAGATCTCTTATGATTAAAACTTATATATTATAGAATAAAATAGCTTTATAAGTGCTACCGTGGACGGATTTTCTTAATAATTATAGCATTTAAAAGCGCTAATTTTACTCTCTTTAAATATAAATTTATTATTAACCTAAGTATTAGAAATCAAATATTGATTTATAATATAAAGAAACGCTTCAAATATAATTTATAATTAATCTGACAAATACTAATCTTTGATGTATAATCTTAATTATTAATCTATCTTACTAATATATTATTAGTCTTTTTAATTTATAATACTCTATAAGTATTAATAATCGTAATTAATAATATAGATTAGCTATTATTAGCTTATTTAATAAGTTATTAAGGTTATACTACGTAGGATATAGGACTCTCGAAGGCCGAGCCGCATCTAGCTACTTTAGGTAAGGGTCCCGCAATCTAAGCCTAATTAGGCTAAGTGAGGTCACATGACTACTACTCGAGTACTACTCGAGTACTACTCTAGAGTAGTAGAGTAGAGTAGAGTATTAGGTAATATATACTAGAGTAGAGTAGAGTAGTGGCCACTACTCTACTCTACTCTACTCAGTCAACACACTGGTCGGAAGTGGCAGTCATAATTCTCTTTGTGATGGGGCTGTCTATTGTGACTCCCAACAAAGCCACTTAAAGGTGGTGAATAAAACTAAGCATCAGTCAAGATCTACTTAAGGGAGCCTAGACTCGTAACTATTTATCTTCCTCTTTTTTCTGTACTACAATTCGCTACACATCGTTAGCATTAGACTTCATCAGACATCGCTGGCAGGCAAAGTCCTCTTCCACAGTTAGTGGGAAACAATACGGACCGTCTCCATTGAAGATCCATCATCGTCTGAAACAATACGCATTACAAACAAGATGGACAAGTGCTCAGAAAACCAGAACAAACAAGAAGCCGCCAAAGTCGAATCGGAGAAAAAGGCCGCCGAGAAAGCAGCTCGCGATGCCCGGACTAAACGACTCGAGGAGACGCATAGGAGACTCAAAGGTGAAGTCGAGGATTCAACAAAGGCAGAGATTACGTTGGCAAACGCAGACTATAAGGGAGCCGCAGTTACCTGGTTATGGTGTTGAGGTCGGTTCTTTAAGCGAATTTCTTGAGCTTTTGAATTTTTGGGATAGTACGAATGGAACATTATCAAACGGGGTTTTGCTGAAGTAATGTCTACTTGTACCTGCTTTGTCATTGATGCATATATGAATACAAAATACTCCGTTTATGGAGGCTATCTGACGCAGTGTATGGAGAACATGAGGTTTGGTTGGTACAAATCCCTGAATGACTGTAATAATATTACCAATAAGTGCAATAACGTCGTGACAAATGGTGTATAGAATTAGGGCTATGCCTAACATTGTAAGTACTCGGTCCTAGCTTCTGCTCTTCTGCTTTACTAGTACCGCTTCAACTCCTTGCCTACTTCGAGTGTACAGGATAGCGAGTCGTCAGGAAGTGAAGAAACTACGATATCGATGCAGCTTCACAAAACGATGATTCATTGGTTGCATAAGGATGGTTGGAGAATCGACCACCGTGAAAAGAACCAAGTTTGCTAGGGAGGTGTCGAGGGCGGATTACCGATAAATAAAGTCCTTATGTAAGGAAGCTACGGTACACGAACTCCTGGGAGCTTCTGCTCTCAGGAACGCTACCGTTCGAGGAACCCTGCCGTCCCTAGAACCCGTGGCAGCCGACATGCGACCTGATATCCTGGGACCTCGCTAACGCCCAGGATGCGTTGTTCGCATCAAGCAGACGGTATTACTATTGTCGCAAATTAATAGGAAGTTTACCAAGACTATTATTAGAATCACTTTCTAACTAGGTCGGCATGCATACAGATTAATAAGTAAGAAGTGATATGATAATCACTTTCCACTCGGGATAAGCGGGCTTCAAACACGGGGTGTTCGTGCAAAGACATTGGGAGGTTGACACCTCGCTTGCAACCTTGAAACCCGCAGGATTAAAAAGGGGAGCTTTAACTCTGCACGGCGCAGGGGAAGGGTTGTGCCTCAGCCGATCACTTGGCCAAGTTTGGTTGATGGCCGAAACCTTAAAGCTGAACTGCTCCCTCCTCGCAGAGCCGTTGATTTTCAACCATGAGGAGGGTGTTCTCATTCCTTCGAGCGAATCGAAACCTCTACATACAATCTTCGGTAAATAACTGGCCTCCTTCTGGTGAATCTCTCGCCTTCACCCAATATAGCGACATGGAGCTCACGCTCAGTCCTTCATCGCCCACCTTGCTTGCGCTGCTACAGCGACCAGACGATGCGCAGTTCACTCATCATGTTATTTTTCACTTGCGTCCCTGTGAGCTGGACAGCGGCGATATGCGCCAAGTGATCAAGATCATCTGTCAGATGAGCTCGCTTCGCAAAGTCGAATTATGCTACCGCGTCGGGAGTCCAATTCTTGACTTCATACATCAAGTCGCGCCATCATCCTTTTCGCAACTCCAAGCCTTCCACCTTCAGCCGGAACCCCTTGAAGGGCCGAGTGATTGGAAGCAGATGGACGTTTCCGCCGTCCCAGTCTTGCAACTATCTGACTTGCCTGAAGCTGAGGAGCTGTATTTACATGGACTAGAACTTACGAGCAAGTCTAGTGCAGCAGACCTTGGCAGATCATTCCAGACTCGGCGACTTACATTGAAGGAGTGCCAGATCAAGGCACCAGAGCTCGGCCTGCTCCTGCGCCGCAGTCCAAGACTCACCTCGCTGGAATGCGGGGTCTTGATTGATGCCGAAAAAGCTCGCGAATGGTTTGACTTGACCATGATCAACCAGGGGCTGGCGTCCTTTTACGCTACCTTGAAACATCTGACCATCTCATTCGAGCTTGCCACATCGACGGCAATCGACACCGGGAACGAAGGAACTTGGGGCATACGATCATCCTTGACGTCACTGGAGTCATTTTCGCAGTTGCAGAGCCTCGAAATTAGCTTTGTCACGCTTCTGGGCTGGAACGCCTCAAGCGCGCCGAGTCTATCAGAGGTCCTGCCTCAAGGTCTCCAGCATTTGGTGCTCACGCGCGACGAGGCATTCTGGTGGGGTTACCAATGGGATGAGGGTTTTGCGACGGGGGCGATCAGGAATATGATCCAACAGTATGTTGAGCTGCACCAGGGTCACTTGCGGGAGTTAGCTCTGCATGTTCCCGAGGGGATGGGAAGTTTCGAGATCGATGTCCCTTCCACCCGGGACGTCAAAGTGAAAATCATAGAGGACGAATTCTAGCGTCATATTGATCGGATGGCATTAGTACTATGGCATGAACGAAGACCAATGCGAAACGATCCGCGTTAAAGTCAAATCGTGACTATCAATATGCAAGTCATTTAAATAAACTTCCAGGCGAAACGTCCCGCATCATAGCCAGACACTAGTCGTCAATTAGCTTTGCAGTCCATACCAGAAATATATCCTGCCTTCTACTCTGTTACGCCTGTGCTTTTATTCGAGGTATCATCAATTAGCGAAGCTGAGACCCTTGTAATACTATGAGAGAAGTTGTGAGCCTCTCACATCATAAGACTTCTCAAGATCCGAACAGACGTAGGGCGCAAGTTTCTTATGCACATGCACATGCGACGTAGAACTTCCAAAGAAGGCCACGGCTCTCACTAGGATCAGGATCAGGATCATTCTGAACGCTTGACTGGTATTCTCGGTAATTTTCTCCCCATAACGGGGTAGGACTACGAAACAAGGATATATACTTTGTATATATATATATCGCTTCCCTGTTAAGGTTTGCGCTAGCCCGTGCGTTTATGATAACTCGATCCCGGGTTCTGGCAGCAAGCACAGCACAGCACTGCACTGCACGATCTCCAACCTCCCAAAACACTAAATCTCAGCTTTCACAGACTGGGACGTAGGTTATTTCCACGGGCACCGTGGTCGGATTAGATAGGGTGCCTGATGGGAGAGGCGGTGCGACGATCTTCATGCTGCCCAGGAACTGGGAGCAACCCCAGGTGGTCGCATCGCCCGCTTTACCAGCACAGGGTTCGTATGCTGGTGGAGATCGTCAGGAATGCTCGCTCTCGAGGAAAATGAGAAGGAAGGAAGAAACATACGCTTGGCGCCTCTCTTTTTGTTACCTCCGTCCCCGTATGCTGCTGCTCGCATTCCGGCCGGAAGCGTCGACTTGTCGGCCGCGCTAACGGCAGGATCCAAGTAATACTGGTGCATGGCGAGAATCTCCGCGCAGCTCGCCTTGTTCGTGTGGTGAGGTGATACATTCGCATCGACTTCCGTTCGTAGCGCCATCTGACAACGGTCAAGCGCCAATGCTACCTGCGCGGGCTGGCCATTGGCGCCCGTGTAGCCGTAGATGAACTTGCCGCCCTTCATAGAGCTGGCCAGGTAGATGGTGTTTCCCACGGCGATCAGGCCCATCATACCCGGTTCGTCCTTCTTCAGGATGGTGTCTGCATTCTGCCTGCCGTTCACTGGACGGCGCGCCGCGATGTCGGTCTGCATCTCATCCCACGCTTGTTTGGCCAGGGCGTAGAGATCGTCGTCATTGAAGAGAGTGCTGACAGCACTGTCATACCGCAGTTTAGATGTCCAGACGAAATTGCGTTGGCTGACAGCCGACTTGTCTTGCCTGATACCGAGGCCTGTGATTGGTTGCGCAGTGGAAGTGGAAGTGGGAGCACTGATTGTTATTTCAACTGTTTCCGTCGTTTGTGCTTGGGCAAAGACGGAGAGACAGACGAGGATGAGCAGGAGGAGCCTTGTCAGGCGACTTGACTCTTTGTTGAATGGCATTGTTTTGGTCGGTTGTGTGAAGATCTCCGAGAAGTCTCCTGTTGAGGAGAAGATGGATGTAAAGAGATGGTATCGACGAGCTTAATTATGGAACATTTGCCTGCTACATAATCACCAGCGAAAAGACGTCACAAGGAGAAGATGGGTGTTAGTTTTGTAAAGATAGAATACCGAGGAACTCAATTTATGAAACGTAGACTAAATTGACGGGCAGGATGTTTATGTGCACTAGAGTCTACCCCGAGGCGTGGTATGACAGTCCGAACGATGAACTTAGAAAAGTAAAGCATTAGAACGCAGTGCTCGCAAAAGAAACCTAGAAACGTACAGTACTAGAAAGCATGTTCCCAACAGAAGTTCTTTGAATAGATAAAACATGGGCCGTGGCTTAGCTAACCATCAAGTGTATTCAGGGGTTGCGAAACACGAAATATAATGAAAGTGGCAGACTTGCTCAACGACCGGAATTGTCGGCGAGGCCGAACTTCCCGCCTCACGAGGCGGCATTGAAAGATGAAAAAACTCAGATCTATAAAAAAATGTGTTGTCAATGCCGGGCCCCCAACCCGTACAGAATGACTTGGTTATGTTTTGAATGTTCTCGCGGAGGGTAGTCCGCTCCATGATCTCGAACTTAGAGCTGAGGTGGGAAAAAAAGGATATCAAGAGCAGCTCCCGTCGCTCTCTCTTCGTTATGCTCGCTGGATTGCATCAGCGCATACTTCGGCTTCAATCTCACCTGACGCTTGTCTGATCTCGTCGTCTTTAAATCATCCTTCCAGTGTCGCTCAATATGCGTCACGGTTTATATTCTTTTGCCGGGCTCGCGGTACTTCAAGCGAGTGTTGTGCAAGCGTTGCCTTGGTCAATACGATCCCTCTTCGGGCGACAGAGCTCGGACCAAGGAACCGATGTGACAGATCTAACCTTCATCCGTAAATGGGCTGCGATTGGTGATTCCTAGTAGGCAAATGCTGTATCATTCAAGTCAACACTATGGCTAACATTGCTAGTGCCGCCGGAATTGGAGCCGGATCAAAGTTGTCTGATTCTGGAAGTTGCGGTCGATATGATAACTCGTATCCTATGATGCTACAGCGTTATGATCAGATGCCAGACCCAGCGCCAACCATGGAGTTCTTGGCCTGCTCCGGCGCCACGACGCCAGAAGTTTTGAGTAAACAAGTATCGAAGCTCGGGACGGGATATGACTTGATCACGCTGAGCACTGGAGGCAACGATGTCGGCCTCGTGAGTATACTCAATCAATGTATCTACCAGTGGAACTCCAACAATGGAAACGGCGGGTGCGACAACCAGCTGACTGAGTCCGAGAGGCTGATCAAAGATGTGCTGCCTGGGAACTTCGACAAGATCACTGCCGAGCTGAAGAACAAAGTCGGTTCCGACCGGCGCATTTATTGGACCGGGTACGCTAACTTCTTCGACGACTCGACTACTGACTGTGATGGGGTCTCGTGGGCGTTCTTTTTTAATCTTGAGCGGAAGCAATTTCTCACGCAGGCGCGTCGGAAGCGCATGAATGACTTAGTCAATGCTGTCAACGACCAGATTAAGGCTGCCGCCGCTCGTGGAGGAGATCAGTTTGTGTTTGTTGACTACAACCAGTACTTTATCCAGACACAAGGCCGATTCTGCGAAGGCTCAACGAAGGAACCCGATGGTGGCCGGGACGGTCTTCTCTTCTTTGAATGGGATACAGATAACGTCCCAACCACGTTGACCCGCCGTGGTGGAATCCCTGGATTCGATGATGTACTCCCGGGTGATTTTATCGACATTGACAAGCGCCAAGCGAACTCAACGCCGCCTGGAGACTCACCTGGATTCGATGAACAGGTCTTCAGCCTTCTACAGGCAGGCAGGGCCGCAAACAACAGTCTCGTGATCTCGCTGCCAGACAATAGTGCTGCTGACCCGGCCTTTCGCGGACGTACAACACTTAGTATCAACGACCTGATTTTCGATACTATCCTGAGAGTGTTCCACCCGCAGCCCGCGGGTCACGCTATCATCACCAGCTTGCTGGTCTGGCATATATCTGATCAGCAGGCGAAAGCACTTAATGTAACATGGGGACCCGAAAAGGGAGGAGACGGATCCTTGGCTTGTGCGCTGTCATAGGAGGGCGGGCTAGACGTCGTGTACATAGACTAGCACATAAGTTTGCCTTTATCTAAATTCATCCTATTAGCATGTTTGAGGAGATGTGCTAAATATAATTATGCTCCAGACGTAATTGCGTAGCCAGCACGAAGTAATCTTGCCCTTCAACGAATCTAATACTGCCAAGTCTGCTAGTACCTTTTACCTCTTCTCACTAGTGGATAAGCAGAACTTATTGTTAGTGCGTTTAGCGGGGCGGTTACGCGAAATCGTATGCGATTACTTAAGTCCTGTTAATAAGTGCGCCGCGCCTTCGAGGGGCCGCATCTCAAGCACCGCCTGCTTAAATTTTATAATAAAGGCATTGTTAAAACCGCGCGCGCGCGGCTGTTAAAATGGGCTTGTAGGCGAGCGATTTAAATAGGTAATTGCCGAGATATTAAGAGGTAAAAGTCACGTGATATTAAGAGAAGTATAAGACTAAGAGTACTCGCGACACATAATATAAGGGTTTATAAAAGAAGTAGATTTTAAGTAGAAGAAAGTCTTAGCTAACTATTATAGTCCTTTCGTTAACTATTTATTACGCGAAGCGCCGCCCCGCCGCCCCTAAAGCCCCCCGCGGCCTCGCTTACTTTGTTTACTTTGCCCCCTCCCCTTCCCTCGTAGGCTTAGGCCCTCTTAGCCCTCCTAGCGGCGCTAGCGGCGCTGGCGTAACTCGTCCACGAGCTAATTCAGGCTTTAGCCGGCGCGTAGCTACTCGAGCTCGACGACGGCCTTCTTCTCGGTCTTTCCCCGCGTTATACGGGCATAGACCACGTCTTAAATAACTTTACGCTAATAAAACTAGTGTTACGGAGGCACTCAAGACAGACAGATTCAAGACAATACACTTCGTACTTAGAACAATAGATATAGAAGAAGGACAGCTGTAGCTGTAGCTGACCCCTATATCCTTAAAGCTGAAACACTAGCCCCTAAACACGTGACGTCAGCACCAAGACCGTCACAACTAGACCTTAATTATATTCCCTAGCCGCTAGCGGCTCCCTTAGCACTCTTCGAGCTCCCTAATCGCCACTTAGCCCAGTAGCCCGTCTCGTTATTCTCGCTAGGCGTCCTTGATTATAAAGACTCGAGCTAGGGCTATTACGGCTAATAAGCTTAGCTTAATAAGAGGCGCGAGAGGGAAAAGCGTAAGCGTAAGCGTAAAGACGGGCACTGTTACTATATCCGCTATTAATATCCCCGGCCTTATGCCTAAGTAGCTCGTGACTAAGGTTATTGTCGTAGTAATTAAGACTTGGCCTTATACGAGGGCATCGAGGTTACTTTATAAAGCTTATAATCGGTCCTTGAGCCGGCCCTCGAGCCGGCTAACGAGCCGCTGCGTGCTCTAAAGGATCGCCTCGCGCGCGCTCTCGAGAACACTATTTAACTTAGGTAACGCGCGCTCGAGGAGTAAGCTTTGTGGCTCGCTCGGCCTTATAGTGTCGGCCTAAATAAGTAAGGCGAACTCGTCTTAATTTAACTTATAAAAAGGGGCGTAAGCGAAAAACGATAGCGCGGGGTAACGAGGCTATAATATAACGAGGTCTTTGTTACGACCTACGATGCGCCTCGTATTCTAACCGACACAGGCTCGTAGCATCGCTAGCTATACGACGGCGCTAAGCCCGATAAGGAAGACTAAGTGGCGAGCTTGCGATATATTGACGTGAACGGCACGCGACTACGCTAGGCCCTATTAGGAGGGTCCTTCATATATTTATACTCGAGCCCTCCCTTATAAAGAGCTCTCCTTTCCTCCTTGTCTTTTCTTCTCGATTCTAAGCGTAGCCTTAAGTCTAAATATAAAGCTTAAGTCTACTCGCCGTATTAACCTTTGGCTAGCCGTAACATAAGAAAAGACTAATACCCCTTTACTATAAAGCGTTATATCTCACCTAGTCTTACGCCTTATTAACTTGCCCTTATAATAAGTTAACAACGAGCCTCAATACCTTTAGCCTATTCGACAGATAAGTACCTCTCTGCCCTTGTAGTAAACTGTCCTAGAGAAAGCTAGATATTCTCCCGTAGTTAACTTACCTTATTATAACTTAACGCGCGCCCCTATTTTAAATACATATTTAATTAACAAATCAATCAACAACCTCAAATACCCCCCTACCCTACTTTACTACTACTACCGACCTCTCCCCCTCGTCGGCGAAGCTCTAGAGAAAGAAGCGCCCCTGTGCGGCTAGGCTTTACCGACACCCTCATCCCTTTAGTCAAAACTCTCTTAAAGGAACTAGAGAGCTTTAATAGATTCGACTTAGACCTAGAAGACAAACCCCAGCGCTTCTTCGACACATCGCCAGAGCCTACTGATATAAAAGGCCTTACTCTCGCTTAATAAGCTAGGGTAAATCAGTTAATTAAGGACTCCGTTAACTCTATTGTCGCCGCTGCGGTTACACAAGCCCTCACTTAATATACTATTAATAACCCTCGCCAGGAGACTAGTATTCCCTTCCCTTTTAACTAATCCGTACGTGCTCTTATAGCGGACCTCTAACCTACCGCCGACTATTACCTCCTTAAGCTAAACCCTGCCATCCCTGCCGTTAAACTTAATAAAGTCAAGTACCCCCGTACCCCTTTTAGCGACTATAAGGGCGAAATTAAATACGACGCCTAAAAGATAAATATAAAGCTTTTTATTTAGAAGTACTTAAGTAACTTCTTTACTAACGAATCGTAGGTTTATACTTACTTTAAGTATATAAAGGGAGAGGCTAAGACTATTATCCTTTAACAAATAAACCCCGACTTTACTAGGGATTTCAACGGAGCCGCCGATGTCTTAAAGGCTCTAGACTAGCGATTCTTTAATTATAACCGAGTATAAGTAATTAAGCTTAAGTATAATCAATTACATATAGGCAATATAATATATAATAAGTTCTATACAAAGTTTATAATATATACGGCTACTAGAAAGATCTTACTTACTTGTTAGTTCGATAACGTATACGAGAAGGTCTTTAATAAACTCAAATATAATATCCGTATTAAGAAGTATAAATTCGCCGGAGACTATATAGCTCTTAACGAGTTCTTAGCCGTCTTAGATCGTGAGTTACGGAATATTACTATTAGACGAGCTAGTAGACGTGTTACTACTACTACTTACGACGCCCCTCGAGTCTCTTTTAATAACACTAATACTAGTGACTTACGCGGTATCTTAAAGAAAGACAACTTACGCTCGACCTCCCTTACCCCCGCTCCTTACACGTAGAGACTACTAACCCTAAAATAGACGTCAGATGTCCGCTAACGTACGCCCTCTCCTTCTGTGACGCTTGCCCTAGAAAGACGGCAATCACGTGTAACTGACGCCTTATATATTAACACAAGAGACATATAACAATACTAAGTATTAACTTAGAATCTATAACTATAGAGGAAAGAAGGTAAGGAAAGAATGAGTTTAGATATAAGAGGTTAGTATACCTAGTACTATAGTAATCTCGGTACGTCCCGATTAGGTAGTACTAAGTGGAGCCGGTGGAAATGAGGCTCTAGACAGTGATAGTCGTCACACTACCCCCCCCCTCCAGAAAAAGCTCGTCCTCGAGCGTTAGTCTATCTCCTTATTA
This sequence comes from Leptodontidium sp. MPI-SDFR-AT-0119, assembly GCA_020726505.1. Classification (NCBI taxonomy): domain Eukaryota; kingdom Fungi; phylum Ascomycota; class Leotiomycetes; order Helotiales; family Leptodontidiaceae; genus Leptodontidium; species Leptodontidium sp. MPI-SDFR-AT-0119. The sequence goes on from JAHLEZ010000021.1 coordinate 11,491, forward strand.
TTATCGAGGTCGTCGTAGTCGTTAACATTATCTTCTTATACTTTAATCTATTTAGGTAGCTTAGTAGGGGGTCCTGCTTACTCGGGGTGACTGAGGTAGAAATCCCTGACTTTATGCGGAGCGTACTTGAGGTTAAAGGCATCGTATTAGTCTAAGTCAACGTCTTAATTAAGCTAAGTAACATAGTAAGATAGAGTCTTGCCCTTCTTACGATAAGTAAGCACTTTTTCTAGTTCTCACTCGTCGTCGCTTGTAATGTTAATCGGCGGGGGGGATCTTATATTTGGCCTAGTAAGGGATCGTTGGGGTCCCGGCGAAGCTTACTAGCCGGAAAGACGTTATAGACCTTTATACTCGCTAGTAATTCTAGGCAGTATAAGTGTCTTACCTTCTCGAGTACTCTAAATAGTCTATTAATTAGTATATCTAACTTTTTAGATAAACGGAGTGTCTTAAAGTAACGTATGTCGAGCTAGACTAAGCTGTCTTTATTAAAGTCGATATCGCGGCGAGAGGCGTTATAGGACCTGGCTATCTTAGCTTAGGCTATAGTAATGTTCGACCGAGTTATGTCTTATACTTTCTTATAGCGTTAAGTATAGTTAATAGCTTGTTAAGTGTTGAACTTATTAACGGGGGTAACTAAGTTTAGTAAGTCAATTTTCTAGTCTTAATCTGTGCGTAGTGTATATTTATAGACTACTTTAAATAAAGAGAGTCCCCTTAGGGAATCGTGTAGGAGGGACATTTAGGCGTAGTCTATAATAGGGAGGTACTTTAATTAGTCGTCTTAGTAATACGTAACAAAAGGTCGGAGTCGTTTTTATAAGTATTAGTTGTATACTTTAGTCTAGTTATCTGTTTATAAGTGGTTAGCCGCGGATAGTTGTCTCTTAGTTCTGAGGATCTTATTAAGGGCAGTCTAAAACTTAAAGATAAACTAGGGGCCTCTATTAAAAGTAATAGTCAAGGGAGCGTTAAAGTAATAATATATATAGTATGTATATATAATAGCTAGCTTTCAAGTATCTGTCGTCTTTTAGTAAGGGATACTAATAGCTTGTTTATTAAATCTATTAATAAAGACAAGGACGTTATCGAATCTATACTTGTCTTTAGTAAAGGAGTAGTAGTCTATAGTAATATATTCTTATAGTCTAAATAAAACAGGGAGAGGATAAAGGAATCTAGGCTTTTTATTTTAAGGAACTTAAATTCGTCGATATATATAATAATTACGGTAGTACTATTAAACTATAGACGTGATTCTATGCCACTAGTACTAAGAAGAGAGTAATTAGATCGTCTTCTTAGTACTAGGGTGCGCTATAGTGACTCGATTATAGACCTCTCGTATAAGGAGGGTTTAAAAGTAATCGACATTAAGGACTAAGAGGCGGCCGTCGTGGAGCAAGAGGTCACCTTCTAAGCTGAGTTTACTTAGAGAGTCTAATATAACTTGTTTACGTAGAGCTTATAAGGAAAGAGTAGTATAGTTAGCTTGTAAGATTTGCTATATAATAGAGAATGTTAGTATAAGGGCAGCGAGCTCAACGTTAACTACTAGCGTGTTAACGTCGTCAGGCGGCCGCAACTTTATAAATAGTAAGCTAAAGTTAACTTAGTCTTGGCGTAAGAGTTATTAAAGGCGTTAAGTCTTCTTCGTAGAGTTTTATTAATCTAACTCGTCTAGTTTACGGGAGAGTACGTCTATTAAGGGGTTATAAATTTTAAGGTAGTACGTGATTATAAAATTATAGTCTACTAGAAGCTCTGCCTATTATACTTATTTAGTATTTAATTGCTTAAAAGTCATAAAGTATTCTAAGGCCTTATAGTCTGTCACGACACAGACTTAGTAAGGGGCTCTTATTAACTTAGCACACTAGTGACTAAAGGATCTAATAATAGCTAGTATCTCTTTGTCGTATATTATATAGTTAAGCTTAATAAGTAATATAGTCTTTAAAAAGAAAGTAATAAGGAACTAGTTGTCGCTGTATTATTAAAAAAAAGACTCCGGCTATAATACTATTACTAGTATTCGTCTCTAGGAGGCAAGGTAAGTCCTGTCAGTAGTGTCTCAAGAGAGGCGCGGACGTGAGAGTATATTTTAAGAGGTCGAAGGCGTCTTCGCACTTTATAATAAAGCGGAAGGGAACGTTATTTTTAGTTAACTGAATAAGAGGTTTCGCTATAATATCGTAGTCGTAAATAAATCTCTAGTAGAAGTTGTAAAAACTTAAGAAGGACTATATACCTTTAATAGAGCTAAAGTAAGTTTACTCACGAACGACAAAGACTTTCTCGGGATTAACTTCTAGGCTAGAAGTTAATATAATAAAGCCTAGGTACTTAGTTTATATTACTCTAAACTCACACTTCTTTAAGTCGGCCTGTAGCCTAGCGTCGTTAAGACGTTGAAGTACCTTTTTGACGTGGAGTTAGTGTTGTAAGGGGTCCTTAGAGTATATAAGAATGTCGTCTAAGTACGTTATATAGAAATCGTTAAGGTAATTAAAGAGAATATTATTTATATAGCGCTAGTAAGTAGTAAGGCTATTAGTTAAGCTAAATAGAAGAACTTTGTACTTATATACGCCGTATTTTGTGCGGAAGGTAGTATACTCCTCTAATATTAGGTCTATTTAGATTTAATAGAAAGCTTAACGAATATCTAATTTAGTAAAGATACGAGCGTTAGTTATGTGGGCTAAGGTCTTATTAATTAAAGGTAAGGGGTATTAGTCCTTCTAAATAAGGGAATTCAGTACTTAGAAATTAATATATAACTATAAGGAGCTATTTGGCTTCTTAACGAAGAGAATAAGGGCCGCGAATAATACTTAAGACAGCTTAATAAATCCTTTATTTAAGTTATTTGTAATATATTCCTTAATAGCCTTAAGTTCTTTAGTTAACATCTTATATAATAGCGAATACTTGAGTACTTTCTTACCCTCTCTTTTTAACTCAATTTTGTGATTATACGAGTGGTAGGGGGGGAGAATATCACTTTCTGCCTTAGAGAATACGTGAGTTTAATTAGTATACTCTAAGGGAATTATTAGTTTAGCGTCTAACTCTTAAATAGAGAGTGTAAACTATATAGCTAACTGGCGACGGTAAGTGAGTTCGATAGTTAGGGCTAATATAGCAGCGACTTTCTCTCGTTCTTAGTTTTTTTAATTAATTAAAGTATTAATCTCTTAAAAAGTCACTACGAATATTTTATCTTTAGACTTCCGTTTAATCGATATATAAAACGTCGCTGCGCTAATCGAGAAGATCTCAACGACCGGACGTCGACGAGCTTTCTTACGTCACTTTATAATTAATAACTTATCTCGTAATTAAGGAGAAGAAGTTAAGGAAAGAAGAGCTTTTGTAGTCGAGTCGTGTATGAGAGAGAGTTATATTTATATATTTCGAAGTAAATTAGTGTAGTCCTTAGTATGTGTTTTACACGTAGAAGGAGCGAATTAAGGGAAGTCAGTTTAGTCTCGGGGGTATAAAAGCTCAGTAGTTCTACTTTCTGGCTTAGTAACTTCTATTTGGACTAGTTTAGTTAGGATATATATGTAATCTAGTCGTAAGAGCGGTTATATATATTAACTAGGCTAATTATTTAATATACTTCTTAGTTAAGGTAAAGAACTATTAGTAATAGAGTGCGCGCGCTTTTTAGGCTTTATTATATATCGTACTTGTTAATACGCGAGCTTTATAGTATATAGAGGATTAGTAATAGAGGTAAGTTCGACAGTAGTACTAGTATTAGGGATTGGCTAGGGGCGATATTATATACTTAAAAGGCGCGGACTTAAGTATTTTTAACTCTTAGAGATTAATATAGAATTTATTATTAACGTAACTTCTCTAATTAAAACAGTGGCGCGGCTACTTTTAGAGGCTACTATATGTTTCGAAACGAAGTATTTATTAGAAGGTATAATAAGAGAAGAAAGTAAGGAATATATAAGGGGTTTTATACTTAAAACAAGAAGGAAAGAAAAAGTAAACGAAGTGTTAAGTGTTAAAGAGATAAGGGGGTAAATTTCCTTTACTAGTACTATAGGCTCGATTCCGAGGGGGTATAAATTCTTGACTTTATACTTTTAGTATAACTATAGCGGATTTCCTTGATTTTTCTTTTTATGACTTATAGTAATTCTGTAGTTAGAGATTAGCTATAAGTGTAGGCTCGATAACTATGTATTTGTAGAATTAGTATCTTTAGTATCTAATATAATTCGACTATACTACGCGGGATGTTAGGTTTAGTTTTCTATTAATATAATCGCTAGTTTTCTAGACTTAATAACAGTCGAGGAGCTAATAATAATAGGTTTTAGGGTTACTAAGGAAGTAAAGGAGTTATTAACGTATATTCCGTCTTTTTAATTTAATCGTGGAATAAAATATATTACGGAATCGGTATATATCACGGAATCGGGACTATTAGTAAGGCAAGACACACGTCCGTCTTGTATAGCTCGGTGATATTAAGGGAGAGCGGTAAGGGTGTACTTTGTAGTGTCTATTGTATTTATGCTTAGTATAAGGTTTAAAAGTAGTGAATCGATTATCGAAGTCGACTCGGGAATTTAAGGATCACGGCGGCTCTAAAATTCACGTAACTTAGCGTCTTTACACTTGGCGTCGCGCTAGTAGCGTTAGTGAATCTTGTATACACGTAAGTCTTAGACTTTAATTAGTTTGCTGTAACTTATTATTAGGGGGTAATCTAATGGCTAGATAAGCTGTTATTTGGCGGTATTTAAGAGTACTTCGTGATGTTCTAATTATAATCTTCTAATAATTACTCTATAGTTTCTTAAGTAAGTGATTAAGAAGGGAGTAAATAATTATAAACACTTGTCGACTGTTAAATTTAATGTGGTATAGTGGCTAATAGTCTTACTAGTTTAACTATTAAATCCTTTAATAGGGACAAGTGAAGGCAGTAAGTGAATTAAAGGTTTTAAGAAGAAAGAAAGAGACTTTAAAAGAGAGTGATTAATAAAATAATAACTATTAGCTCCGGAATTAAGAAGTGTAGGCAACTTATATGTAAGTCTATTATTAGAGAAAGCGATATAAGTAGTGAGTATTAGTCTGTTAAAAAGCTTTGTAAGGTTAAGATGTTGTATATCTCGTACTATACTTAAGAAGAAGCCTTTTCTTAAGCTAAGTCTTTTACTCGTGAGGTAAGTTCCTTTATTAGTAAGTTGTCGTCGTTTATAGTTTAGTTGTTAAACATAAGACCGCCGTCGTCGGCGCTTACTTTTATTTCGTTAATATAAGAGGCATAATTACGACTAGGGGGCCGTTAGGCGAAATGTTATAGGGCATTCGTTAGTGTTTAGGCACAAAGTGTGTCGGCTTGTGTAAAGATTTGTTGACTTGGGGGCTGACTAGTCTCTCGTCTTTAGGACGAAGAAGTAATAGAAGCTTAGAGTGACTTTCCTATAGTCCCTGAGGAGATATTAACTTAGGACTAGAGGTGGGAATTTATACTTGTCGCTAAGGGGCTAGAGCGACTAGCGTAAATAGTGTTCTTTATAATTTGTCCTTAGTCTTTAGCTTAGACTACTTTTATATACTCTTTTAGAGTTTTAGCTCTCTAATATTTATAAAATAGTTACTTGCGTAAGTAGGATAGGAGCTTGTCTTATAAGTCTATTTTAAGGATTAACTTGTTAGTTACGCCGCCTTGGCTAGTAAGAATTCTGAACTATTAGTAAAAGTCTTAAAAGGTTTGTCTTACGGCTTTTATTTTTAATGCGGAGTAAAAGTTACGCGTTATTTATTATTTATAGGGGTTAATTAAGAATTTAATTACTTAGTTAACTAAGTTAAGCGCATCTATTAGGTTTTTGTTATTATTAAGCGTCGGGGATAAGAAGGAGGGTTTTAGGAACGTGTGAGCTATTCCTTTTATTTATGTAAGTAACTAGTCCTTTCGGTGGTCGTCGTCGACGAAGTATTCGTCGTATTAACGTAGGGCGTTCTGGACTTAGACTTCTTATAAACGTAGACTATAGTCGACGCCGTCCGAAAGCTTATTGTTTAGGTTAGGAATCTTCTCGATTCATGAGGCCGTAGATATCTAAAACAACCTAGGGAAAGAGAGGGAACGACGACGTGAGATGCAAGGAGGTCGGTAGATATTATTACTATTGTCGTCTAGTAGTCTACTAAGGTTAAGAGTACTTTATACTTTACCTTTGCCTTTGTTTAGCTTGGGGGCAGGAGTTTTCTTAATTAAGGGATAAAGAAGTATGTCCTCTTCTTAGAAAGTTATAGATCTTAGGGTGAGTCTACGTAATAAAGGCTCGTCGGTCGTAAGTCGCTATTGTTAAAGAGACAGCTTTAGCTACTAGTTCTTTATATAACTCTTCGTGAGTTATTCTTTTAAAATGTAGAGTCGGCTTTCTTATAATGTCTCTCTTATGTGTATCCTTGTAGGCTTTATACTACTCCCTAGCGTGTACTGACTTGTTGTTTAGCTAGGGCCGACACTAAGTGTGTTAGCTTTAAGGGTGTTAGCATCGGGAGAATCGGGTAGGGGGACGGAAGAAGAGGCAGACGACATATAGGCGTTTATAGTAGATTGCTTTACTAAGGGAGGGACGACTTTCGGCTTAACTTGTCAAGTTAGAGGGAGAGGTCCGGCGAAGAGAAGATTTCGACTTCGTCGTGTAAAGGCAGAAGTCGAGGAGGAGAATGAGGGTAATAGTGGCGAAGTAGATGTTAACGTCGTTATTAGTAGGGGTTTTAATACTGTTATTCGTCAAGTTATAAGGCTTAGTATAGGCCTTTCTTATATTTGAGCTTCTAGGTCGTAACTACTTACAGGAGAATTAGGAGGCGAGGGATATTTACTGTCTTCTTAGACGTAAAGAAAAGAGTTGTAAATAATATGACGCTTGCCTTAGAAAGACGGCAATCACGTGTAACTAACGCCTTATATATTAACACAAGAGACATATGACGATACTAAGTATTAACTTAGAATCTATAACTATAGAGGAAAGAAGGTAAGGAAAGAATGAGTCTAGATACAAGAGGTTAGTATATCTAGCATTATAGTAATCTCGGTACGTCCTGATTAGGCAGTACTAAGTGGAGCCGGTGGAAATGAGGCTCTGGACAGCGACAGTCGTCACACCTTCGCCCGTCTTACACCGACTTAAGTCCCTTATACCTCCTCCTACACTTAGAGACGTCTCTTCTAACACTTGTCTCTATTATAGTAAGACTAGTTATTAGGCTAGCGACTGCCCTAAGCGTCGCAGAGACTAGGCTCTTAATAAGTCGATTTCCTAGTTAGTTATTAGCGAGGATCTAAAGACTAACGAACTGTCAAAAAACTCTTAGGCCGTGGCAAAGACTTATACTTTAGTATAAGTTATAACTTATAAAAGGACTTAATATTTAATTTTCGTGCTCTTATTAAAAGGCAATAATTCTTAATTAGTATTGAACTAAGAAGGAATAAATTCTTTACTAAGACACTTATATATATTAATAGCGGAGCTAATATTTTCGGTACTATTAAAACCTCTTTCGTATATTAACTTATTAAGTAATTTAATATCTCTTTTGTATCCCTCCCTTAGTTAATTATCTTAACTAGTTATAATAGTAAGAAAGGCAAGCCAATTAATACAGCCGTTTTACTTACTTTAACGATTAACCGCCGGCGAATTAACTTCCCCTTTCTAGTGACTGACTTAGGAAACACCGACGTCTTAATTAGTCGGAAGTTCCTCGAGTATTACGACTTAAAGTAGTCGTATACAAAGAACTATAATCGGCTAGAATGGCTATTAAACATGCCTGTCTAATTATACTTTAATTAATAAGTCTTCGTTAATATTAACTATTCTAATAAGTTAATTGTTAAGTCTCACTAGCTTAACACAGAACAAAGGGATGCCCTTATAGACATAAATGACTACTGCTAGAGACAAGTTAAGCTTGCGGCGCTCGACGATTACCTTAAGACAAAAGCCCCCGTCCGACTTACCGCTAGTGTCTCGCTAACTCGACCCTCGAGCTTTGCTAAAGAAGTTAAAGAGCGCCTGCGGGCTATAGAAGAGTAATTAAACCCTTTGACATCCTGTGATCTAAGATCACTACTTAAGGACAAGAGAACTTATAAAGTTTCTCTAATAAATTACTAACTAAAGACGCTTATTACAGAGATCTTCCTTATATTAGTAGTAACGATGTCTACTACGTACCTTTGACTTAAAAGAGCCAGGAAAAATAAGGTAGAGACCTTCGTAGCGTCAATATATAAAATCGACTAAGAACTGACTTGTCGTTAGTAAAAGGCCCTAGACTAGTTAAGCGTTAAACTCGTATTAATAAATAGAGACTTAACCCTAGAGGAGGCCTTAAAGGCCAAATATACGCAAGATAATAAGCTAGTAAGTAAGAAGCTTCTAGTAAAGTACTAAGAGTATACTCTTTTCTTCTCTTGGCGAGCCTCCGACAAGCTATTAATACATCACTAAGGTGTGGACTATTAAATCGAGCTTACTAAAGAGAACGACTTGTCCTTTGAACCTCTTTAGCGTATAACTAAAGAATAACTGTCGGAGACTAAGCGGTATATTATTAATAATTTATATAAGGGATTTATTAAGCCCTCTAGTACATTATATACGGCCCCTATTCTCTTCGCTAAGAAAGCCGACAGTAGTCTCCGGCTATATGTCGACTACTAGAAGCTAAATGCCTTATTAAAGAAGGACTTGTACCTAATCCCTTTAATTAACGAAATAATAATACGTATCTATAAGGCAAAGGTCTTTATAAAGCTTAATATTTAATAGGCTTTTTATTACATTCGTATGTCCCCTAAAAGCGAAAATTATACGACTTTCTGCATCTAATATAACACGTATAAGTATAAAGTCCTTCCCTTTAGTCTTATAAATAGTCCGGCGACTTTCTAGTGTTTTATTAATAATATCTTTATAGAGTACCTCGACGACTTCTACGCGACTTATATAAATAACATCCTTATATATTCGTCGACTCCCGAGGAATATAAAGTCTATATTAAGAAAGTAATAGTAATATTATAAGTACACAGACTCTAAGCTAACATTAAGAAGTCCGAGTTTAGTATATAAAAGATAAAGTTCCTAGGATTTGTTATTAAAGTTAATAACGTAAAAGTAAACCTAAAGAAAATTAGTGTGATTAAGGACTAATAATATACTAATAATATACGAGGTATATAGAACTATCTTAACTTTTATAACTTCTACTACTAATTTATTAAAGACTATAGTCGCATTACACGTCCCCTTATAATACTTACTAGAAAGGACGTTCCCTTCGTCTTTAATAACGCTTATAAGAACGCCTAAGAGACTCTCTAAGAAGCCCTCCAATTTACGCCGGTTCTTCGCTACTACGACCCTACTAAGCAAACGCGGCTAAAGACTAATTCCTCAAATAGAGTCGTTACTAGGGTTTTATCCTAGTTTTAAGAAAACGACACCTTTTACCCCGTAAGATACTTCTCTAAGACTATAACGGACCCCGAGCTCAACTACCTGATCTATAACAAAGAAATACTAGCGATTTTCTAGTTATTTAAATAATATCCCTAAAGCTCTTAAGCGCCTAAAAGAATATCCTTGTTTATATAAACTACTGAGCCCTAAAGTACTTTATAACTACTAAGGACCTTACGACTAAGTAGGCTTAATAGGCTAAGTTCTTTATAGATTTCTATTTCACGATTATATACTATACTAAGACAACTAATATATTAGTTAATACCTTGTCTCGATAAGATTAAGACTTCACGGCTATAGAGGCACGTAAGTAGGCTATCCGCAGTTAATAGCTAATTCCGACTAATAAAATTAACCCGCGAGTCGCCAGCGACCTCTAGCTCTCCGCCGTCGATCTTATAAAAGCTTATATCGAAGTCGTAGAGACGATACCCTTAGCACTTATAGACGCCATAATCCCAGATCGTGATACTAAGACACGTAACGAGCTAAAGCTAAAGCCAGAATTAAATACGGGAGTACTAATCGACCCGAAGACGCCTACCACGAAGGAGCTAGACCTTAACTCTATAGTAATATATAATATCACGGAATACGACGTCATCGATTAAGTACTCCTAACTAATAAGTCGTCTTTATTACTAGAACTTCTCTAATAAAAAGCTAAGAAGTAGTCGCTAGATTACAAGTTAATAAACGACAAGTTACTTTTCTAAGGCTGCCTAAAAGTGCCCTTAAAACCACTGGAGCTCCGTACGACACTTATTCGCCATATATATTCTTAACCTTTAGTAGTACACGCGGAGATCAGAAAGATAAAGGCGTTACTAAGTCGTAAATACTATTAGAACAGCCTCACTACAGACATAGCTTAATACGTAGTAAACTATAGTTACTCTCGTTAAAAAGCCTGTAAGGATAAGACCCCTAACTTCTTGTACCCCTTACTAATCCCTACTCGGCTATATTAACACCTTATAATAGACTTCACGAAGCTACTACTAGATAAGTACGGCTACAACTTCGCTATAGTTATTATTGACCGCTTATTTAAGAAACTAGTCTTAATACCTTATAACGACACAATTACAGCCAAGGGTATAGCTATTCTCTTCCTCGTCTATTAGACCCGACACTTCGGTATACCGGACTCTATTGTCTTAGACCGCGGACTTTAGTTCGTCTCCTCCTTTTAGAAGGAATACTGTTATATCCTTAGAACTAAAGTAAAACTAACGACAGTATATAACCCGAACGTCAACGGCTAGACGAAAGTAACAAACTAATATATTAAGTAATAACTCCGTCCCTTTTACTACTACTACTAAGACAATTAGAGCGACCTCTTACTAATTATAAATATCACTTAACTAACGTTACCGCACGAGTCCCTAGGCCGCCTGTCTCCTTTCTAGTTACTTAACAGCGTTAAGCCGAGGACTTCTTAGGACCTAATTAACTTAAAGCCTCCGACTATAGTAATAAAGAAACTCAATCGCGAGGAAGCTCTCTAAGTAATATTACAAATAAAGGAAGTCACAGAAGTCGTACAGTCGTCTCTTAAGGACTAATAAGAGAAAATAAAACGACTAGCGAATCGTAGGCGACGCGCTATTGACTAAGACATTAGCAACTTAGTATTAGTCGACACTCGGAACTAGAACGTTAACCGACCTTTAAGGAAGTTGTCTAATAAGTAGTACGGCCTAATCAAAGTAATCGCTAGGGAAAGAGAGAGCTAAAGAGTTAAGTTACTAAAGGACTAATTAATTCACCTTGTCTTTTACTCGCACTCACTCCACAAGTACGTCGATAACCCCCTACTAGGACAAGCCAGAGCTACGCTAGTACCTATCCAGCTATTACTTAAATAAAATAAGTAGGAAATTAAAGACATCCTTGACTTTAAGGTTATACGAAACAAGCTATTTGTAACGTTGCTAGGTTCTGACTAGTACGCGGCGTACAAGCTCTGTCGGTTAGTATCTATTATTAAAGTGAAGTCATAAAGGTTCGGTTCTTAATAGGAATTAAGACGTTATAAGTAGTAGTAAACTTAAAAGTAAACTTACTATAATGATTTGAGTACGAGGCTTTATTACTAAGGAAACTACTTTACTTATATAGAACTTCGATTCCGACTAGATCCCTTAGGAGCTTATAACTCTAAGGCTCTAGGAGCCTTAGATCCTAAAGCTCTAAAAGCTTTATTCTATTATATAACCCTTAGCCTTATAATTCTGTCCTTGTCTTAGCTTCTCTATGCAATAAGGCTGCCGAGCCTTAAGGCTAAGATACACGTGATCTTTTAGATCGTGACACTATCCCCCTTCTGTCGTTAGTATGTCCTTACGCTTAAGTATACTAAAGGAAATATCGACGACGACCTAAGGCTATCTCTTTCTTCTAACATATCCTTTAAAACAACTAAGTATAAACAAAGGATAACGCTTACTAAAATAATCAATTCTTACGGTTCGCTTAATATACTATATTTAAATTGTATTTACTACTATCGTAATTACGTAGTTTTAAATAAAAAGTCCTAGAAGTATAAGGAGTATATTCGTCACAGGGTAAAATACGACACTCTTTAAGTGTCTCTTAACGATCTCTAAAGTCTTTAGATAAAAGAGGATCGTCTAAAGTTTAAGAGGGACATGGCCTTCGAGGCAGCTATAGCCGGACTAGCTCGCGTTCGCGAGCTCGAGTAGTACTAGGCGGAGCTACGTGAGAGAGGAAGAGAAATACTTCGTTATAGTCTAAAAACCTTAAATAAGTTAGACGAAGCTAAGGCGAGAAAGAGGGAGGAAAAGAGGAAAACTAAAGAGGCATAAAAAACTACTAAGCTAATAGGCGCGGAACGTCTTAGTTCCGTCGACTTTATTAACGGCCTCCCCGACCCGGCAATAGACCTCTCCTTCGACTTAGCGGACCCCCTCTAAGTAAAGCTAAGTTTCGTTAATAAAAACTAATAAGTAGTTCCGGGTAATAAAGGTTTAACTTAAGTTCTTATATATTTTCTAATAGTAAGTAATTCTTCTATTTCACTAAGTATTTAATAAGGCCTCACTTATACTAATAGTCTAATAGTTCCTCCACTTTATACTCCTCGAGTAGATTTACTAGTTCAGCGATTATCTTTAGAGCTAGTAGGGCTCCTAGTAATGCCTTTTCTAACAAAGATATATAAAATACAAGAAATATCTTCTTTATTGTAATTAGTAATTAGAGTTCGTAATTTAATAATTCCTTAACTTATTTAATTTTAAACAGTCCTAGCTTCTTGTAATCTAATTTGTCGCTTAGTCACTTAGTGTTAATATTTTTCCGCAAAAGATAAACCTTATCCCCCTCTTATAGCGTTAACTCCTAACTACGTGTTTTATTATAATAATACACGTTCTTTTTTACCACGAACTAGAGTTCCTTTACTAGTTCCTTATAAAGGTCCTAAATCTTTTAGACTTAAATATAAGCTATATTATTATCCTTAACAATAACATTAAGTTCTTTATAAACGACAAGTTTATACTTATAATTCGCGAAGAAAAGTGTGACTTTCGTTATTTCCGTGGTCGAGCTATTATAAGCGAATTCTATTAAGGGTAGTAGTTCTACTTAGTTATCTTGTTAGTAGTTGACGTAATAGCGTAAGTACGCTTCGACTACTTAATTCATTCGTTTATTTCCTCTATTAATCTAGGGGTAAAATGTAATTGAGAGCTTCCGGTTAATTCCTAAGAAGGCTATTAGAGCTTTCTAGAATTTCGACGTAAACAACTTGTCTCAATCAGACACGATTTCTTTAGGTACTCTATATTTAAAGACTACCTCCTTAAGGTATACTTATACTAGGTTTTTGGCCGTAAGGGTAGACTTAACTAGTACTAAAATCATATATTTAGTAAGTCTTTTTATAATAACGAGTATTATATTATAGTTAACCCCCGTGACTTAGTTCTTTAATAGCGGCAACGGCCTTATAAAGTCCCACGATATAGATCTCTAAGATTTTAGTAATATTAATATTATAATCATCTACCTATAAGGCGCGTGCCAGGAAGGCTTATTCTTAATATAAGTATCACAGTTAGCGACCACTTCTTTAATTATAGCGCGAAGTCCTTTAGCCTAATAACTCCTTAAGATCCTAAGGTACGTTCTTTATATCCCTTAGTGTTTATACGCGAGAAGTCTATATTATTCTTTAATATACACTTCTATTACACTTAACAGAAGTTAAATCTTTCCGTTAACTCGTATAATTCTATTTTTTATAATATTCTAGTTAATTAGCTCCTTAGTCTAGTCTAGTAGTAGCCTATCTCCCTTCTAGGCCTCTTTAAGTATGTCGTACTAAGGACTACTGAGGTCCTACTCAATAGTAGCGATTTCTTAGATATTAAGTACTATGTCCCTATTATCTAATTACTTCAGTAAGGCAGTCTCGTCGTAAACCTTATCGTTCTCATACTTAGGCAGTCTACTCAATGCGTCTACTCTTATATTATCCTTTCCTTAGATATATTTAATAACTAAGTCAAAAGAGGCGAGTTCTTCTAACTATCTAGCTAACCTTCGATTATTAAGGACCTTAGTAGTAATAAAGGTTTAGAGATTTATATAGTTAGTGTAAATAATAACAGGGAACTTGGCTCCTTATAAGTAAATCTTTTAGTATTTAAGTACTTTAATAATTACTATAAGTTCCTTCTTATAAATATTATAGTTCTACTCGGCCAGGGACATTTTCTCAGAGTAATAGGCTACTAAGTAGAGCCGTCCTTAGTCGTCCCTCTATAAGTGTATTACGCCGGTATAAGTGTCTAAGGCGTCGGTTTTAATAATACTCTCCTTCTCTTCGTCGAAGCTATAGAGTATTAGTTCTTTTATAAATTTTATTTTAAGTCGTTAGGACGCCTCCTTATAACGTTCGTCTTAAGCGAAGGGAATGCCTTTTTTAGTCAAGTTAGTAAGGGGTTCTACGATCTTAAAATAACCTTAAATAAACTATCGGCAAAAGTTAACGAATCCTAACTAAGATTACACGTCCTTAACGTTCCTTAGCGACTCTTATTTTTTCACGGCTCTGATTTTTTCTAAGTTAATACTTATTTATCTTAAGCGTATAATATAACTTAAGAAAGTAACTTCCTTAACCGCGAATTCACATTTCGACAGCTTTAGCCTAGAGTCTACTTTAAGTAAGGCCTCTATAACTACGGCGATATACTTTAGGTGTTCTTCGGGGTCTTCCAAGTAAACTAATATGTTGTCCAAGTAACAGATTACAAATATACTTAAGAAGTCTCTTAAGATTTCGTTATTCTATCTTTAACATATAGTAGGTATATTCGTTAGTCCAAACAGCATTACTATATATTCCTATAAGCTTAAAGGTAATATAAAGGCGGTCTTCTATTCGTGTCCTTCTTTAATTTAGATTAAATTAAATACGTTACGCTAGTCTAATTTAGTATATACCCTTGCCTTAGCTAACCTGTCCTGTAAGTATTATACGTTAAGCAAAAGATAAACGTCCCGTATAATTCTATTATTAATTATATAGTAGTCGTCACAAAGCCTTCCCTTCAAGTCTCCTTACTTCTTAATAACTAATATATTAACAACACACAGTGATTTGGATTTCCGAATCCATCCCTTCTTCACACTTAACTCCTGATATTCCTTAAGCGTCCTTATAGTAGCGTAGTTATAGTATCGAAGTTTCTCTATAATAAGTATAAACTCATCCTTAAAGTTAATTTCGTAGTCTTAGGGCTAGTACTCGGGTAAAGCCCTCATGTCCTGCGGATCTTCAAACATTCGACTAAATTTCTTATATTATACGGGCAACTGTTCCTGTATGTCGTCCTTTTGACTAAGGCGATCCGTGGGCTCCTCCTAACTAAGAGTCCGACTCGTTTAGCTAGAGTCCTTCAGCGTCATTATTAATAAGGCGGCGCTAGCCTCTCGTCTACTAATTAGTCAATCGTGTCTCTATTAACAATCGTTGAACTTGACTTCCTTAATAACCTAATCTATATTAAAGTTGTGGCTACTTAGCCACTAAGTTCCTAAGACAATATCGTGTCTTCCAGTACTAACTAAGTCGAAGTAAATCGTTTCTTCGTAGTCTCTTATAGTCATAATTATTCCCTGAGTCTTTTCCCTAACCTACTTATCTTCTCTAGCGTCCTTCTTATTTAATAAGTTAAGTCGGTAAAGTCGATAATACCGTAAAGTTAAAATGTTATACTACTTAACGAAGCTAAAGTTAATAAAGCGTCCTATTACTCCTAAATCCACTAGTACTTTGGTTTCGATGCCGGCTAGCGTGACTGAGATAATCAGTTAGTTATGTTTTACCGTAGTTACTAATTCCGGGCAATATAACAAGATCTCAGGGATATAACGTTATTCTTCGACGATTTCCTTAGTAGTCTCGTCTAACTACTTTCGTAACCCTTCGTTGTAACTAACGAGAGTATATAGTGTGTTTTCTTATAATTAAACCTGTCCTTAAATAAGGTCTTATATTATTAATTAATAAGTTTCTAACTCGTAAATAGGTTGTCTTTATTACTAGAACCGTTCTACTCCGGTTATATAAATAATCACATAAGTTTCCTTAATCCTTATATGTTCGTCGAAGAGTCTGTAATTTAGGGGGCTTTCTAGTTCAAGCTCGAGTTTGGCCTTATAGTGTCTTAAGCACTCCGTTTCCCACCCAGTGTTTTCTTCGAAGACGACTATAGACTTGTCCCGGTAGGACACAGTATAAGACAGTCCTCGAGCTAGTGAATGTAACGTCTTATGTTTTTCCACGAAGTCAAGTTTAGTTCTAATATACATCTAAATTCGCTACTCACTATAGTAACTCCGAATAGCCTAACTTTCCCTGACGTACAGCAATTCGTTGTACGTACTACTTAGCTCGCTCTTGTTACTGCCCTAAGGGCTGTTAGGCCGAGCTTTTATGAATTCTACCTAGCTGTCCGTCTAGGAATCTAGGGTTTCGACTTCGTCTATTCGGAGGTCGCTTATAATGTCAAAAAAGACTTCGTCGACTTATTCTTCTTTAGTGTCGTCGCGTTCTAATAAAGCGGCCTTCTTATAAGACGTTTTTCTCTCGGCTAGCGCGAACTCCCTTCGAGGCTAATGTCCGGTTTTTCCCCTTGTTTTCTTCTAAGAGTAGTCTCTAGCGAGATGTCCGCTTTTGTTATAAGTGTAATATAGTCCTTTCTCTCGTCTTCTTTACTTCTCTAATTACTTAGTCCCTTTCCTTTCTACGCCATCTAGTTTTATTAAGTCCCCTCTCGGTTATTTATTATTAAGGTTAAGCTAATAATTCCTATGCCTTTTCTTATAATTCTAAAGGTACTAAGGTTTCCTAAATCTTACAGGGGCGAAGTAACCTCCTCGCTCCCTTCGGCGTTCTTAGATTCAGTTATCGATCTTAATCGCTACCTTAATAAGTCCGTTAAGGGTAGTAGTCTTAAGTACTCGTGAGAGCTTATCTTTAATGTAGTCCTTAAGGCCCTTATAATACTAGGCCCTAAGGCCTCCGTCCGTTTATTCTAGACGTATAACGTAACGTTAGAATTCTATAGTATATTCGTAGACTGTCCCTTAATAATAGATTCTAAGTAAGTGTTTCTCGGCTTATTCTGTCTCGTCAAAGTCTCTAAAGACTCCTTTTATAACAGTAGTAAACCCGGCGACAGTTTAGAAAATGACCTTGCTTTTCTCGACTATAGTAGTCGAGTAGTTTCCGGCGACGTTATTAATAAAGTAGTCGCTTAGTACTAGTTCAATCTAGTAGGCGGCCGTGTTTCTTAAGAAAGAGGCAATCTAGAGGACCTTCTTAAGTTTTATGTCAAACTTGTCCCCGTTAAATACGAAGTATATATTATACTAAAGGATAAACTAGTTAAGTTTACTTCTCTAGCTATAGTAAGTGTCGGGTATCTAGACCTTAAGTACACTAAGTTTAGCGATAATAATCTCTTTTATTCCTCCGGCCTCGCTACCCTTGGCTTTGTTACCGTCGGTCTTAAAGGATCCGGCATTAGTAGAGGTATTAGGGGTTATATTAAGTAACGATACTTTAAGGAGAAGTACTTAAAGTGTAACGTTACTAAGTTCTAACTAGTACGCGGCGTATAAGCTCCGTTAGTTAGTATTTATTATTAAAGTGAAGTCATAAAGGTTCAGTTCTTAATAGGAATTAAGACGTTATAAGTAGTAGTAAACTTAAAGGTAAACTTACTATAATAATTTAAGCACGAGGCTCTACTACTAAGGAAACTACTTTACTTATATAAAACTTCGGTTCTGACTAGGTTTCTTAAGAGCTTATAGCTCTAAGGCTCTAGGAGCCTTAGATCCTAAAGCTCCAAAAGCTCTATTCTATTACGTGACCCCTAGCCTTATAATTCTGTCCTTGTTTTGGCTTCTCTATGCAGCAAGGCTGCCGAGCCTTAGGGCTAAGACACACGTGATCCTTCAGATCGTGACACTATTCTATCACATTAAGTGGCTAAGCGCCGACGAAGACTTAAAGTAGTACTTATACTTAGATATTATAATAACTCTGTATATAATTAAGCGGTTCTACCTAAAGCATCTTAACGCTAAGGGCCCGCCGAGAGCTCTCCTAAAGTGGCTAGAGGCTTATAACGCTAATATTAACGACTACAACGACCTAGAGGACAATATAGTTATAGTTATAACTACGCGGACGTAGTTTTTTAGGAGGGGGGGGTAATGTTACGACCTACGATACGCCTCGTATTCTAACTAATATAGGCTCGTAACATCACTAGCTATGCGACAACGCTAAGCCCGATAGGGAAGACTAAGTAGCAAGCCTACGATATATTAACGTAAACGGCACGCGACTACGCTAGGCCCTATTAGGAGGGTCCTTTATATATTTATACTCGAGCCCTCCCTTATAGAGAATTCTCCTTTCCTCCTTGTCTTTTCTTCTCGATTCTGAGCGTAGCCTTAAGTCTAAATACAAAGCTTGAGTCTACTCGCCGTATCAACCTTTGGCCAGCCGTAACAGTCTTATAAGAGGACGACGCGAAGGCGCCGTAAGAGCTTAAGGAACCCGTCGCTAGCGAGGTTATCTTCGTCGAGGCCGCCTTGCGCCTAAGTATATTAGCGCGCGCGCGCCTTAAAGCGAGCCTCCTACTCCTCGAGCTAGGGCTAAAGCTACTTTTAGAGGGCGTACGGCGGCTCGTAGGTAATACGCGCGAGGAAGTAATCACTAATAAACGTTAAAAAGCCGGCGATAATACATATAAACTACCGCGGTAAGTATATAAAGTAAGCTTAATAAAGGACGCTTTAGTTCTAGTAGCTAGCTTACGAGATTTACGCGAGTAAGCTACCGTGCGTTTTTACGCTTTACGCGCTTACACGCTACGGCAAGTGCGTCTTCTTCGTCGAGACGACCCCGGCTACGCTAAAGACACGCCACGTCTCTTAAAGCTACGTTAAGTACGAGAGCTTTTACTTATAATCCTGGCTAACGAGTACTTTAATTTAATATTAGTCGCTCCGCTAGCGGAAAAAACGGCGGCTCCTTATTAGTAATATATTAGCGCTAAAAAAGGAGCTATACAAGGGCGCCTTATATATAAAATAATAGGTCCTTATATTAAAGGGAGCTTATAAACTCCTTCTTTACTATCTTATTTAGCTTACCGTCTTATAAGAAAGTAACGAGGCAATTACACGGCGTCGGGCCCTTTATTAGCGGGTAATCGAGTAAAGAAAGGTTTATTAACTTTATCTTTTATTAGTTTTCGCTATATAAGAAGTAATAATACCTAAGAAGTAAGTCGAGCCTTGTTCGTAAGTTCTACGGTATAAGCGCGGCTTTAAAGAACAAGACGTCTTAAATCCGCAGCTACTCTTCGGGCAAGTAGTTAGCCTAGATCCCGTTATTGCCTCAGTCCTTAAAGGTCTCCTGATTAAGCTTGCCACGCTAGCGCGCCCGCTGCTCGAAGAAGCCTTAAATAGCCGCACCGCGAGGGTTCTTAGTATTATGACTATTGTAAGCGACTTATAATCGCCAAAGCTCGATTATAACAATAATATAAGTGTTAATTGTCCCTTTTGTAAGTAACGAGCCCTCGCCGCTACTACTACTACTTTTACTACTATTATCGCTAATCGTACTTAGCTCTCGAGCGAAGGCCTTCGGGAGCACGTAGCCCTCGTGGTCCTCTGCTAGTAGCTCTACGATCTCCGCGAGCGAGACCTCGAGATCTAGGCGAGGCTCTTAGCCTCGAGTAACGTTACCGCCTCTTTGTTATAGTCACCCGCCCCCTTCCTCTTTTATTACTTCTTTGTCGACGGCTTGCCGGCTAACTTAACGCGCTAGAGAAGAACGTCCTCCTTTAGCCAGGCGGCTAGTTTGTTTAAGATCACGAGCCCGCCGTTTAACTAAGTATAAAACAAGTCGTCTTACGTAAGCCGCGGCTTATTATATTAGTTTTAAAAAGCGGCTTTATTAACTAGTTATATATATATACACAAGGAAAAGGGGGACGTACCTTTTACTCTTACTACTTCGACTAGTAGTGACGTGCCGTATTATTCGGCTGCTCGTTCTTCTTCGCCTTTAGGTTAGCGCGGCGGGCCTCCTGCGCGCGCGTCGTCGCGGCGGCGTACGAATCGTTTATTACTATCGTTTATCTTTATCTTAAGGTGCGGTGTTTATAGTTATTAATAAACGGGGACACGAGAAGGAGAGGTAATAAGTAACACGCGTAGTCCCCGCGCCGCTTATTATAAGGCGCGCACGCGATTTCACGGCGCGCCGCCCGCGGCCGGTAAGCAGGTCACGGGACCCAAGCGAGGGGGGCGCGCGGTGTCGCGGGTTGCGGCGCAACTGCGCGGGCCCCCGATAAGCAATGTTGTTCGACTAGTTTTGCCTACTCCGATGTACTCAAGTACCCAACTCCCCAAACTCAACAAATCCGAATATAAACCACACCAACTTCAAGAAAATAAAATATCACCTACTATACCTCGAATCCGAAATGATAAGCAAAGCGTCCGACCTACTACCGCTTCAAGAATGCTTTCATATTCACACACATCATGGTCTTCAAAGAAAATCCCCGCCTTAAGTTCCGAAACAACCAAAATCAAGGAGTTCGAAGCCGAAGATACAAAGGAGCAGAAGCAGTCGATCTCGGAGATAGCGTATCTTCAGGCTTTTCTGAAGAAGCGGGATGTTCCTGTTAGGCTGTTTGGATTCGAACAGCTTACGTGGTTGGAGGATAAGAAAACGGGGCCGTTTGAGAACCGAGTTGCAAAGACCAAAAATATGGGGCAATTGAGATGTTGGAGAATGGGAAAGTGAACATTTAGTAGGTGCGCCGTGGGAGCCTGGCATGGTAAATGCAAATTTGGGTGGCGAGGGTTTTTTGCCAGTAATATAGTGTTTTGAGATGCTACTTCTTTAATCTTCGATTTCTATGATTTCTCAGATCATCATCTCCATTGGATAAACAGACGAGGTGTGGAGAAGACAGCTACCCCAGAGAATTCATAGTGTGGAGAAAAGACACTGCCAAGGACGCACCTCGGCGCAGTGTACACCGTGACCATTCTACGAATCCAACTGCTGTTCTCACACCCAGTATGATGTTCAAAAGAAGGTCCGAATCTTGACAGCACCGAACAGACGAAAAGTCAGTCAGCGTCATCAAATAAACGCAAAAATACCGTAAATCGCTAGTGGAATTGCTTCCCAGGATGTGCATACCACGATTAAGCTACTGATCGAACAGCTTATAAACATTCAGGATACGACAGGGGAGTTCTTATTACGATTAGATGATAGGCGGGTGATTGATACGAAGGGTTGGAATAGGTGGGAATGGACACATGGAATTGGTCTTTATAGCCTTTAGAACTACCACGTGGTGAAGATGGCCCCTACTCTTGATCACACACCAAGTTCTATAACAACAAAACGCTAATTAAGATCAGCTACTCTTATAGTAGTTCTCGCATCGTAAGAGGGACTATTTAGTGCACCCACTTCTAAAGAGCTAAATACTGTGTATTTGAGGCACTCTAGCGAGAGTAGTAAACTTAGTATTCGCGCAACTAATAAGTATACTTCTCTTTAACTTCTACAAAGTGAGCAATTGTTTATATTAGCCTAAGGCCCTTTTGTTCCGATGTATTCGCCGCTTAATCTTCTAAAACTTGTGACGGCACCTTATTTTCCACCTCTAGTAGCTCGTCGATCAATATAGGGAGCTTTAGCTCAACCGAAGCTATATAAGGAGCATCTAGTCCACTAGGGTCGACTTATTCCCAAGCTCCTACGGTGAGAGCCTAAGCCTTGAGCTCAACTAGCTGTTACGACCTAGGATCGTACCCCTGATATAGTCGAATAGCTGAATTGGCCTCCAACCAATTCATGTACCCTTTTGGGCCCGCTGGCCCAGTGGTAAAGCTATTCAACTACTTGGTGTGCAGGTATTCGAACCCCTGTCGTCACACTAGCTAGGGAGGAAAGGAGTGTTTATCAGTAGAGAGGTTAATCGTAGAACTAGCGGTAGAGTCGAAATCTATAATAATAAAAGCAACCGAAGGTTCGTCGAAGAATCGTTAAAAAAGAATCGTTAAATAGAGAGGAAGTGTTTAAGAGAGCTTCTCGTATTAAAGGCTTTACAAAAGTAAGGAAGAACAATTACACACTACTCTTTAGTAGAGACACCTCTTTAAAGGCTTACTTTGTTAAATTAACAACTATTACGCGAAGCGTCGCGGGGCTTATAACTGTAATACAAAAGTGGAGTATAAAGGAAGTGCTCTCAAAGCGGTGAAATAGTAGTTAAAGAGTTGTCTGATTCTATAAAGGAGGCTCGTAGGGAGCAACTGTATATGTATAAGGATAGGGGCTACTGACTCAGCAGAGCCACTATAGCAGAGGCACGTGCCTGTACGACAAGTTAGTATCAGTTTATTAAGTATCGTCGTGATAACTTTTAATCGACTTATATATCGCTTAATAGCTTCGTTAATAGTTAAATCTTAGCTAGGTTTTTATAACTTTAAGTTAACGTTTTAAATATAAGTATTAAGGGGTTTTATTTATGAAAATATTAATTTAGTATATTAAAAAGTAAGTGAGTAAGGTACTTTTTTAAACACATAAGTATTATCTTTACTTAGACCCGGAATTATCATCGTAAAGCTTGGAATCGGTTTCGTAAAAAGACCATCGTAGTAAGGTAAAAGGGAGTTAATTTTGCCGTATTTTAATAGTCCTTAATAATATTTAGGGGGTAAATCGTTATATAAATACAAAAGGCTAAATATAAGTAGATTTCCTTTCGATAAGTGTTAAACTAATCCTTTACACGGGAATTTAGTAATAAGTTATCCTTTAACAAATTAAGTTAATAAGAGTTTATAACTAAAACGATTGCGTTGATTATATTTTTATTATAGTATTAAGTGAATAGGTTAATAAGATTATTTGGAGAGCAGTCTTCAAGCAAATAAACCTCGAAATCAAAGTCGTCGAGTTATATAAGGTGAAAATTAGCTCTTATACGTTTTAGAGGCTCTATATCTGGACGAAAAGTCCTTGCATTGGTAGGATTTGTTACTACGTGTTCGGGTATAATTGTTATATTAAATAGTAGGTCTTTTGGTAGGGAAATAAGTAGGAAAATAAAGCTGTTGATGTCTTTGTTTACCTAGCCCCGCACCGCACGGGCCCTGTAGTGATGGCAACCCCGTAACCCCCTAGAGAAAAGTGTGCGATTTGTGCTTCTGGCAGTTAAGTGGATAGCGGTCTTTCCAGTTGTGGAGAAGGTCGTCCAACAAGAAGCAAGGCTCTGCCCTTCCACGTTCTCCATTACGATATAGTTGACTCTCGTGCTTTTGTCGGCATAGATAGCCTAAACTTGGGGTACTGGTATATTCGGAAACTGCCCGACGAAGAGCATATTCTCGTCTTCGATGAGGGTCACGTTGCGGCCATACTTGACGAGAAAATGATGGCCAACTCGGGCAATCCGTCGACCAGTCGACTCTTGTACAACGTCCGGTGATGTATGTATAGCTTTAGTAGTTGGAAGAGGCGCGGGAAGGCGATCAGGGGTTGCGAAGAAAGGAAGAGGGTATAAGCTGGCCATGGTGACATCAAACTGGTACAAGACTCGTGGTGTCTGAACGCGACAATTTAGAACCTGCTTGTCCGAGGCACGGCCACGACACGGTCAACCAGACGAACATCCAGCTGAGTCACATGCCCTCCTCCATGATGGCTTCTTCCTGTTGTGCTGCTCGAGGAGGATCGTGGTAGTGGCTCATCTTCGGCTTTTAGTGTGTGGCTCGGAAGCCGACCGTGAGGTCAATAGCGTAAATCTGGTCACGCGATCTTCCCAACCGAACAGCCCCACCTGAAGAATTTGTTTCACGAGAGAACACCGCTTGATCGACCTCGCGAGTTCAAGCACGTAGGTAAGTATTCTTGAAGGTTCTTGCCCCCTTGGATTAAGAGATGCTAACTCTCGCAGCTGCGTAGCTTACCATCCTTCTAAATTGACTACATCTACAGGCAAACGATCGGATTTCGAAACACAGAGGGACGTCCAAGCGCAACCAAAGCCAGCAACAGTATGATAACGCTTGTGACAAAGGACCAAGCTATCCCCAAAGAGATCGCAGACGCTGCCTGTAGAAGTCTGGATAAGGAGATCGCACGGCAAAGGGAGGACGGCGCGCTAGAGGCGGGCAAAGCGAGCTCAGTGAGGTTGGAATGGACCACACAAACACAGGAAGCGGCTGGTATCTTCATGGCCGTATGTGCGAACCTAAAATCAAATAGCCAACCGTCCAGAGGCTAACACTATCAGTCTGCGGATCTTGCTTCTATCCAAAGTCTCGGTGGCAACCCAAGAGGCAACGTCCATTTGGCTTGTCCAATGGTATATTGCGACGTTTTGCCTGAGAAGAACTCGATGAGGTTTCCCAGTTCAGCACTAGGCTACGGAACCATCGGCATAATTGCACTTGGGACTCTTGTTTTGCCTGAAATTGGGAACAGTGGACCGACTACAATAGAGTCTGGCTCGGTAGCGTACTTTCGAGACTCGACCCCTATTGTATATCGCGCTTGCAAAGGACGAGGAATCATGTTTTATATTAGCAGCTAGCGTTTCCCCCAATCCTATGATTTAACAGTCCATTCCTCTCAACATACCAGCTGCCGCCAGATTCCTCATCATTCGTGGATCTACGTAGTAGGGTGGTGCTCCTGTCAGTCATGAGTGGGCATATAGAGTCGTTTCTGAGGTTTCGCTGGGGGATTGCTCCTCGAAGAAAACTCTCCGTAGACGGGTCTGTGAACTCGGCCGGTTCGCTGACGGTCCACTGAAGAAACTGAACAACAGATGAGTCTGTGAGCTGATTCATTCCATAATCGACGCTAGACAGTATATCTATCAATTGATCATTGGCAGTGGCAGTGGCCAGACCTGTGATTTCATTTGCGTAATCAAGGTTGCTTGTCGTTGTAGGATCTGCGAATTCGTCTGTATCGTCGACTGCGTAAACAAGCTTGTCTGCTGTTCCACGATCTACGAGTTCGTCTAGACTATTGACGGCGTAGCTCAGGTTGCTAGCCATTACCGGATCTGTGAGATCCCTGGCCCTATCATTCGCATCGAACATGGCTAGAAGTGTGGACTTCGATGGGGGTGTTGACTCCACAGTGTTGCGACTTGAAGTGGCCGGATCGAAGTCGTTGCTGCCTGGATTGGACAAATTCGCTGGGAAATGGTGACCTGTAAATGGAAGTGATGCTCCGACATGATCAACGCGCCATTTCTTGTTGCTAGACTCGGAGTCTCCGGGCTCAACATCGGCATACGGTCTTTTGGAATGAAAGTAGGGCTTCAACAATACCATCACTTGGGTCTGGGAGACTCGAAGGCTAGAGAAGGACCACCCATACTTCTTGAATCCGTCCAGAATTGCCTCTGAGACTTTCTTGTTGTGCGACTTAGCCCCTTTGTATAAATCAGGGAGTTTGCTTTTTATACACGCAAAGGCGCAAGTGATATCATCCATGGTCATGTGAATCTCCCATCTTAGTTTGAATTCGATATTAGCCAATGTCAACAAAGCTCGGGAAGGCAGCTTACATAGATTGCGGTAAGCCCCCATTCTCCAGCACTGAGGCCGGACCTCCTTCTTTCATGACTTGCAGGATCTTTTTCGCCCTCTTATAGTCCCTTTTCGCCGTGCCCAAGTACTTCGTAGCCATCTTTATTGCAATAGACATCGAGTCAACTCCGCGAGAGGTAAAAAGGTCAACATGCTCCCACTGAGATATGTGCTCCACTTCGTGGGCAAGGAAAAGTAACCAGAGGCGAGTAGCTACCCAATCTTTCTTCTTTATCTTAGAACGGGCTTGCCCTAGTCGACGAAGCCTACAAGCGACTCCAGCCTCAAATACAGTCTCCGGAATAGGTCCACTTTCGAAAACCACATCCAACTTAGGCCAGAAGCTGTGCCATTCAGACAAACGTGTTTTGAATCCATCTGAGAATCCTTTAGAAAAGCTTTCAACCACGCTGGTTAGCCGCGCCACCCTTATTTCTTCGGAGCTCCCAAGTGCAGCCACGAAGAATGCTTTAAAGCTTTCCATTCCTGGATCAACAGTGCTTTGGCTTGATAAAAGACAGTCGGTTGGAGGTCCGGTCGATGGAAGATCGGTTGATAAAGGCGTCGACGAATCATATATGGTATCGGCGGTTGAAGGTGGAGCGGCCCATGATAGATAACCACCTAGTGTATGAACGCTGGGAGACGAGGCCCTCGATCTGAGGGCTACTAGTTGGAGAGGCGAGGCTGAGGGATGGTTTCCTATCTGTTGTGGAAAAACGCCATCATCTGACGCGCCTTGCTCAAGCCATGGACATAAAACCTGGACAATGATCAGCTAGTTCACGGTGGGAGAATATCGATTTACCTCGGGTAGAGAGATACCACTTTCGAACCAGGCTGGGAACCTCTCCCTACCAGCTTCTTCTGTGGGCTCAAATCCTGAGCGGCTGTCCATTTCGCGCTGATGCGTTGTTGGGGGACGCGCAGAGGCCTTTGCGAATTTAGCCTTCAAATCGCAGGGATCATGAATAATTTCACGTGAGCTTCCTACACGTGAACAGCCATCAGAACCTGAATCAACATTTTCCACTGATGACTACTGTGGTTGGCACGAATTACTCAGTATTCTCATCAGCCTATCCCCGAGTACCTCAGCAGGCACCTATGATCGTTTCATCGTCAAATCAAATTAGTAGGAAACCCCCGCCGCAAAATACGTCAGCTAAAAATTGCTCTGAAATTGTTCTGAAATTGCTTGAGCAGTGAGCCATGATGAAGCTGATTTCTCTTGTCCCGCAGTTTCATCCATGGTTTTCTATAATCTGCGGTAGGGGCTGAAAAGCAGAGAAACTATTCAAGATTGGTATCATAAGATTACAGAATGTTGTGCAATTCAATCCAAAGCTTGTTACTATTTCCTGAACTCAACGTGATTGACTTGTATGAGATGGCAGCTCTCAATGACGGGAATCTATTCAAACTCCCTTGCTTCTACAAACGTTTTCCCATTCTTTCGACATTTACAAAGCCATAAAGCCACGCTTAGATGACTCGCCCATAAACTTGCAACACACAACACATTGATGAGAAGAAACGCCCGACCACATGCGCTACTCTCCCCTTGGGGCTCTTCTAGATGGAAAACGGCCTTTTACCCAAATTTTAAGGCGACCTGCACAGACCTGCAACACCGAGAAGGCGGGAAGGTGAGCTAACCAGATTCCCTTGTTTTGGATTCCTGCCCTATTTCTCCCCTGTGCTTGTTAGAACTGCCAAAGACAATTATCTGGAATATCTCACCGCATGTTGACATCCACGGTGAGTGGCTGAAAAGAAGAGTCTGTCACAACACCGCCAAGTCGAAATTTCACTACGTCCCCATTGCGCAACGTCAGATCGCTGAACCCCTTTTCCAATTCGGACACACGAAGCGGACAAATGGTTGAAGGGACACAGTGTCCGCGGCATCAAGGGAAGTTCAAAGTTACCTCTGTCGGTTAGCCCTGGAGATCGTTAGTATTCTTCAGGCTGCAATCTAGAATATTATACCAAGTTTGACTGGAATCCGATTGGGAGCAAGGTCACTAATTGACCAATCAATTTAACAATATTCAAGGCGTCAATGTCATCATTTGTGATGGTTTTGGACCTGAAAAGAGCGCTCAGTATCGTTGGCAAGTCGATTTTCCTCAAGCGATTCGATGTAGTTACGCCGACATGAGAACCGAGTATATTGAGGTTATCGATTGACGTATACACTCGATCAAATTTAAGCTGGTGGGCATCTCTGGTCCTCCGGCAATCATGAACACGCGGCGGACAAGTCCAATTAATTAGGTATCTACTTCGTGATCTTTGCATTCTGTAGCCTTAAACAGGTCTGTAAGCCTTTTCGAAAATGCTTGCAGAACCCCTTCTTGATCTTTCTCGAGAAGTTGAATTGCTAAGGGAGTGTTATAGTCTTCGAGTAGGAATAAACCAAGCAATACAAAAGACACGGTGAACTTCTTACGAACTAGAGGTGCAGACACCTAATGGACGGTAAGTATTGCTGTGAATATATGATAAAGAATGAGCTTACCACTATGTCGCGGTTCAAGATAGCCCATTTTAATGCTGTTTGTAGGGCTGTTGGGGCGATTGATCGAAGGCACAATTCGAGTCCCTGACTGCGTCTAGACCAGATTGCGCTGACCGCATTATTAAAGAAGCGAAGATAGAACCCCCCCCCCCCCCCCCCAACCATAAACATCCCTTTCTATCTTTGTTGGCTGTTTTAGGTCGTACCAGAACTCGGATTCGAACTCGGCTTTGTCAAAGAACCGAAACTTGTGATAGAGGAGCTTCGGAATATGTAATTCACCAACGGTAACCTCACAGAACCCGTCGAATCTTTACCCAAGATTACACACTCCTACTGTTGACGTGATTTTGCCCTAATCCGAATCCGTTGGCTTAATTTCGTCTGCTGCCACGTAGTAAAGCTTCCAATTGTTGCTTGGAGGTGTGAGCAAAAGCTCGTCGATATCATATTCCTATCAAGCAATGGTGAGTTCCAGTTCCTGAGAAAGTCCACGTAGCATCTTACCTGCTCAGCTTCATGCGTGACATTGACCTCATAGTTGACCTTAACCTCATGTACACTCCCTAACGTCTCACCCCTAGATTCCGCCCACCCCTAGATTCCGCCCACCTCGCTTAATTCTAGTACTTGATACTCAACACTTAATAACTCTATATTGCGCTAACTTCTATACACGATATTGTAGAGTCTAATTCTCCTCCTGATTCTGATTCTAGAGACTTAATTTGGCGTTCTTTAGTTGTGATTTGAGCCTCCTTAATAGTACGTGTTATAACGAACTTAGAATTTGGACTCGTTTAGACTTTCCGCCTTTTCTTTGGCCTCAACTGTTCTAATCTCTCTTTTAACTCTTTAATCTTTATATTTACCTTCCCTAATTCGTAGTCTCTTTTATTAATTCCCTTTATAACCTTCCTAAAAAGCAAACGTTGTGTTAGAAGTTGATTATATGATTTACTGGCCAAAGTATAAATCTGTACGTATAAATCTTTCCTGGCCCTTAGAGTCTGAACCTCAATTGAAGTATTAGTTACTTCCGGGAGTAGTATTAGCGTCTCCTGAGGCTTTGGAAGAGATGGATTTGTCGATTTATTACTGTTTTCTAACAGCAAAGGGCTTATTAATAACTTGGCTACCGATACTGGCCACAATCCCGTAGTTCTCCACCTCGCCTTAATATTAAAAGGTATAATACTCTCTTAACGTGCCTTCTAATAATAAATAAGGAAGTTCCGCTTCTTAATTAGAGTAGAATCGATCAAAGAACTTAACTTGTATAGTTCTTTCTAGTAAGCACGCTTTAAAACAGAGAAAACTATTAAATCTAAAGGTTGTAAGACGTGTGACGTATATATAAGTAAAATAAAAGGTATATATTGTGTTTAAGGCACTTCTAAAGGAATTCCGTAGTCTCATGGCTCCTATGGCCGTCTAGAATGAGGAGTCTTGCTAAATAGTCACGTGGTTCGGTCTGAGGTATAAACACCTTCTCTAGCCACTTAAGGGCCACTTGATTAGTTGTCCACCTATTCTCGGTAGCTGTAAAGTGCCATTCGTCGAATACGTCTAATTGAGACGGAAACCACTATTGTTGAACCGATTTTCCCTTGTAAACTACAGCTAGTCGCGTAGAAGCTCTAATTACAGAGATACACTTAAGGATTGTCGTCTAAGCACGTGAACCTGGCTGTTTTCCTTAAATCTTGCGGCTCTTAGCGTTCCTCACAACATATCTATTAAGACCGTGGCCTTCTATAATACTAATCTCGTCTATATTTTAACGTTAAGAAGCTGGAATGGCCTTAATAGCCGGAATCTCTAATTTTTAGAACCACGGCCTAATAACTTCGGTACAAGCTGTTACGACCTACGATGCGCCTCGTATTCTAACCGACACGGGCTCGTAGTATCGCTGACTATACGACGGCGCTAAGCCCGATAGGGAAGACTAGGTGGCGAGCCTGCGACATATTGACGTGAACGGCACGCGACTACGCTAGGCCCCATTAGGAGGGTCCTTTATGTACTTATACTCGAGCCTCCCTTATAGAGAGCTCTCCTTTCCTCCTTGTCTTTTCTTCTCGATTCTGAGCGTAGCTAGAGGCCTAAATATAAAGCTAGAGTTAACTCGCCGTATTAACTCCTAGCTAGCCGTAATATAAGAAAAGACTAACACCCCTTTACTATAAAGCGTTATATTTCACCTAGTCTTGCGCCTTATTAACTTACCCTTATAATAAGTTAATAACGAGCCTTAATACCTTGGCCTATTCGACAAATAAGTACCTCTCTACCCTCGTAGTAGACTATTCTAAAGAAAGCTAGATATTCTCCCGCGGTTAACTTACTTTACTATAACTTAACGCGCGTCGCTAGTTTAGAACGTATATTTAATTAACAAATCAATTAATAACTACAAACACCCCTTAACCTTACCTTACTACCTTTACTGGTTTCTCCCCCTCGTCGGCGAAGCTCTAGAGAAAGGAGCGCCCCTGTACGGCTAAGCTTTACTGACACCCCTATCCCTTCGGTCGAGACTTTCTCGAAAGAGCCGGAAAGCTTTAACGGATTCGACTTAGACTTAAAGGACAAACCCCAGTGTTTCTTCGACGTATCGCTAGAGCCTACTAATATAAAGGGCCTTACCCCCGCTTAATAAGCTAGAGTAGATTAGTTAATTAAGGACTCTATTAACTTTATTATCGCCGCCGCCGTTATATAAGCCCTCACTTAATATACTATTAATAACCCTCGCTAAGAGACTAGTACTCCCTCTCCTTTTAACCGATTAGTACGAGCTCTTACGGCGGACCTCTAGCCTACCGCTGACTATTACCTCCTTAAGTTAAACCCCGCTATCCCTGCCGTCGAGCCTAATAAAGTCAAGTACCCCTGTACCCCCTTTTTTAATTATAAGGGCGAAATTAAATACGACGCCTAAAAGATAAATATAAAACTCTTTATTTAGAAATACTTAAGTAACTTCCTTATTAGTAAATCGCAGGTTTACGCCTACTTTAAGTATATAAAGGGAGAGGCTAAGACTATTATTCTTTAATAAATAGACCTTAACTTCGTTAGAGACTTTAATAGAGCCGCTGACGTCTTAAGGGCTTTAGACTAGCGTTTCTTTAATTATAACTAAGTACAAGTAACTAAGCTTAAGTATAACTAACTACAAATAAGTAATATAACGTATAGTAAGTTCTATATAAAGTTTATAATATATACGGCTACTAAAAAGATCTTACTTACTCGCTAGTTCGACGACGTTTACGAGAAAGTCTTAAATAAGCTTAAGTACGATATTTAAACTAAGAAGTATAAATTTATTAAAGACTATATAGCTCTCGACGAGTTCTTAGCCGTCTTAGATCGCGAGTTATAGAATATTACTATTAGACGAGTTAATAAACGGGCTACTACTACTGTCTACGAAGCCCCTTAAGTCTCCTTTAATAATATTAGTATTAACGACTCGCGCGGCATCTTAAAGAAAGACAGCTAGTGTTCGACTTTACTTACCCATACTACTCACGTATAGAGACTACCGACTCCAAGACAGTCGTTAAATGTTTACTAGCGTACGCCTTCTCCTTCGCACGTCCTACGCCGACTTAAGTCCCTTATACCCCCTCTTATACTTAAGGACGTCTCTTCTGACACTTGTCTTTATTATAGTAAGACCGGTTATTAAGTTAACGACTGTCTTAAGCGCCGTAGAGACTAGGCTCTCGACAAGTCAATTTCTTAATTAGTCGTTAGTGAAGATTTAAAAACTAACGAGTTATTAAAAAACTCTTAGGCTATAATAAAGACTTATACCTTAATATAAGTTATAACTTATAAAAGGACTTAGTATTTAATTTCTATACTTTTATTAGAGGACGACAATTCTTAATTAGTATTAAACTAAGAAGGAATAGATTCTTTATTAAGACACTTATATATATTAATAATAGAGTTAATATTTTTAATACTATTAAAACCTCTTTTATATATTAACTCGTTAAGTAATTGTCGTACAGGCACGGGATAATGCTCGGTTAGTTGTGCGCTATATTAGTTTCAGATTCTGCTAGCGTATACCGCTTTTAGGGGAATAACGTGTTCCTCTGATTTCCTTATGTATTCTAGAGAACAATTAATTACTTTAGTTCTCCTTACGTTAATCGTAAGGCTCTACTCCACTTTTATACTATAATTATAAGCCCCGTGACAAAGCTATTAAGTTAGTATTCTTCCTTTTGTGCTTTATAAATTTAAGTAGAACTATTAACGTAAGATTAGTAAGTGACAAATAACGTCGGCGTTTTCCACTTATTAATAAGTGTAGTTTATATTACTATTTTCCCTTTAACCTCTCTAGAAAAGGGTAAATTAAGCACTTATACTTAATATTCTCTTTTCCTCTTTAATAAATCTATTAAACCCTCGAGAGAGCAACCCTCTCTTCGTTATAGTAGACTTAACTTTAGTCTCCTCTTCTAATAATCGAACGCCGCTTAATTACGATAGGCAAACTTAGACCTTATAGTATTAAGTCTTTAAATCCTTTTATATCTTTTACAAAGTATAGACTTCAGTTAATTTAGAGCTACCGGTTACTCTAAATATCCTCGAAAACGAGCCTTAAGCACAAACGATCGACTAAGTAAAGGCACAATAAGATAAGAAGGCTCTCGATTTTAACTTTAAGGAGTAAATAAAGTGAGATAAAGACTAACGAGTACTTAAACTTAAGGGACTTAAACTAAGTATAATACCTCTTATATTATCTAACGTTACTATAGTTATTCTAATATATACTGCCCTAATAAGGGAGTATACTATAAAACACGTATAATAGTCAGAAAAGGCTCAGGCTTATAAAGTAATATATAAGTAGATTTAAGAGATAGTTAATCCTTTGATTTACTAGAGTACTATTCGAGAGTATAAGATTAAGGAGGAATAAAAAGTAAAAGAGTAACTCGACAAGATAACGAACGAATTAAACGACCCACGATCTTAGACTTTATAAATGTTCTTTAAGGTATTAAAGAGAGACTACGCCCTTTTAGAAATAAATAACCTTACTAAAGCTTAAGCTAAATATAAAGAGAAACTTGAAATCGTTAAAATAAGACAAGTTAATCTTAAAGTATAAATTTAAAAGTAGTAATTAGCCTATTAAAATACTCTATTATACGACATTCTAGACGTTAAGGGCCCCTTAGTAATTATTAACTTTATTAAGGCAGTACAAGAGAAGCTTATACGTAAATAAGCTCGCGAACGACTGTCTAAGGTCCTTAAAGATAATACTCTTAAGGTTATTCACAAGTATACGTTACTTTAATACGTTAACTAGTTATTAGCGCTTAACGAAGAGTCTCTTACGGTTACTAGGAGAAACAAGACAATTAGATTATACGCTACACTTAAAGAGAGATTAAATGTTCTAAGAGTACTACTAGTACTAAGGACTCCTTCGCTAAATACCTCGATTAATACTTGCCCCTATAAAGTAAGCTCTCACTAACACAAAGTAATCAAGTGTTATAGACTTTAATATTACTACGACGGCTTAACTAAGGACAAACTACGCAACTTACTGTCTACGGAGGAAATCAAAGAAACTTAAATTAAGCTTAAAAAGGAGTTTCCTGACCTTAAACAAGTAATCGACAAGAAAGGGTAAAGATAAATAGTAGTAAAGGAAATTACTAAGGGAATAACCTCTGAAAACTCCTCGTCTTCTTTAATAACCTTAGTAAAAGCCTTAGAGTTATTAAGGTATCTTAGTAATATTAATATATATATAATTAGTCTAAAGTTACTTGATAAGGCTCTCGCCACCTCAAGAATTTACGCCACTATTAATATAAATTAATACTTACTCTTAGAGAGCACTTTACTTAATAACGGCGCTGCCACTTATTTAATTAATTCAGTTGCTTTATTAAAGCCCAGAACCTTTATTAAATTAACGAACAACGACAGTATTAAAGCCGGAACGTTAAGCCTTATAATTAAGGGCCGAAGTACTTATCTTTTTAAGGGTACTCTCTATAGCCCTAATAGACTAAACACTAAGGACTTAAGGCTTTTTAACGTCACTGTCGTTAAAGGATTTAATGTTAATATTATTTTAAAAGCTCGTTTATTATAGGCTAGAGTTTAATATAATAAGTTAGACTACACGTTACGCGTGGGATTAGCTGAGAAGAGTATTATATTAAAGTAATTAAAGTAATAGTTTAACTTAGCTTTCTTTAAATATAAGCCTTTTAATTACTCTTTAGCTCCCGCAATAGCTCTTAACTCTTTAATTCGCCTAACTTATACCTTTTTAATATTCCTTACACTTTAAAAGAGTATCCGGCAAGGCTTTTAATTAAGTTAATAATATTTAAGACCGCGGCTAGACGACGCTAAGTTATAGTACTTACGGGCAAGGCACTTAAGGAAGGAAGCGTTAGAGAATTTAGTTAAAAATACGCGTAACGTCGAGATCTTAGGTACTACTTAAATTAAGTATAAAGAGTACTCTCTAACTATTACGTAATAAGTCGTTAGTTAAAGACCCTCGGAGAAATAGTTACCCGGCCTTTTTATTGTATTTCTTAGGACTTATTCGACTTCCCTATTAGATTTAATAAGAATAGTTAACTCTTATTAATTAAAGACTAATATAATAGGAAATTCTATAAATATCTCTTAAAAAACAAAGGGTTAATTACTGTCTTAGGAGCTCTTAAATTATTTAAGGCGTGGATAAAACGTTAATTCAGACTCTCGATTTGTAAAATACGCTAAAATAATAATACTTTAGTTATAGGAATTAATAAATTAACCGAGTACGAAAAGTAGTATATAGAGAATAGTATTAATATTAAAGGTACCCCTTTATATACGTATTAACTTAATAAGGGAGCTAAGCGCGTAAGCAAGGAAATTATTAAAAAAGTCTATTAAGATACGCCTTTTAGTAAACTTACTAGAGGAGCTTTAAACGGAAGCAGTTATAGTAGTAATTACTCTTTATAATATAAGTCTAATTACTCGAAAAGGCTTTAAGAGTCTAAATAAGATCTTCTACGCCTAGTTTAAGTAATATTTTTAGTATTACGACCCTAAGTTTATTTAGAAGCTTAACACTAATATACGACTTAACTAAAGTAATATATAGGCGTACGGCTATAAAGCCTACCCTATAATCAAGGACCGAGAGGCTCTTTAATAAAAGATAGTATTTAAAGTTAACTTAAAAGTGTACCTTAGATACTTAGTAAGATACGTCTCGTCTAACATATATAAGGTCTAAGTACCTTAATTATAGCGTGTAATAGTAACTCAGAACGTTACTTTTAACGAATCCCTTTTTTATTTAGGCTCTTTAAACGTGAAAAGAGCGGTCGGCTAGCCGCGCTTAATATTAAGAGATCTTACTAAAATACTAAAAGAAGAGGAGGGACCCTAAGACACTAGAACTAATATAATTAATCGACTAAGCACACTTAATATACTAAAATCAATAATAAGTATTACCTTAAAAACAGAATAATTAAGCTAAGTAATAAGTTTTATAAAAACTATTAAGTTTATAACCTTAAGGGTGTTATAGCCTTTAATTAAGCTTTTAACTACAGGGGTAAAGTAACTAATACTACCCCTAAAAAAGTCAAAATTAATAGAACTTATTAGTAAAAACTCGGGGGTAAAATAACTAAAGAAGAATATTAGACTTCTTACTTACGAGTACTTTAATTAAGTCTTAAAACAAGTCGACAAATTAAGATAGTTAGTGTCTTAGAGTATAACTAAGAGAAATGTCTTACGTAACGTATTAAACTTTAAGAGAAATATAAGAGCTAAGCGCTAATTAATACTATAAGTTATTATATACTCTTAAGGGCTATATAATTAAGAGCGCGGTCTTAAGCGTCAGGGAGCACTTACTTAAGGTGCCGGCCCTAAGTAATTAGAAGCTCCGCCTTAAGTAATAAAATATAAGGAGTATCTTAATTCGTTAGACTTAAGAGAAGAATTAAGTATAAAGTAATACTTATTACTTTTAGCCTTAATTAATAATAACTTACTTAAACTTCTATAGAGGAAGAGGGTAGAAAATCGAGCAACTGGCGACGGTTAAAAGACCTGAGTTAGTAATAAGATTACGAAACTAAATCGAAGTGTTTATATAGTAACTATTAAAGAGTTAATTATAGAATCGTTAAACTTATTAAGTAACCGTAAGTATTTAGAAGACTTTTTAGGGACCTTTTAACTTAGTCAAAAACTAGTGTAAAGAGACGGGAAAGACTTAAGCGCAGTCTACGCTATAATCTTAGTGTCTATTCTTAAAAATGTCGAAATTCGATAACTAGTTAATCTCCTACGAATATATTAATCTTAATTACTAAAGGACCTATTAAATTAGAGAGACCTCAAGGATTACCCTCTAAGAGAGCACTTCCGAGCCGACGTAATTAAGGAAATTACTAACTTAAAGTCGCGTAACTACTAGAGAGTCGTTAAATAAAGCTTCGCTACTAAACAACTAATACTATTAAAATGGGTATTTTACGCTAAAGTCGATTTATTAGGGTATTTAATTAAGTGTCGCTCGCGAGTTATTATTAGGGGAGACTTATAACCCGAAACGTCAATTCTCTTAATATATATAATAACTTTAGCTACTCGTTCTTTTAGGACCGCTATAGTAATAGTAACTCAATTTGATTTAGAGATAATTTAATTTAATATTATTAACGCCTTTATTAACGCTAAACAAAGTAAATTAAGTGCTCGCGTACGTTATTATTTACTAGACGGATTTAAGTAAGACGGTATAGTAGTAGAGGTTAATCGTGCGCTTTACGGACTTAGAGACTCGCTAGTATTATAGTACGGAGACTTTATTAAGACTTTATTAAAGTTAAGGTTGATCCCTTATAAGGAGGAGTCTTATATTTTTATAAACGAGTAACGTTTAGTCTTTGTTATCTTTTATATCGACGATATTTAAGTGTTATATTACGCTTTAGCCCTTAAAGACGCTCAACTTATTATCGACGGCTTAAATACGGCATACGAGCTTATTAAAGGAGAACCGATAGAGTGGTTTTTAGGTGTTTGTGTTATTAGAGATCGTTAAGTAAAGACTATTTCTCTAGTACACGACACTTATATTTAAAAGGTTACTCTACGATTTAATTTAGTAAATAGAAATTGCCTAAGTACTCTATTACTTTAAGTTAAGCTATTAAAGAATTAAGAGTAAGTAACTCCGGTTTAAATTAAAGAGTATTAAGAGAAGGTTAGCTTAGTACTTTACACGGCAATTATATTGCGCACAAACGTTATATTTGTAGTTTTAAGACTTTCTCACTTCTTAATTAACCCCTCTTTAGAGTACCTTACGGCAGTCAACTAGATTATTCGTTACCTCTTTAGAACCCGATTTTTGGCAATTACTTATAATTATAAGTTACGCGACTCTTAGCTTATTATAGTTTTAAATGCTTTATTTACAGACGATCTCGATACTAGGCGTTTTTTTAATAGTTATATTATAATACTTTTTGGAGGTTTGATTTTGTAGAGAGCGGCTTTATAAGATACAGTTATTACTTCGACTATATAGGCTGAGCTTTTAGGCGTTGAGCGCACGGCTAAGGAGATCATAGCTTTATAGCGTTTTTTTTAGGAGCTACGTCTTAAGTTAGGGGAAATTTGGAGGATCTTCTACGATAATTAGTAAACGATACGGTTAATTATTAGAGAAAATTAGCGTATTTTTACTAAGCTTTATTACGTTAATATTCAAAATATATAGTTATGCTAGGAGTTTTAAAAGGGCACTTTTTTAGTTGAATATTTGCCTACGGGTTATATGCCCGCTAATAGACTTATAAAGAACCTCTTTCAGCAGAAATTTAAGAATTTTATTACTCTTATTAACTTAGTAAATATTTGTGCTTAACTAAAGTAACTCACTGTAGAGCCCTCGCTTTAAAGTAAGTCTTTATATACGTTCTTTACTTTTCCTTTATTATAAAGGTAGTTTAACTATTAGCTTACCCTGTGAATATACAATGTATTTTCTTATGTATTTATTATTACTTTGTAAATTCTCTTACTATTTAATTTACTTCGAGAGTAACTAAGCTCGGGGGTGAAATTCACGGCATTTAAAAGATTTAATTACTTTTAATAGTTATTTGTTTTTATAATAAAAGTAACGTAACATAAGTAAATTATAAAGGGACACTTAGTTGTTTAAAGGTTCTTAAGCCTCGCCTTATAAAAAGAGAATAGCTTAATTTTCTCTAGGTAGCAAGCCCCGAACTTCCCTAGCTAAAGTAGCCAAGGCACTTCTAATTACACTATAAAGCTCGTCAATATAAGCGGCCGAAGCCTCTTCTTTAAGAGTAAGAGCCGGAGCTCTACTAATATTAGTAGGTCCACAAGTAGGCTCTAGAGAGAATAGAACACTAGTAGTAATAATAAGTTACTCGCCAGTAACCCGCGCGCAAGACTCCAGAGTACTAAAGTTCTCTTTATTTAAAAGAAATCAACCGATTTAGCCTTAATTTCGCGGGAAATTCAAGATAAAATAATATACTAGACTCCTTAATAATAGTACTACCTTTATCTTCCTCCTCCTCGTTACCTCCTCTTAAGCCGGTTGCTTTATTAATAGTAATAGTAATAACCTCACCCTAGAGGGCAGCAAAAACAGGAGCTCTTAGGCGCTTTAATTCCTAAAATAATTAGTAATTACACGCTAAAAAGAATAACCCAAGGAATTTACTTTCTCACTTACGTTATTTAAAAGCGTAGCCTAGTAAACTAAAAAAGGAGTTTAGGTAGTAGGGGGAATAGCCTTATAAGAGTGGCCTAACGAGTAGGCAAAACAACGAGTACTTTAACTAATAATATTAAAGTACTCGCTAGTACTTTTAGTTTAGAGGGCGCTATTAATGTAACTTAAATAAACAATTAAACGCTTATCTCCCTTGACCTAAGGAGCACGAGCACGAGCAACCGGAGTAGCCGCAGCAGCTCTCTTTAGAGTAGGAGCAGCCTTTAGAGCCTTCTTAATATCCTTTTTCTTCTTCGCCTACTATAGTTAATAATATTTAAATTAACACATAGCCTTAAAATTAACGATTAACTCAATAAAAATCAACTTAATAACTTATAATAGTAGCTAAACGATTAGCCTTAACGGCCTTAGTAGAACGCACTAATATACTTATAGTATTAATTGATTAATTTATTAATTAGTTGATTAATTATTAATTAGTTAATTGGTTAGTAGATTAAAAGGTCGATTTGTATGTGTTATAGAGAGGTTGTAGGATTAAGAATTAAGTGGGGGATGCGCCACTTCAAATAGGACGGTTATTTACTTAACTTAGTAATATAAGAATAGTTGTGGCCTAATTGTTTAGTTTAGTATTTACTCTCGCTTAGAGTAGCCAATTATAATATTAGTGGCTTATAATTATTATTTGGCTAGGGGGTGTGTCGTATAGGCACGGGATGATACTCGGTTAGTTGTGCGTTATATTAGTTTTAGATTCTGCTAGTGTATACCGCTTTTAGGGGAACAACGTGTTCCCCTGATTTCCTTATGTATTCTAGAGAATAATTAACTACTTCAGTTCTCCCTACGTTAATCGCAAGGCTCTGCTCCACTTCTGTACCACAGTAATTTAATATCTCTTTTATATTCCTCCCTTAGCTAATTATCTTAATTAGTTATAATAATAAGAAAGGCAAGTTAATTAATACGGCTGTCTTACTTACTTTAATAATCGACCGCTAGCGAATTAACTTCCCCTTTCTTGTGACTAACTTAAGAAATACTAACGTCTTAATTAGTCAGAAGTTCCTCGAGTATTACGACTTAAAGTAGTCGTATATAAAGAACTGTAATTAGCTAAAATAGTTATTAGATATACCCGTCTAGCCGTACTTTAACTAGCGAGTCTTTATTAATATTAACTATTCTAATAAGTTAATTATTAAGTTTTATTAACTTAACACGAAATAAAAGGATACCTTTATAGACATAAATAACTACTACTAGAGACAAGCTAAGCTTACGGCGCTTGACGATTCCCCTAAGACAAAGGCCCCTGTCTAACTTACTACTAATGTCTTATTAACTCGACCCTCGAGCTTTATTAAAAAAGTCAAAGAGTACTTGCGGGTTATAAAAGAGTAATTAAACCCTTTAATATCCTGTGATTTAAGATTATTACTTAAAGACAAGAGAACTTATAGAGCTTCTTTAATAAATTACTAAATAAAGGCGCTTATTATGAAAATCTTCCTTATATTAGTAGTAGCGATATTTACGACGTACCTCTGACTTAAGAGGGCTAAAAAGAATAAAATATAAACCTTCGTGATATTAGTGCTTAAGATTGACTAAGAACTAACTTGTCGTTAGCGAGAGGCCTTAAACTAACTAAGTGTTAAACTCGTATTAATAAATAAAGACTTAACCTTAAAGGAGGCCTTAGAGGCTAAATACGCGTAAGATAATAAGCTAGTAAGTAAGAAGTTCTTAGTAGAGTATTAAGAGTATACTCCTCTCTTCTCCCGGCGA
Organism: Leptodontidium sp. MPI-SDFR-AT-0119; assembly: GCA_020726505.1. NCBI lineage: Eukaryota > Fungi > Ascomycota > Leotiomycetes > Helotiales > Leptodontidiaceae > Leptodontidium > Leptodontidium sp. MPI-SDFR-AT-0119. The sequence goes on from JAHLEZ010000021.1 coordinate 52,400, forward strand.
GCCTCCGACGAGTTACTAATATATTACTAAGGTGTAGACTACTAAATCGAGCTTATTAGGGAGAACGACTTATCTTTTAAGCCTCTTTAGCGTATAACTAAAGAATAGTTGTCAGAGATTAAGTAGTATATTATTGATAACTTATATAAAGGCATTATTAAGCCCTTTAATATACTTTACGCGGCCCTTATTCTCTTCGCTAAGAAAGCCGATAATAGTCTCCGGTTATACGTCGACTACTAGAAGCTAAATACCTTATTAAAGAAGGACTTATACTTAATCCCTTTAATTAATAAAATAATAACTCGTATTTATAAAGTAAAAGTCTTTATAAAGCTTAATATTTAATAAGCTTTTTACCGCATTTATATGTCCCTTAAGAGCGAAGATTATACGACTTTTTATACTTAATATAACACGTATAAGTATAAGGTCCTTTTCTTTAGCCTTACTAATAGTCTAGCGACTTTCTAGTGATTTATTAATAATATCTTTATAAAACACCTCGACGACTTTTATACGGCTTATATAAACAATATCCTTATATATTCGTCTACTCTAAAAGAATATATAGTTTACGTCAAGAAGGTTATAGTAATATTATAAGTATATAGACTTTAGGCGGATATTAAGAAGTCTGAGTTTAGTGTATAAAAGACTAAGTTCTTAGGATTCGTTATTAAAGTTAATAACGTAGAAGTAAACTTAGAGAAGATTAGTATAATTAAAGACTAATATACTAATAATATATAAAGTATATAAAGTTACTTTAACTTTTATAATTTTTACTACTAGTTTATTAAAGACTATAGTCGTATTATACGTCCTCTTACGATACTTACTAGAAAGGACGTTCCCTTCGTCTTTAATAATACTTATAAAAACATATAAGAGACTCTCTAGGAAGCCCTTTAATTTACGTTAGTTCTTTGTTACTACGACCTTATTAAGTAAACGCGGCTAGAGACTAATTCCTTAGATAAAGTCGTCGCTAAAGTTTTATTTTAACTTTAAGAGGACGACACTTTTCACTTTATAAGATACTTTTCTAAGACTATAATAGACCCCGAGTTTAATTACTTAATTTACGACAAAGAAATACTAGCGATTTTCCGGTTATTTAAGTAATATCGCTTAGAGCTCTTAAGTGCCTAGAAAAATGTCCTTGTTTATATAGACTATTAAGCCTTAGAGTACTTTATAACTACTAAGGACCTTACGGCTAGGCAGGCTTAATAGGCTAAGTTCTTTACGGACTTTTATTTTATAATTATATATTATACTAAGACGACTAATACGTTAACTAATACTTTATCTCGACGAGATTAAGACTTTACGGCTATAGAGGCACGTAAGCGGGCTATTTATAATTAATAGTTAATTCCGACTAATAAAATTAACCCGTGAGTCGCTAGCGACCTCTAGCTCTCTGCCGTCGATCTCATAGACGCTTATATTGAAGTCGTAGAGACGATACCCCTAGTACTTATAGAGGCTATAATCCCGGATCACGACGCTAAGTTACGTGACGACCTAGAGCTAAAACCCGAGCTTAATATAAGAGTACTAATCGACCTAGAGACGCCTACTGTAAAGGAGCTAGACTTAAACTCTATAGTAATATATAATATCGTGGAGTACAACGTTATTAATCAAGTACTCTTAGTTAATAAGACTTCGCCTTTACTAGAACCTCTCTAACAAAAAGCTAAGGAATAATCGTTAAATTACAAATTAATAAACGATAAGTTACTTTTTTAAGGCCGCCTAAAAGTGCCCTTAGAGCCGCTAAAGCTTCGCACGACACTTATTTGCTATATATATTCCTAGCCTTTAATAATATACGCGGGGATTAGAAAGATAAAGGCATTACTAAGTCGTAAATATTATTAGAACGGCCTTACCACGGACATAACTCGATACGTGGTAAATTATAGTTACTCTCGACAAAAAGCCCGTAAGGACAAGACCTCTGGCTTTTTATACCCCTTATTAATCCTTACTTGGCCGTATTAATACCTTATAATAGACTTTACGAAGTTACTATTAAATAAGCACGGCTATAACTTCACTATAGTTATTATTAACCGCTTGTCTAAGAAACTGGTCTTAATACCTTATAATAATATAATTACGGCTAAAGGTATAGTTATTCTCTTTCTTGTTTATTAGACTCGACACTTTAGTATACTAGACTTTATTGTCTTGGATCGAGGACCTTAGTTCGTCTCTTCCTTTTAAAAGGAGTACTATTATATCTTTAAGACTAAAGTAAAGTTAACGACGGCGTATAACTTAAACGTCGACAGCTAAATAGAAGTAACGAATTAATATATTAAGTAGCGGCTTCGTCCCTTTTGCTACTACTATTAAGACAATTAGAGTAACTTCTTATTAATTATAAATATTACTTAACTAATGTTACTACACGAGTCTCTAGGCCGCCTGTTTCCTTTTTAGCTACTTAACGGCGTTAAGCCAAAGACTTCTTAGGACTTAGTTAACTTAGAACCTCTAGTTATAGTAATAAAGAAACTTAATCACGAGGAGGCTCTCTAAGTAACTTTATAAATAAAGGAGGTCATAGAAGTCGTATAGTCGTCCCTTAAGGATTAATAAGAGAAAATAGGACGACTAGCGAATCGTGGGCGACGCGCTATTAACTAAGACGTTAGCGACTTAATACTAGTTAACACTCGGAACTAAAACGTCGACTAACCTTCAAGGAAGCTATCTAATAAGTAGTACGGCCTAGTCAGGGTAATCGCTCGGGAAGGAAAGAGTTAGAGAGTTAAGCTCCTAGAGGACTAGCAAATTCATCTCGTATTCTACTCTCACTCGCTCCGCAAGTACGTCGATAACCCCTTACTTAAATAAGCTAAAGCCACGCCGGCACCTATTTAGTTACTGCCTAAGTAAAATAAGTAAGAAATTAAAGGCATCCTTAGCTCTAAGGTTATATAAAATAAGCTATTCTATTATATTAAGTGGCTAGGCGCCGACGAAGACTTAGAGTAGTACTTATACTTAAATATTATGACAGCTCCGTATATAGTTAAGAGGTTCTACTTAGAGCATCCGAATGCCAAAGGCCCGCTAAGAGCTCTCCTAAAGTGGCTAGAGGCTTATAACGCTAGTATCGACGACTATAACGACCTAGAAGACGACATAATTATAGCTATAACTACACGGACATAGTTTTTTAGGAGGGGGGGGTAATGTTACGACTTATAATACGCCTCGTATTCTAACCGACACGGGCTCGTAGTATCGCTGACTATGCGACGGCGCTAAGCCCGATAGGGAAGACTAAGTAGCGAGCCTGCGACATGTTAACGTGAACAGCACGCGACTACGCTAGGCCCCATTAGGAGGGTCCTTTATGTACTTATACTCGAGCCTCCCTTACAGAGAGCTCTCCTTTCCTCCTTGTCTTTTCTTCTCGATTCTGAGCGTAGCTAGAGGCCCAAATACAAAGCTAGAGTCAACTCGCCGTATCAACCCCTGGCCAGCCGTAACACAAGCGGCGCTAATACGCACAAAATCGACGTAGATTTGCCTCTTAGTCTTTAGAATAAGGTTACGTGCTAAAAATCGTGTTATCTAGTGTTTTCCTAATAATAGGTGGTCTCCTTGAAGTGCTAAAAGCCTCTCTCTAAAAACCTTGATTTGTGCGTACGTAACTCCATGGCTAAGAGACTCTTGAGTCAAAATCCAATCGGCCAATCGATTCTCTACTACCGTAGGTAGCCTTTGCAAGTGACTAAGAGCCTCCTTACGTAGTTGAGTCGTTGTGTTGCGGTCACGAAGTGTAGACCTTAGAATGCCCCACTCTAGGCATGCCTTTCGTAAAGACTTGCCATTTGCGACCTCCTCAAGCGCACACATGATGTCATACTCAGTATATGTAGGCTTCATAATAAAAACAATACGAATTATAAGTTTGAAGAGAATCGATTAAAGAATAGAAGAGTAATTAATTATTCAAGTTGGTGGGTAAGAGTAGCGGTGAGTTAAACGAGGGTGGGCGGAATCTAGGGGTAGGCGGAATCTAGGGGTGAGACGTTACCTCATGTTTGACCTCAACCTCACGTGTGACCAATATACCGCTCTCTCGAGCAGCACTTTTCCGAACTGGAGACGGCGAGGTATTGACTGCAAGCAGTGACTGGCAATCTGCAACCAAATGCCCAGCACCTCCGAGAATTGGAGCCGATGGCGGTGTGATGGTGGAAGGCATCTTGAGCGGTTCGCAATGTACAGCAAAACGGGGCGATGACTCTCCCTGATAGAGAAGACCTTTATTTTACATGCGCACATCTGCATGCTCTAGGAAGCCAAGATCTGCAGGGTTACGCCCTCTCTTGGCTTCAACCTTTCCCCGACCACAAGGACCAGCCGGAGCCATGCAGATGTTGAGCTGGAACGGAACCCTTGTTATTTGGGGACTATTTGGCCTTCAAACTACAGGGTTTAGGCTAGATCCACGAAGTGTGTGAAGCGGAGTAAACCCCTGTCGTTTGGAGACTTTTTTTTTGGCCTTGAAACTGCAGGGTCCAGCGCCGGATGGTTGAAGGGACGAACCCTATTGCTTGGAGCAAGAAATAACCTTCAGAAAGCAAATACCGTACAGACTACCTGCGCTAGCAGTTCCTAGCCAATTAAAGAATAGACCGTAATTATCGTGGCGCGCGATTCCCACAGTCCAGATCGAGATTTTCTTGCGTGTTTGCATGTGAGGATACCGACCCAAGTGGAATCAGCAATATTATGCTGTGAGCTAGTAGGGAACCATGGCGATGGTTGTGTTCGTCAATGGGCGAGCGCCATTGTTGAATAGAACCTGGAACGAACTGCGCACTTCGTATGCTCAATCATACCTCGACAACGACCTCCACCCAGGTCTCTTCCGTTCTCCATCTCCCTTCTCAAACATCCAGGAACAAACACAACCTTTGGCCGCATTCTCTTTGTTATGTACTTGTCTTCCTGAACGTCTTATTCTGGATTTTTGAAATCAGAGCTTTGTTTGATCTTTCTCCAAGTAAATTTCTCAGTCTTTCCGCGAGAGCTATACTGACGTCTTTTCTCAAAAGCGTACAGCCAACCGAATAGTACGAGTAATGAGACTGCAAGCGAGATACGGTTCAGCAATTGGGATGGCATTGGCCGTAAATAATAATTAAAGTATCGCGAGACTCTGGAGGGGCGGCTGTCTACTGTAATCCACTGCTGCTCCTGCCTCAGCGTTCTTTCATTTCAGTCTCACTTTTCTCATTTCTATTTGCTAGTAAGAGGTGCCCACGCTCTTTTTCTTCCTTTCCGCTTCAAAGCTTCCAGAGCTCCATCCATAACAATGTCTAACGTCACCCATCCGGAGTACGACGACCCTAGCGCTTTCGTATTTTACAGCTATGCGCCTTCGAAAACTGCTGCTATTATATTCCCCGTTGCATTCGCTTGCACCACACTTTTCCATGTTTATCAAATGATCGTTAAAAAGGCATGGTACTTCGCTCATTTTTTCATCGGTGGTTGTAAGCCTTTCTGTCACTTCAATCGACTTCAGTCTACCTTGCTCGAGCTAATTTGGTAATAGTTGAACTCGTGGGATATTTCGGGCGCGCTGAATCTGCTGAGGACCAATGGTCACTCACTCCATATCTTGTCCAGACACCTTGTCTCCTCGTTGCACCCGGTCTGCTAGCTGCTTCAATCTATATGGTTCTAGGACGGATCATTGTCATATTATTGGGAGAACGTTACTCTATGATTCGGAAGAAATGGTTGACGTAGATCTTTGTCGACAGAAGAGGTGTGGAAAGAGGAGGAGTGGACGGAGGAGTAGCAAGGCGGATAGAGTGCTAGCATTTATCAGATTGTCGCCGGTGTAGCTCTTTAGTTCTCTGTGTTAATTATATAACCTTGAAATCTGCATGCAACACTTGATGTTTATTAGAAAGGATGGGGAAATATGGACCTAGGCGAGGGGACCATTTCTGGTTTTTGTTTAGCGAGGGGGGATTGGGTAATTGGGATTCCTGCTGGTGGTTTTCTAGCAGTACCTTTGGACCAGTAGCTTTCTGCTAGTAGCTTTACTTCAGTTGATTTCTACTGACAGATCTCTACCAACATTTGCCAATATCATAAAAGTGGGTCTCCATTCCCCTCCTGCTCTGAGAAAAGTGCCAGTAGACTTCTACTAGTAGAAGTCTGTTGGATAATTTCTGCCAAACCATTTCTACCCAAAAATCCCCACCAGACGATATAGGAAATGGTATACTGTAATAGGGCAATGATAGTCAAAACAAAACTAAAAGCTCAGAGGGCCGCTCGCAGAAGCACGGCACTCGGACGTCATCTAACCGCCAGATTTATGTTGGAAAAGGTCTTCATTCGTTCTATGTAAGAGGGGGTGTCTGGCTTTTACGGAAAGCAGAGCCGTGCTCGATGCTTATGTAACACTGCCCAAAGGCACGTGCTAATTCCTCCAGTTCAATACATTTGCTATATATAATCAACTATGGAGTTCAGGGAATTTAGATGACATCATTTGAGGTCTAAGTTTACTTGGATTTGGCCTCAGCTAATACAATCAGGAGACACTAGCCCGGAAACGAAACCCACGCCAAAGAAAGAGGAAGAGGCAAAAAATAACCAACGGCTGCAAAGCAGCCAGAAGAACTCTGAAGGATATCTTTGTTAACTTTGTTCTCTTACAGTTGCAAAATGAGGGGGATGCACGGCAAGATGCCAAGAAAAGGTTTGGATATCGTTGGGCCGGATATGCTCAAAACTAGTGGGGCGTGGCCAGCTTACTTATCAAGTACGTTAGTCTGAAGTAACGTTACCTCACCCTACTCTTGCTACTAATACGCTCTTCTTACTCCGCCACTTAACAACTCATTTCTCCTCTAGGCCACCATTCTTTCAGAGCAGACTAAAGTCGTTCCTTATTCGAACACCTGTCTGGATTTTCCAGATGTATGACCCAAAACCTGGTGACCGGCTTGAAAGCCTCGATACACCTTCGATGATCGTTGATCTCGATATAATGGAGGAGAACATCCGAAAGCTGATGGGTATACTAAAGCCGACGGGGGTCAATATCCGGCCGCATCTTAAGACAACAAAAAGCCCTATCCTCGCTAAAAAGCTAGAGGAGGCAGGTGCAAAAGGCGGATGCGTTGCGAAACTCAGCGAGGGAGAAGTTATGGCCGCGAATGGCTTTGATGACCTATTGATCACCTGCGAAATTGTTGGACCAGCCAAGGTTGGCCGCCTCGTTGAGCTCTTCCGCAGTCATCCCAAAATCCAAACCGTCGTTGATAGCGAGCCCGGAGCCACCGCCATAAACGACGCCTTGGCCGCCTCTGGTGTTGAATATCCAATCCAAGTTCTGATTGATCTGGATGTTGGTTTGCACCGTACAGGCACCACCCCAGAATTGGCTCTATCTCTCGCCAAACACATTGCCACACTCAGTCATTTGAAGCTTATTGGTATTCAAGGCTATGAAGGACATCTTCAACATTTGCATGGCCGTGAGGCGCGAGAAACAGAATGCAGGGCTTCAATGGAAATTCTGGTTCGCACAGCCAATATGCTACGGGAGAATGGCTTTGATATTGAGGTCGTCACCACTGGTGGAACTGGGACAGCCGAGTTCTGTGCAACTACTTCTGGAATTACCGAAGTACAACCGGGCTCTTTTATTTTCATGGATTCCGACTACCGTAACGCTATAGGCGGATTCTTTTCCCATAGTCTTACTATACTTTCTACTGTCATCAGCAAATCCGAGTCAGAACGTCGCGTGACGATAGATGCTGGCCTGAAGTCGCTTACGACTGATAGTGGGTATGCTGAGCCAAAAGATATGCCTGGGGTTACTTACACTCCGATGGGCGATGAGCACGGTTGGCTGAGCTGCGACGACGGGCCTGATCTGCCGATTGGTGCGCGGGTCGAGTTAATCCCAAGTCACATTGATCCAACTGTCAACCTTCACGACTTCTACTACGCTCACCGTAAAGGCGTTATTCAAGAGATCTGGCCTGTTGCAACGCGAGGGAAAGTTCAATAGCTGTACAGTCGCTACCGTCTGGAGGCCCGAGGTTGCTTGGTTGGTAGTAGACGAACGGCCATGTGGGCAAGACAATCTTTTGAAAGAACGATTCAATCAGCGCTATATATGACAGTCCTACTCCTATCAGACACTCCTTTATTTAGTACGGGCATACCTACTACGTGCGCATGCTGTTTCTTAGCCTCTTGCTTTAGTTATATATAGAGACCTCAGTACACTCTTTTATTGGTAGCATCTCCAGTTTTTACAGCCCCTTCATTACATTAGTCTTTGTCTCCAATATTCCATCCCCAACTGATGACCTTCTAATACTGCTCGTCCTTTTCGCGATGCGACGCTCGCAGCCAGCCCAGACCCGTGGCGACTTCGACTTTCTCATGGGAAAACAGGTTATGGGTAGATAACAGAGGCCGCATTCTTTCATCTTCCCTCGCTTCCTAGCCATCCAACTTTCCTTCAGGTTAAAATTACCCCGCCCCCTATTCAAGTATTAGCACGTGACCAAAAGTCTCGACGTGCGAAGTGCAAATTATTCCTCAAGATACCTGACCAATTCATCCGTTACATACTTTGCATATTCTACAAGCTGTATGGTGGAAGCCAAGCGGGGTTTATAATGAGGGGGTTTCCACCAAAACAGTCATTCAGAAAGAAGGGAGGGGTAGGGTTGCTAACCCAAAACCTCACAGTGCAGCGCAAGCACGCTACGGGCAACGTCTCATCACCTTGAAACCAGCATCCCCTTTCTTATGAACGCACGACACCATGTAATTTCTATGCTTTTCTGGATCAATTAACGGCATTCAATTTTCTACTCGAAATTTTACTTCCCACTCCGGCACAGGGACTAATGCTCTACAGATATCTCGATCAGCGCAGAAAGGGTCATCGGCGCAATTACTGCCGGCCTCATCCAAATTAATCTTAGATCTTACATCAATTTCCGCCACTAAAAAATGTAGCTTGGTCTTACAAAAAAGCATTTCCAATAGCTTGTGGATTCCAAAACACGGCTTTAGGATCAACAGCCTTCTTAATTTGAACAAGCTTGTTATATGTCGCAGCGCCATAGTACAACCTTGCAGCCTCCTTAGGGGTGAGCTCTGGATCCACGTAGTTGAGATAGGCTAGGAAGTCTCCATCGGGTTGAGCGCTAGTGATCGAATCATGCAGACCGTTTATAAAGGTTTTGATTTCGGATGAGAAGGGAGGCAGGGTGTTGACTGTGCCACCGTTGTTCTATGAGATTATCAGTTGCCAATCGTTTGTGGCAAGAATAGAAAACTTACCTGGATGACCCACAAAGAGTCTCGATGAGGATATGCAGATGAGCCGGGTGACGGTGCATTAACTTGGCTGTCCTTGCCGCCATACAAATTGATCAGAGTACTCCAGGGATTCGTTGCTGATAGTCCCTTATTGATCACGTAGGTAAAGAAGCTCTTCAAAGCAGGCTCAGTGAGCGGTTTCGCCTCTCGGGTCACCGTGGATTTGGTATAGAAGGTCTGGTGGAGATCGTAACCGCTTAAAGGCTGGACAAGAGATTCGCCATCGGCAATATCGTGCAAAGCGTCTAGCCAGCTTCTGTACTGGGCCACGCTATTGTCGGGAGTGGGCATTCCACTGAGCATCGCGGGAAAGATGTTTCTGGTAAAAGAGCCGAGGTCACCGAAATACCACCCACGAATAGTGTAGTTGCCAAAAATGTCCATGTAGACTTCGATACTTGTGTTCCGGTTCATGTATGGTGAAGTTGTTGCGAAGGTCTGGAGTTGGAGAATAATACCGGTGGCTGCGTCGACAGATTTCAGTGCCGATGCAAAGTTGGCCGAAAAGCTAACAACTTGAGATGGAGCTGGCTGAGTTTGAAGATAGAAAGTTGTCACAATTCCAAAGCTGTCTGCTGCACCGCGTAATGCATAGTAAATCTCGGGACGGCTGTTGGGAGTAGTATGGATGTAGGTTCCATCTGCCAAGACAACATCCATAGCAACGATAGCGTCAAGCGCAAGACCCCAATGGCGAGACGAGTAGCCAAAGCCTCCATGAGTGTAATGCCCTCCAATCCCAACTCCTGGGAACGTCCCGTGAGGAAGTGCTCGTTGGCCTTGACTGAAGACCCCGACGCCTAGATTTCCGAGGCGGACTCCTCCGCCGACAGTGACAATTCCAGTTGCTTAATCGTATCAGCGGCCAAGTACCTTCGTTAGGGGCGAAGGCAAAAGCGGCGCTTAGAACACCAGTTTGACTGAAACTCACATTTATCCAAAGAAATATTATTGAACTTCTGCAAGTCAACCACCAAGGTACCATCCTTCCCACCTAGAGAATAGCTAGCAAATGAGTGTCCTCCAGACCTAGCCTGGACTTTCACACCAGCAGCAGCGGCGCAGGTGACTGAGTCTGAGACATGCTGATGGTTGGTAGGGATTGTTACAGCAGTAGGGGTATATGGGAGGCGGAGATTATATGGAGCTATAAGAGCACTCCAATCCGAAGAGGAGTTCAAAGCTGTGGGGACATTTCTAGAAGCAAGGCAGTCTTGAAGGTATTGTTGTCGACGAGTGACAAGGCCTTCTAGCGCGCTAGCAGGATTGCTGAGAACCGCTGGCACTAGAAGGAGCCCAGTGGAAAAGAGGGATAGGATTTGAGGCATGCTGGGGTTGACTATGATTGCAGGTGTTGAGGGATAGAGGGCCTGAGAGATGTAACATGTCTACTTAAATACTGATTTATCCCGCAGAGAAATTTAATATTTGAACACGAAGAGCCGTCATCTCCGTGTCGATCATCGTGTGAAGTTTGATCAAAATCTGTGTGGTCCAATGGCGGAAAGCTTTTTGGTGCCCCCAGGAATTAATCAAAGGCGAAAACCTAGATAGCTCCAATATTAAAGTTGGGTCGAGCCGCAGCAGCACACGGAGCGGCATATCTTCAACGGATACAGTGTCGTCGCGGGTCCGGGAAACTCTAACCTTCGCTTGTCTTTGAGTAGCCGATTGACAACATGGGCAGCGACGAATCCACTGCTGCCAGAAACGAAAGGCTGTGATAGGGCATGATGAAGGACAAGAGAATTTTGGAAGTTCGTAGGCAGGGGAGGATTGAAGATGGGACTATTATTAGTTTACCAAATGAAGCTGAGATTAATAAGAGAATCACTACGGAGAGGGAATTGGCCAGGTGAGATCCGTGACATACCTTTTCATAAAGCGTTCATAATGCTGTCTGCAATCGCTCCATAACTATTTCTTCAGAATTGCTCCTGCTTGACAACACGTCAATTGGACTAACGTCGCCAAGCTTACTGCCAATTGGATATAATATCAACTATCCGCTCCTCTGGACACGAACAGGTCTTGCCAAACCAAGCGCTAGTTGGCTGGCAGCTGAGGGGCGCGGGAGTGGACGCGGCCACGGCGACGGAGAATCATTCTCCGCTTACTTTCGAGGGTTTTTACCCGCTGCCCTCGGCGCAACCTATCCCACCTTGAATGTTCCCCAAGCATGGCTCCTTCACCACATCCACAGCCACGGCTTTGCTCCTATGCCTCTATATTCACCAAGCACCTAATTACCTCAACAATCTAAGACATGCCAATCCGACATGCCTTCCCCCTACGCCTGCCATCAAACGATGCGAAGACTGTACACGAACACCACGCTACTCGCAGCCCGAAAACTGCCCCCTATTCGGCCGTGTAGTCAAGAGAAGCGAGCGAATGTATAATAAGATAGTGGGGAGGGTGATCAGCTGGACAATTAGGACTGTATCAACACCACAAGGTGGAGAGATTTGGGGTCGAAGTCCTGGATAACAGACTCTGAAGTGTGTCAGCGCGGTTCAAGTGAAAGTGATAACCTCCGTGGGAGCTACTGTCCTTCCGCTGCTCGATCATGATCAGTATTTTGTCTACTCTTGAACCGTCGGCAGCCCTCTCGTCCATCCGTGGATTGATTATATTATTACTTGTCATGAGCAAGGGGGAGAATTTGGAAAGAGAACAATTGGTTGAATTCTATTACTGTATGCAAATGTTTTGCGTTCAAGGTCGGCGGATAACCTAGTATAACGCTTACTTTATAAAGATATTAATCACGTGTAATAGCGGCCTTATATATTAATACACGATATATAAAGATAATAAGAGTTCCTTAAAATCTATAATTAAGTAGGAAAAAGGTAAGGAGAAAAGAACTTTATTTATAAAGGGGGAGTGTGACGGTTAGGGACGCCTAGAGCCTTATTTCCGGTATACCGACTAACCGAGCATTACCAAGATTAATTGGCCCTATGGCGCTTCCCTTTTTTATATATAGAGCTCTTCTTTTCTTATTTTCTTTCCTACTTAGTTATAGATTTTAAGAGACTCTTGTTATCTTTATATGTTTAGTATTAATATGTGAGGCCGCTGTTACACGTGATTGCTGTCTTTATAAAGTAAGCGTTATATTATCTATAATTCTTTTGAACTCGTTTAGGAAGATAGTAAATATCCTCTCCTCTTTAATTCCCTTGTGAGCAGTTACTACGGAACTAGCTTAATATAGGGAAGGCTTATATTGAGTAATAGTTTTTAACGAATAGTACTTAAGTTCACTGCACCCCCCGCAAAATCGATTAAAGCTTTGCCTTTCTCCTCTTTTTCTTCGTCGCAAAACCGAAGAAATTAGTAACTCCTTTTCGCTAGACCTTTTTCTTTAACTCGCCGAATTAAGCCGAAAGTTATTCCTTTTTTAGTAGAGCAATCTTTTGCCGAAGACGCCGATATGTCGTTTGCCTTTTCTTTGGTTCCCTTACTTAGCTCCCCCGATGTTAATACCCTTAAAGTTAATACTTCCTTTAATATACTAAGAAGCTGTACAAGGCCTACGAGTATATTTATAAGAGAAACGATTATCGAGAGCCGACTTTACATTTTAGAAGAGTTACTTACGGAGACTCGTGTAGAGAACTAGTAGTTAAAGATATTTTTTTAATAACAGCGACTTGTTATCGGCGAACCGCTAGCGCGTAGATCTGCCTTTAGATTTATGACTTTTTAAGATAAGAATATATCCCTCTATTCTCTAATTAAAGAAACTCCTGCCCTCCAGTTAGATAAAGGCAAAAGTAAGGTATAAAGTGCACCTGTACTTGTACCTAGACTTAGTAGTTTACTAAATAATAACGATAATAATAGTGGAGACGATTTCCGGCCTTACTATACCCCTCGTCCTTAGATCCCTCAACGTTCTCGTTCTCTTTTCTTTTCTTATCTTTTTATTATGTTTATAATAACTCGTATTAAGAAGATCCCTAACTTATAAGAGAAACTTGCTAATAACTACGATTACTAACTAAAGCTTTAGGAAGTTTGAGTTTATAATGCCCTTAAGAGGTATCGTACTTACTTCGTGAATAATAAGTATCGGAAAGATTAGATCCTTATATAAACTAATAAATAGCTAGCACGTTCCTAAAGCTAGTATTCCTTAAGCTAGAGTTTAATAAAGATAAGTGTTGGGATAGCCTTAGCTAGGGGGCATTCTCTTACTCTGACAGCTTCTAAAGATAGTCGTCTCTCCTGGCCTAATAAAGCTTAGTTTCATACCTTGCCTCCTAGTTTCGTACGAGTAATGCTTATACGAGCTACGGGGTTTAGTACTTGATGTATTTAAGGTAGCTTTCCCTTTCGTACAAAAGGGACACACGGAATATACTTGATCAAACTTCACTTGTTGTATTCTTTGTCACCCTGATATCAGGTATCGAACCTTGGTTAGATACCAACAATAAGACCCCTATCGATGCCCTCGATCTAGTTGATTAGGTAATTAGGTTCTTAACTAACCCTTATAATTAATAAACCGCACGAAATAAGTACCTTAAGTTAATAATAAGACTTAAAGAGTTGTTTTTAGGACTTTTATCAGAAGTTTTATACGTTAATATATTAAGTAAGTATAAACGATAAAAATAATCTTAAAATAAACCTTAAGAATAAGATCGCTTTACGCTTACGTATTAAATTATTTAATAAGTATTAGTTCGCGAGTACTTTAAAATAATATATTAAGGCTATTTAAATTAAAGATTAAGGCTAAAATATAAAATGCTGGTATCACGTACAGTCGGACCGCTTTAAACACGGTAAATTTTCAGACTTTAGAAAAGTGGGGATATATTTTAATGAAAAGTTGCGCTTTAATATATAAAGCTATTTGGCTTCTTTACTTTTTTTATTTTACTAAGTAATTAAAAAGTTATACTTAAATATATATAAACAAAACGAGTTTTCAAAAAATATGATACCTTTGTCTTGGCATTATCTTTGCTAAGATATAACTTTAGCATTAAGACTTACAAAAAAATCTAATAAGTGCAAAATACTCCCTTTAGCTGTGTACGTATTTTAAATTAAAGAGTTTTTAAAAATGTTGATATTAAGGATTTCTTTTAAAATAGCTTTTGAGGCTCTAAGAATTAAGTGAGTTGAAATATCTTTAACTTTAACGTCAAAAAATATTACTTTTTATAATTACAACTGTTCTTTTCTAACCACGCGCTTCACAAGAGCTAATATGGCTCCTTCGAAGCGAAATCGAAGTGCTACGCTTGTAAAATCACCTCCCCAATCGCTTATTAGGCTAATTAGAAAGCGCCCTCGTTAAAAAACACTAGAATCCTTTTCTTTAGCTATTACACCTAGCTTACCCTTACGCCCTACGAAACCTACTACTACCTTTATACCTACTGCTTTTAATAGTAGTCAAGTCGAAGAATCAGATTCGGAGGAGGAAAATACACTAGCTCAAGTGATTAGCGAATTAGAGAGCGAAAGAGAGAGTGAGAGTGAAGAAGATGATATTACTTATACTACCGAGTATTTAGATCAAGATCTTAATAAAGAGCTAGGCCCGGATAGGCTAGACAGGGAGGATATAGACGAATCAGATGCTGAGAATGAAGTAAGCGAGGAGTTTAAAAGTTCTAAGTTTTTTAGTCAGTTAGTTATTGGTTTAGAAGGTAAACTTAACTTTAAGTTACCTTCTGAAAAAGTAGTTAATTTATTAACTTTTAATACGTATTCTATTCCTTTTAAATATATAATAACTAACTTATAAATAGCTCTAAAAGGACCTCATATGAATCACTTTGCTTCTCTTAAAAAGAAGTCAAAAAGTACTCAAATGCGAGTAGGAGTAATTCAAAGAGAGTTAAATCGTCAAACCTCACTTTAAAAGCTCGCTAAAACACCTTCGATTATCAAATCAACTACTTGACAACCTCTCTCTGCTTTTTTTAAGCCAAAACCTTTACCTTTATAAAGATTATAATATAACTACCTCGCTTAAAGCTCGCTTATATACTCAATAAAACCTATTCTAGGCCTAATCAGCCGGAAATAGCTTAAAACAAGCCACATACGTCTGATACAAAGCTCTGACGTCCACAGGTTACAGCCATGGAATCCAAGGCTTCTGATACACGGCTTTCCTAGGCTAAAACAGTGGTTGTACGAAGCTCCGGGCTCTGCGTCTCAAACTACCGGAAAGCAACTGTATTTGGTAAAGACTCGTTTGAGCTCGTTTGAGCTTACATTTACCTAATTTGGCTACCTAAGCGAATACACACGTGATAAGCTAGAGTAGTTATATAGACCTAGAAATCCCCTTTACAATAGAATCATCATTCACACCAAGTATCACTTCTTTTCAACCTTTACTTCTATAAGAAGAAGATTTATTCGAAGATATCGATTCTAGCGACGACGAAGATTCGGAGTTTGACGCTCTTATAGAGGCTAAATTTGAGGCAGAAGATAACTTTATTGAGTTAGATGATTTAAACGATATCGAGTTTATTGATAGTGGACGAAGAGAGCTCTTATTAGACTCTCTAATGAGCGACGCAATTATACTTGACTTACCTTTCTCTACGTCAAAGACTTATAGAGAAGTCCTCACTTCGCTTAAATAGCAAATTAATAACAAACGCCTTCTCTTACTCCCTCGCGTACGCTTCGAATATTCGCTTATTTAATAATACGTTTAAAACCTCTTAAAAGAGAACCCTCGAAGAGGTATATAAGAATACTAGCCATATGCGAGCCTAATAACCGATGCGAGCCTTTGATACAAAGCTAGTAACTTGATACAAAGCTAATAACCGATGCGAGCCTCTGATACAAAGCTAGTAACTTGATACAAAGCTAATAACCGATGCGAGCCTCTGATACAAAGCTAGTAACTTGATACAAAGCTAATAACCGATGCGAGAGCTTAGTACTCGGTACTCAAAGTAGTTATATAGACCTAGAAATGCCCCCTCAATAGAATCATTATTCACACTATCATTCTCTATTTTACAAGGTAGAATCGAAGCCTCTTTACTCGTAGCCGAGAGTAATCACCCTACTAGAAACGGAAAAAACGCTTGCCCGAAAGATTAGAGCCTTATATCTCTATTATCGAACCTACGGCTCTTTACCTCTTGAAACTCGTGGTGGTAAACAAAGGAATCGCTTTTACCTTAATAACGAAGACGTATTTAGAGCTTGTAGAGCTTGGCTATTAGCTCAAAAGCTCGCTACGGTTACTCTTAAAGGCTTTCGATACGCTCTTAATACGCAAACTATGCCTTGTTTACTTGCTTCGGCTAAGACGAGTAAGAAGTCCCTTTTAGGAAAGACTACCGGTACACATAATAAACCCGGTAAAAAGCCAAAGGAATGGAAACCGCTCGGTAAAACAGTTACTTATAAGTGGTTAAATCGTCTTGGATTTTACGCTACTGAAGAAAAGAAAGGCGTCTACGTAGACAGTCACGAGAGAGCCGACGTAATCGAATATCGGCAAAACGACTTCCTTCCGCAAATAGCTCACTATACGGCTCTCTCTACGAACTACGAAGAAGACGCTAGTGGCGTATTGCAACTTATTCTACCGATTTTATCTTTTAGAGAAAAAGAGCCCGTTATTTATTACTACGACGAGAGTTCCTTTCACGCAAAAGAGTACTCTAAGCGAATCTAGTTAGACGAAAGTCAATATAAGATGCTTTCTAAGAGTAAAGGAGGCCTTATTTATTGCTCGGACTTTATAAGTCTCGAAGGGAGGCTTATAATTAGTCAAAAAGACGCTCGGGAAATCATTTATCCCGGTGGTCTACAAAAGACACCTTATTAGGATACAAAGTAACTACTTAATCAAGTCGAGAGAGCCATTGATATATTCGAAGAAAATCACCCTAATAAAGTAGCTGTTTTCGTATTCGACTAATCAAGTGCTTACGCTAGTAAAGGAGACGGAGCTTTAAACGCTTTTACTATGAATCTTGGAGAAGGAGGTGTTCCTTTACCTTAAAAGGTTTAGTTATACCTTTTCTTCTAGGAAATATTAACTAACTTTATAGGATACTTACTTTCCCCTTAATATTAGTGAGGCTAAGCGAGCTCGTGGGTTAGTTGGTACTCCTCAAGAGCTTAATTATAAAGTAGAGAAAGTAGTAAAGGTTGTCGTACCGGGGAAAAAGAAAAGAGTACAATAAACTGTAATTGAAGAGGTTCTAAAGGGAATAAAGTAAATACTTGCTAAAAGAGGTTGTTTACTAATAGGTAAGTAATAAGAGCTCTTTTATATTATATAATATACTAATATTTTACAGGCAAAAAGCTTTTACCTACTAAGTGTACTAGTGAAGCTAAAAAGAAGTGTAATAACCTTCTTTCTTGGCCTCCGCCTCCCGGTACGAAGACTACTTGCTGTTTAGTGAGAATTCTAGCCAATTACAAGGATTTCTTTGAACAAAAATCGGCTCTTGAAGAGATACTATTGGCTAGAGGTTATAAGTGTCTCTTTTTACCGAAGTTTCACTGTGAGCTAAACCCGATTGAGATGTATTGGGCGTATTGTAAGAACCTTTATCGATAGGTTTAGAAAGACACTTTTCTACAAGTATATTACACTTTACTTACCCTTTTAGTTATATTTACTTATATACTTCTTTTAGGCTCGAGAAGCTTGCTTTAAAGCTCTCGATTCTTGTCCTCTTAATACGCTACGAAGGTATTGTAATAGAGCTTTACGCTTTATGGACGCTTACCGAAAAGGGCTTAGCGTAAAGCAAGCGGCTTAGTGCATTAAAAAACAAAGCGGCCATAGAACGATCTCGGAGACTATAATGAAGGAGTTTAATATAGTACTAGAGAAGCAAGGAGAAATAGACTAGTTAGCTTGATTTTATTCGTTAGATTTTGTATTTATTTACTAGCGCGGTAGCTAGCTTAGCAGTTATAAAAGTACTTTACAAAGAGAGAGATTAATTATAAAGTAAGCTAGTAAACGACTAATAAGTTATTATAAAAGATTAGATTAACTACTATTAAAGGGAAAGTAAGTTAAGTAATCTTAACTTTTAAAGTATATAAAAGAATAAAAAGTATACGATGAGACGGTTAGCGGGGCGCGGAAAACGGGGGGGTCGCCTCGATCTGGTTTGGCGGGGCTGCATGCGGGATGGTGTGCGCCTATCCAGGTTTAGCGCCACCACTTCCGGCAAGGCGGGCTCGCTTCGGGGCGGCGCTGCTTTGCCAACGTCCTGTATAAGAACCGCACCACCTCCCCATCGCCGTCCCTCCCAACTCTCCCATCTTTACTATCTTCACGCTCCCACTTCGACTCCCTTCTTCCTGGCCGCCGCAACCCCCCAGTCTGCCTCGCCGCGGTCTCAATCTCGGCCGTACTTCCCTGCTGCCTCCTTTCCTGTCCACCAACCCACCTGGTCCAATCCTCCTCCCTCAGCACGACGACCGCCCCGCTCGACCCATCCACGGATGGCACGAATTCCAGCAATGGCTCAGCTGGCCGACGATGCAGCGTTACAGGAGAGCGTCGACCTCGCGAATCGCGCTGCGCGACGCGCGGTCTGCCTCACCTCCGTCTCCTGTCCCAGCCTTGCATCCTTGCGCCTCGCCCACCCCTCTCCACCTCGCCCACTGAACCTACTGTAGCGGCACTGAAGTCCAGTCGAGCACGATGAGACTCCTACTTCGTCCAGCCGGCAACCCTGACCGCACTGACTGACGTCTCCGTGTCGTATGAGGGAGTCCACCTCGAGAAGTCTCCCGGTCCGTGACCTGCAACCCTCGAATCCGAAGTCGCCCTTCTCTTCTGGCGGTCCCTTTTCCATCGACTACGGCGCTTTTTGCTTCCCATATCGATTGTCACTCCTGCCTTCGTGGCTCTCCTTCCAACGGTCTCACTCGTGCTTGCTTGGGAACCGAATGCCAGAGATCCCGGCTGCAGTACCAACTGCAGGCAGCAGCGGCGCGCAAGTCCTATTCTTGGAACCCCCGCTTCATGCAAGTCTCGGTCTGAACTTGCTCATCGCTGTGGGACATCCCCAATGGCAAAAAGGCCTCACAACCAAGCTACGATGTGAAGGATGCCATCTGCTGCGCCGTGGCGCATTGTGCATGGCACAGGGAACTGGAGGAGCTGGACTCCCCTCCTGCGTCTCTGAACCTGCGGCATTACCAATCAGGCAGGTGCCCCCTCACCAGCGCTACCTCCGTCCCTTCTCGGACGGCTGTTCTAGTCTCGCCATACTCCGTCGACTCTTCATCTGGATCCACTCTGAACCACCCTTCCCGCCCTGGCAGCCTCGCCGCAGCTGAAAATCTTGACGGCACAGCCTGTTTGATGCCCAAACCCTCGATCGACTACTCTAGAATCGATTTTCATGACTGTCAAGCCGGTGATCATTGCTTCGGTTCGCGTTGTATTGGCCGAGATATGAGCCTGAGCCAAGCTCAGCTCCTCACTTCCCCCGTCGCACCATCGCAATCCTCACAGGAGTGCCACTCGGTGATCTGCGACGGTAAAAGCCTGCCCCTTGGCATTCCCTTCATGCGATATAACCTGGCGAATCCGAGAAATGCCTCACGACGACACGGCTTGCCTCTGCCTTGCTCCGCCGGGGATTCCGTGGCAGGCGTGGTCTCCATCAGGATGGCATAACGATAATCACATCCCTAGTGAGTTCGAAGACTTACCGTGCTCACATGCCGCGAAACAGCTGAGAATCGAACGTTGGAGAGAGGAGTCGATTGGAGGAACATTCTGTGACGAGGGCTTATGGCGGGAGCACCCTCTGTGAGGCCATGGCAGATGATCATTTGCATGACAATGGCAACTTCGCAGCCTCTGCTGAGGATCCCACGGACTGAACACGAAACGACGGCGTTGGGAGAATGGATCACAAACAGGCAGGCTGACGTGGAAGATTGCGAGGAGGCAGGTCATACGACCTCGGAAGAGCTCGATCCGCAGCGGTTGCATATTGAAAGGATGGATGTGGTGATTTGAGAGCTCTTCTGCGAATCCTTTGGCGCAGGCCTCTCGCTGCTGTGGCAGGAGTTGTACGCGCCACCAGAATGGGGAAAGCATAATTCATGCCGCGGAATATCACTTCTCCAATGGGAAGGTCGTTTAGCCTCAGTTACGCGGAGATGGCTCCAGGGTGCAGCGGAAGGGTGTGGTGGGTTGAGTTTTGAGCAACATTGGAGTGATGACCGGCTGATTTCTCGATCTTCGGTGAAGCCGAGGAAGACTGGGGATTGCATGCTCACCAAGTCCTGGCCAGAGCCTTGAGGGACTGAGATTTCATGCGCAGGACCAGGTTGCATTTAGGACGGCACAGTGAGTTTGGGGCCGCGTTTCCTGCATGTGTTTGTGCATTCGGCCATGCTGCAAAGCGCAGCTGATGGTGGGGACCCGCAGACGTTCTTCGTATATGAACCCAGGCATTTCCACCTCAGAATCTGCCCCTCCAGAGCCAGATTGAACATTCGGACCTCGACGCGCCATGGACAATTTCATCTTCCTTGAACCCCTCACGCCCTCAAGTAGCCAACCTCGTTTGCCAGGTGGTACATCTTCAAATGTATCTCGACCATCTCTTGCATCTCGTTCCGATCTCCAAACCACATCACAATTCAATCAGCGAAACCATCTTTTGAAAAGCCAGCCGACCCAATCCCGAGATGTGAGCGATCTATCCAAGAAGAGCCACTCCTCAGATCAGCGTTGTAGAAATGACACCGTTCAAGACCAAGGTACGTGCCTAGATTCCCGCCACAACCATTACCTCTAACGTTACGGATCAGACTCGACAGCACAAACCTCCCCAGATAGCGATGATGATGACGATGTACCGAGTATCGAGAAACTCTTGTCGGGCAAATGGCAGAAGAACAGCTCAGCGAGCGCGGAGCCAAACGGCGTCGACGACGACGGCTTTGTTGATATAGATGACGTCCTGTCAAGCACACAACCGAAGAGCATGCTAGCAAGCGCGAACCTGAACTCCGGTGGCATAGCTGTATTGGTCGACAATGGAAGTCGAGGTGGCAGCCCTGCTGATTCAAGCTGCTCCGATGTGGGAAGCAGTCAAGGTGAGCATCTTGCGTCTCAACTTGTCCAGGACCCAGTACTTATACGACCTCAGATCCGATTATACTGAGTGATGATGAACCTGCGGGCGCTGAATCCGAGACCGACTGTAGTGATATTGACGTCGACGTCACACCTAAGAGCGTTTCTGACCCTCCACACGTGGCAGGCAGCGAGCTGGCGGATGGCGGCGGCATTGGCTCTGGCTCGGGAGCGGTACTTAGTCCTGGTCGTTTTGTCACCGACCATTCTGACGACCAGAACGATCACGACGGCGTATTTGACAACCCCCAGCCTCGCCTCTCCGCTGTCTGTCCAACGCCAGCCTCACATAACTCTGGGTCCGCGACACACCAAGCCAGTAAAACACAGGTGAATACCGACCTCATACAAGGAAGCACGAGCCACGGTGATTTCGACGATGTCAATGTTGCCGAGGAGTTGGAGGGCGAGGGTTTTGATGTCTTCGCTGAGGGAGACGAGGCTGACTCCCACTCTGCGAAAGGACCAACTTTACCGGCTACTTCCGACAAGAATTCATCCTCTCATAACAACATCACCGGGCTGCGGGATGCTCCGCCCGATGGCACTCAGTCTCCACTGCTCGCCTTGGCGGCGGCGGCGTCGCCCCACCAGCCAGACTTGAAGAACGGCCAACTGCCAAAGCAACTTCGCCGTGGTGCCAACAGACATGACCGCCGCAAACGTCTACGCACGGTAGCTCCCAGAGCGGTTACCACTGCCAGTACCGCTTCTGCCGCATCCGAATCCGCAGATCTAGAAGAACCAAAGTCACGCATTCAAATCACAGCCCCGGACGAGGAATGGGAACACTGTGATACCGACCAGAGAATGGCAGACGGTGGAAGCGCCGATGATTCTGACGACGAAGATTACGCTGACATGAGCGACCCCACTGGCCCTACGAGAGGTGGCCGGCTGCACTCTCGGAAACGGGCCAGGCGGACGAAGGATCAGGCACACAACGATGCGGGAGGGCCTGCCAGTCATCCCCTCGACGTTTCACGCCAAGCTGCTCCAGTAGCCTCTTCCAGCGGGACGCAGGAGAGTGAAGAGATGTCCATCCACGGATATTTTACGCTGAAGACTGTCGCGTCGAAGGTCGTCTACTGTCTCACATTTTCTCAAGATTTGCTGCCGCTTCCTCAGCACAGGGGGCAGAGACAAGACAGTAACCTCGGCTGCGAACACTCTCAATCGTCTCCTCTTGATTGTGGAACGCGTCAGGCACCGCTGCCGCGCCAGACGATGCGCCGTTCATGGACACGAGAGACTACCTCTGACACTATCTCAACACGGAGACCGGGGAAGGAACTAACTGAAAGGCAAGAGATTCTACTGGCCAAGATGGTCCACGACGACAAGACCTGGACAGAGATAGGAGGGCAATTCCCAGGCCACACTCTGCAGTCACTGAAGGAGAACTTCTTCACGAAGCAAGGGGGGAAGCCTCGGAAGCGGGGCCGAAAGCCTGGTGTAAGGGCCGTTGGCGTGTGAACAAGGACTCCAGCCTACTGGAGACTTGCGGATGCGTAGGATGCGAAAATGTTTGTTGTATAGAATTGTCTTGAATGTTGGTTTAAACCTATTTGCGGGAGTCAGCTTCCCTTTTTTTCAGCATGTACACGTGTTTAGAGCCTCACACAATTGCAAGTAGTCATTGCAAGGTTCGTTAAATACGTACACGAATTACCGTCCAATGCCAGCCTCACGTCATCCAGGGTCCGCGACATACCAAGCCAGTAAAACACAGGTAGACGCGAACCTGATACAGGAAAGCATGAGCTTCGATGATTTCGACAATACCGATGTTACCGAGGAGTTGGAGGGTGGGGGGAAAGGGGGGGCCGTCGCAATGCAGTAGCAAAAAGAGCTCGGAGACCCAGATGTGGGTGATCAGGACTTGGTCGAGGTCGTCGACGCGGACGACCTGGAAGACAAGGAGGTCACCGAGATCCTGCTAGCCGCAGAGCCTTAGATCCCAGACGAGCACCGTTTTCGACTGCGTGGGATACGCACCCAGCCCCTTGCTGGACGCCAGACAAAGACGACCCAGTACCGAGTCGTATTGGGGGATCGGTTGAACAGATCCGATTCTTGGTTCAATGAGGAAGACATAGGAATATCAATGCTACGGCCGTCTTATGAACGATCATCTCAAGACTCGGTCCTACCGGTAGAAAGGGATGTTAGTCGAGTTCACCGCATGCGTTTAGGCAAGAGGAGCAAAGGCAAGAAAACGTTCGAGTACCTGGTTGATGAACCCCGCACCTGGATTACTGAAGATCAGTTGAGAATCTCACTCAGCCCTATGTTGGTCGCTGAGCTTAAAGGTAACTACTTACCTTATAAATGCCCCGGTTTTGCAAATCTTGAGCAATAGGTTGCTGACGGAACATATTTCGAACAGGGTCTTGTCCTCGTCCTTTGAGCGAAGCACAACGTGATGTTCTTCTCAATCGCCATGCGTCACGAGCCTCTCGCTCATCTGCACCAGCCGACCCTGTCCTGGGGGGCAACCCTATAACACTGAAGCGAGGGCACCAAGACATGCATACAGACATCAGTAGCGACACCCACCGTTCTGCGAACACTGATAACAATCACAACGCCTGCGATACAAGCGACGAGGACCCACGACCTGCAAAGAGACGAAAGCCACGCTCAGCATCTACTGTGACTCCAACCACCTCCCCAAGGCACGCCCCAAAGGTCCATGTCGGACAGGCTGGCCCCTTTGTTGCGTTGTCGATCGCCACACCTGAAATTGACGACGCGCGACTTCAGTTTGATCACGAGTGTCAGTCGACCTTCGTCGTTAATAGCCACCAGCACGCCTCGCGACCCTCCCGAAGCCCGTCTGAGGCATCAGAGGCGACACCAGTTACTGAGCATCGGCAGTGGCCATTCCAAGGCTTCTTGAAATACACCAGGATCGGAGATGATGTGACATACAACCTTGAGTTCAAACTGCCCTCGGTCTCGGAGTACGTTCACATACCGATTGGTCCTGCAGCACTGGAGATCGATCACAAAGCTGCTGCACATTCCAAGACACCTCAAACACCACTGAAGTCAAAGAAGGGCTGGGCTCCTTGGTCAGAGAAAGAGGATGCGATACTCCGGACAAGGAAGGACGGTTGTTCGTGGAAAGCGATCCATGAGGATCTCCCTGGCCGGAGCATGGGAGCCATCCAGGTGCGCTATTCGACCATGTTCAACAGATGATGCTGCGCTCCGGCGACACTACAATTTGGAGTATTTTGCGGCAGCTCTGGGCATCGTACACTCAAGAACCCATGCGTTGTTCAGCTGCGTTAATTTCGGCTCCAGAGGTTTCCATCCCCGCCGTCTGGTGCAGTCATTGAAGGAGAACTACTTCACGAAGCAGGGGGGAGAGCCTCGGAGGCGGGGTAAAGGTTGTTCGTGTTTGAAGGATACAAGCTCTCCTGAAGGCAGCGGATTCATCAGATGTGAGATGCTCAATATCTCTACACTCATTCATAGTCGCCGAGCAAATATTCTGCTCATTTCCTAGGACTGAGCTAGTAGCTATAGGTTCCCACTTTAGAGATATCGCAATTACTCGATGGAATCTATATGCTCGAAACCTTGCTTTGCCTGCCACTATGAGAGATCTATCCCTACCCTCACTCTTACTGATCACTTCGCCTGCTCTCCCCTCGAGTGATCAGCGGACATGCTGGGAAACTTTCGATGTACCGTTTCTTTTCTTCGTTCGTCTTGGGCTTCTCTGACGATCTCTGAATCCAAATGTTTTTCCCCCTTAAAAACTCCTCCAAGTCCTTCGCATCTTGGTCCCAGTCGGTCTGGAATACCCTAGACACTTATTCCCACTCTTCTTCGGGCCACCTGTATCGGAAAACCTTGCGGTACATGTTCATGTGCCGGTCTGTCACGATAAGTCCTTGGAGTTTAGGAAACTTTTTGTGGAATTTCACACTTCTGAGCTCGTATCCTGTTTTGCCAGTCAGATCTTTTGGAAGAACGTCCGCAATAATCTTGACATAGCGGAACACATATTGGTCATCGGGTTGCCAATTCAGCTGTGTCGATTCGCAGACGTAGATGTCACTCTCCGGTTGGAAAAATATCACACGTCGGTGATCTTGCGGCCGTGAATGGCGGAGGTAGCTACGACTGAGTCGCCCCAGGGCGAATTCTCTTGAGTCATGGCAGACGTATAACACGTAAGGAGTCAGGTACGAGTATATAATGCCATTTTGCGGATTGAGAAGCCTCGTTATCGAAGATTCGTTTTTGAGAAAAGGTTTTCTCTTAAATCTGATCTCGGATTTCTCTGGGAAACCGAGAAAAGCAAGGAAAGGTTGGAACACATTTTCCCATTTCTTGCGAGCCTTCTCGCTGATCCTGAGGAGCTTGCATATCTAGGATTTATTAGCAAGAATTGGCGTACCAAGAAGGTATTGACTTACTAACTAAATCTGGGCGTGCTGTACCTAAAGGTTTCCGAGGCGATTGAGAAGGGGACTGGGCAGGTATGGTGAAAGCTAGAGGAGGAACAGCCTCTCTTTGATGTACAGGTGTCGTGGCTCTGGATCTACTGGGAACATACGGTACTTATACCTGCATCCCAGCTCAGGTGTCACTCATTGTTAATTCTCTAGTCTATATTTAGTGCGTAA
Organism: Leptodontidium sp. MPI-SDFR-AT-0119; assembly: GCA_020726505.1. Taxonomy (NCBI): domain Eukaryota; kingdom Fungi; phylum Ascomycota; class Leotiomycetes; order Helotiales; family Leptodontidiaceae; genus Leptodontidium; species Leptodontidium sp. MPI-SDFR-AT-0119. Next base: position 78,614 of record JAHLEZ010000021.1, read on the forward strand.
GGGAATTCCAGGAATTGTGGAACGAGGCATGGGATGGTTTGTTGGTCTCACTCTCTGGCAATGGCGACCTTCTGTGCATGCAAGACTTCGCTTGGGTGTTCTTTGCTGATGCAAGTGCTGCCACTCAATGTGACGAGGTTGCCTAGGCTGAGCTTCCGGAGTCTACAAGTTGAGTGTACAACAGCTAGAACCCACTGCGAGAAAGCAAATGGACCTTGTACAGCTCATACCCCAGAAGAAGTAAGTAGTTTAGGATGCAATTGGTGGGAGTGATCAATTCGTGGGGCATGGTACAGAAACGAGACGCTTCCGCTATTTTAGATAGTTTTTGCCATCCGTTTTCCCTCCGTCAATTTATGTTAAATACATGCTCATGAAGGTTTCACCTTGTTCTTTTTATTGCTAGCATGAATCCACCCCCGTACAACAGATGCACCATCGATATCCTCTCGGTACTCCAACTCCTTTAATCTCTTCCCTTCCATAGCCTCTCTGGCATCAGCAACAGCCTTGTACTTGCTAATTGGTGGTTCTTGGTCGAAGTTTTCTAAGCAGATCCGACAGTACTCTCTAAGTACACCAGCGTCATATTTCAGACAAACTAGGTGCTGCTCAAAAGTGACATCATCCAGTTCGACCCTTCTGTGGTGGTCAGAATTAAGCGCGCGACCGAGAGGGAGAAGATGCCCTTCTTCATCGAGATGGCCGAATACCAAATACATCTCGTGCTCATCGGAAGCGCGCCAAGAACCGAGTAGAACTCCTCGAGTTTCCGGTACGTTCCTTCTCAAATCAGATGGCTTCGGGTTATTCGATTGGGAGACACTGGCTGTCGGGGCATTGATGAGCTGTTCATTGCATAGAAACCTCCGTTTGTATTATTCCGTATAGTTGCACCTCAATTCTAGAGCCAATTAGTGGACGTGTGTGTTCAGTATAGTAAAGGTGTATGTACCACTGAACAAGTATGTTCGTTCGAATCTCCGAATACTCTTTTACTGATTTCGATCTTGATCTGTGTTTCGACGTTGTTCCTGTCCACACTTCAAGGAATGCTCAAGTGCTTGGGCTTTCCAGGATGTTCTTAAATAGAAGTGGAAGAGTTTGCTTAGGTGCTTTCCTATGCACGTCCATTTATTCAGTCTCAACAACTTAGCCGACCCATTCCTCCACGCATCTGGGCATGCAGCAATGGACAGTCCTGCTACATGGGGCCACAGCGGAACCCTAAGTCTACAGCAGACACGCAATTAACCTCCAAAGTTCCTCCAATAGATTCTATGCCTTCTATTTCCTCCCTGCTCCACCCGCGTCGTGTCCCCTATGCATGCAAAACTGGTTTTGCATATTTGTCACCACTGCATTGTCAATGCAGTGACGGACTTGCAGGATTCGAGGCTGGCAAAGGGCGGAGCAATGCAAACAAATGGCGTGGCTTTGTTGGGTACAGCATCCTGTCAATCACCATGACAGTCAACTCGGCCCTTCTCACACACCTCCGGAAGGAAGCGCCGACGACATCTTGCAATGGCCAAAGGTTCCATGCTCAATATGCAGATTTGGGAGGAAGGTTACGGTATGTCGTTGGAGCCGTTCTTGGAAGTGAGATAAAATCAGCCACCCGAAAAGTACCATATCCAACCACCAGCTAGTCAGAATCATCAAAGGACCATGGTAGTAATATCAAATAGTACATTCAATATACAATCTAGCAATAATATAGGTTATATCGGAGGCCTCAGACGCCAATCTAGCTCCTCCTATTTCAACAGTACAATCACTCTCAAATCCACCAGATCCCACTTGATAACACATCGGGATATGTTCATCCTTAACCTCGTCGCCTCACAAAGACGATGTAGATTCTGGTGCCCGAGATCTGCTAGTATTTCCAAATAGGTACCGCCGTCATGGCCCGCCTCCCGAACCATCGTACAACACGCCAGGGGCCGCCATATATCCACCTGGTGAAGGAGGAACTGACGTCAATGGACATTAGCTTTGCACCAGCATTCCGTATGTTGACTAACCTTTAAGAGTTGCTCCCATTCACCTAGGACATCATCCAAACACCATGATAGATAGACGGCATCGTTGAATTTTCGACGAAAGGCATTTTGTTCCTCCTTGGACCAAGTTTCGGAGGTCCGGGGTTCGGAGAAGGGTTGCTCGACTACAATCGTACAAGCGAGTAGAGTGATTTTCATGAAGTCTAGACGTGATAGAATTTGTGATGCAATGATTTTGGTGTTGCCCATGCCGGACAACATCTTCTCAAGTTGCTGAGTAGCTTCGTCAAGTATCCTGTAGTTGGCCTGGAGCTCACACCTTCGCCGGTGTGGTACCAAGCTCTTCTCAATAATAGAGGTCTCTTCATCGAGACTCCATCGTTTCCGGAGCTGTTGTGTTCCTGCGTTACTGTCACCATGTTTCCTGCCGGCAAGTCGATCCTGGAGAACTAACCTGAACTCTTCGTAGAATTCGTGCTATCCGCTCCCTAGATATAGTTAGAACCTATATTTCCCTAGAGTCATGAGGCTTACAGCGAAGTTCTGATTTACTTTGGGCTCGATCTTGTGCTCGGACAACAAATCTGTACTTTCTGAGTCTGAAGTTCTCATATCATAGTATCTTGTCAGATAAGGGAGAAGGAAGCTTACCAACGAAAGGTTCTGCCTTGACAATACGTTCTGTGAGACTGCCATCAGCACGTCGGTATTCGAGATGATACACGGTCTCGGGCCAAGGGCTGGCATCAAGGCTGGGTGTCCACGACTCGGATTCGAAGAGACAATGCTCGAGATGTCCTTTGAGCTTCTGGGGCATGGGCTCCTCTTCCAGCCCCTCTGTACATTTCCGTTTGCGTTTCTTGGATGAAGGGTCGGTATCCAACTTGGGCGGGGTGGAAGCTCGAACAACGCTCCAGCCGGGCCAGCCTTCCACATGAGTTGAATTGGACACTTCCTTCCATAACCAGGGACGTCAGTAAGCCAATCCTCATGGAGCTCTAGTGGAGGACATACATTCACCTTCTCGACATTATTCTCAATCGTGCTGTAAGTCACGGTCGTCTCTTGGGTGATTGTATTCTTGGGCGGATCTGAAGTCCCGGGTGTGCTCCAGATGCGGCTAGTCATCGTGCATGTAGACAAGGGATACAGTGGAGTGAGGCGGACAAGTCTGGATGCTTTACCCTGCCCACAGGACCTGCTTGAGAAATGGACTAGTATGATCGGTGAGAGGATGAAGTGAGGCGAACCAACACAGCAGCGGTGAGAAGTTGAGGGATAAGGAGGGCGTCTGCAGGTGGCCTCGTTCTGCAGGGACGCCCTCCTATATACGTCCCTTGAGGTTGGTCCTTTCATGGACATAGTCCAGAAACGAGAGTATGAACCGTCCCCCAGCCCGGATTCAGTGGAATCGTTTCCCGGTATCCACATGGCGCCAGGAGTAGGCAATAAGACCACGCGGGATTAGAAAGGTCCTTGTCCATGTGGGAGTCTCCCAGGTTGGAACGAGTTCGAATCCTGTCCTATTTCCACAGCTCAATGGGCGATCCCACAGCCTTTCCAATTTGGCGCCTTTGACAGAGCTCCTCCAATTCTCAGCCGTAACAGGATTAGGAAGACCGTGATTTGATTTGTATCTAGCTGCTTTAACAAACACGATATGGACCAGCAATCGCGACTTGCATTAGCATCGTGCAGATGGAAGCCGAGCATGTGGGGGTGGGGTGAGCTTCATCAGAGCTTGGAATACCTCCCGTGTCCGTTTGAACCGAATTCCAACCCTAGTAGCCTGGACGTGCAACCCCAAGATCTTCAGCTCGGTTTTACCCCAGCAGCTTTCCAAGTCCTCAAATCTTCTTCCAAGGTCGCATCGATTAGGGTCATGCAAGGGCAACAAGCTAAGGGGCGGCCCCACACAGCGCCCGTCTGGCCTCGAGTTCACACGACTTCAGCGCCCGTCCGAACTTGACTTCCCACGATTCTTTTGCACGACTCACACAGCGCCCGTCTGGCCTCGAGTTCACACGACTTCAGCGCCCGTCCGAACTTGACTTCCCACGATTCTTTTGCACGACTTACACAGCGCCCGTCTGGCCGCGGGTTCACACGATTTCAACGCCCGTCCGAACTTGACTTCCCACGAACTTCTATTAGCCCTTTTTCCTGCCGAACTCTTAAGATGACTTGTCGATTGGAGCCTGGTGTTTATTACACCGATGGAAATGGGTCGCCTCTGATCATTACTGATGTCGACTATCGTTCTTTCAGCCTGCCGATATTGACGACTATCATCAGATCGCTGACCGATGCCTACAGAAGTGCTCTCGCTGCTAAACCTTACGTTCAAGCTTGTCACAAACTCCAGACTGCGGATCGATCTTCCAAAGATATGGGCGACCTTCTCTCACTCCGTTATGGTGCCTCCGAGCCAGACCCATTACGAAATTTCCTCGTCAAGCTTTCTATTCGAGCCTTCTTAGGGGTTGGTTACTGTATCCCTCGGAAGTCATTGGAAGGGATAGATAGGAGTGACCATTCTCGATTTGTCCAATTCTGCGAAGTCACCGCAAGCAAAGTCCCCCAGACGCAAAGAACACGCCATGTTAAACGTGCACTTGGAGATATTGACAAGAAATATTTCTCCCGACTCCAACAGGAGTTGAATGGTAACCGTCAACCATATACCTTTTAGGTCAGAATGCTGCTAACATTACTCTGGAAGATGCGTCTGATACCGAAGGTCAAACAACCACGGTGCTTCGTTCAACAGGTACAAAGCTTATTACCCAAGCCAAAAACACGTCGCAAAACCCACGAGAATCACGACCGTCAAGGAGTCCACTCATACACTCCGCCGTTCCCGACCCTTCAGAAATCCCAGTAGATCAGCCGTCATCGAAGCGTGCACGGATCGAGACGATTTCACCGAGCCCATCGAATTCCAGAGACTGGGGGGCACAGCAAAACGACCAATTGGATACAACGAGAAGCGATGGACTGCGGATGCAAGTGGATTTGGAGGGGATGTCGACACATGGCCAGGAATTAGAAAGCGGTATGAGTGCAAACAAGATTTCGACTACTGGTACAAATTGCTTATTTCGCCTCAAGTTTCGCGATCGTCGAATTCTCCTGAGCATTCAGATGATTCACAACCGTCGACCATATTCGACCCGGCTGCTTTGACCTCGCAAAATATGCAATCACAGCATTGTGCTTCTCGGGAATCGCGGCAATTCAACGTTCCCAACTCGACAACTCCAGCAGAAACAACGGATCAAGAGAATCAAATGATAGCTCGAGATCGGACACTCATGATCTCTGACATCATTGAGAGCAATTCGTCACCTGGTCAAACCATGCCGCAGCTTCTTTCGTCAATGGCCCTTACCTGTACCAGTGAACACGATGGTGCAGAAGGTAAAAAGGCGTCACCAACAATTTTGATTCCAGCTAATCAGTGTTAGGTGGAATCATTTTCTACGAGGGCCGCCGTCAGGTAATCGCTCAAAAGGCACTTTTATTAAAGGCCCTCGAAGAGATTTGCGTGTCAGCATCAGTGATAACTACTGAAAGCATTCACATCCTACCATTGGTTGAGTTTGTGTTCAGGCTGGAAGGTGTATTGTTCACTAGTAAGATGGAGATTTCTGGGGACGTAGCCAAGAAAATTACGAAGAATTTCAAGACGCAAAAGTTCAACGTCTATTTTCCCAGAGAGTTATCATCATAGTTTATAGTAGTAATAGAACTGAGCAAATCCTGCGATGTCATCCCCCTCTTCCACAGCAATAACGCACCATCCGCTGCCTTCTGGGCCGGTGCGAATTACTTTGTATCTCGTTCTGATCTCTGCAATACCCTCGCTATATTTGTTGAACAGGAGTGCGCATACTGCCGCGGGCACACTCACAATCCCGTTGCTGGGTATTGGATCCGGGCTCCTGGAGATGCTCTTTGCAGAAGTATAGACGGAAGTCAGCACATCGCATATATTTGACGCATAACTATTGGGGTGTCGTACGAGTTTTTTGACCGTGTTTTCAACAGCTTTAATGTCCATTATTATGCTAGTGACGTCCACGACCCTCTCCTCCTCCTCCTCCTCCTCCTCTTCCTTGCCCTTCTTATTCTTCTTATCCTTATCCGTCATATCCTTCGAATCCTTCAAGTCTGCGGACCGCGAAAAATCGTAGTGTAGGCGTCGTAGTGATGGCTTGTGTAATCGGAGGCTTTCGAGATCCAAGTCTGATGGACCTGTACAGACGAGTGGTATATCTTGTTGAAGTTTTCGATGGCTGCCCGACGCTGTTCGATGCGTTGCGCCGAGTATCGCTACCGCTGGTTAAGCTGCTCGCGCAAAAATTGTCTAGTCGGGTCTCTTGACTAGATCCGACTCGATTTGATTCCGAGAGATTTCGTTCTTCTATCTCCTCGGTGGATTGAAGTTAGATGATCGATTTCGACGGAAGGTTGATGTTTTTACGTGCATGTGTCATGGAAGCCCAACGCAGACGACGCTAAAAGCCCCAACCCCGCCGCAGATTTGTCGCTGGCCGAAGTTCGCTGTTCTGTAGCTCTCCCTGTGTTTCTTCCAGTGCGGATGGGGTTGCGGTTTGACTTCAGCGAACTCTATCCTCATCTCCCGAGTATATCGAAAGAAGAGTGTACGTCATGGATCGTGAACGACGAGGAGCATATATGAGGATGACCCAAAGATTCGGGGTGCGTGCCCAAGTGGGCAACCCCACCATGAGATAAAGTCGTGGGCCATTTCGTCAAGCCGCGTGACTACCCCGCGGTCCGCCTCAAGAAAAGTCCGTCTAAAGCCAGCCTCATCCCTTAGGTGGAGGCAAATTGGAGGGACCGCAATACAGACTGCTCGTGGCAGAACAATTCGCGGTCTAACTGAGAGCCAATGCGGTCCGCTAATTGAGTGTATTTGAGCATACACCGCCGAAAGGGATCGAATTGAATACGTACTACTATGAATCATTCTGAACCTGGCATGCCGTACACACTCGTTCAAGCCGCAAATCTCCAAACTTCGTGCTGGTGAGGAATAATAAAAGCAAGCAGTGAGTAAAAGGTGAGAATTCAAGAGGGGAAATGCCTATTATATCGTTGGCGCCATTGCATGCATCTCTCGGAAGGCGGATCATCAAGACGAGGCTGGTCACCTCGCCTTCTGATAGGCCAGTGGGTTTGAGTCGGAACTGCTGTCACTTTCAACGTGCGTATGCAGCTTGCAGTGTGATGGAAAGAGCACTATCTCTGTTCCGTATTCTGCTTTGCCAAAAATCTCAGTAGCATTGGGTCCACTTCGGACTAGAAAGCCATTGCCAATGAATGCTATGATTTTGTGAGGAACTGCCAGGAAGTGGCGTCCTGTCGACTGACCTCCTGGATTCTATCTACTTGGTTTTCATTATGGATGATTTAGTCAACAACAAAGTATTGCCGCTACCACCTGCATCCACAGCTCCAGGTTCCCTGAACCTGGAATCATTGACGCTCATTACGCTTAGTGGCGGGGAATTGCCAGCCTCAAGAGCCGCGCTCAATGCAACTCGTTGCCTCATTCTCTTTCAGGATAGCCCATCAAGTCCCTAGCATGTTCCCTACCACATCGCTCACCGCTTCTCTCCGTTTCCTGTCCCCTCCAACCTGCAGTTGCCTTTCGCATTAAACTTGATTGCCTTATTCCCCATAAATCGACTCGAAAGGGATATGGAGGGCTCACCATGCGGAATTCTTGGCGAGGCGTCTGATCTGGCGATGAACCTGGCAAACGATGCATATATAAAGACTGCCGGCTCTTAAGTTAGAACAGTAATAGATCTGAAAAGCTATATATGTGATCCCTGGCACTGAATGAAGACCTACCCTGTCCTAGGTTCTGACCCTGTGGGGTGGCAGGGTCATTGGTTAGGTCTTCGTGTTTTTAAGGCGGCAAGACACCAGAGGCGTTCCAAAGAAAAAGCCCCCGAACTCATATTTTTGAGCAGGGGGCGGCCCTAGAAACTATTTGTGATATGCAAGGCCTCCGCTGAAAACTTCATGCAGGCGTTACCGTCAGTTCCCAATCCGGTTAAGCGCTACCGTAGGAGATGAATCTCGTTAGAAATATTGCTCATTCGAGGAGCCAAAGAAAACCAGGGGAGGAGGTTGGCAACGCAGGAGGGCGGCACGCAAGCACGGGCTGGATTGTCGCCCAGATGGAGAATTCAAGATTCAACATTGATTATGTAAGTACGGAAGACAAACATGTCGATAGGGAATGTCTTACTAGAGTATTAGTACAAAGATCTATCATTCTGCTTCACAGTTGCTCACATCAACCGGCCACCAAATATATGATGGCTTCCAGCTCTACCGCCCGTCACCCCAGACGCATCGCAGGTCGAGTGGACTGGATTTGCGTCGATTTAGGGACCGGGGGTCTCAGAATGGGTTGCAGCAACGAAGGCGACGAAGATTGCAAGGAAATCGCAAACTATGCAGAGGCACAGGCTGGGACCCCGTCTCTCGTTCCCCAAGCACCATCGGATATCATTTACGAACCCAACGATGAGGGACCAGCAGAGCCCGTGGCATTTGGCTATGCCAGACCACGAAAGAGTCGACGTCAAACTGTCGTGTCGAAAGTGAAGATTGCCCTCCTGCCGGATCCCGAGAGCTACGGTTACGCGCATTCCCTCTTGGTTCATGCTTCGGATACCCTCAGACTGAGCTCTGTGCAACAGATCCCAGAGGACTTCCTGAGATTCGCTGTAGCGCATGCTACGAAGGAGTGTGGTGGGCAGCCGAGGAAAGGTTGGGTTTTTTCAGTACCTCAATCATACGGGATCGAGGAGGTGCGGAATTTCCGAGCATTGATTAAAAAAGCGGGTGGCATTGGCAACATCTATATCCATGGCGAGAGCGACTGCGTCACCTACGCAAACCTGCCATCGATACAGGATATTATCGGCGAAGCAAGGGAACTTGCCTTCAAACAAGGCCGGAACTTCTCGGTCACTGCTGGCATATTTGACCTTGGAGCTGGCACAGCGGTTCGTGGCCTTCTTCGGATGCGGTGGATAAGACTGACATATTGCAACCAGGACGTGACGACCTCCGTAATATGCTTCAATGTTGATGGTACACCACCAACGATCACAGAGCGACGAGCCCCTCTAGGTACCCCAAGAAGCTCAAGGCTACATATCTAGTACTAATGATCTCATTAGGCTTCGCAATTGGAGGGGACCTGTTTGACATCCGATTTATCGACGTCTTGCGTGCCAAACTTTGCATCGATCTGCCTCTAGAGGAGGAGCAGACGCTTTTCGAACCTTTTGTTGATTACTTTCACAGGCGATCGAAGCCACGGTGGCCAACCACTTTCGAGGAGGAAGAGTATCCCTTCCACGTGCCAGGTGGTATGGAGCGTTTCGTTTTGACAGAGTGAGTCCCGGTCCGAAAGCTCCTCCACATTTTGTTCGCCGCCTGACTCTGCAATCAAGAGAAGATATGGTTTGCATTATGGATCCGCCAATTGACGAAACTTGTCAACGAATTGGCAAACACCTCAGTGGACTAAGGCTTCAGGTATGCCAGTCGCGTCGAGCAGATCATTGCTACTGCTGACACCACAAGCTTGTCGTCGTCTCCGGGGGGAATTCAGAAGTGCCCGGCATGATGCCACGCTTGCGAACCATGTTGAAAAAGAAAAACATCGTCAGCGCCGACGAGCAAGTGATCCACTTGGCAGGACAGTCTTCGTCAGTACCAATCAGTTCTGCCCGAGCTTCGGATTCAAACTGACACAGAAGTTCTTGCAGGAACGCTGTGATCCATGGCCTCCACTACTGGACCAGCCATCCTCAGTTGGTCAGGGGCCGGTATGCTCGAGTGACCCTCGCTCGGGTGGTAAAACGGCATCGCAAGGAGCTTGCTCGTCTTCGGATACAGATTCCTGCTCCAGACGCTGAAGAACCGGACTTCTTTGATTGCGCAGAGAGGATCATGACAGAGGTAATTGATTCTGTGAGCAGCCCGCGAGATGATAACTAAAGGCCTTCAGGGGGACTTGGTCCCGGATGGTACTCGGACCGTCGACGTATACTACGACATCGACGCAGACGCAGAGAAATTCGATGTGCACCCTATCGTCTTCTGCATTCCCAACGAAGGCTCCCAAGAGTATACGTCGGGGCCTTGCGTCTGGAATTTTGCATCGGAATGCAGGCTGGTAGGCATGCTCGATATCATGCCGACGCTGGCTGGAATCGATGTCGCTGCACTGCGGAGGGGCCCTGTAAAAGGCAAGCGTCGATGCTGGCTGCGTTTAGGTGCACAGGTTGGCATGGATATCACAATCAAGGTAGCCTGGAGATCTGATGGACGCAAACCCAAGGACGAGACAGGCTTGTGCTCGTCCACGCTGACGCTGAATAACCTGGAGCTGCCCAACGATGGCTTGGTGAAGGAGTTTCGTACACCCATACAACAACGGGAGAGCTGCAATTCTAGCATCTCTACCGATACCTTGCCGGGTCATCTCGAAAGGTTAAGGACTGCTGCTGGGACTAAGGATCTCTCACAACAAACGATCCTCACACCCGCTCCATCTTCTTCAAGTGAGTACATCACGCTTTAGGGCTTCTAGATAGCCATGATTTTGCAGCTCCTCCTATCGGCACGAGTGATGACTGACTTTGTACAACAGGTGAGCATTGCGTTGCTGAAAATCGCCGTCCCGCCTCGCCAAACGCCGAACGAGGCGATAATGATTTCATGTTGGCAAACGAGAATCTCCGCCTGGTCGCAACCACTCAACAGAGCAACCTGGGCACGCCGATCCTGGAAATATCTGAGCACAGATCTCCTTCAGTCAGTGATAGAACCCAGACGAGCACCGCAGGAAATTTAAGTCAGAAGAGGAGTTTCTCTGAGTTCCAAGAGAGACATGAAGACACCTCCGAGATGACACAGCACATGCCATCGCCTCAATTGCGCTTCCACGATGTCGGACAAATCGAGTACGTTCAGCAACATCAACCATATACCTCGCCGTATCGATTGCCATCGCTACATGTTCCTCATATACCAAGTAGCCATTACCAACAGCCTGACTGTCGGCTGCATCCAACGAATCTTGTCCCCAGCTTGCCACCACTCCAATATAGCCGGTTCCACGGGCTTCAGAGCACGGGAAACGCGACGGCCATGGCGGAAACGTATCCACAGATTTACAGGAACAATCCACAGCACCCACAGATGCAACTGCACAACCAGAACCCAGAACTGCATCATCAGATATACACCTCCTCTCAGAGTCAAGACCCGTCACAGCCACGTGATAGTAACAGCGACAGAACATCAGTCGATCCACAGCAGCTTGCACTTGGGTACTCCAGCGGATACTACGGCCCCGCAATGCACCTCGGGCCTGTAGATGTGCCCCCGAATAGCAATCCTGAATGGTCGAGCCAGCAGGTTGTCTCTGATACCAACGGCAATAAAGTCTTTCGCTTTGTTCCTCAAGGCCCGCACACCATACCAGAACGTAATCTGGTAGGCAGTGATGGGTCTGATACCAACGGCAATAAAGTCTTTCGCTTTGTTCCTCAAGGCCCGCACACCATACCAGAACGTAATCTGGTAGGCAGTGATGGGTGGTCTATGAACAGTAGCGACATGCCATGTTCGGGTATGTTACCTGGCCCAACTGCTGATTCGAGACCACCAATTCTAACATCGAAGCTTTCTCAGATTGAACGGACAGTGGCAACTTGGTTGAGGAAGAGCAAGACTCCCTTGCCGGACTCTGCCATCGAAGAGAAGGCACGATATTTTGCAGGAATGTCTGGAGGCGAGACCGATCGTCCCGTGATTAATAGCCCTGGTTGGCTCGAGAAATTCAAGCAAAGGAACGGTATCGCTACCTCGCCGAGCGTCTCATTGTAGCTTTATCGGGGAGGAGTCCGGAAGCCTTGAAATTTTCCAACCACTGTGAGTTTGACACGAGGTTGCTGTGAGTCGTGTCGAGCTGATGATATCAAGGTGGGAAACGGCGACTGCCTGTGTTAAGTTGATGCGTTTGGAGATGAACCAGAATGGGATACCGTTGTGAACAGAGGCAGTCAGTAAATTCAAGCACTTTCAAGCAAATTGCATGATTTCCTTTGCCGTTCCAAGAGTGTCGATATTGGGGTCGGTCGGCAGGCTTCCCTGAATCACTACGGACTGCTTCCCAATCTATCCTTCGAAAGTTAAGCCTGGGATGTCCGCATTCCTTATTCGGCGGTCGCTATACCGTGCTGCAATAGCCCAGCAATCAGAGCTGTATTCAACGTCGTGAATCTGGCATTTAACCGTTCTCTGGAACAGCCCATCCGATGCCAGTTACAAGTCAAGTGTCGTCACATATAAGCCAGCCGGTACGTTTTGGTTTCCCTTAGTAGCCGCTGTTCATGCCAAGTTTGCCCATTTATTCCACGATTGAGTGCCTTCCCTTGGCGGTCTAATGTATCACTCGTTCACCAGCTATGTCCATGACGGTGTGTTCTGTAATCATTGTCAGCTCAATATCTAGGGTCTTGAGGATGTTCAGTTGCACTTCTCCCGTTTTCCCATGTTTGCTTGCATAATCCCAGTCATCTCAGGCACATGGTACAGAAGTATGTGCCCGCGACTCTGTCTGTCTGCTTCTTCGAACTAGATTCGCCTTCATCCTCTTGTGCAATATGGATTGGGGGCTTCGTGAACCTCTGCACACGACAAAAAGTACTTGTCCACCATTGTAAACGAATCGATATGATCGTCCTAGGACTATTCGCCAGTGCGTTCATGACCCGGTCACTTCATTTTCGGCAAAGCTGTCCATGGTTGTGCGCCCATCTTCCTTGGTAACTGCATCCAGCTTCAACCACATCACTATCTCAACCGGATATCAAGACGGTGATACAGACGACGCAGCATGCTTCAATGGTGTATTGTGGCGTGGAGGTGGTGATAGGAGCTGTGCTGTTGGTGAAATCGGCGGTTGTGAAGCCGGAGGAGATGGAGAGTGGAGTCGGAGGGAGGCTTCGCACACGTAGAATGTGCTTGGGTCTGCGGCGCCTTCGTTGGCGGCGGAGTGTAGGAGGCAAGGTCAGAGCTGGCCTATGTTGAGAGCGGTGGTGCATAACGGCGTGTCCAGCAAGGGTCAAGAAACGGCTACGGCGTAAGAGAAGCGCGCGGCAGTGTGCTTGCAGGGTCACGAATCGGCGAATGGGAGAACTGGATTGCAGCGTGGTAGGCAAGGTTAGAGAACGCTTCTATCCACCCTCATCTACGAACGGCATCCGTCTCCAAAAACAGCATCCGTTGAGCAACGAATGCTTGATTCTCTTCACCTTTGGGTTGCTAAGCTAGCCTTCCAATCAGAAATAGCGAAGCCACTGGTCTGTGAATTCCTATCTGCCTGTTAACAAATAGAAACTCGCGCCCTGACTCGTTCTTCTCCTCTAGGAGGTTCCAAGAATTTCCCACCGAAGCTTCCTTCATGGTATTTATGTGACATTAAGTTAACTCGTACGACCCGTGCCCATCTTCCACGACAAGATGGCCAAGAGAACGGTAGACCTTACATGGGTGTCTGAGAATTACGGGGAGCATGAGCCTCCTACATTCAAACGAACTGCTCGCCCACGAGCCCGGCCAAAGCGTCCTCCGCCATTGTACAAGGCGTCGGTCAAGGAGCTTGCAGAGACAAGCACCATCGGGAGTCAGCTCTTCCACAGCCGACATTGACAATGCGATAATTCAGCGGATCAAGAAATGCCTTGAGCGTGCCAACCACCCAAACACGCCAGAAGCAGAGGGCAAAGCACCACTTCATTGGCTTCACGGTTGATGGGACAGTACAATATATCACAGGCAGAGGCTGGACAAAGTGTTGTATCAATTCGACGCGTTTAGGTCCTTTTCCCGAGACTCCAAGCAAAACTCTCGTCCGTCGAACCAGCAACAACTGCCGATGCCAGGAGTGACATCGACGGTGGCCACGCTCTCTCCCACGATGGCGCCTGCAATCTGATATGGTCGGACTCGGAGAGAATTGGAGACGACGGCGGAGGCGGTGATCCCGGCCCCCTAGATAAGAGAGCTGATGAGAGCAGCGAAGACTACATTGAGCCGGACTCCAAAGTGGAAGACAATATAATGTCAACTCCTTCGGAGACTTGGACGAAGAGATCAGCAAGCTCAGAGATCAGCAAGCTCATCAAGCCCTAGCCACTGTCATCCGAGCCTTCTTTTGGACTGTATTTGTCGCCTCCTGCACCGACAACTCAGAGTAACATTCCCTCCCCACCGCCGAAACGAGAGCCAACACCAACTCGCCCAGCCGAAACAAAGCAAAAGTCAAACAAGCCACCAGAATTGGAGCCAGAGATGGAGTCACAATGGGCTTCGCAGATGCAACTCGTCACCTTTCGCGCAACAGCCACCAAGATTGCAGATGAATACTTAGCACATTCACATCGAATCAAGCTGGGTCGGCCTGGTGACTTTGCCGGCTGCGGTCATCGACGGCGATGATGACATTTGCGATACTGCGACACATGCCGTGTACCCAGTACCCCACCATTCGAGTCCACCTTCAATATCGTCCTCGTCGTCGACATCGTCCCCACTCTCCTCCCTCCGCAGCTCTCCTGCATCGTCGCCGCCGCCTTTTACCATTTCATCACCCCGCATCTCGTTGCGTGGTACATCTGGCAACGGCCCGAGCTATGACGGGATGTATGTGGGCATGGATGGACCGAATAAAAGGAAGCGTAGGCGTACGTCTTGTGGAGCACCGCATAAGGCAACCGAGTCCAGCCAGTTAGAACGACCTTTGACTAAGGCGATCGAAGCTGTGGGCACGAACGATGCAGCGGGCGAAGCCTTCGATGGGCAAGTGCAGAAGTCAAACCCAGAGTTGCTACATACTGGCGCGGAAGAGGCTACTGTTCTCAAGGGCGAGCTCCCAGCCGCATCCCCTCCTAAAGCAGAAAATGCCTGTGAGGGAGCAGATCTGAAAAATCAGGTTACATCCCTAGAAGGTGGTATGCTGGAAATACTGCGGCGAGAAGACGCTGTCGAGATCATGACATCCCTGGTACTAACAGCTACGAAAGCTCGGACTCAAGCAGCCTTTGATTATTCTCCCCCCAATAGAAGGTAGAAGGCACTTCTTTTCTTATCAATGCATACGTTTGCCAAGACAGTGTGGTCGTTGTCGCCAATAATTCATTCGAGCGTTCCCGAAAATTGCCCTGATACGGGCCGATGCTCCGCACATTCTCAGCCGCAACCAGACAAGACTTGTGGTGACACCAGACTGCGAAACTCTTGCCTCATCCACTCTCAAATGGTGCGTGATATACCTGACATGCATCGGATGGTTCTGAATGTAGCAAGTACCCCCGCGCTACATGTTCGTTGGCAATGATTGGGAGCCCATTTAAAGTAGGTGGTGCGCAGTTTACACAGACTTGATTGGCAGTTCTCTCTGCCTGGAGCTGGCGGGGTGATTTGAACTGGTGGGGTCGGGGCAAATGATTCCGGCATCCAATCTTCGTGATGGATTCGCGGGGTTGTGCTAGGCAGGCTTACTCCGCAGGTGCTCTTTAGGACACCCGCTTGAGACTCGTCACTTGTGCATATGCATCATGAGTCACTTCTATCACCGCAGAGAAGGACAAAAAAACATGCCAGTATACCAATGGGGCAATTTGTTCAAGTAGCAAGTTCTTCTTCCCAGACTGGTAAAAAAGAAAGAGAAACAACCAAGACTTCACTTTATTCCTAAGTCCAACGCTAACTCAGGACTCCCAAAATGTGCGTCATCCAGAAATCCAAGTTCGTCTTCAGAGAGTGTAAATCCCAGAACGAAAACCACTATCTTATCCAATCCCGAGTTATCACTCGTGACATCGTTGGTATGCCTCAAGACGTCATCGATAAACTAGTTTGCGATAAGCCGAAGTCGACGGGTCCGTACTGTACGGATCCTGTCTGTGACGATCTCACGGAGTGGAAAATCCCTTTTGGCTCGACCTCTAAGGCAGGAAATTGCCCTATTTGCGAAGAGCAAGGTCTTTATTAAGGTACACAAACTTCTTGTCGAAACGTAAATAAAGACAGCTGACATTCTTAGGGCATGCATTCCAAAAATCTAGAGACGGAAGGTCTGACAGATTACCTGGCTTTTGAGCATTTGAGGTGGGGATTGAGAAACAGGCAGGGAAAGTGTTCTTAGTATTTGGGTCTGGGGAGGGCTGATTGTTGAAGCTAGCTATAATGGGTTAGATCCATTCTCAAATGCACGTGCCTGAAACCGCTGCAACCATCTCCAAGGAAGATTTCCACCTTCCTCATCAATAAACTCTCCAATGACCTCACCTCAAGAGATCCTGGCAGCAGCCAAAGATAAAGACTTCAAACTCGCCGGCTGCGGCCTCTTCGCCCAAGTCTTAGTATTAATTGAACCTGGGATCGCTCTCAAGATCTGTGATGAGCCGGGAGAAGCTAGCGAAGTAGAAAAAAAGATCTACGAACGATTGGGTCCTCATCCCCAGATTCTGACGACCTATGGGGAATGTGAGTCAGAAGCCGGTAAAGGCCTTGCCCTCGCATACCTGCCCGCCGGACCTGTGGTGCAGCATTTAGCACTAGAGAAATACTCAGAAGAGAGGAAGCGGTCAGTGGATCGAATTCGTCATCTCGGTGGAATGCGTCCTAACAGTCTTATAGATGGCCAGCTCAAGCAATTGAAGCAGTTCAATACGTCCATTCCAAAGGCGTCATCCACTGCGATATAGGAGCACACAACTTCATGGTTTCAAACGACGGGTCACTCGTGCTTGCCGATTTCTGCGGCTCTAGTCTCGATGGCTCAACAGCAGTCGTAGCTCCCTCAATACGCTACTGTAGACCTATCCCTATGGAAGAACGGTCGTTGAATATCCGTATTAAAGATGATCTCTTCGCCCTTGGTGTCGTGTTGTATGAGATTGCGGTCGGGAGTCGAATTCTAGAGGGTAAAGATGACAGGGACGTCACAAAGCTGTATGAGAAGGGAGAGTTTCCTGATTTAGGAGGGATTGAGGCGAGGCTGGCGAAAGTTATTAAGAAGTGTTGGGAGGATCAATATGAGAGTGCTGATGAGATCCAGGCCGATTATGTGGGACTATAGTTGTTGGTGAGAAGTCACCAACTGCGCTACGGTACTTTAAGCATATCCTTCTTAATCAAATGCGCTTACACTCACAATATGATCTCCAATATGTCCATCCCCCATAATACGCCATAACTGTGTGGAAAATGGCATTTTGTTGTGAAAGAAACGATCAGAGCAGTCGTCTCGCGAACGCGAATCGACTTGTCGGCTTTTCCAGGCTAACAATCCCGAAGTAATCTCTAGTGGCTAGGCGGAAAATTCCGCACGGACCAAAATACCACGGAACGCGACGACTTTCAGTCCCAGCCACCTCTCCCATCTCAAGAACATCACATTCGCCATGGCAGATCAGGCACGCTCGGAGATCATCAAAGATAATCCTATTGGGAAAGGCCTCGATGCTTTCCGCGCTTCATACACCGCAGTCTGTGAAAACCAGAGCATCCCCTCCACTCTGGACTCGCTGGGCAAGCTTGGCCATGATGGTAATACAGCCCAGCTCCGTTGACGTGCACTACTGACTATTTTGCAGAGCTCCAAAACATCGCCCTTGTCCTTCTCTCGACACTGCAGATCCTCCCGGCCGCTCGTCTACTCCGTTCCAGCGGTGGAAGAACCCTCTTCAGCGAACTACCAAGACTAAATTCGGCGATCACTTCCGATGACTTTGACCTCGACGGTATCAAACCTCTCTTGAATGCAGCGCTCGCCGACAGTCCAGACGATGTGCTCATCTGGGATCAAGTCTACAACGCCGTCACCGAATCCACCCCGCCCCTCCGACCGATAGCATCTTCCGTCCAACAAACCCCATGGCTCCGCAACACAAGCAGCTTCGCGAATTCTTCTGAACATCGCAAGTACGTGGACGCTGTGCTTAAAGAAGAGCTCGGCCCTATGTATGTTGGGCTCCGCAATTTCCACGAGACATATTTTGGAGATGTTGCAGACCTTGAGACAGCATCCGCGGCGGTCTTCAAGATGTGCATGGAGGGCAACAGTCCAATTTTTTGTGAAGGGTGGAGTGGATGGCCCGAAGATGCAAATCAGGATCATGTCTTGGGCTGGTTTGCGGAATTGAGCGAGAAGCTGGCAGCATTCGCAGAGGACTATAAGTCAACACCGACACGTCAACGAAGGCCATTGGCACAGCCTAACAAGCCGATTGACGGTTCCATAGCGAAGCGCAAGATGGACATTGGCTTCGTGAACGATCCCGAGGCTAGGAAAGACTCGAGATGCCATTGGTCCCAGATCCTCGTGCCAGGAGAGCTGAAGAGTAATCGATCCGCCGATATAGCTTCAGAAGCATGGCTTGATCTTGGGAGGTATGCAAGAGAGGTGCTCGCTGCTCAAGACACTCGTCGCTTCGTCTTGGGCTTTACCATCTGCGGATCTCTCATGAGGGTGTGGGAGTTTGATCGGCTCGGGGGGATCGCATCCAAACAATTCGACATCAACGAAGATGGCCTGCAGTTTGTGTCCACGATCCTCGCGTTTCTCTGGATGAATGAGGAACAACTTGGGTTCGATCCTACAGTTATCACAGAAAATGGCCTGCGGTTTATTGAGATTCAACGGAAGGGTACTACGGAGCGGCTTATCATCGACGGGTTGATGACGCGGGCGCGTTGCATATCCGGCCGGGCGACGACTTGTTGGAAGGCCCATCGCGAGGGAGACCCGCAGACACCGCTTGTTATCAAGGACTCCTGGCAGTACACGGAGCGTGAGGAAGAAGGAGAGCTGCTCCGAGAGGCGACTGACAAGGGTGTGGTCAACGTGGCCCGATACTATCACCATGAGATTGTCCGGGTCCTTGGTACGGATGACGACGTTCGAAGCAATGTTCGGAAGGGACTGGATATCATGAAGGCGGAAAACTACCGGCCGGAACGTTCGATGATATCCCCAAGCAGGAGTACAGTTGGTGCACGGAAAGGTCGCAGCAGCAGCACCACCGGCTTGAAGCGGTCATCCAGCCAGACTGGCGCCCCTCTACCGCCTAGCAAGCGATCCTGTTCGACATCTCCGACGAAGGCCGGCAGCAATGCTCTACCAAATCGAGTGCATCGGCGTGTCATCCTTCGTGATTATGGGAAGCCGATCTACAAGGCTGGCTCCCGAGCAGCTCTACTTACCGCACTGGAGGGCTGCATTGAAGGCCACGAGTCCTTGCGTAAAGCCGGCTTCCTCCACAGAGACATCTCAATCAACAACCTCATGATGAATGAAGACGAAGAGAACCCTTCCTGGCCTTCGTTCTTGATCGACCTCGACCTTGGGATCAAAGAAACACGGAGGGAGGCTTCCGGCGCCAGAGGCAAGACTGGCACGAGGGCTTTCATGGCCATAGGTGCCCTCCTTGGCGAGCAGCATACATTTATGCATGACCTCGAGTCAATCTTCTGGGTGCTTTTCTGGATCTGCATTCACTATGATGGACCAAATCAGGAAAGGGTTGTTGCACAATTCGACAAGTGGAATTACGTGGACATGGAAGAGTTGGCCAAATTGAAGTTAGGTACTGTGGCGAAGGAGACAATTTTCATGAAGACGATCACGGATAATTTCACGTCTTATTTCGAGCCGCTTATTCCATGGGTGAACAGGCTGCGGAAGATTGTCTTCCCAAGAGACAGGCCGCAGGAACAGGAAGACGAAAGGCTCTACTCTCGAATTAAAGGGATTCTCCGGGAGGCATGCGAAGACTTGACTTGATAGACAAGCGTGATGGAAGGGACACTGAGTCGGCGCATCAGAAGACTGCTTCCCCCTTGCGATGCCAATCCGATATACCTTCCCCCTTCGCCTTCTGCGCCTGCCAACAAACGATGGGAAGACTCTATACTCTCAACCACTTCGTCAAACCTTTCTGCACGGAAAACCTCACGAACACCATGCCACTCGCTGCCCGGAAACCATGCCCCATATATTCGGATGCGCTTCGTGAATGTGCTTGAGGAGTTGTTTGAGGTATGCATGGTCGTAATCAGCAGTCGAGTAACTAGATCACATCAGCACAAGGATTATGGGATGATCCCCGATTAGATCCATCCGCACATTCTCTTCTTGATCTCCAGCCCAATAAGCAGACCAACCCCGACGCCTAGACCAGGCACATCAGCAGTGACACCCATCACTCCGCGAACACTTGACGGCAATCACAATGCCTGCGATACTGAAGATGAGGACCCGCGACCTGCAAAGCGACGAAGCCCTCGCGCAATACCTGCCGCGACACCTGAGATGGACGACGCGCAGCCTCAAGTAGACCACGTCCATCTCAGAATCCATTGATACAAGCGACCCCTCGGAGCGCATCCCCAGCGGCGGGGACTGCTGCTGAGTGTCAGCAGGTGGCTTTACGTGGCTTCCTCAAATGTACCACGACTGGTAAAGACACTGTCTTCAATCTTGAGCTTCATCTGGTTAATGCCGCGGGGGCCCTGGACTAGCCAAACCCTTTTAAATGGTTGGGCAGTAGTCTAGACGTCGGATTATCAAAATCACTCCGAGGCGTCCCTTGCAGAACTGTCGCACATTCCAAGAACCCCAAAGATCGCGGAGACCTAGATATGAGTCCCCTGTGACAACAGAGGCTGCAATCTCTCACCTGGTTGGAACAAAATGGAGGCCGAGAAAGGAACTGACTGAGAGCCAGGAGGCTCTGCTAGTTAACCTAGTGCAACGGGACAAGACATGGCCAGAGATAGGACGGCATTTCCCGGAACACACACTGCAGTCATTGAAGGAGAACTTCACGAAGCAAGGGGGAAGCCTCGGAGGCGGGGTCGAAAGGCCGGGGTCAAGGTTGTTCGTGTTTGAAGGATACGCTCTCCTGAGGGCAGCGGTTGCATAGCATGGAAGAGGCTTAACATATCTGAATTCTTCCCTTCCTCAACCCTAAGTTTGCTTGCATCTGGATCAAATGAGGTTTCCTACTATCTGATACTGAGCCTTCCATCATCTTCCATATGTACCTTCTACGCAGTCTTAACTCTCGTCTCACATATCATCTACTTGCATCCAATTTGACATATGCCGATGACCCAGCCTAGGCAATATCCTCTTCTGTAAAGCCTTGCTCTCGGAGGCAGTGTTTCCAAGACTGAAGTTCTTCGTTCGTTGCGGTAGGGATAAGAGGACCAATGGTTACATATTTTGCACCCGTATTCTGAGACTGTTAGTAGGCTCCAGTGAGGGAATGTGTGACGTACCGTGAGCATCAATGAGCTCCCACCCTAATCGTTTCTCCACAGAATCCAAGCCGTGCGAGAGGTCATTCAATCCCCTGCAATGCAACATAACCCATGCAAGTCTTCAAGCCTGCAGCCTGCAGTAAGTCGGTCAAACCCTATCAACGTCCTTGGCGTTTTGCTGTCCATACCGGAGCGGGCCGACGTTAGTGTGAAGCTTGCAGGGCGTTCGCAGGGCGAACATGGCCGAATTCAGACACCAGCGCATACAATATTGCATTTGATGCAAGTTTCCCCACCTACTGCCGAGAGCACTTTGAGGCTCTGCCAGGCCGTCTGTGATGCAGGGGCCTCGCCCCGCTCCTAAGGTGAAGAGGGGAAAAGGACTGACAAACCTGAATGTACAGCCATGCATCATGGCAGCATTTTCCGACAAGCTCCCCAGTCAGATTCTTTGAAGCTGGATGTTGTCATGCATACCCTGTTCCTTATTGCGACCGCTGCTCTTCTCCTTCTGTTCACGCCCAGCCCGTACGATGTTGGTGGTAGCGGTTGGTGAGCATTTCAAGTGCTATTTGACGACTGCATATTACAGGAGACACACCGATGCATGACAATTTGCCCGAGGGTGGTGAGAGGCTGTCATTTAAATCAATAAGAGACTGAGGTTCGCTCACATCTACGTGACCTGATTCAACGGACCAAAGGCGTTATTAGTCCTCGTAACAACATCTCCAATTCGAGGAACTCCCCGCGTCATGCTTGACGGAGCCAAGCCTGCGTACTGACCAACTTCGATTAGGACACGAACGAGCTCCGGATTGCCGTGCCAGACATTAGCAGCAAGCGACTGGATAGTCGGTCCGTGATGGAATTGTTCTGCCTTTGAGGAAGTTAGTCTCAACGAGGCAGTATATGGAGGAGTGGGAAAGTACATACACGATGGTGTCCGCGGCGCGCGAGAATACAAATACTGAAATGGGAGATGGTTCCGTAAGGAAGGACCATCGCTTGCCTCGACGGTAGTAATCTGATAGCTTCGTTCTGGGAAGTCCCCCCTTGGAATCCTTCTTCTTGGCTGCGAGGTACATATCAATAGCAACGGTGCTATCGCGCTCCCCGACCTCCCGGCTGACCTGACCTTTCCCACATTTGCTCGATCCTGCCCTTTTTCATTGGCACAAGTGGCTGAGTTGTTGTTTTAAATGCCTTATCTTCAAGAGGTAGCCTCTTCTCCAAACTAGGCAAATTATCAGCTTTCGATATCGGATATATAGCGCCTTCAACTCACAAGTCGATTGAGAAGCAGCATGTCCAATAGTTAATTCTTTAAAGTGAATGCTAGAGCGTAAGGTCTTATCCAACGGAGATCGCACCCTGCAGACACCTTTGCTTATCGTGGAGAAAGTTGAAAACTTGCTTCCGTTGTTGATTTTGAGGACGGAGTTGCGAAAAGAATACTCGTCGAGTAAAAAATCCAAACCGTTTTTTCCAATGGTTCTTAAGAATTTCTAGGTCGCGGTCCCAACTCTTATTACTAAGGTTCAGTAATTGATCGACGATCCCAAATTTGTTTAGTTGACACGAAAGAAGTTTAAAAATTAGCACTGCCTGTAGCAAATTTTGAACAGCAGCCACGAGCACCGGTTCCGTGATCTGGAGAGAAGGGTCTTTTCTCCACAAGAATTTGAGGACTTGTACTGCCTCATACCCGTTCTGAGCAGCGGCCGTCAGCACAGCTTCAGTGACTTTAAGGGAAGGGTCTTTTCTCCAGAGGAATTCGAGGACTTGGACTGCCTGGTCTTTGTTCCGAGCAGCGGCCGTGAGCACAGCTTCAGTGATCTCGAGAGAAGCGTCTATTCTCCAGAGGAATTGGAGGGCTTGGACTGCCTGGTCGTTATTCTGAGCAGCGGCTACGAGTACAACTTTAGTAATCTCAAGGGAAGGGTCTTTTCTCCACAGGAATTGGAGGACTTGGACTGCCTGGTCGTCGTTCTCTGCAGCGGCCGCGAGCACAGCTTCAGTAATCTTAAGGGAAGGGTCTTTTCTCCAGAGGAACTGGAGGACTTGGACTGCCTGGTCGTCGTTCTCTGCAGCGGCCGTGAGCACAGCTTCAGTAATCTTAAGGGAAGGGTCTTTTCTCCAGAGGAATTGGAGGGCTTGGACTGCCTGGTTCCAGCTCTGAGCAGCGGCCGCGAGCACAGCTTCGGTGATCTCGAGGGAAGGGTCTTTTCTCCACAGGAATTCGAGGGCTTGGACTGCCTGGTTCCTGTTCCGAGCTGCAGACGTGAGCACAGCTTCGGTGATCTTAAGGGAAGGGTCTTTTCTCCAGAGGAATTGGAGGACTTGGACTGCCTGGTCTTTATTCCGAGCAGCGGCCGTGAGCACAGCTTCGGTGATCTTGAGGGAAGGGTCTTTTCTCCAGAGGAATTGGAGGGCTTGGACTGCCTGGTTCCAGCTCTGAGCAGCGGCCGTGAGCACAGCTTCGGTGATCTCGAGGGAAGGGTCTTTTCTCCAGAGGAACTGGAGGGCTTGGACTGCCTGGTCATCGTTCTGAGCTGCGGCCGTGAGTATAGCTTCAGTGATCTTGAGGGAAGGGTCTTTTCTCCAGAGGAACTGGAGGGCTTGGACTGCCTGGTTCCAGCTCTGAGCAGCGGCCGCGAGCACAGCTTCAGTGATCTCGAGGGAAGCGTCTATTCTCCAAAGGAATTGGAGGACTTGGACTGCCTGGTCGTTATTCTGAGCAGCGGCTATGAGTACAACTTCAGTGATCTCGAGAGAAGGGTCTTTTCTCCAGAGGAATTGGAGGGCTTGGACTGCCTGGTCGTCGTTCCAAGCAGCGGCCGTGAGTATAGCTTCAGTGATCTTAAGGGAAGGGTCTTTTCTCCAGAGGAACTGGAGGACTTGGACTGCCTGGTTGTCGTTCTCTGCAGCGGCCGTGAGCACAGCTTCAGTGATCTCGAGGGAAGGGTCTTTTCTCCAGAGGTACTGGAGGGCTTGGACTGCCTGGTCATCGTTCCGAGCAGCGGCCGCGAGCACAGCTTCGGTGATCTCGAGGGAAGGGTCTTTTCTCCAGAGGAACTGGAGGGCTTGGACTGCCTGGTCATCGTTCCCTGCAGCGGCCGCGAGCACAGCTTCAGTGATCTCGAGGGAAGGGTCTTTTCTCCAGAGGAACTGGAGGGCTTGGACTGCCTGGTTCCTGCCCCGAGCGGCGGCCGCGAGCACAGCTTCAGTGATCTCGAGGGAAGGGTCTTTTCTCCAGAGGAACTGGAGGGCTTGGACTGCCTGGTCATCGTTCCGAGCAGCGGCCGCGAGCACAGCTTCGGTGATCTCGAGGGAAGGGTCTTTTCTCCACAGGAACTGGAGGGCTTGGACTGCCTGGTCATCGTTCTGAGCTGCAGACTTGAGCACAGCTTCGGTGATCTCGAGGGAAGGGTCTTTTCTCCACAGGAATTGGAGGGCTTGGACTGCCTGGTCGTCGTTCCAAGCAGCGGCCGTGAGTATAGCTTCAGTGATCTTGAGGGAAGGGTCTTTTCTCCAGAGGAACTGGAGGACTTGGACTGCCTGGTTGTCGTTCTCTGCAGCGGCCGTGAGCACAGCTTCAGTGATCTCGAGGGAAGGGTCTTTTCTCCAGAGGAATTGGAGGGCTTGGACTGCCTGGTCGTCGTTCCCTGCAGCGGCCGCGAGCACAGCTTCAGTGATCTCGAGGGAAGGGTCTTTCCTCCAGAGGAACTGGAGGGCTTGGACTGCCTGGTTCCTGCCCCGAGCGGCGGCCGCGAGCACAGCTTCAGTGATCTCGAGGGAAGGGTCTTTTCTCCAGAGGAACTGGAGGGCTTGGACTGCCTGGTTCCTGCTCCGAGCGGCGGCCGCGAGCACAGCTTCAGTGATCTCGAGGGTAGGGTCTTTTCTCCAGAGGAACTGGAGGACTTGGACTGCCTGGTTGTCGTTCTCTGCAGCGGCCGTGAGCACAGCTTCAGTGATCTCGAGGGAAGGGTCTTTTCTCCAGAGGAACTGGAGGGCTTGGACTGCCTGGTTCCTACTCCGAGCGGCGGCCGCGAGCACAGCTTCGGTGATCTCGAGGGAAGGGTCTTTTCTCCAGAGGAACTGGAGGGCTTGGACTGCCTGGTTCCTACTCCGAGCGGCGGCCGCGAGCACAGCTTCAGTGATCTCGAGGGAAGGGTCTTTTCTCCAGAGGAACTGGAGGGCTTGGACTGCCTGGTCATCGTTCTGAGCTGCGGCCGTGAGCACAGCTTCAGTGATCTCGAGGGAAGGGTCTTTTCTCCAGAGGAACTGGAGGGCTTGGACTGCCTGGTTCCTGCTCCGAGCGGCGGCCGCGAGCACAGCTTCAGTGATCTCGAGGGTAGGGTCTTTTCTCCACAGGAATTGGAGGACTCGGACTGCCTGGTTATTGTTTGCAGCGGCCGTGAGCACAGCTTCAGTGATCTCGAGGGAAGGGTCTTTTCTCCACAGGAATTGGAGGACTCGGACTGCCTGGTTATTGTTTGCAGCGGCCGTGAGCACAGCTTCAGTGATCTCGAGGGAAGGATCTTTTCTCCACAGGAATTGGAGGACTCGGACTGCCTGGTTATTGTTTGCAGCGGCCGTGAGCACAGCTTCAGTGATCTCGAGGGAAGGGTCTTTTCTCCACAGGAATTGGAGGACTCGGACTGCCTGGTTATTGTTTGCAGCGGCCGTGAGCACAGCTTCAGTGATCTCGAGGGAAGGGTCTTTTCTCCAGAGGAATTGGAGGGCTTGGACTGCCTGGTCATCGTTCTTAGCGGCGGCCGTGAGCACAGCTTCAGTGATCTCGAGAGAAGGGTCTTTTCTCCAGAGGAACTGGAGGGCTTGGACTGCCTGGTCATCGTTCTGAGCTGCGGCCGTGAGTATAGCTTCAGTGATCTTGAGGGAAGGGTCTTTTCTCCAGAGGAACTGGAGGGCTTGGACTGCCTGGTCATCGTTCTTAGCGGCGGCCGTGAGCACAGCTTCAGTGATCTCGAGGGTAGGGTCTTTTCTCCACAGGAATTGGAGGACTCGGACTGCCTGGTTGTCGTTCCAAGCAGCGGCCGTGAGCACAGCTTCAGTGATCTCGAGGGTAGGGTCTTTTCTCCAGAGGAACTGGAGGACTCGGACTGCCTGGTTGTCGTTCTCTGCAGCGGCCGTGAGCACAGCTTCAGTGATCTCGAGGGAAGGGTCTTTTCTCAAGAGGAATTCGAGGACTTGGACTGCCTGGTCTTTATTCCGAGCAGCGGCCGTGAGCACAGCTTCAGTGATCTCGAGGGAACAGCCTTTTCTCGAAAGAAGCTGGAGCATTCTCAATCCCTGTCTCCTGTTTTCTGCAGCAACCTTTAAAACCTCTTCGTCACACTTAAACACCCATTTGTCGAAATCCAGTGCAACTAGTATATCCACAGAAGGAGATCTAACCGCGTTCAATATTGTTTCTCTTTCAAGCATGGCGTTGAGTCCCTTGGTCTGCAAAAGTTGTAACATTTGAGCAGCTCCTTCCTGCCTCCTAGTAGCCAACTCATAAATTGAATGTTCTGAAAAGGAACTTGGCTCCAAACGAGGTAACAATTTCTGTACAACACTGAGGTCGTCTTCCTGGTACTCTCCAGATACCACCTTATAAATCAGATCATGGTTAATAAGATCGTCGTCGCAAAATTCAAGTAGCTTTTCAACCAAATCTGCATCAATGCGTGGTGATTTGCCAAATTGATATACTGCCATGCTAATACCAAGATCTCTGACCTTGCCCAAAAACGACTTCAGGCATAGGAAATTACCTCGCTGGACTAAGGTTTCGCAAAAAAGCGTCGTCAAGGCTGTCTGCTCTGACCAATCAGTACCATTTTGCTCAAGTAGCATTTCCATCAGGTCTCGCGCATGTGCTTGATTAGAGGCGCATGCAACGGTAATCTCTTCATCCAAAAGGACTACCCCAGGAAAGTGTAGTAATAGCATACGCATCACTAATCTCCCTTTGTCTCGGTTCTTGGTCGCTGCAAATATAGCATCAATCGAAATATCCACC
The DNA here is from genome assembly GCA_020726505.1 of Leptodontidium sp. MPI-SDFR-AT-0119. NCBI lineage: Eukaryota > Fungi > Ascomycota > Leotiomycetes > Helotiales > Leptodontidiaceae > Leptodontidium > Leptodontidium sp. MPI-SDFR-AT-0119. The sequence continues at coordinate 106,055 of JAHLEZ010000021.1, forward strand.
TCTGCATCATGGCCGAGCAGATACTCGACAATCTTATCCCCACAAGCCTCATTCTGTGAGGCAATTTCGATCGCTTCAGTTGTGATACATAGGCCAGGTATCCGTTCGAAAATCATCTCGATCATCTCTAGTCCACAAGACTCGTTTGCCGCAATAACCTCGACTAGCCAGCTTAGTTCTTCTGGTGTATCGACAAAATCAAGAAAGACGCCGAGTAACTCGGCGTTAGGAAACATGGCTGTATTCCATAGCGCATCCCATACGAGAGAGGGATTTTTGGCCGAGCATAGAGCATCTTTCAGGATTTCTGGTTCAATTTTGTAGTTGCCGCTCAATGCTTCTGCAAGCAAGTTACTTCTCGTGGCAAGATCATCCTTTCGTACCTCGCGAAATAGCTTCATGAGCTCGCTACCAAAGCTTGTATTACTTGCAGCGCTCTCAAAGATCGCATCATCAAGAGTGAGAGGCAAGCTGAGAAGCTTTTCGAAGACTCTTATGTCGGGGATTATGTCAAGGAAAGACATTGATGTTGCTGTCTCTATGACCAGAGAAGTAACGCCCTGAAAGTGTTCTAGTAACTCTGTCACAATCTCGCTGCTAGAATTGCGATTTCTTATCGCAGCTATAATGACATTGTCGAGGTCCGTGACTTCGAATTTGTTTGTCAAGAGCAACTTCACGAGCTCCGGTCCACTTTTTTGATTCCTAGCAGCAGCAATAATGACATTGTCAGGGTCTGTAACTTCGATTTTGTAGGTCAAGAGCAACTCCACCAGCTCCAGTCCACTTTTTTCATTCCTTGCAGCAGCTTCCAAGACCTCCTGAGTGAGATAAACTGGTGAAAAGGCGTCCAACAGAATCTTGAATGTCCCAAAATTGGCTTCTTTAGCGCTCGTGATGATCACTTCTTCGTCTGGCTTCCAATCCGGAAATTGAGCAAATATCAGCCGTAATATTGCCCTCCCTGTCTCATGGTTGCTCGCAGCAGCTTCAACTGTCTGTTGACCTATTCTCGTGGGCTTGAATTTGTTAAACAACAAACGTAACATTGAGAGGCCGTGGTTCTCATTCGAAGCTGCAGCAGCATACACCTCCTCATTGCATGTCTGCAGTTCTGGTAAAAGCAATTGAACAGTCTTCTCTCCATGCTCTTCATTACGTGCTGCGGCCACGAGTAGATCCTCTTTCCAAAAGTCGCACTGGGTCATCGGGCCAGTCACACAATTTCGAAGAAGCCCGAAAGTTCTCGCTTTGCAATGACGAGCAGCTTCTTCTAAGATACCATATGTAATGAGATTCTCTGGATGCCGATCAAGGAGCCATTTCACGAAAGTATCCTTGCCAGTACGCACAGCTGCATGTATTTCCATGGATCGAACGTAAGTTGAGTGATTGTCAGGAATCCTTTCTCTGATTACCTCTTCAACTCTTTTGTGGTCGTGCCGAATCGCGACATAGAGAGGCTGCAGTCTACTAATTCTTGTACGAACCGTGAAGTCGTCACTATTATCCAGCATATTCTTGACAATTTCAGAGAAGCCAAAAGCACATGCAACCAACGTTCGACTAGGTGGGTCGGCGTTCCATTCGTCTAGGCTGTCTAGCAGTTTGGTAGTCAACTGCTTAGAGTCGATATCTTTGGCATTAAGATCCATGCTATTGAGAGATCCATGGAGTTCTCGATGCCACCTAGCGAATTCACGAGATGTGCTCTGGCCACCTCGGAGAAAATGCCGGAGTTTGTCTTCCAGTGGCACTTTGAGAATGCCAAGCTTTTGATCCGTCCCTGCAAGACTATAGTGATAGGGCCAATAGGCATTTGCGTAGTCTCTAAAACTCTTGTTGTCTCTGTTCGGCATTTGATACTGTTGCCTGGTACGTTGTGATAGACATTGCTCGAGGCACATATCAGCCACGACTCGATTCAGCAGTTCTTTTGGCCAATCCTGTCGCTGGTCTTCGAAATAATTGGTGACCGAAAGGTGAAAGATCCGAAATCGGTCAAGATCTTCGTCATGCTTGACGAAATTGCGGCAGATATCTATGACGTCCTCCTTGGTCTTGATCTCAGGATGGTCAAAACCGACATTGAGAGCTTGTATGAAATCAAAGGTCGAGATTGGCTGCCTTGCACAGAGCAACCACGCAATCGCTTTATGTGCGATCATTTGGCTTAAGGTACCTTGGGCCAGAAGTTGCTGGTAGATGACGTCATAACTGGCCTCGAGGCCCGGTGGAAGTTTTAATAGCTGATGCTCCATGTCTCCCTCTAGCTTATTTATATTCGTGTCAAACAAAGCTTGTAGCTGCAGACCAACCCAGCGAAATCTTTTAAACTTAGTCTGGTGCAGACAGAGAGGAAGCAACACTTACATGCCCCCGGATTTGTCAACAAGCTCCTTCTCTATTTTCGTCGCAAGCCGGGCCGAAATGCGCCGACTAGAAGTTTTCGATCTACGTTGTATCGCCTTCTCCAATTCCTCCTCAACATACTTCCGAATGTCTGCTTTATTGTCCTGAGCATCAATCCAATGATATGGATAATCTAAGAAGGCCCCGCGAATGTCAGTGTCATCCCGACTGGCAACAAATATCTTAACTGCATTTCCAGGGGAGGACGCTATGGTTTTGAGGCCTTGCAAAAAGGCTTCGCGCTTGCCGTCTTGGCTATGACACTCATCGAGGCCGTCAATGATAATAGTAGCTGAGCTGATGTCTTTTAGTTCAATGATGAGGTCGATAGTCTCATCGATCTCGAGATCTCGTTCCTGATCCGAATTGACTATCTCCTCATAGTGGCGGGCTACTACGGAGTATGCCAAAGGAACCGACTCCCCAGACTGCACTAACTGTCTCGCTATAGAACGGAGAACATTTGATGGATCACCTCGTTTGGTATCATCAGACGTCCTCGAACAGTAGAAGTACGCGATCCGAGTCGAGCTCTGTGCTGTCTCCTTCTCTAGGAGGATTGAGTCTATAACTCTCGATCTAAAACATACTGGATTAGCTTCCAATTTGAGTGATCGAGTAATGAACTCACGTCAAGAATGTCTTCCCTGATCCGGCTGTTGTAAGTCGCAGTTAGAACAAGGTTGGCGATATACTATATACCAGACGATGGTCGTAACTAAAGAAAAAGATAAATGGGAACATGGAAACATGGAAACAACTCGAGCGAGGACATACGTAAACCCCGTAGCCACAAAATATCTGATTCAGGACGAGTCTTCCAGTTCTTGAACTTCGTTGTTTTCAATAGCCACTCTCCAGATCCTTCAGACCTGCTCTTACTGTTATGACGATGATGTTTTTCATATGGGGTGTTTGAGAGCCAATTCATAACTCTTTTCTTTTGTGCCAATTCCTCTATAATATTATTAGTATTTGATATTCATATAGATGGTAAGCGGTTACTCTTCAAAGGCTTGTCGATCTCCTTCTGGAGTCGCTTGAGCGCCTTCTCTTCTCCTTCGCCAGGGAGGAAAGGCAGTTGGACATCGAAAATGCCAAATAGCGAGTATGCCTTGTCTTCTCCACGCGTGGTCTGACGGCCTTTTGCCCATGACAATCGCTGCTCGACGCCGAATTGAGACAGAGCGGTTCCTCGAAGTGCTGCAAGAGGAATTCCCGTTATGTCGTGGATTTGTCGCTCTAAATCTTTCTTATTACCTAGCCGCTCGCCCTCTCGGGAGAAAAATTCCGTTGATTCCGGGCCCGGCGCAAGAAGCTCTTGAAGAGTCCAACCGCGTGTAAACCATTCGCTTCTCCGGAAATAATGTTCCCAATGATGCTCGGAGAATCGTTCGCTCAAGTGCCGCTCTCTTGCCGGCGGCACATCCCGTAGATAGACGTAACATTTGTCCGCCTTCTGGTACCAGCCAAACATTGAGTTGATCGCCTCCTGAAGCTCGAGGCTACTCGACTTATCGATGCAGCAGGTATCCACCCAGAAGTAGGCCAGCTTATCGCAAGCAGCCTGCCGCGCACAGAACCGGATCTTGTCGTAGCCAGCCTTGCTCTTGCCAGTACCATCTTTAATGTCCCTGAAGGTGACTTCCTCACTATCTTTCCCCCATCTGTGCGAAAGTATGGCGTAAGAGGGAACATTGCCAACATATTCCTCGGTCAGGCTGAACTCGCCATCCTCGTCACACTCCAGAAGACGCATTATACAGACCAGATTCGAGAGATTTTCATGAAGAGGGTTCTTAGTGATTATGTATCGCAGACGAGTTCCACGGTCGCAATGCTTCGTTCGAGAGATGGTTCTATCGAGGCTGGAGATACGAATGAAGATCGCAAAGAGCAAGCGGGCTCTGAACTAACGTTTGAAAATTGCTTGCCAGTCAGTAGTTGGCTTTCTGTTTGTGGCTCACGTGGGCATATGTAAAGCAGGAAAAGACTTTAGAAAGCAAATCTCCAAGCTGAGTGACTATGATAGAGAACCCTCTCGGCGAGGAAATGATCAAAAAGGTGAAGAAAATGGAAGAAGGTAGGAGTGCTCAGCTTCATGGGCTGATTTTGGCGGGGTGTTAGGCATAATGCAGCCCAGCTGCAGCTGCATCGCCGCGTTGCCACGTCATCTTCCATCCATGGCATGCTCGACCAGATACAACCAGATCTAATGAAAGGATAGTGAATCTTTAAAGTAAGCTCCTGTACAGAGCATCATAGAAAGAGATATTCTGGTAACCATCTGCATAGTTGAACTGATATGTCGTCGGCTCTGGCAGGTCAGAACAAGGTTCCAGCGCATGGGGCGTGACTCGCCCAATGCGACACAGGGAGCATGGCCCAACCACCTCCGCGAGCACGCTACGGACCTACCTCAGCGGTTACCACAGGACGAGACCCAGAGTCGAAAAGGCATCGAAACTACCGGTAGCAGATCAGAAGAGCTGCAAGATATTTCTCGACATGGCACAGCTTAAGGTCTTGGGGTGGGAGCAGCAGGAGACTAAGGCGGTGGTGGAAACACTAGGGAGGAGGGAACTATGGGAGGAAGAGCTGGTGGGAGAAAGGGGAAGGGTAGAGATCCATCAGCAGGAAGAACTCGGGCGGCCCGCTATGGGGGTGATGAGCGGACCTCGTAGCAGTGGACGGCACGGACGACCTCGAATACAAGGAAGCCACCGAGACTGCAACTCGAGATCGAGAAGCACCGTTTTTAACTTCGTGGGATCCGCGCCCGGGAGCTTGCTGGAAGCCAGAAAATAATAACCCAGCACCGAGTCGTATAGGGTGAACATCCAAACCAGTATGATTCCTGGGTCAACGAAGACGATATGCGAATATCAATGCCATGGCCGCCTTGCGAACGATCGATCCTCTCGAGACTTGGTCCCACATATAGAAACGGACGTTATGCTAGTTCACTACATGCGTTGTAGCCGGCGGAGCAAGGGCAGGAAATTTTAAGTACCCGGTCGATGAGCTTTCTACCTAGATTACCGAAGATTGACTGAGAATCTAACTCAGCTCTACGTTGCTCTCAGAGCTTAGAGCTAAGTAGCTGATTGAAGAGAATCCTAGCTTGGAAGAACTTACGGAACATGCCGCTAATAGAACACGTCTCAAGCAGAGTCTCCCTATTCCTTCCCAGGAACTTCACCGACCTAATCTTGCAGCTCACTGGTACGACGTTGCCTTATTTGGACGGAAAAAATTTATTGAAGCCCTTGTCCTTTTTTAAAGATGCTGCGAGCCCCTACGCCAGCAAGACCGATCCCTGAAGTTGCCTTCTGGACAGGATCCCCGCAATCATTTATGGACCTCTATGGTTCTGGGCCTTATTTACGAGAGGACATCACAATATCTCGGGCAGATCTATCGCGCCTGCGTCGTCATTGTTGGGAAGTTGAGCATAAAGGTCTTCTACAACTTTCCGGGTGGCCGCCACGTGGGACCATGCAACCTGAAGAGTTGGAAGTCGAGGTTCATCGGTACATAAGCTGCGAAAGACACAAATGGCAGTACAATCGATGGACTTGGCAGTTAGGGTCTCCAGTTCTAGTCTTGCCATCGTTCGACAGCGCAGGCACAGAACATGATTACAGGTCCTGCTCCCCCCTCATTCCCCAACCGCCACCTGATCACCGACCACTCTCCTCTTCTGCACTTTTGTGTCATCTTCATAGCCCTTGCGCGCTTTGCTTCAATACGCATCTTTTCCCCTCGACAGTGTGACTCCAACTCCTTTCGCGTCTGATAGTCCGTGGTTAGGTGGAAAACGTCTTCATCGATCGTGCCCCCCTCCTCCCCGCCCTGCTCCTCCATCTCACACCTTCCATCCCATCTCCCTGCATCGCCCCCTCCTCATCAACCCCCCACTCGCCCTTCAATCCCCACGGCACACCCATCAACACGAACCTCTCACTCGGCAACCGAACTCCCCATTCATTCCGCAGCACCCTTGGCAACGTAACTTTATTCCTCTGCTGTGCCATCCTCAACAAAAACTCCTTACTCAATCCGCGACCTCCATTCCCACCACTGAATTGATACTGCAACCGACTTTGAATCGCCAATATGACCGCATTTGCGCTAATTTGTCCATCAGCTTCTCTGAATCTGCCACCAGGAGGGGCGTCCCTTGCGCGCGTTTGTTGCGAGATATAAGCGTCGGACGAGAGATGTAGAGCATCGGAGAGAATAGAGGAGGAATGTCTGTATGCGAAGTCGAGGAGTTGGAGAGGGACGCGCTCTTGATATGCTGTGCAGCCCAGGGAGGAGAGGCTCTAATCATCATGACCCCATTCATCCCCATTCTTGATGCTAGGCCAACATCCAGCCTTCGTCATGGCAGGCCACTCTACCCCCCCAACCTTCCATACATTCCACAACAACACGACCGCCATACCTGCAGAGATCACTTCGAAGATCTTGGGTTATATCGTCGCGGATGCTCGACCACCACTGCTCGGCGGTGGTGTTAAGACCCATGCCGCACACCATCCAGTGGCATCAGTATCGAGGGCATTCCGTTCGATCTACCTCAACCACCCCTATTCAACTTCCACGAAAGGCAGAGAGACTATGCCAGTCAAACTCCGTATTGGCGAAGCCCTCGAGTTCTGCGACCTGCGGACTTTGGCAGCCTTTTTCGAAGACGGTCCTGGCCGAGACGCCACAATCTTACAACACGTTCAGTTCCTCAGTATCTCATACATCGACGACCATACGGCCACGGGCTGGGGCCAGTGGACAACCGATTATGCTTACGAGGCTTTTGAGGGCCTTCATAAACACTGGGGTTCTATGCGAATATCGTGGCTTCGAATCTGCCTCCCTTCGTCACCTGCGATATCTTCCGTCGACGACCGGGGAATATGGAGCCTTTTGAAGCCCCGTAACCTTCCTCACCTAACAATTTTCGGCCCACGCGGTTGTATCGCACCTGAAGCCCGCAAACATCTCAAGGCGCGCACTCATACAAAGAAGCTGTTCCCGTGGCGCCCACTTGGCCTGGAAAATGTTGGCGGAAGAAAGTGGAGTGGTCAATTGACATGGCAGGAGCAATACCAGTTACTCGATTCTCGATACAAGTACTTACATGACCGGGAAACCGTCACCGAAAGGTGTAAAAGGCAACGGAATGCCTACCGCGAGCGGCGAAACCGGTATTCTATGCTATCGAATCGTAGGAAGAGGGGGCCCGTCGAACCACGAGGTTAGGTAAGACTATCGAAAGGTTGATGATATATCTGAACACGATTTCGAGACACATGACTGATTGCACTATATAGCTGTACATACAGTTCCTGCCCTGATCACCAGTCAAGCGCGGTCGATCTATATCCTCATTCGCATCCAAATTCATCCTTCTCAGAACGTCCTACGACCTTACGCCCAAGTCAGGATCTCTTACTTTGCCGGCTGCGGTCATCGACGGCGATGATGACATTTGCGATACTGCGACACATGCCGTGTACCCAGTACCCCACCATTCGAGTCCACCTTCAATATCGTCCTCGTCGTCGACATCGTCCCCACTCTCCTCCCTCCGCAGCTCTCCTGCATCGTCGCCGCCGCCTTTTACCATTTCATCACCCCGCATCTCGTTGCGTGGTACATCTGGCAACGGCCCGAGCTATGACGGGATGTATGTGGGCATGGATGGACCGAATAAAAGGAAGCGTAGGCGTACGTCTTGTGGAGCACCGCATAAGGCAACCGAGTCCAGCCAGTTAGAACGACCTTTGACTAAGGCGATCGAAGCTGTGGGCACGAACGATGCAGCGGGCGAAGCCTTCGATGGGCAAGTGCAGAAGTCAAACCCAGAGTTGCTACATACTGGCGCGGAAGAGGCTACTGTTCTCAAGGGCGAGCTCCCAGCCGCATCCCCTCCTAAAGCAGAAAATGCCTGTGAGGGAGCAGATCTGAAAAATCAGGTTACATCCCTAGAAGGTGGTATGCTGGAAATACTGCGGCGAGAAGACGCTGTCGAGATCATGACATCCCTGGTACTAACAGCTACGAAAGCTCGGACTCAAGCAGCCTTTGATTATTCTCCCCCCAATAGAAGGTAGAAGGCACTTCTTTTCTTATCAATGCATACGTTTGCCAAGACAGTGTGGTCGTTGTCGCCAATAATTCATTCGAGCGTTCCCGAAAATTGCCCTGATACGGGCCGATGCTCCGCACATTCTCAGCCGCAACCAGACAAGACTTGTGGTGACACCAGACTGCGAAACTCTTGCCTCATCCACTCTCAAATGGTGCGTGATATACCTGACATGCATCGGATGGTTCTGAATGTAGCAAGTACCCCGCGCTACATGTTCGTTGGCAATGATTGGGAGCCCATTTAAAGTAGGTGGTGCGCAGTTTACGCAGACTTGATTGGCAGTTCTCTCTGCCTGGAGCTGGTGGGGTGATTTGAACTGGTGGGGTCGGGGCAAATGATTCCGACATCCAATCTTCGTGATGGATTCGCGGGGTTGTGCTAGGCAGGCTTACTCCGCAGGTGCTCTTTGGGACACCTGCTTGAGACTCGTCACTTGTGCATATGCATTATGAGTCACTTCTATCACCGCAGAGAAGGACAAAAAAACATGCCAGTATTCCAATGGGGCAATTAAAGAGGAGTTCGGCCCTATGCATGTTGGGCTTCCGCAATTTCCACGAGACATATTTTGGAGATGTTGCAGACCTTGAGACAGCATCCGCGGCGGCCTTCAAGGTGTGCATGAAAGGCAACAGTCTACTTTTTTGTGAAGGCTAGAGTAGACGGGTCTCTAGGAGCTCGAATTCGAGTTAAATTCAGACGTGAACCAGGTTAATTGTCGTTCCTTTCGTTGATCTACCCTCCTCGATGCTGTCTTCTGATGTCTCATTAGGTACTGCATCGTCTGATCTGCTATATTGAAAGCCACCCTGCTACGTATCACAAAGTTGTGGTAGCTGTTCGAAACATCTTACCGCCGAGCTTATTTTCTCAGCATATCACACAAAGCCACCTCTTAGCGCCGCTGCGCCGTTGCGCCGCTTTCCACCAACGGTTGGTGTTGCAGCCAGCCTTGAACAGAATTCAGGAGAGCCAGTGGTTCAACTTAGGAGAACCCTTTTTGGTCTGTTCTAGGCCATGGACGTGCCATACAGCGATACGCCAACCATATGATCATTTCCTTGGACGGTTTTGCTCCTAGCGCGCGCGAGTTTGCCTTGAGACTGACTGTTAGACCTTCGTGAACCTACATGATGATGCCAACATACATGATCTGACCGCCCCAATAGTGGGTCAAACATGCTTTTGCTCCAACGAGACACAGCAATCCTCCGGAAGTCGGTTGGAAGTCAGCTCGTCAATGCCGTTGTAAGTATTTAAGTGGCTACTACTTCTCCTTGTGTTGCTTTGACTTGATCATATGCTTGTTACTATCTACCTCGCGCCGCTCCTTTCTCCACACGCACACATATATAAGACCTCCCCAGCTCGAAAGCTACAAGGCGCAAGCATGTGTAGTGTAGTCAGATATCACCACCGCTGTGGACGACACTCCACACGTTCCGTCAGCTACTGTCAAAATGCTCCCCAGGGTCGAAATGGGCAAGAAATATTGTGCGGCAATGTTTCTCGCACGGAATCCAATCAGACACAATCGCTTTGCGGACGTCCCGAATGTGCCCACAATAGTCTAGGCGGTTACTGGATGTGTTGTTTCTGTCAACAAGGCCCGAATACTGGAGGAATTTGTTTGCTTTCTTACGTGGATGCATACCGCCTCAATGTTGTGTGTGAGCATCGTTGCTGCCACAGTTGCTGGAGGGGTTAAGAACGTGAACTTGGGAGGGTTCGGAGAAATTTGTTGGATTGGGACGGGGATGGATGAAACTTTGAGTTATCATCCTCGATGGGTTGTGGAATCTCCCTGGAGACCAGGCTTACCATGGCCAAGGACTAGGCTGCCGTAACGACTTCGGGATTATATGCTGGATTCATTGGTCTACCTCATGTAAAATAGTGCACATCTCGCCGTGGTTATTTGGCTTGTTTTCTCTGTATGTGGTGGTCACTGGTTAGTTGCTTAAGTCTACTTTCTTTGTTCTCAATTATTGTTTATTGGCCAATGTAGTGCTTGTCATTTCTTGTGATGTGCACACCATTATTGGCATTCAAGGGAGCCTAGCTCTTACATACGACCCACAAGAATTCCCGTCTGAAACGTGGTTGGTTGGCTTTCAAGCCGCGCGCCTTCGCTTCGCTTCCAATCAGTGTGACGTTAGCGCCATAATAGGCGGTCAGAACGTGATGCGCAATGTGAAAACCATAAAGCTTCGGAAGCCGCACTTGCCAGTCGCCATAGAATGCAATCCCCAACTACATTTCTCATGGCATCACAAATAGAAGCAGATGGTAGCAAGGCGCATTGGGACGAGAATTTGCAGTATAGCTGTATAAGTTCCACTGGAGAGATCGATCACGACTGGGACTTTACTGTCGTCTGCAACTCGAAGCACTTTGTCGTCACAGTATCACCTGGTCCTCTTCCAGAAGACCCAACAACCTCTCTTCTTGCCCAGTACAGCAAGGCATTTGTCGAAGATGACGATGAGAAAATTCAGGATGCACAAGACGAAATCTTGGACCTGGTCTTCAGTGCTGGGTGGCAGAAATTCAGAGCGATAGCACCACCTATCCCAGGAGACAGGCGATCCACGAAGAATCTTCATTCGGACCTCAATCCAGAGACATTCTATTTTCGGCTCGTTGTGACCAAAGGACATGCAAAGATGGTGCAAAAGGATCCTCCCCCACCGCAACTTAATTCCTTCTGTTTGAATCTGAAGGACAGTACACAGGACTTGCCCCGCTACTCTTCTCGGGATATTACGGTAACGAGCAAGCTGATGGGGTCGGGATATATCGCCAAAGTGTTAGTACAGGGACTTGACATGTGCTGCAAGATTAGCACGGCACAATCGTTCAAAGCAGTGCAGCGCGAATACGACTGCTTGCGACAGATCACGATATCGGAAAATGCAGCTTCTATCCCAGCGCCGAAGCTACGGGGTTTGGTTGTTGATGATGATGGGGTCGTTCTTGGGATTTTAGAGGAATTTATTGCGAATGAAGGAAGGTTGAGTGATGTGGTCAAGAATGACGCTGGAGTTTCTGAGGAGAGAAGAGCAAAGTGGGTGAAACAGATTCGAAAGGCTGTTGCGCTCTTGCATGAGATTGATGTGGTATGGGGCGATGGAAAGGCGGAGAATGTGCTTGTTGGGAGTGGAAGTGATGATTGCTTTTTGGTTGACTTTGGAGGCAGCTACACGGATGGGTGGGTGGATAGGACCCTGATGGAAACTCGTGCTGGAGATGATCAGGCTGTGAAGAAGATTGCTAAGTTCTTGGATGATGGAGTCCGGCCTTGAAGTGATTGGGTATATTGAAGCTGTGGGTGTGCAAACTGGAAGGCCAAAGGTTATGGGGAGATGACCATTTATGAAGAGCATCTGCAGTACTAATGTTAGTATCAAAGATGTAGAGTTATTAGGAAGGAAATACCTCTCGCAGCTACTCCGTGAATTCTCTGTTAGGTCGGCAGTCCTTCAAGGCACGGTAGCCGCTTTCTGCACAAAATCTTCCTTGGCATGGTAGATCAAGTGGAGATCGAACTGCACCATTGAGCCCCAGAATCGCACCCCCCCACAACGACAAGAAGATATGCCTCTGATGTAAACTGCTGTGCATGTCATAATTATATGGGAAAGAACAGCCTGACAGGAGTAGAAATACTACGTCGGAAGGCGCAATCTCTCAAGGACAGCGAGAACTATCGACGGCAACAGCAGTCAGGTCGAGACCGGGAATGCAATCGGAGACATCAAGCTCGAGTCGGTCACCAATCACTTACACGACCCGACCAAATCCTTACCAAACTGATCGAACCGTCAGTCAGTGCGCATCGCGCTGCTTCACCACCCTCTATGGCGCTGCGAACCTTGCCCTGGAAGGTTGATTCTAAGTCTGGAGTCACATTTGCAAGGTGAGGCATCGACCCTGTTTCGATTGAGGCTACTGACCGTACCTTAGTTTATTCAATGATACGCAATACTCTGACGTGACTGTTTATCTCGGAGAGTCAAAGGTCCCCTTCGCAGCACATGTAGTAGTTTTGGGAACTCGTTGCCCCTATTTCGACGACATGTTCCGGAGTGGATTTAAGGAAAGCACAACGAAGGAGATTAGCTTTGAGGAGGACAGCCCACATGCACTTTGGCGAGCATTTCGCTATATCTACACAGGGGACTATTCAGATGAACCTTCTGAAACCTTGACTCTCGAAAGTCTGTTGTTCACCCTGCTTGACGAATGAAAAGACTGACATATTCAGGTGATGATTTAGAATTGTTCAAACACCTGCGAGTGTTTGCTCTCGCCGACATGCTGCGAATAGACGAGTTAAAGCTCATTGCATGAAAAAGTTTTGAACGTCAACTCGAACAGCATTGGATCAGTGATACGCTTCCTGATTGTGTTCGCGAAGTGTACTCGACAACGAACAATGTCGACTCAAACGGCATGAGGATTGCGGTAGTAAATGCAGTGGCTGCACATAAGGAGGAGCTTGTTCAGAAGAGGCCATTTCAAGACCTTATTCGAGAGGTGGGCGACTTTGCAGTTGATCTTGTATTGAATAGTCAGTTCGAAGGCTCGTTCAGGGTGAGGAGTAGTGAGAGGGGAAAGTGTCTGCCCTTGGCTCGGTACCGGCTTGCGGCGGGGAACGGAGTTTGGACAGCGGTCTGGCGTCATTGTTAACCTTTTGTACAGTCACAATGGGTGCTTGCTCTTCGTGCAGAATTCAACGAGCACACGATAAGCCAGAAGAAAACGAATAAGGACCTGAATTTCACACGTGAAGGATATTAAATTACTTGAATTTTAGGCGGTCGATCGCACAATCGCGGCAACATCAACCGCAGATTGCTCTGCACAATTTTCCATTAGCATGTGACCGTCAGCCTAGTCATCTGCAAATGACAATGGTTTTCACAAGACAGCTTCAAACTTGACTGACATCAAGAACACGTGTAATGGCGAAGCAACCCAGCCTCCTGGTCTTAGAGCGAGTTATTTGCTGCAGAGGGACTTATGGGTCGCATTCAGCTTTAGACTCAGCTTCATGCGACCATTACTTACTTAGTCGCAGCCGTTGAGACTAGATACAAGTATAATCCATTTGACTCGAGATAGCGTAGATGCATTCCGTTAGCGACGGGCTACAGGTAACAGGACCATGCACGTGAATTGAATTACATAAATTATTTTAGAATTGGTTTAAGGAGGATCTCGATATAATGCTTCCAAGGTCTGCGCCATGGCTTATCCGCTAGCGAACTAGGTGTCGAGCTTCGACGCCAAGGCCGCTAAATATAAACGGGTGGGTATGATCTCCTGATAAATGGAAGTGAAGCTGACAAGTGGAATTTGCCTGCCTGTAGGAAGGCGTCCTGCCACTTCGAGTGCAAGTTGACTTGAAGAGATCCTACACCGAACGGAAATCGCCAGCACAGCGCCCCTATTCCCCGCCTAATTGGCCAACAATGCGTGAGGCAATATTGAAGGCGAACGTAACTGAGGTTGCTCGTGATGGATGGGTGCGTCCCTATTTTCTCTCTAGTTTGAGGCGCGGTGCTTGGCCCGTGCCAGATGTGGGGTGCAGACACAGCAACTGGGATTACTACTTCGTATCAAGGGCAATAATCTAACCTTTTCTGTCTGTGCTACATGACCCAGATTTTACCAGTTACAGACGGAAAAGAATAAAGCGGATTGGCTCATTGGTTGATTTCCCTTGCAAAGTGGAATATTCTAGTACTCCGCACAGACGCCAAGTGTTGGAATATTTGGGCATGTACCAAAGTATGATTCATTGAGTGAGTGAGTGTGATGCGAGTCAGAACCGGCCAATGAGTGGTCTAATGGGACTAGGAGAACTGAGCCATTCAGCGAATCGCAAGGTGATAATAGACTTTTATTATATCCAACCATATACCCAGTTCTGAGCAAGGATGAGAGCAAATGTCCAGATAGACTTGCAGCTTTTGAGCTTACTCGCGTCCGCTCTCGAACCGGTCTGTATACTCGTCGAAGATGTTGGCGTGTTTGTGGAAGAAGCTCTTGTGATTGACGTTGTCGGCTCAATCACCGCGGAAGTAATCCCCGGTGAACTAGGGTTCGGGGTAGATGTGCTCGTCTTTGGGGCTTTGGTCAACGCTTGCTAGTTCTCGTCACGCTGCAAAGAGCGCTCACCTGAAGAGCGGTAGTCGCCGAAGTAGCCGAAGTCCGTCCAAACCCACAATGGCTATATATAAAAAGGGTCGACGTTGTCACAATGTGCCCTAGACAAGATGACCCAAAAATCTCGCAAAGTGACGCCTGAGAAACAATCTCAGATTGACAGGCACAGGAATAGAACTGCGAGTCGGTGTAGTCTGTAAACGACATCGAGCATTGGCTAGCCAGGAACTGCAAGCTCTGGCAAGCAGGTATTGCTATTTCCGTGCAACTTAGGTCACTGAAGGTGCCAAATGCGAAATTAGACAGAACGGGTGTGGTGGGTGCGAAAGTAATCTTAGGACCACAAGCTTGGAGCCATTGCTGACGCAAGTCAATGTAATAATGGTCGTTGTTCGGACTGCGAGCACACATCCGAGTCTCGCTTTCGCAACTACGTAAACAGGAAGTATAAGCAACCAAAATCCCAGGCAAAGGTCTGGACTTAATAGATTAGACTTTACTTACTCAGTGATGGCCGAGAACACTTCCTGCGTGCAGAAACAGGTAACGTAATCTGCGGAATTGGACGATTGAATACTCTGGCACTGAAGCACCTTTGCCTGAAGTGACATGCAAGAACCGAAAGTCACCGGAGCCAAGCAGTCCGTGGTAGCTGGAAGAGGGAGAGAAGTTTGGGCTATAACCAGCGTCAAGGCTACAATTATTGCGAAGAAGCTCACAAGAAGACTGAAGAATTTCAACATGTTTGCTCAACGCGACGACCTCTTGCTTGAAAGAATTTTAGACTTTAAGGAGAACGTTGCAAATAGTCATTTTTTGAAATATGCAGGAACCCACGTGCTCTGTTTTCACATGCTAGAAATACGCCTTTTGACCAGCCAAATAAAGTAAGCCTATTAACTACTTGTCCTAAACTTGTACAGGGGGTTTCAGCCAGTAGCTGCCGAAGACCCATACATAGCTCAGTACCTACGCAGCAGCGCTCAACCAAGCCTTGACATGGATGAGATACATGCCCTCTGTAAAAATTTTGACAGCTCTAGTGCAAGTGTCGATTTTAAGGCCTCTGCACAGCGTATCTGGGGCTGCTCTTCAGAGCATGATTATTGGACACATCGAAAACGACCACATGTCTTGAATGTCAGTCGATTAGGCTGGTCGGATATTGTGCGCACAAAAGCATATGACGCTACGGTGTGGCGCACTTAGCTGAAAATCAAGCGGGGTAAGGAAGCATTTTCTTTCCCGCGAGAGAAATGGCAATTGCCTGGGGGCTGCGCTCTGGGGCAGCGTGGCGACACATGACACGGAACACTCCGCGTGGCGATATGCTTTTGTAGTTTTTTTGTCCATCCAGACTTGCGGAATGTTACCTATGACTTGATTTGTATTTGCCAAAAACTCTGCGGCATGCCCAAAGGTCTTGGGCCATCGGAATCATACGATCCTACACGCCATATTCCAGAGCTGAGATTTCGATATTGGTCACGTGCCCAGCAGTTCTTGAAGAGCAAGCCTCTGAATATTATGGTGGTACCCTCGGTATCAAATTTGACACGCAGCCATCGAGTTTCTTTTTCGATGCAGGTTTACTGGAATCAGATTATCCATTTTCAGAAACGCTCGAGAATCACTCCGAACAAGATCTACAACATCACTCGAAAGACTAACCATGAAACAAGTTTTACCCTGGCTTTGGAGTAAAATAAGGGTGGCCAGTCTTGGGATCAAGAGAGGGTCAGAGGCACTTTGCCGGTTTCTGTTCCCAACTACCCCTCGCGACAAGGGCTGGCTTTCGTGGAAACTTTATCCATCAACTCTGATCCTTTTCAGCCTCCTAGAAATCGGGCTTATTGTTACAGTTGAAGTTCTCCTGCGTCTCTCCAGAGCACACCAGGGCTTTGTAACGGTCAACGTCCCTAACCCGGCATCGGTCTCTAAGAGCTTCTTTCGACGTTCGCACTGGACCGAATCATATCTCTGGACCACAGTACCAACTTTCATCATGTCTCTTTACAAACTGCTCTGGACTTCCGTGATATCCGACTTTACCAATAGGCAACCATTCATAGAGCTGGCCAAGGAGAGAGGATCAACGGGCAGGAGAACAGTTCTGCTTGACTACCGGTCTTACTCTGCCTTCGTGTCGTGGTATCATGCGTTCAGAAACCGCCATACAGTACTCGGTGTTACCATTTTGGCCTCATTCTTCTCGCTGCTCCTGCCCTCCCTTGTTAGTAACCTTTTCTCCGTTGCTGCGATACCGCGAGCCTCTGCAGCAAACATGTCTGTCACAACCTTCTTCAATGACAGCGCCGTGGATTCCAAGACAAACTACCAAACAGTTTTTAGCATCATCTCCGCAGCCCGCATCTATAATGCGAGCTTCCCCCCTTGGACCACCGAAAATTATTCCTTTCCTACCTTTGAGCCAGAGAGAGGGTTCCAGGGTTTGGTAAATGGAAGTTTGAAGGTCACTGGTTATTCCGCTGGCTTGGACTGTCGAAGTATGACTGAGTATGATCACAGCATTACTGATCGCAGCGTCGTTGTTTTCAACACGACTGACCGTGGATGCCCGATTGAAGTACATGTGCCAATCGCTCCGGGTGCCACAGTTTACGTGAAGACGAACTACGTTGGGAATTGTGATAGCTCGGTTGGTTTACGGCGTCACGCCTTCGTTGCAGGAGTCGTTGACAACTCCTCGTCAATCCTCCTCACCAATTTCAGTTTCATTTCGTGCACAATGGAATACTTTCAAACTCCTGGAACTCTCATTGTTGGTTTTGGAATAGCTCAAACACCTTCTATCGTATCGTTTACCAAGGGCAACAACCACACAACTTGGTTACCAACGCTCTGGGACCGCCTTGAATTCATGATTCATCAAATTGTTCAATTCGATCCCACAGCGACGTACTCCTCTAACAACCTAGGCCTACTGATTCTTGCTTACTCCGAACGACTCGTTGGATCTTCGAACAGATTGGATACTACTGCCATGATTCAAGCAGTCCAAGATATATTCGCGTCGATATTTGCCGTTTCCTCTTCTATTTATCTTTTCCAGCCACTGGAGGCCCCTGGCAGCCCTCTTTCCGGCCAACTCTACTCCTTTATCAACCGCCTCTTCGTGGTGGCAAGCACAGCTCGATTGCTACAGGGTATACTGGCGTTTCTGACAGTGTGGATGATCGTCCTCATGATATATTCCTTCGTTAAAGGCTCGATATTGAAGGAAGAGCCTAAGGGACTTCTTGGAATTGCGGAGCTTGCACAGAATGGGAGTTGTGGCACAATCGCGGCAGCATTTAGAAACGCGGCGACCCCGGACGATTTCGAAAAGTTTGTTGAAGCCGAAGAGTACAATGACAAGATTTTCAGGACTCAATACGACACCCCACGAGGAAGACCACAGATAATCTGTGACGAGATGTTGCCACGCCCCGATGTTTATAGGGAAGAAGCAAACGACGGAATCGACCAAAATTTGCCAACTGGTTTAGCACCACACTAGGAGGAGCCAACCACAACTCTAGATGAGGGCGCACTTGCGGATGAACCCGGAACATGAGTTGAGAAGGAGAGACTTAAAGCATGGTTTTAAAGGGTCACTTTCTTATTTCTACGCAAGAATTATGTGATGCAGTAGTAAAAGCTGAAAAAGAGACCAAAAAACGCACTAAGAAAAAGGGGCAAAAGTTTGTCAATTGCCGGGGCCTGCGACCTGGATATCTATATCCTCAATATCTCCAGTCTGGACGACAGCTCGCTGGGTAAGCTATTCACTGAACTCCCCGCGAATTGTGTCGTCCTTGTCGAAGATATTGATGCCGTCAACGCAACACAATCTCGACAGCGCGGAACGGTGGAGACTGGTCAAGATGAGACAGGCTCAACTGGAAAGTCGCAAGGGATGGTTTCTCTATCGGCCCTCCTGAATGTTCTTGATGGCGTTGGTTCGCAGGAAGGACGGGTACTGATCATGACCACCAACCACACGGACCGTCTCGACGCTGCGCTGATTCGACCAGGTCGAGTGGATATGAAGCTTGAGCTTGGGTACACTAACCAGGACATCAACGCTCGACTCTTCTGCGCCCTGTTTATGCCCGACGACACCTCAACAGATGGGAGTCAGCGAGGAGATGAAGACACGCTCAGGAAGCTGATGACAGACTTTGCAAGCAAGATACCAGAGCGAGAGTTTAGCCCGGCTGAGGTCCAGTCGTTTTTGCTGGAATATAAGCGGTTGCCTCACATGGCAGTGGAAAATGTGCATGAATGGGTAGTCAGAACCAGGGAGGGGAAGAGGCAAATGAAGAGAGCAGATTCTTGGATGCTTCAAGAAGGTGGTGACATTCTTGGTTGATTTGGCGTTGTGCATTTGCATTTCTGATTGGTTTCACAGTAATTGATGAGTGGATGTTTGAGGCTGGATTTAGTTTGGGTGACGCTCTCCATTCCTTTTGCTCTCTTTTTCGGTGGATTCGTGAGGTGATAGTGGGAGAGGCATCGTCGCAATTTGTTATATAAGGGTTGTCATAAATGTTCATATGTCACTTCCTGCATCGGTCATTATCGCATAGCCGGCAAGGACCTTGACATATCGCTCCGGCTCTTTGTGAATATCAACTTCTCGGAGTTGTACAGGCCTGTCGAATACCCAGAGCCGCATCATGCTTCCGCAGATCGTGAACCCAGGCATGAATCGCCGCCCCGGTTGACTTCCAAACACTTCGCGTGCATACGCTGCTAACTGTACCAGTGTTTTTGCAGATCGACCCTCATCAGGATTATGTTTATGTTCTCCAATGACAAGTACATTGGGCCAGTCGTGCTCGCCGTCCGGTAAGGAAGCGTCAGCCGGGGTGAGGAAAATGTCAAGCTTGCGATCAGCCTCCGAGCCCCTCAACACTTTGTTCGCTGATGTGTAGTATCTGCGGCGTAGTCCGCTGAGAACAGTGCCCTGGAACTTCATGAACCGCTCACAGAATGGAGCTTGAAGTGAAGGATCCGGCCATTCGCTACAGCGACCTCTGCGTATTGGGTCCTCGACTGGTCGTAGATATGCTTGGCGTTGTTCGTCCAGGAACTTTCCCTCAAAGTATTACTCGTAGAATCCTCCGACATCGTAGTAAACTCGGCCAGTAGGTCCATCGAGTATTCGCTGATCAACTCCCTCGTGTGCCTTGTCGTACAGCAATTTGGGTATTGGATTCCTTGAAAAGGTTCTTGATGCCGTTGCTGACGGCACTCCTGTCGGAGTCCTTACTAATCGCTTCGAAGGTAAAGAGTTCCTTGTGGCGAAGCTGGATCATCGCCCGAAGATTTCCTTCTCAGTGGGCTGTACTAGGCCAAAAATCCTTTGGTGATAGTTGGCTGGCATGACGTGGGCAAGAGAAGTCGTCAAGAGCCTCCAAGGATCGGTTAGTTTGAGCCTCAATGGGCCGTGCCAATTGCCAGGAGAACATGGGCCAATCGCGGCACTTCCCGCCACAGCAACCGCCTCAGCGATCCTCCAGAAGCCGGTGAATAACTACATACAAAATTGCTTGGTCCATTCACGGCTGCCAACAACCTATGAACGACAGGTGGAATCCAATTTTCTGCTACCTCTAATCATCATGACCCCATTCATCCCCATTCTTGATGCTAGGCCATCATCCAGCATTCGTCATGGCGGGCCACTCTACCCCCCCAACCTTCCATACATTCCACAACAACACGACTGTCATACCTGCAGAGATTACTTCGCAGATCTTGGGTTATATCGTCGCGGACAGTCGACCATCACCGCTAGGTGGCGGTGTCAGGGCCCATGCCGCACACCACCCAGTGGCATCGGTATCGACGGCATTCCGTTCGATCTACCTCAACCACCCTTACTCAACTTCCACGGAAGGCAGAGAGATCACGCCAGTCAAACTCCGTATTAGCGAAGCCCTCGAGTTCAGCGACTTGAAAACCCTATCAGCCTTCTTCGAACACGGTCCGGGTCGAGATGGTACAACTCTGCACAACGTTCGATTCCTCAGTGTATCCTATCTTGACGATGAGAGTGCCACGGGCTGGGGCCAGCGGACTACCGATTATGCTTACGAGGCTTTTGAGTACCTTTATAAACACTGGGGTTCTATGCGAATATCATGGCTTCGACTCTGCATCCCTTACTCACGCGCGATATCTTCCGTCGACGATCGGGGAATATGGAGCCTTTTGAAGATCCGTAACCTTCCTCACCTGACAATTCGTGGTCCACACGGTTGTATCACGCCTGAAGTCCGCAAACATCTCAAGGCGCGCACACATACAAAGAAGCTGTTCCCATGGCGCCCACTTGGCCAGGAAAATGTTGGCGGAAGAAAGTGGAGAGGTCAATTGACATGGCAGGAGCAATACCAGTTACTCGATTCTCGATACAAGTACTTGCACGACCGGGAAACCGTCACCGAAAGGTGTAAAAGGCAACGGAATGCGTACCACAAGCGGCGACGACGGTGGCCTATGTTGTCGAATCGAAGGAGGAAGAGGGGTCGCGTCTAGCCACGAGATTAAGGTGAGACCACAAAGTCGAGAGGTCGGTAGTATTACTCAAACAGATTGGAAACACATGACTGACTGTACTGTATAGCTGTATCTACGGTTACTGCCCTGATCCTGAGTTTAACCCTAAGGCCTGACCAATCACCTGGTCAAGATACCTGATCCTGCTCTTTGATTGAGTCCACCATTTAACATTCATTGACCCCTGTATAGAGTAAGCAGGTGTGGAGTTTGAAATGCTTAAAGTCAAAGTAGCTGTGGCTTTTCTCGTCACGTAGGGTTTCAGTGAGGATTGGAAGAAGAAGTGATGGTAGCATGCTTGGATTGAAAGGAGCTAGGCTACCTCCACAGGTATATAATACCCGTGGGTACGTGACTACGATACGGAGACCTGGACTGCCGAAACAACAGTTTCTCAGCACACAGGGAGGGACGTTAGTTCGAGGGCTTACATGATGGCTGGTTACATGCTGGCGTTTGCGAACCGTGAATTATGATAACGTCTGTCCCTGTGTCCCGAGACGCCCCCTGTC
Organism: Leptodontidium sp. MPI-SDFR-AT-0119; assembly: GCA_020726505.1. Lineage (NCBI taxonomy): Eukaryota > Fungi > Ascomycota > Leotiomycetes > Helotiales > Leptodontidiaceae > Leptodontidium > Leptodontidium sp. MPI-SDFR-AT-0119. Next base: position 127,880 of record JAHLEZ010000021.1, read on the forward strand.
ACGAGACAAATCTAAAGTTTTGGAATCAGAAATTCTTTTTTTTTTGATAAGGCTATAAAGTTGTTATTCATACATCACTTTCCTTAACTATTTATCCCTAAGGAACCACTTAGGTACAAAAAAAAAGAGTGCGGTTGATTATGCTATCGATCGTTTTAATGACGCCACCGATCGCCGCTTCGGACGTTCCCCCCTGCTTAATCGCGACTGTTAGAGCCTCTTTAAATTCGGAGCACTTGGGGAAAGGTTCTATATCCAAAGAATATAGCTCCAAATTTTGAAGATACTTAAAGAGCAAAATAATGTAGTCCGGGAGTTACTCCGATGCGAGGAGACCGCTTCGTGTTTGGTGCTTAGTAATGTACTGTTACGAACATACCAGTAGGGTATCACGTGTCTTGGCCCTGAGGCTCGGCAGCTTGGCTGCACAGAGAAGCCAAGACTAGGAGAGAATCATGGACACGGGTCACGTGGTTATTGGAGCTTTTGGAGCTTTAGGATCCCGGGCTCCTGGAGCCTGGGGTCGTGGGCTCCAGAAGGGATCGAAGGAGAACGAAGGTTCTATATAAGACTGGCACGTCTGCCATTAGATAGGAGCTTCGTGCTCAACTTCAAATAGTATCTTACCTATACTAGTCCGTCAGTGTTTACAGCGAGTAAATACACGGCCGTTACATGTACATTAGCCTAGTTATAATTTACTAAGTTCACTCCCATGGACCGGCAGAAACGACTTTTAGCGTCTTCTCACTGTCGCTTAAATTAATATACCTTCTTCAAAGCAGCACAACATGTCCTTTAAATGTCTCTTTAGCTTTGCTATTAAAGTACGAACATATTTCGAGGCAGCTGTAATTTTCTATGTAATTTTCTTTTTTCAAGTCAAAGTATTGAAGTCGATGCAGCCCTTTTACATTTTCGCGCTAAAAGTCGCAAGCGATGCCGGTCCATGGGATATTTCAAGTCTGGGCACGTGTGAAGCTATGGTGGTCACATGTGTGGCGTAAGTGCAAGTTTCTCGGAACATTCTATCGACGGGCGCTGGGTGTTGGAGCGCCCGTCTCTCGTCTCCTTGTACATCACCATTGCACCAGCAGGATAATCAGAGCCAGTCAAAGCCAAGCACGAGGTGTACCTCCTGGCGTGCCTAGATCGTTCCATGCTATGGAAACGTCCCCCATTCTACACTTTCATCTTTATCAGCACCGACCAGCAGCTCGGCCAAAATCGGCCGATAGCTTAGTAAGCTTCTACTGCTCGGCCCTAGTGGGGAGAAAAATGGCTGTGCGGGGTCATTACAACGGCGGTCGATTCTGAACCAGAAGTTAGAGATGTCTGATCTATTCTCTAGTGGCATCAATAGGTGTAAGTTAATGGCAGAACCGTGAGGAAGCCCTCGTGGCTTATCTAAATGTTCAGCCGCCTTCCCAGCCGGCCGAGTCTCTGCTTCATAGACCTCGATTTTGCTGCCCAGGCTCTGTAAAATCATTTTGGCCTTCCTTCGACTCAGCAGACGCAACTTGCAACGCTTGAAGCCGATCTTCAAGTTGCTTACACCAGTTCGAAGAAGGTCCTTGGACAGTCGTGTATCCAGCCAACGCACGACTATACATTACCTTCGCCAAGTCTTTCCGACCTGTCCGCGAGAACAGGTCGCCAAAAGCAAACATAGCGCTCAACGCTGGTAAATATGAGGGTAGAAGTTCAGGACCAAGAGCGTGTTCGTAGCCTTGCAGCGCTCGAGTATACATCGCCTCCGCCTCCGTCAGCTTGCCTTGGTCGGCGTAGAGCAGGCCTAGGTTGCCGACCACTAAGAGTGTCGATGAGTGCTTCGGTCCCAGTGCCTCCTCGTAGCCTTGCAGCGCCCGAGTCAACATCGCCTCCGCCTCCGCCAGCTTGCCTCGGTTGAAGTAGAGCAGGCCTAGGTTGTTGACCGTATTGAGTGTCAATGTGTGCTTCGGTCCAAGTGCCTCCTCCTTGTCTTGCAGCGCCCGAGTCAACATCGCCTCCGCCTCCGCCAGCTTGCCTTGGTCGGCGTAGAGCAGGCCTAGGTTGCCGACCACTAAGAGTGTCGATGAGTGCTTCGGTCCCAGTGCCTCCTCGTAGCCTTGCAGCGCCCGAGTCAACATCGCCTCCGCCTCCGCCGGCTTGCCTTGGTCGGCGTAGAAATTGCCTAGGTTGCCGACCACTAAGAGTGTCGATGAGTGCTTCGGTCCAAGTGCCCCCTCGTAGCCTTGCAGTGCCCGACTATACATCTTCTCAGCCTCAGCCGGCTTGCCTTGGTCGGCGTAGAGCAGGCCTAGGTTATGGACCGTAGCGAGTGTCGATGTGTGCTTCGGTCCAAGTGCCTCCTCGTTACCTTGCCGCGCCCGAGTATACATCTCCTCCGCCTCCGCCAGCTTGCCTCGGTTGACGTAGAGCAGACCTAGGTTATTGACCGTAGCAAGTGTCGATGTGTGCTTCGGTCCAAGTTGCCCCTCGTAGCCTTGTAGCGCCCGAGTCAACATCGCCTCCGCCTCCGCCAGCTTGCCTTGGTCGAAGAAGAGCATGCCTAGGCTATGCAAAGCCCATTTCATTCCCCCCATACCCACCTTATCTTCAAGTATGGCCTGCTCTTGCCTGACAGCATGTTGAAGAAGTCGCCGTTGTAAGAGCCACCAGTGCGTCTCATCTGTATCAGGAACCTCCGAGGCCACACAGGTTAAGGCCAGACGTGCAAGGCTCTTGTCCCACTCCTTGTTAAGCACAAAAACTATCCATGAGTGGACACAACTATGCACACTATACCCTCTAGCCCCGACCTGCTGCTGAGACCTGTCTGGATCAACCAGTCCGAAAGTACATAGTAGAGTAATGGCCTCATTAAAGTTCAGTTCGTCCTTCGTAAGCTTCTGTATCCATTCATCGTCTACAGAGTTTGCATGCCTAAGGAGGTCAAACCACAGGTCCTGTCGATCAAAATATGCCCACAGCTTGAGTAGTTTTGCTGATGCTGTATTCTGCTGTTGGATCCGATCTAAAGTGATCTGCCATGTCGTGTGTAGTGTACGATCTTCATAGGAATCCAACAGGGGACTTGTCATCTGAAGCTTCAACCATGATGTCTTATAGAGCTGAAGATAATCCGAGAAGCTCGTCGTTACGTGCTCGAGATATACCCCTGCCGTAGATAGAGCAAGTGGTAGGCCGTCGAGTTCCTTGACAAGTGCTATAGCATTAGGATCTGCCTTGTTAGTATTGTCTTTGCTCCCACTATCAATTATACCGACATACCATTTTCAATGCCCTTACGTCCTGACATGTTAGAAACAATCTCAAGACCTTCCCTAATATCTGGCAGTTTCTGAACATGAATTCGTAAACCCTGCCTGACTTGCGACGACCGTGTTGTGATGATGATCGAGCCGTGATCAGACCGAGGGAGGAATTGACATATGTCGACTGCCGAGTTGTCGGGATTGCCAGACGTTTTAGGATTATCGAAGTTATCGTATATCATTAGCCATCTTGCGTTGTGTGGGGAGTCAAGCCAGCCCTTGACTACACTGACAACTTGATCGAGGTTTTTGTCGTGGTCTACGCTTGATAGCACACTTGTTGAAGGATGATGCCTTAACACCTGCTGAGCGACGTCCCGGAAGCTTAGCTTGAGAGAGTCTTCGTCATTCGCGTTCAACCAAAAGATCGCCGTGTACTTCTCCTTGTGTCGTCTGGCATATGTGATCGCCAGCTGGGTCTTCCCCATGCCCCCAAGACCATGTAGGACAACACAGGATCGATTACTGTGACCTTGAAGCAACTCGTGCATCCTCGACAGCTCCTTCTCTCTAGCAACAAACTGTGTAGCTTTAGGAAATGACACGAGGTCGAGCCCCACGGCAAATTGTTCGAAATCGACCCCTGTGCTGGTCAGTATCGTTGCTTCAGTTAATACATCCATGTAAACAACTTACCTTTGTACAGCTTGTGGATCTCATCCTCCAGTCGCCTAAATGCCTGGTCCTTTCTCTCCCCATAATTTGGCACTATAGACACATCGAAGATCCCGATTAAGCAGTACGCTGCATCTTCTTCAATAGTAGTATTCCGGCGCTCTGCCCAGGATCTGCGCTCTCTGATACTAAAATTCGACAGTGCATCACCTCGGAGAGCTTTGTTTGCAATGCCGGTAATTTCGTATATCTGAGACTCAAGCGACAACTTGTTCCCTAGTCGCCCACCCTCCGAGCTAAAGAAGTCAACCAGCCTTGGTGCGATGAGCTCTTGAAGCGTCCAGCCTCGAGTGAACCAACGGCTATTCCTAAAGGCTTCCTCCCATGCCCTATGGTCATCCACCCCGTTGTCAGGCTTGGAGACATCGGAAAGGTAGACGTAGCAGCGCGCAGCGTTCTGATACCACCGAAACATGGAATTGATCGCCGCGCCAAGCTCGACCGCGTTCTTCTTATCGATGCAGCAGGTGTCCACCCAGAAGTATTCAAGCCCATCTACTGCGGCCCGCTTCGCGCAGAACTGTATCTTCCTCCATCCAGCCTTGTTCACAGTCTTGCTCTTGTCCTTGCTCTTCTTCAAGTTTTGATAGATGACCTCCTCTTCTCCCCAGGTATGAGAGAGTATTGCGTAGGCAGGGACTTCGCCGCTGGTAGGTTCGCGAAAGACGATCTCACCGTCGGGTTTGCGTTGCAAGAGGCGTATAAAAGACATGCTGGAGGTTCGCGAGCGATCTCATAGCAGGCGCGACTCGTATCACCAACTCGGCAAATTGGTGCAAGCACTGCGATTTGAAGGTCGACAGGGTCCGAATCAGCTGTTAAAGGACTGATAGAAGGAAGGATATGCCGTCGTGATCGTAGGCGCCGCGCCAACGAGGCTGCGTGGCGCAATCTGGCCAGCCACTTGCATGGCAAAGGCAAACAGAACGCGAAGGACGCTTCATTTTAGTGGAAACCTTACACACTACAGACTGGATTCTAGGACAAGTTGTTCCCTGTTGTTGAGATGTCGGCTTCTACAAAGTTGAAGAGCGGCAAGATGCTGTAGGTGGTGGTTAAGGGGACGGGACGGTTATGAAGGCATCCACGGTCGCTGAAAGAGGGACTGCTTCGCACAGGCCGCTTTTTGCTCAACTCGGAGGATGTCGGGAAACGGATTTAATAGTGCGCTCTGGCCGCCACAAACTGAGAATACCGTTTTAGCATGGTAATAAAACCTGGATATCTATATCTAATCGTTTTATGAGTTTAAAAGGTGGGAAAAGCTTGATGGTGGTGTTCGGAGTCGAGGGGTATATAGTGTCAAAGGAAGGTCCTCCGTAAATTCAAGGGGGCGGCGACGACGTGGTTATAATTTTCGGAATTGATAGGTCAGGAATGTTCGGGAGAGGTATAGAATACAACCAAAATAAAAATAAATAGAAATTTTTAGACGTTCACAGATTTTTAGTCGCTAGGTTTTGTCTCGTTACAGGGTGCGTCTCGGCACGCAGGGACAGACGCAGAGAGAGACATTAGATAAATTGTGTGATGAGGCACAGTTCAGACAGGTGTAGTTCGCCCCGGTATCTACACGTGATCCGCCGGGTTACCATGCACGAACGGAGCCGACATCCAACATCCTCAAAATAACATCCATCCCCCGAACCACTTCCTCCAAACAACATGCCTCGACTGACCTCCTCTAAACAATACCTCTCCCCCCTCCAGCCACTCACTCTCTCTCGTGCCATGGTCATTGTGTCCGTACGCCTCGCAGCCCCATCCTGTGAAGCCTCTCAAAAGAGAACTTCATCTTCCTTAATAAAGCGCGTATTTCATGCCGAGCAGCCATTTCAAACCCCCCAAGGAAAAGCATTCTTGCATCCCGATCTTCCGGTGGTAAGAGACGAGTTGCTGGCAGATTTGTCAAATTTTCTGGCCGTAATGCTTGGTACACGACTTCCAAAAACCCAAGATCGGTTGACCACCTGGCCCAATCATAAGCCCGATTGACATGTCTCAATCGCTGGTCGAGAACCGCGAGCTGTCCGAGAGCGAAGGATAAGCTGCGGGTTGCGAATACGTCCTTGATCGGGTTGAGGGCGAAGTCAATAAGAGACACTGGCGGGTATGCATGTTCGTCTGAATCGCCGAGGCTATTGGCAACTATCCAGTGGGCTAGTGGGTGATATCGCGACCTCAATATCTGCTACTGCTTAGTACTCATTCATAAAAAGGTGTCCACCAACTTACCTGCTCAACTTTTACATAGGTATTTTTCATCTCAGGAAGCTCGTTAAATCTGCTCCGAAGGCTGCTGCATACGTCTCGAACGGCACTAAATAAGGATCGAATAAATGGAGCTTTGTCTTCGTATCCAAGCGCATACCTCACGAAGTCGAGTGTTGGAATGCGGAATACTGCACGAGTGACGACGGTATGGAATTCATCAGCAATTTCCCAAGGATCGCCGAATAACGAAGGCCTCCAATCCCAGTCCCATGGGGCTTGGTACCCTGATGAGAAGCGGAGTACTCGCCAGAGTTCGGTTGCAATGGCCTCGTCGGTCAATGTCGGGGAGGTCACGCTCTGCTCTTTGGAGCGCTCACGAGATTTGCAATGGATTGCAACGAGCATTTCCAGGTCTGAACGTTCTTTGAGCACACCTATCATGACTGATTCGTCACTGACAGGGATGAACGAGCAGACAAGTCCAACCTTGCCAGTATCACTCGTATTCGTTAGCATGTCCAGAGCCTTTTCCTCCCACCACCTGGATTCAACCGTCTCCTGACGAGATGATCCTGATCCCATTTCGAGAGCGATGGCACGCGCACAGCGTAGAGAACGGGTATGGATTAGGATTCTGCCAGAAGCCGTCAGAAGTGAGATGTGTCAGATCAGCAACGTTTGGCTGGCGAAGTCTCGAGAAGCGAGGTTTGGAAGGTCTGCCCGAGGAGTAACAGCAGTGGATGGTGGAGGAGTAATGGGCAGATGGTAGGACTTATATGGCACGCTCATCCTCGTATCTGCATGTTGGAAAGTCTCATCGAGGGGGCGATGGTGTGTTAATACCCTGACCGACGTGCATGGAGGCTTTGGAGACTTCCTCCTGGATCCCTGAGTGAGCTCTACATCAAATGTCCACGCAATGAGCCCTTATGACCTCTTGTTCGGAGGTATCCGCACACACGCCTGCTCAGCTCAACCCCTGGAGATGGCAAGGGTCAAGTCAATTTACTGCCCATGTAGTGAGGCTTCCGTAGGTCCTCGGCAGCATCATACACAGACTCTGCAGTTAGAAGGATGCACATGGTGGCACCGAAAACCAAGGCAGATTTTATCTACACCCGGACGGCTTCGACGGATGCAGATCCGACCACGCAATTTGCATCTGAGAGGACAGGAAGAGAATGAGGATGGCAGTGACCGAATCTTGGGCAGAAATTCTCCCCAACAAGGCATCATTTTCATGGGGTACACAGCGGTCCAGCCGCTCCTTTTCCAGAGTGCAACCGGCGGAGGTGCGCAACCCAATTACAGGTCAACCTCACTATTCTGGGGTGATCATGTTGGTGGTGACGAAGAAAGGACTGCGTGCACAAACAACCCCCACTCAGCTGCTGAGAGGAACTGCTCAGTACAACACACCTATTGGGGAACATGCAGATCTCAGGCGTAATTGCACCGCCAACCCACACACACTAAATCGGTGCTTCATGAGGGCAATCCAATATTGTGTAGAGGTGGTGCTATGCCTGCTAGTTATCAAGTATGGAGTGCAGAAGAGGGTGCCAGGACGCTTCAACAGTGTTTAATTGAAATGCTAAGCATCAGGGAGCTATCATTCAGCTCGGGGAACTATCTAACAATCAAGGACAACATGTTGATCATTAGCATCAATGCCATCACCACTAATTCTATCACCAGCAAGGCAATCCTTACGACCGTCACCAACCACTCCGCCATTAGAATATCTGCCAAGTTTATTTCTATTACGATGCAATCGCCCTGACCTGTATTCACTGCACTAGCTCTGTCACCTGCAGTATCTAAATGTGTTAGTATTATCGTCTTTCCCCGAGTATTAACTCACCTAGCCCTTCATCAGGCATTTCTTCAGCGCGAACTTCTCCCTTGCTTTTAAGCAGTGGCCGTCTATGTTCCGTGACGAGTAAGATACTAGCCATGGATTCTGAGCTATCCGATGTCGTCGCAGCAGCACTGGTGGTTTCGTTGGGCTTGTCATCATCGACTGGTGGCTGGACAATGGCCGTATATAGCTTGGTACGAACAGGTTGTGCAGAAATCCGTGTCACTGACACCAGGCACAATTGAGAAGAATGAGAAGAAAGTACGGCGTTGGGCGACACCTGAACACCCAGGGGATTTTTTATCATTGCCTTCAAAACCTTGGGCTCCGACTCTGCGTCATATCTCACATCGGAAACGATTACTCACCGAGACGCTCAGCTCGCGGACGCAACATGAATTAATTGGCATACTACCCCGCCTGTTAGGGCCTTCTGGACTGCCACGCGTGGTCTACTGAATGCCCTCGCAAGCAATACCAGTGGAGCTGCTCCTTGCTAGCCACCGCCCATTTTGCCACTTCATCCAGACGACCTCGTTACTTTTGCTCGGTCAAGTCTGCCTTGAACGATCCACACATAGACAATCAGCTGGCATTGGCCGTGATACGACGCCCACCATGTCCGGTATCATCTTCCTGGTTCGTTGGGATGTCAAGCCGCTCATGAGTGTCCATGGGTACCCCATGCTTGAGCCCAACACTGTCAAGTCGTGGGTCCTCTCTGGCAAGAATGAAGCCTTCAAATACATTACAAAGACTCCCGCTGACCATCGTTCCGTAGATACAGCGCTTCCAGAAGTACCCCAAGTCTACTAGAACGGCCACGGCCGAGCATTCTGTATGGCAATGCTGCGCAGAATCCATGGGATCAGACACGCAATATCTGCTGCTCCGCCAGAAGATCAACTCGCCATTGAATGGCTGTGCTGGGGTTGCTGAGGATTGCTGTGATGCAGAAGAGGGGTTCACGTCCGTCCTGTGCTACGCCGACAGCGCCGATTATCTGCCTGGGCACTATGCAAGCACATCGGGGGGATGAGTTGAATGATGGAAGTCATGCGGTGCGATTGGGCCTCCTTGGTGATTTGCACCAAATGCCCTCGCAAGCAAGTACCTGAGAAGTGTTTGTTGCTAGCTGTGGCTAACCGAGCTCGATTGGAAAGGGGGCGGTCACGTGGTATGAATCAGAAAAGATTCTCGGAAGTACGGCAGTACTATGGAGACTTGTCAAGGCAGACTTGGTGTCCTGGACATCCGCTCAATATTTCATTGAGGATGCCTGAACAACCCCCTTTCGCTTACGGCCACTCCGAGTTGGAGTGTTGACCTGTGTAGTGCGGACGGGACAGTCCGATAGATGAGAGAAGGTTTGGATTCCTCCACTACGTAAGCCCCAACATCAGTGAGTGGCTTCATGCATGTCTTCCAAATGCTAATGGAGGTTTTGTTAGCCACACGTCTTCAATCGCTACTTATTCTTATCTGATTGGCTGTCATGCGTTTCGTGCTGGAGACTGTTGGTCAAGATCGGGGTCGGTTGATAACGAGTAGGCATGGATCGAGCAGGTGGCAAACCTTGGTCTCCAGTTGTAAGGTTCTCACTGAGACTCCAGCCGCCTTGATTCCTTGCATATACGAGAAGCCCAACAGTGCCCACTTTGCTAGCATCAAAATCCTGTCGGGGAAGCTGTTCAAAACCAAAGGCGTTGGCATGACTGTGGATCTGCAATAAAATGACATGAGGAAAGGTGTGGGATTGTCAGCTGGACGTGAAAGGAGTCTGCAACGAGGGTGGTGCCGCGTGGATGACGGAACATGGTGGCCCCGAATTGTGCAGTGTAGGAATGAGCAGGAAAGATCGAGCTCTAGACACAGCTCGCTTACGGCCATTTTGCAAAGCAACAAGTCTTTCTAGACTACGGAAAACGCGAGAGATATGCAAGCCTCTTTTCAATTCAGATTCTTGACTGGCCCTTTATTTGGCTGGGATGCCAAACCTAAGGGACAGTCAGGATTATCCGGGCACACTATGAGAACTGAGTCAAAAGGACTAGTGGAACTGCATACGGCATCTTTCCTCGATCTTCATTCCCTAAGTCCGTAATTGGAAGGTAGATTGCCACAGGAGAGTGTTCAGCGTTTGGTCGCACGGCTGGGGTGCCTTGGCCACAGCAAGTGCAAGGATGACGCCAGATCCATTTGTTGGTTGAGAGGCTTTGATGTGCATTCATGTACTACTGCAAGGAGGTAGATGTGACATAGCCCCTGGTTCAAGACCCTTTCCAGCTGGAAAGACCGCATGACACACGTCACCTGTACGTGCCCTGGGCGACAAGGAGGAAATAAGAAGCGAGAAGAAATGAGGATGGCGACCTGGGTCTCAAGGCAGACTGGATGACTCGGATTGGCGATCTGACAGCATAAAAGGTAGCGGACTCCTGTTACCACGATGCAGTCACTCCTCCCCCGCTCCATTTTGTTCGTCCTTACCTTCATCGACGAGCGGTATGACTTCACCTCTCCAGCAGGAAGCATGTGCCTTTAACGGCGGTTCTTCACCTGAATTCTTCGTCAAGGTAAGAGAATTATGACACTCAAAGGCATGTGTTGTGCTGACCGAACAGGATTTTGCAACAGGCACAAATGACAGGCGAGACCCAACAGCAGAACCTACCGTCGAATCCTCTGCAGCGTAAGTGCGCGATATTAGCTCATTGTCACACGTTTTGCTCAACTAATCATTAGGGCTGCACTTTGGGATCTTGCACAAGGGATAGAAGAACCATGCGAGATTGACCTTACCGCTGAACAAGTATGTTAATAAACCGCGCACTAATTAATCTATCTCAATATTGACCAAGCGATAGGAATCAGTAACACTGATCGGCGAAAATGATCATATTACGCGACTACGAGGTTTTTACTTCTCTTTGGTTGCCTTTATTGCGTGTTAACGGATTCTAGTGGTGACAGCCCAGCTCTGTAGAAAATTACGAGAGTCCTCGAACTGGTCAACTCCACAATATACGACTCTTGAGCTTCAGTTTCATACTCTGACTAGCATAGTTAGTGAGTTTTCTTGTTCCGTTCATGCACGCACAAGTAAGCCTATCTCACACTCACTGCAGAATATATGAAAGAGCAAGAGACAATCTTAAAAGCAGGGCAAGGTAAGTAATATGACTTCATAGCCTTGATAGAAACTTACTTCAATCTATCCAGAACAGATCGATGTGCTCCGTACGGAGAATATGGCGCTTCATGGTTTGCGATACATTGCGTCTTGTGATAGTATATGGGCTGAACAATTTCCCAGAAAAGGTCCGCAGGTTTGAAAGAGATTGTACGGATGCGGCTAGCCACGCTTCGATTCTTGGGGAGCATATCCGGACTCTACGTGGTAAGTCCACGTTCAGTTGCATGGTACCACATCCTCACTCGATATAGAGGAACGGAAATGGTTCCAGAATTCCTTGGACCGATTCCAAATCTCCAATGAGGGGCTAAGAGCTGAAAATCAACGACTTCAGAGTGGGCTCAACATGGCGACTGGCATATCTGAGGGGGACACCGAATCAGAAATCGGAGCTCAGAACAAGAGGAGTAGACAAGCTATCATCGAAGCAGCTGGTGATGCAGTCGATCTAGACACGGAAGGTCGGGAAGGGAAGCGGGCCAGAATTGCTACGGATTCTCAGTAGTACAGTAGTCAGGTCAGTCGCTGAGCTGGTTCGGATTTCGACGGAATGCTAATTATAGGTAGTGAGAGTTTCCGTGACGTCTCATGCGACACACGTCCTGTAATCGTCTACTTTTACAGCTAGGCCATATAGCATCGACCTCAATCAGAGTAAAGTTTTCTGGATCCTAGCAGCAAGCATGTTTATTATGTCACGCCGTACCTTGGAGGGGGCTAGGAGAGACGGCGGGAGGGGGCGGGGTACGTCCCAGCCAAGCACAGCAGTACAGCCCAGGATCCAGCGAATGGCTTTCTGCCTGCTTCCAGGTGAATCAGTCACGGGGTCACCACTTCCCTGCTGCCCCAACGGATCCGCTCGAGTATAAGAACCTATTGCATCCCTCCTCTGTTCCGTCTCATTTCTCTCAACCTCACCATTTTTCCTTCCTCGCCAGATTTTGAAGAACCCCTGAATATTCTTCTGTACCTACCGCCGTGGAGCCTCGCCACGATGAAATCACATTCCGTCTCAGCACATGCCTTTAGAAACCAGGAAGCTAATGTTGATCTGGCTCCTGTCTCGAAGTCCAAGAAAAGGAAGGCATGCCGACAGGATGGTTCCCGAGGTAAGAGCTCCAGAAAGTGCACTGTCACGTCTCGCTTATGAGTAAACAGACCGACCAATAATAATCGATGACTCTGATTGGCCAGAGCGAGAGCCTAAGCGAAGGCAATCCGGACGTCAGCAAAGAAGCCAGCACACCGAGGTGCCAATTCGAGTCCCAGTGCCAGCGGACACCATACGAGTGAGGGAGCTCTTGCAATCGAGCAGAAAGGTTGTTGTCATCAGTGGAGCAGGCATATCGGCCAATGCAGGATGTAAGGTAGAATCGGTGCACACCCTCCTCAGTGCTGACATGATCCAGTCTCTACTTTTCAGCAAATGCGGAAATCCAGACGCGTCTCCTTCCACCGATCCCTTTATTCTTCGTCAGTCGAGGCAACCCAATTCCATTCCACGGTCTGTAGCATGTTTGCCCGCACCAAGTCAGACTTGTGTCAGCCCACACCATTCCACAAGGCTATGGCCACCCTAGCCGACGATCACCGACTTCTACTCCACATCACCCAAAACGTAGATTGTGTCGAGCAGCGACTACCAGATCTTGATGCCAAGACTATTCGTCTCCACGGCCGAGTTGACCAGATGAGGTGCCAGAAGTGCAACTGGGTTGGTGCGTTCCAGCCTCGCCTTTTCCAAAGTGATGATTTACCAAACTGTCCGAGGTGCATGGAAAGAAATCAGGCCAGGGTATCACCCAGACAAGTGCTTACATGGCGCATTAGAATTCGTGGCTCGTCGAAATTCCGAGAAGGGTCACTATACCCGATCTCCCTCCAAAATACGTTTGGAAAAGATGATTCCTAGGGTGTTATACAACCGCCGGTTATGCCGACCTTGGACGAACTCGCTTATTCGTTCCAGCGCCATAAGGGAAAGTTTCTTCGGCACCGGAAAATTGATGTTCCAGCCTCGCTTCACTGTTTACATGTAAATAAACCATTTGATCAATTGCACCACACGAGGGTAGATGATATTGTGTCTGGTTCCACTGATAAAGGGGCCCTTCCATCTACCGAGTGCGTAAGTAGGGGGGTACCTTTAAGCCTATGAAATTGCCCGAATTCGGGGGAAATTAGTCTACCTGAAAACCTTCAAGATAAACGTTGCATTGCCCAGTGACGGCCTCGCAGAGGATCCAATTTCAACTGGTTTGAGAGCAGCCGATTATGGCTCCATTGTGATTAAAATAGGCGGCAGCTGCTTTGGGCTCTCTCCGATTTATGTGGACTGATAGCTTCGGATGCTGTTCGGAGACACTACACACACACACAATTCTATTACGCCCAAGACAGGGTGCGAAACCCTCAGGCAGCTATCGAAGATCCGCTAAGCATACACTAGAATTGTCCAAACTCGGTGCTGAGCCCTACACAATCAAACCCGTAGCGATCCAATGTCTGTTCTCTATAGCGTTCTCTATCCCTCATACTTAACTTCGCCTACCCTATCCCAATTCCGGAGCCCGTGACCAAGGTCTAAGACCACTCTCTTCCATCGCAATTGATGAAAAGTATAACGTCGTATAATCGTCAGAAATAGCTAACCTACCCAAACGCGGGCAACCACGTGCGGCAGGTAGAGGGATTGTGCTGGATTGAAATAGGCTAGAATAGATAGCGTTAGTCGTACGAATGTAATGGTGATGGTCGTAACTTGGCGAGCTCCCGTCGATACACTGGACACCCCGAATCCGTTGCCTTGTGGGTGCTCTTTCCACCACACGCCGCGCACTTAAAGGTCGTCGAAGTGCATGTCGATGCCGCGTGCCCCGGGAGTGCACACTGTCCACAAACCGGAGCTGGCGCTCGGCAACGGTAATGTAGATGGCCATAAAGGTGACAGCGATAGCATCGCGCAGGTTGACGGCCTATGACGAATGGGCGAGTGTATGCACACTCTCCGTTGGCCATAGTAACAGTCATCTCCGCAAGGAGTCTGTCAACCTCCTCCTTGGTATCCAGATATACCACCATCGAGCGATACTCCTTATCCACAGACACATTCCCGAGCCACCGCATCTTATGAACCTTGACCCCATTCAACCGGCCGAAGAGAGTACAGCCAACCTCGTCCGTGGCCACCTCGTGATATACCCTATCGACCCTCATGGGATACCACTGCTCTCCGTACAGCGTTCCCCTATCAAAGTGTGTTCTGAGCCAAGTGTCGTCCCTCCGTACCTTATCGACATCGTCGCCATGAAAGAGAAGCCGATAACGGCCGTTCCCCTTTGAATTGACTCCCAAACAGGTTATACCTTTCCCTTTGAGGGCCTCGTTCACCCGCCTGCGCACCGTCCCCGCATTCCCTTCCTTGATCTCCGGGATAGCAACTCGACTCAGGTCGAGTCCAATACCTGGAATCTGTCCAGGAGCGATAGACGGCGGTGGAGATGAAGGAGGCGATGGTGGCGAAGGGGCATTGGCAGTGGGAGTTGTGCCGATCCTAGGGAAAAGCTCGTTTCGTATAAGCTCCTCTTAAGGCCTCGATGCGCTTCTCTGCCTTCTCTGCCCGCTGTTCCGCGCTGGCAAGAGCAGTCTCCACGCGTGCAAGGAGGTCCCTAACTTGCATCCACTCATCGGAACTTGATATTGCTGATGCTGGCCTGGGTATCGTAGCTTTGGTCGAGTTCGTCCGCTTCGCCCGTGGTGGCGAGTTGGGTTCGAACGGTTGCGTACGCTTCAGAGGGCGCCCGCGGGCGCTCGTAGTCTCGACAGTAATCGACTCATCATCATTCGATTCGCTCAGCAATTCAAACGAATTGCCTTTTGGACCGTTCTTGCTGTTCTTGCTGTTCTTCGGCATTTTTTTTCGATTCCCAAGATTATACACACACACACACACAATTTATTACGCCCGGCGGCTGAGCCGAGAGGGCAACTATCACTAATCTACTAATACATTTCCGAAGAATTATCCTAGTCTCCTTTGAGCCCATACAGAGTTCATTTCTAGCCTATATTTCCTCTTCTTTCCTATTTCTTACGGATTCTCGTGGGTTAGTAGTATTGTTAGTAGGCTAGCTTGAAGGCAATTCTCCAAGTGTTCAGCATCCTATCTTCGGCAACTGAAGCGGTGCCTGCTGTCTGTGGCACGAGGTGATGGGTGTAGGTTTGGTCGGGTGTCGCGGGTTAGGTGCTCTGGCTCATCTGCAGTTGGTTTGCGTCGAGTCGGCCGGTGGCTATTGCGAACTGTATCGTTGCTCGAACGGCCTTCATGTTCGGAGTCCAGCCTTTGTCATCTGATGGCGATTTCCCTCCTAAATAGAAGGAGATATTGCTTCTATGTGTATCTGTGCATTGAAGCATCTCTGCTCGATGCGCCGTCCATTGCCTGCATCGGCAGGCACAGAATTGCATTGCAAATCTACGGATAAACTACAATACAAGTAGGGCCAGCAACCTCCCTACCACGCTTTCCCGCAGGCCCGGTAAGACTATTGCCCCGAAAGGCTCACTCCTGGCCGCCTGCTTCGAGAGGAAGGTCCAGGACCAAAACCTTCCTCTACGCCCTCTGCCCTGTTTGCTCCTTAAGCCTGTATCAACGCGCAGCCCACTGCCCCGTTCTGCCTACAGACCGACACGCGCATCCGTCCTCTCAGGCCATATAGACAGTGTCTCTGTCGCTGCCATTATATGCCACGCCCCACGGCTGTGAACCGCTTCGCGTTACCTTGCCAGGTCTCCCCTCACAGCAAGGCCGACCGTGTCTCGCAGAGGTTGCCCTATTGTCCCTATACCCCTAGCCAGGCAGCATAGTATGGTGTTTCCCCTCTACTAACCAAAGTGTTGCTTCCTCTTCCCCGCCTGCTTTGCCAGTTCTCCCTCTCCCGCTAGCCTGTACTCCCATATCCATAGTCTAAACCGCCAGCGCTCGCCAGAGCTGTAATTATAGAGCCGGGCCTGCCTCTGCAGTAGAGTTCCTCCGTACGGTGCTGTTAGGGACTCTGCCATTCGAGAGAGAGTATAACGGCTGTGTATCGTCCCCCTAGAATCCCCCCCTATAGCTACGCCTCTACCTCCCGCCGCTCAATATCCAGACTACAATACGTTCGTTTAACAAGAGCTCGTCAGATCGTTCGATTAACTAGAGCTTCGACGGGTCCTTCAGGTGACGTTCGACGCGCGCGCGCCGCCCATGCCCTCCAGCGAAAATTCTGCAATACACCCCAGAGGTGTCCTGTCGTACGACTAGGCATCGGTTCCACGTCGATATAATCGAGGGCCTGTACCCTAAGTCAGGTAATCGTACGTCGGATGGTTTTCATACCCATTTTGATGGTAGTCCTCTGTTCTGATGTGGCCACGTCGCCGTCGCCAATGGAGGGGGACGAGGCCTCCACCGACGACCACAACACCACAACAGCTCCATCGAATGCGCTTGTCTCCCGTTGGCTCTACGATAATATTACAATCATAGGTTCGTAGCCAGCACCACGGACAGGTGGGAGTTCGACTTTGCTGGCCCCAAGATTATACAGTCGCTAGCGAAATCGGCTTCCGCCCTGATCACTTCTGAAAATTTAAGGTAAGCCACATCGCCAAGACGCTTGTGCCAACACTAGAATGATTTTGGCTAGATCCTTCTATCCTGCATCCACCTAACTCGTAATTTTGATTGCTACGCTCCGGTCTATAGTACTGTACGATGACTCGTACTTCTCTGAAGACCTCACCCGTTTTCGCGTGATTCGCCCTTGTTACACGCCAAAGCGCTATAAGCGTCTTGGCCACATCCCCCGGATCATCGTTGGTTTGCCCGCAGCCTGGCGACCCGCCTGAAATCACTGTTGTGGGGATACAGCTTCCGCGATCCCTTGCTCGAGCGCTATTTCATCAGATGCCTTAGATCCACAGCAGATTCCAGTTACCCCGCTTTCCCTTGTCGGCTTCCCTAGCGACAGGGATGGCGGAGCCTCTTGGGCTTGCCGCAAGCGTTATCGCGGTTGTTGAATTGTCCGCAAAGGTTGCGTCACTATGCTTTGAGTACTACACCAAGGTCAAGAATGCCAGAGACGACATCGCACGCCTTCGAAGGGAAGCCGAGGGATTAAATGTCATCCTCAAACAGGTTCAGTCGCTGTTGAATGGTCCAAATGGTGCGAAACTCGAGGCATCCCGGACCTTGCGCAATGGGGTCGATGACTGCTTCTCGCAGCTCGCTGACCTGGAGACAAAGTTGGAGCCAAGAAGAAGACACAAGGTGATGAGACGTTTTGGAGTTCGCGCCTTGAAATGGCCTTTCACGAATGAAGATGTGGAGGGCATTGTGAAGGACCTTGGAAGATATAAGGACATGATATCTCTCGGTCTCCAAGTTGACCAGACGTGCGTGACATCGTGCACATTCTCTATAGAGCGGAAACTAACAATTGTGTCTATAGGGCCCTAGTTCTTGACGTCCATCAAGAGATCGTTCTTGCCAAACTCCGTGTCGCCGAAGGCGCCGCGTTCGACTCCCACGCCGACGAACACGACCCTAGATGCCACCCAGACACTCGAGTTGACCTTCTTCACCAGATTGACAATTGGGCCGGCGATCCAGACAGCGAATGTATATTCTGGCTGAATGGCATGGCTGGTACTGGCAAGTCTACAATCTCCCGCACAGTGGCCCACAACTTCGCCGACAAGGGGGAGCTCGGCGCTAGTTTCTTCTATAAGAGGGGCGAAGGCGACCGTGGCCACGCAGCGTTGTTCTTCACTACGATTACTGCTCAGCTCGTCCACAAGCTACCCTCCTTAGCACCGCACGTCCGGACTGCGATCGAGACCGACCCGGCTATCTGTGGGAAGACTATGAAGGACCAGTTCGAGAAACTCGTCTTAAAGCCTTTGGACAAGATACATAGCGATCCTCGGAATTCTTTGAGTATAGTGGTAGTGGTTGATGCCCTCGACGAGTGCGACCGGGAAGAGGACGTCAGGATCATAATTCACCTCCTCTCACAAGTGAGGCACTTAAAATCGATGCGCCTCAAGTTATTTGTGACAAGCAGGCCAGAGCTGCCGATTCGCCTCGGCTTCGAGGACATAAGCGGCAAGTATAAAGGTATGGTTCTCCATCAGATTCCTAACCCCATTATCGAGCATGACATCTCCGCGTTCCTGGAATACGAGCTGGCAAGAATCCGAGATGATTACAACAAATCAGTGACACGAGATCGACAACTACTCTTGGGTTGGCCAGGCCAAACAAGTGTCCAAAGTTTAGTCGGAATGGCCATCCCTTTGTTCATTTTTGCTGCAACCGTCTGCCGGTTCATCAAGGACCGGAAATGCGGTCCACCAGAGGAACAACTTGCCAAGATCCTCAAATATCAAACCAGAAGCCAGGAATCCAAGCTTGACGCAACGTATCTCCCAGTCCTAAACCAGTTACTTCTCGGGCTTACTGCTTCGGAGAGACACCATCTAGTAAGAGAATTCCGGGAGGTCGTCGGCTCGATCGTTATTCTCGCCAGCCCCCTCTCCACCGCTTCCCTGGCTCGACTATTAGGGATCTCCAAAGGAGCAGTCGACTGCAGAATAGATCTACTCCACTCAGTTTTGAGCATCCCTTCTAATCCAGATGTTCCAGTACGACTACTCCACCTGTCGTTCCGGGACTTCCTCCTCGACTCTGAGAAGCGCGAGTCGAACCCCTTCTGGGTCGACGAGAAAGAGGCCCACAACAAGTTGGCTACCCAATGCCTCGAACGCTTGTCTGCGGGCGGCAGCCTCAAGAAAGATATCTGCAATCTTCGGACGCCAGGGATGCTACAGACAGAGGTCGACAAGGAAACGATAGATGCATGCCTTCCGTCAGACGTCCAATATGCTTGCCAGTATTGGGTCTATCATTTAAAGCAGGGCGGAGGCATTATATACGACGACCACCAAGTCTATAGTTTTCTCAAGCGTCACTTCCTCCATTGGCTTGAAGCATTGAGCCTCATCGGGAGGTTATCAGAAAGCGTCGGCATGATTGACAACTTGGTGGCCATGGTAGAAGTACGTCACTCACTAATACCAAGAACGAGCATCTACTAAAATATGGTCATTAAGCCCGTCACAAGCACCAAACTATCTGAGTTCCTTCACGACGCGAAGCGTTTTGTCCTCAGATACCGCTCAATAGCTGACTCGTCGCCCCTCCAGCTCTACTCTTCCGCACTTATTTTTACCCCGGAACTAAGCGTTATTCGAAATACATTCCAGAACTGTATACCTGCTTGGATTTCACAGCAGCCAAAGGTGGATTTGGATTGGAATGCTGTTTTGTTAACGCTCGAGGGCCATAGCGATTTAGTCACGTCGGTAGCATTCTCGCACGACTCGAAGCTGCTGGCGTCAGCATCGGACGACGGCACAGTCAAGATCTGGGACGCTGCAACCGGCTCGCTGCAGCAGACGCTCGAAGGCCATAGCAGTTCAGTCAGGTCAGTAGCATTCTCGCACAACTCGAAGCTGCTAGCGTCAGCATCGCGCGATGGCACAGTCAAGATCTGGGACGCCGTAACCGGCTCGCTCCAGCAGACGCTCGAAGGCCATAGCGATTGGGTCACGTCGGTAGCATTCTCGCACGACTCGAAGCTGCTAGCGTCAGCACCGGACGATGGCACAGTCAAGATCTGGGACGCCACAACCGGCTCGCTCCAGCAGACGCTCAAGGACCATAGCGGTTCAGTCAACTCGGTAGCATTATCGCACGACTCGAAGCTACTAGCGTCAGCATCGGACGATAGCACAGTCAAGGTCTGGGACGCCGCAACCGGCTCGCTGCAGCAGACGCTCGAGGGCCATAGCGGTTCAGTCAGCTCAGTAGCATTCTCGCACGACTCGAAGCTGCTGGCCTCAGCATCGGACGATAGCACAGTCAAGATCTGGGACGCCGTAACCGGCTCGCTCCAGCAGACGCTCGAAGGCCATAGCGATTGGGTCACGTCGGTAGCATTCTCGCACGACTCGAAGCTGCTAGCGTCAGCATCGCGCAATAGCAAAGTCAAGGTCTGGGACGCCGCAACCGGCTCCCTCCAGCAGACGCTCAAGGACCATAGCAATTCAGTCTGGTCAGTAGCATTCTCGCACAACTCGAAGCTGCTAGCGTTAGCATCGGGCGATAGCACAGCCAAGATCTGGGACGCCGCAACCGGCTCGCTCGAGCAGACGCTCGAGAGCCATAGCGATTTGGTCACGTTGGTAGAATTCTCGCACGATTCGAAGCTGCTGGCCTCAGCATCGGACGATGGCACAACCAAGATCTGGGACGCCACAACCGGCTCGCTGCAGCAGACGCTCGAAGGCCAAAGCCAGTCGGTAGCATTCTCGCACGACTCGAAGCTGCTGGCGTCAGCACCGGACGATAGCACAGTCAAGATCTGGGACGCCACAACCGGCTTGCTGCAGCAGACGCTCGAAGGCCATAGCAGGCTAGTCACATCGGTAGCATTCTCGCACGACTCGAAGCTGCTGGCCTCAGCATCGTGCGATGGAACAGTCAAGATCTGGGACGCCGCAACCGGCTCCTTGCAGCAGACGCTCGAAGGCCATTGCGATTGGGTCACGTCGGTAGCATTCTCGCACGACTCGAAGCTGCTGGCGTTAGCATCGGGCGTTAGCACAGTCAAGATCTGCGACGCCGCAACCGGTTCTTGCCGCCAAACAATTACAACTAACGCTTATATTACGAGATTATCATTTGATAGTGGGAACTCAAACCTTTTTACAAACATTGGTCGTATAAAGGTGGATGGACCTGTTCTGCCTACTGCGTCTGAATCTTCTCAAGAGGCAGGCGGTAAAGGCGATCGCCAAGGATGGGGCGTCAGCGGGTCGTGGGCCACGTGTAACGAACAGAACTTGCTCTGGTTGCCTCCCAGCTACCGGACCGCCGTGTTTGCTATTTCGCCGTCAGGATCGAGAGTCGCTTTCGGCTCTTATACTGGGAGGGTATTTGTTATCGGATTCTCATCGGCCATTTCACACATCGCCTAGACTGCTATCGTAATTCTGCATAACGAAGCTGCTTAGATCATTTATATTTCCTTTGATAGCTAGTTTACAGAGGATCTTAAGGGACGTATTGTTTTAAGCTATCTTTATGACTTTATTCTCGTGAACGTTCTGCTTCTTCTCCTGACCTCTCTCTGACTGAGGGTTGGCATGATTTAGCTTTGACAGGCCGCTATTCCTTAAAATCTCATAAAAAAATTATAGACTTATACAAAGATTTTAAAGTGATTGAATTAACTTGCCCGGTATTCGGCTTTAGGAAAGCGAAGGACCGAATCTAGAGTTGAGTAATATACCAGATCGCGAACAGGCCAATAATTGTTTCGGATGAAGCTTAGCAAGGAGATGCAGGGATAGAAGCAGCTAGCCAGAATCAATCTAGTGTCGGCACAAGCGTCTTGATAAGGTGGCTTTCCGAAATTTTCAGAAGTGTTCAGGGCGGAAGCCGATTTCGCTAGCGACTGTACATTGGTTTTTTTACAAACAAAAGCAAGGGTGAAGGGTGAGGACTGTATGTTGGCGAGAAGCAACTGTATACATTCAGGACTACGATTTCGAACCCTGCGTAGCACGACTAGATCAATGGCCGTTCCGGCCAACGGAGAGCCCGATGGGTCGCCCGATGGGCCGCCCAGCAGTTCTCAGTGGACCGCGTCGTTGACACCACAGCACAACTCACCACCGTCATCAGAGTCCAGGAGGATCACGAGAGGATACAAAAGACGAAAGAACGACATTGTAACATTCACCGGAGCCAATGAAACCCCCAGCTTCGAATTCTCGGGAGTGTCTAGTCTCCTGCGTGCGAATTGCCTCCCCTCACGAATAAAGCGACAAGCCGTTGCCGCCCAAATGAAGAGGCCACAAGCGTATAGAATCAGCTGTCGCAGAACCACTTCGCCAGGCCAATTTGCTCCAAGACTCCACTCCCGCCCGATTGTCCCTAGATTGTATTCCAAGAATAGAAAGATATCATGATTAACAATCGCCAGCGGTATATTTTGGAGTATGAAGTCCTCGTGCTCAGCTTGTGGGATAAGGCGTATGCTGTGTCGGATAGGAACTTCAGGTCTGCTGGTAAGAAAGACTCGAAGTCGTGCCGTCGTCAACGACCGAGCTTCAGCTAGGAGCTGCAGAATAGTCCGGACATCTTTATCATTCTCACACTCATCAAGTGCGTCGACAACGATAATGTAAGACCGATGTGATCCGCTCTGTAGATTCGATAGTGGACTGAGAACAAGCTGATGCCACTGCTCCGAGAGAGAAAGGCTCGCAATATCACTCCGCTTTCTAACTGCTCACAAATGTATTGTCGAAGAGATGGCACACTGAAAGCGAGCTGCACCGCTAGACTTGTAAAGAACTTGGCGGCATAGCTCACATCCCCGCCACCCTTTGAGAAGAAGAAGCTGGCTCCAAGACGCTTTTGCTCATTGTATCTGTGGGCGACGGTGCGGGAGATTGTTGACTTTCCCGTCCCAGCTAGGCCGTTCAGCCAAAATATGCATCGCTCATCTTGTCCATATTTTCCATCAGCCCAGTTATATATCTCTTGTAGAAGTTCGACGCGCGTGTTAGGGAGGCAGGCAGGTTCGTGCTGGCGGTCGAAAGAGTTGAAAGGCGCATTATTTGCGAAGGGGAGTAGGTTGAGCGGGTCTTTTCGGTCTGTCGTGTGTTAGTTTGTAGTAAGATCTACTTTCATATCTATAAGGAACTGACTGATATGATACGTGTCCTGATGATATATGTCCCCTAGTTGGGCTTTTGCATCTGCGTTGATATGAATGTCGCGGTATTGTTTGCTAGACCCGCCTGGCCACTCGAGATTTGACATTGCGATCAACCGTGCGAGCTAGCTATTGCGGGAGCCTGCAGCCCCAGTCAATGAATTGTGAAGTGCAAAAGATCTACTTCGTCTCGTGGGTTAGTGCTGGCACGGGCTCGTCGTCGGTGATGATGAGTAGCAGTCCCCATTCGCCCTGTAGCCGTACGGCTCGCGTTGGTCTCGTATGATGAGGCTGCGGCTGAGGCCCTGGTGAGGACTTCCCACCTACTCTCTCCATCAACCTCCAGTGTGTCTCTTGCATTATCATTTCTCTTGACAATGGCGGAGCCGTTCGGCATTGTCGCCGGTGCCATTGGCATTGCATCTGCTTTCACTGCTTGTGTTGACTGCTTCGAGTACGTCCAGTTTGGCCGCCACTTCGGTCGAGATTTCGAGACCAGCCAGCTTTCTCTCAACTGCGCGAGACTCCGTCTTACACGATGGGGCGAGTCTGTCAACATCTACGACGATCCTCAACTAGGCAGGCAAGATGCTACCACAGCCGAGATCCAACTTGCAAAGGATGCGTTGCTCCAAATTCTTGTGCTCTTCGCGGACACCGAGAGCATCTCTAAAAAGTATAAGTTGACTGCGAAAGCTAGCGAGGATCTCTCAGCGTATTTGACAGGCGATATGGATCCGAAGATGGTGGTGCTGGACAACAAGATGAAAGGCTTGGCTATACAGCGTCAAAAGAGGGGCCGATTCTTGAAGCTTGCCAGCTGGGCTCTCTATCACAGGTCTAACGTCCCTCCCTGCGTGCCGAGAAACCCTACGTGCCGAGAAAAACATAAGATACTTTGACTTTATTCATTCTCAACTCCACACCAGCTTATTAATTTATAAAAATAAAAAATCTGTAGTATTACACAGCTATGTATTATCAATTTGATACCTTCCGAAGAAAATTTTATTATCGCATCGCCGCTCTTTTGCCTGATTTATAAGAAGCCTCCATTTATGCTTTAGTACGAGCCCTCAACCACTGCTACACTGGCAAGCTCTTATTATCCATTACACGTCTTAAAAGATCTTGTCTGAGCTTTAGATCCATTTTTTTTTAATCCGAGACCTTCATAAGCTTTGTGGCTGCCGTAGCGCGCATATCGTTGCAGGGCCGCCACGCGGTTCGGTACTTCTGATCGACGGAATGAACGATTCTCGGCTAGGGGAACCGACCCCGCGCCTCCCCTCGGTAGTTTCGCCGCAATTCCGCTTATATAACCAGTAGGGAAGCTTGGGGCTTCAAACGTGAGGCAGTAGCATCGAACGCAATGCCTTGTCCACACAGATCATCCTAGTAAGGTGTCAATATACTTTGTCTGCAGAACCCTAATCTCTATATTCACAGCTTCATCTAGCACGTTGACCTGGATGCTGGCAATAGAGGCTAGCAATGTCGCAAACGTTGCTGAAGTCCCTACCTTCCTCCCAACCTGAACACCCTCTTCGGACCAAGTTACTCTGCGAGCAGCGATATCGACACGTATTTCGCAGGTCTGTGTAGCGCCCATCGACAGGTATGGATTTGAGAAGACAACTGGCCCAAAACCAGAAGCAACTGGCTTACGAGTTCAGATTCCTGCTCGCATCTCTTCGAAATGGCGGTGGATAGCGTGCACGTATAGGAACACACATCCACACAAACAGAAGTCACGATCTGGCGAGAGGTAGAGAACGGAACGAGTGGGAATATGGAGAATCGAACCTGTAAAATCCAGGACAAGAACAGAATGGTGTCACAAGCGGAACCAGGAAGCTTTGATGAAGTAAATTATCTAGAGACATGCTATCTTTGTTCCTCGATTGCAAGACCATTACATTAGTTGATAGCACAAATGAGATACGATAAATTAACATGCGCCCGCTCAATACATCCGCGCCACTGGTGCCCTCCAAGGCGCGGGCTCTAGTTGTGGCTCTTTCTGTGGTTCTGGCTGTGGTTCTGGCTCTGCTTCCGGCTCCCGTGCCTCTACCGCAGTACCTCTACGCCTGCGGATACGAGTGCCCTTGCCCTTTTTCACCTTCCTACTACTCACCACTTTCACTTCCACTTCCACTTCAGACTCTAGCTCTGCCTCACTTGCCTCTAGCTCTGTATTCTTACGCTTCTGACCACGATTTCCCTTGCGTTTGGTAGCGTCTTTCGCAGCACGCTTTGCTCGTGCTTCCTCGATGTCCTCATAACTCATAACTTTCGCTTTCCCCAAAACCACTGACCTGGTCGATCTGCGAACTTTGGCTTCATTGTTTGCCTCGGTCAAGAATTGATTTCGATTGTTGAGGAGGGCACATTCGGCAAACGATACTTGAGCCGCATTTGCAAGCTTCTGCACACGCTTTTGTAGGCGCTGTGTGCTTGTCGCATCGAGATTTTGGGTATCCTGTTTGATTTGGTCACACAGCGACATGAGACCCTCCGCTGACACAGGCGTTACAGGTGTTTGTACAGCTTCATATTGTAGATGAGCAGCCGCTTTCTTTGCATCGATTTCTGGACCGTTCGGTTGGGTAGGAGGCTTCGGTGTATTTCTGAGTACTCTGTCTGGGTTATCCGGAAACAAACCACATGCTGCCCACGCAGATGTGATGTTCCTCTTCGTGAACGCTTTCTCCCTCGCAAAGCTGTATAAAGAGGTGAAATGTTCCTTGCCGACGGCATTAGTACCTCCTTGGAACAGCCGTTCAACTCGTTCTCGATAGGCTGCCTTTAAAGGTGCAAAGGGTCCGACATCACAAGGCTGGAGCTTGTGTGAGGTATGAGATGGTAGACGACACAACTTAATGTTGTTTTCTAGGCAGAACTCCAAGATTTCAAGGCTCTCGTGTGTCCCAAAGCCGTCACAAATTAATACGCGTGGTTTCTGATTTGCACGTCCTTTTGTCTGTGGATCAAACACACGCTTGAGCCACTCAAAGCTGATCTTAGAATCAGTGTATCCAGATTCGGAGCATGCATAGTGCCATCCAGGAGTAGGGAACGTAGTCCAGTTGCTACGATGGGTAACAGCTGGCCAGATGATCATTGGCAACAAAGACCTACCGTCTGCACTTATACATTCGATGGCAGTCACCATCGTCCGCTTGACCCCGGCGCCTCTATAGTCTCGCGGGTCATCCTTACTGATTAGGACTTTGACAGAGCCGAGCATGCAGAGCATAACTCCCGTCTCGTCCATATTGTAAACATTCTCTGGCAGAATAGCTGGATCCCGCAATACCTTTCCGATCACATCGAACCAATGTATAATCTTGTCATATATGTTGTTCTCGTGACGCTTCCAGTCTATCGCCCTCACTCTTCGTGATTTGAGTGCCGGGTGACGCGTTACGAAGCCCTGAGCCCAATTCTTGCCGGGAGGATTGATCGGTTTCTCAGTCGTCGAACGTTGGCGGGCGATGACAAAGGCTAGGGAGGGTACGAACTTGATCCGCACAGGGTTTCCGAGGTCGGATATCCCTTTGAGATACTTTTCGAGAGCTTTCTCTTCGGATGGAGTGAGGTATTGTTGGCTCTGGGCCTTCTGTTCTTTCGAGCGTCGCCCTTGCGCACGATGATGGAGGGTAGAGAGAGGGACTCCACTGCGTTTTGATCTGGCATCGTAAGTTCGAGACTCACCCGGTAGAAAGCCTTCTGCAAGGACTTCACTGGCACGGTCGTTCATGACGTGGTGGTGACAATGCCAGCGATGGGACGGGATGGATGGTGGAATGGCAGCTGCACAGAGCTGAAGCAGTCAGCAGTCAGTAGTCACGTGACTACACATGAAGCCTTCTAGAAAAAACGCTTCACCCCGCAGCCACACTGCTAAGTTAAGCTCCGCAGCCCACCACATCTCACACCAAATGGATGATCGAAGGTAGACTGGGTCCTGAATGTCTTTTTCTATCACTCAAATCTCAGATTTCTCTAGTTCCTTCTCAGCAACAAGAATCTACGATGCACAATCGAGATTGACTTCGAATATCTTTTGCCACTTAAGAATTCCAGCATTCCTACGGTGAGTCTGAGCAACTGGCCGGCCGGGCCTTGCGCGCTTCCCGTGCTGTACGACGATGCTATTAACGCAAGGCTGCCGCCCAGCTGAGTGCGCCAGCCTCAACCCGACATGACGTCTTCACCCTTCGCATCTATGCCAACTCGACGGCGTAACTACTACCGAGAACCCTCCTCTTCACGATCCTCGGACCTAGTCGAATAATACGTCTGCTACAGTACAACAACGATGGCGATTTCAGCCTGACCGAGTTCGATGAGGGCGATATACCTGAGTATGCTATACTCTCGCACACATGGGAACAGGAGAATAGCAAGGAAGTTACATATGCGGAAGTGACAAGTGGGAATGGTCAGGATAAGGAGGGTTTTGAGAAGATCAGATTCTGTGGAGAACAGGCTAGACAAGATGGTCTGCCATACTTTTGGGTTGATACCTGCTGTATCAACAAGCAAAACAAGGCCGAACTCAGGCACTCCATCAACTCTATGTTCCGTTGGTATCGCAATGCAAGTCGATGTTATGTCTATTTGTCAGATGTTTCGACAAGGAAGCGAAAAGCAAGTGATCAGTCGTCGGAGCATACTTGGGAATTGAGCTTTCGGGAGAGCAGATGGTTCACTCGAGGCTGGACCCTTCAAGAGCTTCTTGCTCCGATATCAGTTGAATTCTTCTGCCGGGAATCCAAGCGGATTAGTAGTAAGAGTTCTCTAGAGCAGCAAATTCACGAGATCATAGGCATTCCTAAGTCGGCACTTTAAGGAGCTTATTTGTCGCAGTTTAGCGTTAAAGAGCGATTTTCATGGATTCAACCCCGCTAAATAACAGTCGAAGAAGACAGAGCTTACTCGTTACTCGGCATTTTTGACGTCCAAATGCCCCTCCGTTATAGCGAAGGGATGGCGAATGTATTCAAACGGCTCGAAGAGGAAATCGATAAGGTTAACAATTATCTCCGAGACTTACGCCTCAGCGATCCCTGCGATAATAAGACGCGTATTGAGGACACCAAGGGTGGCTTGCTGGAGGGCTCATATAAGTGGGTTTTAGAGACTTCTAACTTCCAGCGGTGGCGTGACGATTAGCAAAGCTGACTGCTATGGATCAAGGGTGATCCCGGCAAGGGTAAAATAATGCTACTCTGCGGCATTATCAACGAGCTGGAGAAATTAATGTCGAAGACAGATATATTATCCTATTTCTTTTGCCAGGCTACGGACTTACGAATTAACTACGCCACGGCTGTCTTACGAGGGCTGCTATACTTGCTCGTTAATCAACAATCGTCGCTTATCTCGCATATTCAGAAGAAGCATGCTCACGCTGGTAAACCCCTTTTCGAGGACGTTAATGCCTGGATTGCGTTGTCTGAGATCTTTATAAGTATCTTGCAAGACCCGAGCTTAAGAAGCACATTCTTGATCGTCGATGCGCTTGACGAATGTTTAATAGACCGGTCGAAATTATTGGACTTTATTGTTCAGAAGTCGTTTATATCACCTCGTGTTAAGTGGGTTATCTCTAGCCGTAACTGGCCGAAAATTAAAGAACGATTAGAGCGAGCTGGACACAAGATGAGATTATGTCTCGAGCTGAACCCGAAGTCCGTCTTCGCGGCTATTAGCACTTATGTCAAGTACAAGACACGTTAGCTGGCGAACGAAAAGGGCTACGACGATAGAACCCGCGAAGCCGTCTTGCAACATCTAATATCAAATGCGGATAATACTTTCTTCTGGGTCGCTTTAGTGTACGAAAATTTGAAGAATATGCCACGATAGAAGACTTTAGCGAAGTTAAAGGAATTTCCTCCTAGCCTTAATTTGCTTTACCAGCGGATGTTAGACTAAATCTGCGAATCAGACGATACTGTCGGTTTACTAGGTAGTAAAGGGGTGGTATCAAAAAGGTGGCACGTAGCACGAAAACCTGTGGTTCGTATGCTTTGTTATGCCTTTTATTTTGTACGAAGGTTTGAAGAAGGAGCTCGAGGGAGAGCTCCCTTATATGCTAGCTAAGAGGTCACGTGGTACAAGTAACGCACGTGACCCCGGCATTCAGGCTTGACTATATATCCCAACAGATACAGATCTCTATAAGCAGATTCTGGCTATTGTATTAACGGTATATCGACTAATTACTCTTATGAAAATCACCTCTATTATCGAGACGCTCGTTAATATTGCTAATGATTATAAGTCTCTAGCAGATATTATATTACTATGTAGCTCTTTTCTATCACTTCGCGAAAACACTATCTCTTTCGTCCACTAATCAGCAAAGGATTTCTTATTAAAGAAAGCAACTAAAGAGATCTTGCCCTTAGGCATAGATAATGTACATCATACTATCTTCTCACAATCAGTACTAGCTATGTCAAACACACTGTGACGTGATATCTACGGATTACGCGCTCCCGGAATATCTATCGACCAAGTCAAGCGGCCCGATCTTAATCCTCCCACCACGAACCGACAACAACACTCAACACTCTGGATATATGTGATCACGTCTGCCAGAATCATTAGGACGAGGCATCTGCAACGGATAGTGAAAATACCTTCTTCAAAAATCCAGGATGAAGATCTGCCTATACATCTACCTATCCAGCGGCTCACGTCCTCGACTAGTCCAATGCCATGTCAGCCAGTCGAAAGTGTCGAGCCAGCTGCTTCTGAGATTGTCTTTAGCCTCTTCTTGTACAGTCCAATTATTAGCTTGCTCGAGCACCTCGGCAATGGCTTTGCCATATTGCTTCATCGCCCAATGTCGAGCCCTATTGTATGATCCATAAAGTACAGAGGAAGCCAGCACGAGCAAGCATACGTCCTTTATCACCACAACTGGGAGAGTGCCAGGCACGAACAATGTGCTCAAAAACCCCATTGATCTGTGGAGGTTAGCCGGTCAGATTCAGGAAGCATGTGTCCAGACACTCACGAAACGGCCATGAAAGGCAGAGATCCAGAAGATTTCTCCTTCTTACGCTCCGCCAGCATGTTGATGCAGGAGGTCATGCCTCTAAGATCGCGGATGAAGAAGTCGCGAGCAATTTTCATCCGCCAGAAACTATTGCTTCCCGCTATTTCACCTGTATAAATCTCTTGAGGATATCAGCGTAACTCCTGGCTTTTTGGTGCAAGCTGGTAGAAGGGGTAAAGGCTCAATTTACCTTGTGTCACGGCTGTCTCGGCGGGCTGCACATGCTTTGGCACATCATGTAGGGCTTTGCGATAAAGGAGGTATTCCGCACGATAGTATTCAGCAGACTGGCAGCAGGCGCGGAACTCGTTCCAGATGATTTCATCATCAATTGGAGCGCTTTCTCCAGACGGGTCTGACTGACGAGAGATCAGATGTCGCGTCTCTTGGGTAGCTCCTCTGCCTATCAAGGCGGTCCCCTCCATTGTTGAGGGTGAGGCTCGGGGCTTCTGGTCTTCTCGGTACGGCTGGCTTTTTTCGATTTGGAATTGTGCTTTACTTGCAAAGCAATTATCAAGGACCAAATGCGACGTGGAATGATGGTGGAGCGAGACGACGGATCGACAAGATAGATATCGAGGTTTTCACGAGGTGGCTGTGAAGTGTTGGTTCAACGACCCTGGTTTGTTGGCTTCGTGGACGACCGTGATTCGTCGCAACATGTTGGTTGGAGCCTCATGCTCTTGGAGCTAGGCGGCCAACTTCAGTTGCGACGAACGGACCCTTTTGCTGTCGGGAAGCACTCAAGAACAGTTCTGATATTTCGTTGCTCCAATAGCCTTCGTATCCCGGCCCAGAGGTTACTTGTAAGTAGTTCCCCTTCCAAACGCACTTTGCTAACGAGGCTGGCTGCAATACTACAGACTCTACCGCCGAAGCCTTGCACGATAGTCAACCATTGAAGCAATGGTGGAGAAAACTGGCCTCGAAGAGCTCCTCGCTGCGCAATGTAATCTTACTTGCCAGGGCTCTGAACTTCAGTGTCTGCCTAAACCCGTTGGAGAACCCGTTGGAGCTACGGACGAGAGGCTCACCTGCGATACCCCGCCCGAGAAACTTGTCTTGCGTCTTCGTTGTTTGTCTATTACCCATCGCGGACCGTCGACAGAACTGAATCATGCACTGGCGGAACTATTCAGACAATCACAGAATTCTAAACTCGAACCATGGATTGTCCACGACGTCATCGCCAATCCTCAAGACCTCAATTCAATGGACACTCTGATCCCCATTGATGTAAGATAAGTTGTCGCGGTAGTGGCTGTGAGCTAACTGGCTATCTTCGACAGGTTGACTTTGAATATGGAGATTACACACCTGCTACAGAAGGAGATGCTCATATTCCTGCTCGAATCCTTGTTCATGACGTTTGTGGCCCTATTGTTAGAGATTTCTTTCAGCAGCGCAATCGAGGAACATTGGTATGTCGAAATGTCTTTGGCAGAGACTGTTCCAAGGCATACCAGAAGTACTACGCGTTCCCAAAAACGGTCCAGAACAAGGCCATCGTTATCCGTGGATTGTCTATTCAGAAGGGTAAAGCATCTTGGAAGGACATCTTCTGTGAGTTGTATGTCTGCATTGATTCCGTGGGCTTGTGTCTCATGCTAAATCATATAGTATCGACATCGCGCGATATCCCATCTATGTTGGCAGTGCATTCGTCAAATTTTTGAAAACCGGAGGAGACTCTAATCAGAATGGTGAACCGACTTCCCAGCAGTCTCATTCGACTCCGCCAACAAACGGACCCGGCCAAGGGTCAACTAGCCAGGCTTCTGCGCAGCCTGCACCTGGCAATTTTATGGACAGGTTGACCGATTTAATTTCTGATGTACGTTCACCATGTCCTCTGAGCTTTGCTCCCATAATGGTTCGCAACGGCTTACATTCTCTAGCTTAGCAATATTAGTAACGAGATGAGAGCTGAGGCCGCGGCCAAACCTAATACCGTTGAGAGTGCGTTCAGAGATGCTGCCCAACCTTTCTACCAATCCCAAAACCAACTTGAATTTCTTCGCCAAGCAGTTAAGGAGCTAGGAGTTAAAAGTTAGTATGATTACATCTTATTCCTCTAGGCCATTGTGCTTATACTGTCTCATATCTTCTATCCGTTTCAATCCAACTTTAATCTCCTCCGAGGATTTGCAGGCCTCGCAACACTAACTTGAAATCAAGACCCGTCTGCCACAGGAGCCTGGGACCTTATCTGCAATTTGCATAGGACCAATACGGTCATGGGCAACTTGCAGCGCGTCTTGGCTAGCATGCTTCCGCAACTGGATATCAAGCACTCAACTCTTCATGAGAACACGTACAAGGCTGCTAAGTGGACCTGCTACGGAGCTGCAGGCTATACAGGCCTACTCTTGGGTGCTGTTGCTCTATCTGCGGTAGGCGGCCCAGTTTGGTTAACTAGCTGGTGGCTCTACGGTACCGTATCCGCACATTATATCGTTGCAGGAGGCGGTATAGCCGTTGGTGGGTATTGTGGATCGTCGGCTGCATCGACTATAAAGAACGATCAAGAAGGCCGAAAACTGATCCAGAATGGTAAGTGCACCAAAACCCCTAACATCCAACGCCGTTGACGGCTAATGAAACCTGTTAGTAAGGGATCACCTCGAGTACATAACAAGGTCAGGTACAGACTTTGCTAGGGCGATGACAGCGTTTTGGTTCGAGATCGAGGGTCGGCGTCCCCTAGAGTCGGCCAGTTCAGAACAGAAAAGACAACTTGTGGAATGTCTCGGCTTCGATGCAAAATGCTGGCCAGACAAGGGTTACCAAGAAGGTCTCATACAATCCACAGCTGCAAAGTTTCTCAATGATCAAGAGGGGTTGCTACAGGCTATCCAGACTTTGGCACAGCATGAGGGCCATATGCTGACTTCTTCGACATATGCTCAGGAGAGCACTTAGGGAGCTAGTGGAGCTTGAAAGCGGATCACTAATAGTGGGCGCTAATTTTGGACGCTGGAAGAGATGTGACAGGCGAAATGGATAATGTCATGCCTGAGAATCGTGGCTAAGAAAAATATAGCGAGCCCGGGCGTGAACATAGTAAATTTCATCTCGGCCAATGTACATTACTCAGCACCAAAACATGTCGACCCCCTCATCGCACCGGTGTAGCTCCCGGACTGCATTCTTTTCCTCACTAAGCGTCTTCAAAATTTGGAGCCATATTATTTCGTGATAGGACCTTTCCTCAAGTGCTCCGAAATTTGAAAAACCTTTAATAACTTAGCACCAGGCATCGCTCTGCAATTTGTGAGCAACATCAAAAAATTCCAGCGGGAGATAGGAAAGGTTTGAAGCACGAGGAGGATATTTTCAGGTCTCTATCCTAACGTTCCTCCCTACGTGCCGAGAAACCCTGCGTGCCGAGAAAAAACACGGGTACTTTGACTTTGAGCATCCCAAACTCCACACGACCTTATGAGTTAATGAAAATAAAGGATTAAAATCATTGTATTGCTATTTGTTAGCAATTTGACTCCTTCTAAAGAGAAATTT
Organism: Leptodontidium sp. MPI-SDFR-AT-0119; assembly: GCA_020726505.1. NCBI lineage: Eukaryota > Fungi > Ascomycota > Leotiomycetes > Helotiales > Leptodontidiaceae > Leptodontidium > Leptodontidium sp. MPI-SDFR-AT-0119. The sequence goes on from JAHLEZ010000021.1 coordinate 161,571, forward strand.
GTCCTCGCATCGTCACCCTTTTACCCGATTAATATAAAGCCTTCATTTAGGCTCCAGTACAACTCCTCACTACAGCCACACTAGCAATCTCTTATTAATTCTTACACCTCTCAATGGTTCTTAATTGAGCTTTAGATCTATAGTTTTTGGTCCGAGACCTTCATAAGCTTTGTGGCTGCTGTGGCGCGCAAACAACTGGAGGGCCGTTCTGTGGTTTGGTACTTCTGATCGACAAATCTAACGATACTCGGCTAGGCGGACCCCGCTCCTCCCGCAAAGCTTTGGGTAGTTTCGCCATAGTTTTGCCGTTGCATGCTTAATAAATGCCAGCCTGAGACATAAGGCTAGAATTCGATAAGAGATAGATAATGGACGGTAAACTGTGTCCTGAGTTTATTTTTCTATCACTCAATTCCCAAACTTCTTTATCTTCGGTCTTAGCGACAAGAATCCATTATGCTTATGACTTCCAGCAATCCTACGAGGAGCCTGAGGAACTGGGCCGGTCTCGCGAGCTTCTAGTCATGTCCAACAAATTAGATTGATGGCCGAGATCTACTCGAAAGCCAAGGAGGTGTTCATCTGGCTAGGTCGAGAAAGCGACGAACCTGAAGTGGGAATTCTTCCCCCCGATTATGAGACACCTCCACTTTTCTCCACTCATTTATCATTAACAAGAAACATCCTCAACCCAACTTCCTCCATTACCGCCAAACTCCTCTCCCACTCCACCCCAAAATTCTTACTGTTGAACTTACACGCCCAAATCTCACCTGGAACACCATCCCCACCTCTTTTCCCCACCCCGTAGTCCTCGTCTCCATCTTCTTTCCAGCCTAATTCCTCAAGCTGCGCCTTCAAATCCTGCAACGCCGCCCTTGTCGCTTCCACAATCCCATCCGACTCTCCCTTCCTCTTCCCATAATCATGAGACGTGAACAGACACGCTATCCACTGCTTTTTCCCAGTTGTCCATTTCTCGTTCTCTTGCGGTGGGATGAGCAGTGTTTTGCCGAGAAGCGAGGCGCGCGGATGTGTTTGGCAGTGCGTCCGGTAGCGACTGTATGCGATTGGAAACTGTGGGTTGTAAACAATTTTGTGCTGAGATTGATGATGACGATGATCAGGAGGAATATTTTCAGAACAGAAATGGGAAGTGAGAAAGTAAGCGAGTTAGAGCTGAGGCTAGAGCTGAGGATGCGGATGGAGAACAGGGGAAGGGAGGGAAGGAGGAGGGCGTCATTACTAGCTCACGAAGTCGTCGTGATGTCCAGACATCCCAGTCGCCTCGAGTGTTGCATGAGTCTACTCGGTTCGTCAGTGAGTCCTGATCTCAGAACAAACAAGCAAGCAAGCAAGAATGGGAAATTGGAGAGAAGCCGGCTTACGGACTAGCACAGCGTTCTCCGTCGCGATGTTATAGAGGTCGCCTGAAAGCTTCAGTATTACAGCTGATGGTGGTGGCGGTGTCGTCATCGTCTCGATCCCGTAAGATTATCCTCTTGAATCGATGGAAAGTATTTCGATAATTTGAAATTACTGGTTTGTATGCCAGAGAGCCTTTATGTGCGAAGGACGACGAGATTTCGGGGTTAGGTGTGTTAGCATGTGATGTGTGACTAGTGAGTCACATGATGAGTCACATAAGGAGGTGGCATTTCTACCTAATTTGCAGTACTGTGGACTACTGCTGCCTGTCGTTCAGATGCTCTACATAAGCATCAATAGCTGTAACTTACCCAAAGCTTTGTGGGACATGCGGGTTAGTTCCTCCTAGCCGAGAATCGTTAGCTCCGTCGATCAGAAGTACCGAACCGCGTAGTGGCCCTGCAATTATTTGCGCGCCACAGCAGCCACAAAGCTTATGAAGGTCTCGGATAAAAAATTTATAGATCTGAAGCTCAGATCAAGAACTTTTAAGACGTGTTAGGGGCAATGAGAGCTTGATATTGTGGTTGTGGTAGAGGGGTTTTATTAGAGCCTAAATTAAGGCTTCATATTAATCGGGCGAAAGAGCGACGATGCGAATAGAAAATTCTCCTCTAAAGGTGTCAAATTGCTACTGAATAGCTATAGAATGCTCCTGATGTTTTATTTTTTGTAGACCCATAAGCTGGTGTGGAGTTGAGAATGCGTAAAGTCAAAGTACCTGATGATTTTCTCGGCACGCAGGGTTTCTCGGCACGTAGGGAGGGACGTTATTTGTTCTTTATTTATCTAGAGTACTGCGTAATAGATATTCCTGCGTGACGGAAATGATTCTCTGCAATATGTTCATCGTCACCTACCACGTCGACGCACCACTCCAAAAACATTTTGAACTCCCTTGCAATGAAATCCTCGTTTTCGTGCCACTTTTTCTTGATGAACTTCTTGAGTACGCCAAAGTACTCCTCAATAGGATTGAAGTCAGGCGAGTACGGTGGGAGGAACTCCAATACTACTCCTGCGTCCCGACACATCTGCACGATCTTTTCTGAATGGTGCCAGGATGCGTTGTCCATTACGATGACAGATTTTGGCTCTGGGTATCTGCCACAGTGATGTAACAACTGGGCAATGAAGTCCTCAAACAAATCACAGTCTGTTGATCCTTGGTATACTCGCCTTAGCATGATGCCATCTTGCGCGTATGCTGGAAGAATGTGCCATCTTTTCCCGCGACCGAACTTTGTGACTTGGATTGGAGATGAACCCTTCCTTTAGCAAGGCGTTGATTAAAATATGCTGTGCAGCATTCAGTTGTGGCGGCATGTTTGCTGGCAAAAATGGATGACGGGAAAGAAGTGGAGGGAAGGAGTGACGGGAGAGAAGGGTTGCCAGCCAATTCTGTCTCTGCAAGGGCAGAAATACCTCCAGGTACACACACAATTTATTACGCCCGGCGGCTGAGCCGAGAGGGCAACTATCACTGATCTACTAATACATTTCCCAAGAATTGCCCTAGTCTCCTTCGAGCCCATACAGAGTTCATTTCTAGCCTATGTTGTTTCTTGCGGATTCTCCAGGTACAGTCGCTTGCAAAATCGGCGTCGCGTCTTTTTGCTGAAAAGAAATGTGAGCACAGACCACCTCCGCCATTTTTGGCTGATGCCGGAACGGGCCGCCTCCGCAAACGGTTGCTGCATGGCATCTGAACGCACTAGTCCCGGATACTTGGAAACTGGGGAACTGACTAGGGAGACAACACTGAACCTTCGCATCTCATAAAGTCGCATGCAAAGTAAAGTCGGCTTTCGCCCTCTTTCGCTCAGAAAAGTTGTGAGCACAGAGCACCTTTTGCATTTTAGCGCTAGCGCTGTAGCGCCTTGTAATTTAGTGCTCTCTGAAGCAATTACAGTAAGCAACCTTGGATGAAAAGTTTCCGTACAGTACATACAGAGCAGGCTGGCTTTAGCCGAGCAAAAGATGTGGGTTATTCACGTTACGGCCTCCTCACGTGAGTACTCGAGAGCGAGATAGTAATGACAAATACACTATAGTGCATAGAAGATTCTAGATGTAGAGTAACAATCATTGATATCTATAAAATCAAACGCTCCCCTAAGACTCTCTACAAAATAGAGATACAAAAAAAAAGAGAGATATTACATAGTGACTAAAAAGACATTGTTAGTTAATCTGTACTAGTTCTGTATTATTAACTTTGCTCCAAGTGCGAAACGAAAGACTAAAACTCTCCCAGATGAATACCCAAAGACAAAACTTCCGTTCCAAGTAGCGTGACAAGTGGGTGATTGAAAATCAGGAGTTAGCCAGAGAATTTTTGATATCCCTTTTAGTACCCAACCATCTGATACTCGTAAAGTTTCTAGCTTGCTGTCGGGTGAGAAGGCCACGGACGTGACCTCGTCCGTATGGCCTTCGAGCGTTTGCTGCAAGGCTCCTGTAGCGGTGTCCCAGAGCCGCACCGTCTTGTCGTTAGAGCTAGACACGACCCGCTTGCTGTCAGGTGAGAAGGCCACGGACGCGACCCAGTCCGTATGGCCTTCAAGCGTCAGCTGCAGGGCTCCTGTAGTGGTGTCCCAGAGCCGCACAGTCTCGTCGTTAGAGCCAGACACGACCCGCTTGCTGTCAGGTGAGAAGGCCACGGACGTGACCCGGTCCGTATGGCCCTCAAGCGTCAGCCGCAAGGCTCCTGTAGTGGTGTCCCAGAGCCGCACCGTCTTGTCGCCAGAGCCAGACACGACCTGCTTGCTGTCGGGTGAGAAGGCCACGGACCCGACCCAGTCCGTATGGCCCTTGAGCGTTTGCTGCAAGGCTCCTGTAGCGGTGTCCCAGAGCCGCACCGTCTCGTCGCCAGAGCCAGACACGACCTGCTTGCTGTCGGGTGAGAAGGCCACGGACCCGACCCAGTCCGTATGGCCCTTGAGCGTTTGCTGCAAGGCTCCTGTAGCGGTGTCCCAGAGCCGCACCGTCTTGTCATTAGAGCTAGACACGACCTGCTTGCTGTCAGGTGAGAAGGCCACGGACCTGACCTCGTCAGTATGGCCCTCGAGCGTCAGCTGCAGGGCTCCTGTAGCGGTGTCCCAGAGCCGCACCGTCTTGTCGTTAGAGCCAGACACGACCTGCTTGCTGTCGGGTGAGAAGGCCACGGACGTGACCTCGTTAGTATGGCCCTCGAGCGTCAGCTGCAGGGCTCCTGTAGCGGTATCCCAAAGCCGCACCATCTTGTCGTCAGAGCCAAACACAACCTGCTTCCTATCGGGTGAGAAGGCCATGGACCTGACCCAGTCCGTATGGCCTTTGAGCATCTGCTGCAGGGCTCCCGTAGCGAGCGTCTGCTGCAGGGCTCCTGTAGCGGTATCCCAAAGCCGCACCATCTTGTCGTCAGAGCCAAACACAACCTGCTTCCTATCGGGTGAGAAGGCCATGGACCTGACCCAGTCCGTATGGCCTTTGAGCATCTGCTGCAGGGCTCCCGTAGCGAGCGTCTGCTGCAGGGCTCCTGTAGCGGTGTCCCAGAGCCGCACCGTCTCGTCGTTAGAGCTAGACACGACCCGCTTGCTGTCAGGTGAGAAGGCCACGGACGTGACCCGGTCCGTATGGCCTTCAAGCGTCAGCCGCAAGGCTCCTGTAGTGGTGTCCCAGAGCCGCACCGTCTTGTCGCCAGAGCCAGACACGACCTGCTTGCTGTCAGGTGAGAAGGCCACGGACGTGACCCGGTCCGTATGGCCCTCGAGCGCCTGTAGTGTTGCGTTCCAATGTGTTTCTACTTTAGGCTTTCTCTGGATCCAAGACGGAATACAGCCCTCGAACGTTTCTCGAACAATGCTCTTCTCTGGGGCGAAGATAAGAGCCGAGCAATATGCTTGAAGAGGCGCCTGTTCAATAATTGATCGGTTGGATACGGCAAACCGCCTCGCATCATGTATAAAATCATGTAAATCAGGACTTTCATCGAGCTGGTTGATTTTAGCAACTGTCTTCAGTACTAAGAAGAGACAAAAAAATTAAAACGTACCAGAAGATCTTCTAGCTTCTTGATCATAACTACGCCTTTTGACACGCTTTTCAACAGGCTCAGCGCCTCAAGCCAATACAAGAAGTACTGACGGAGGAAAGTATAAACAAAGCCATTGTCCTTGAGGTCCTTGATTGTATCCTTTCTTGTTTGACACTCGAGTAGATGGTCAACCCAGTAAAGACAAGAGTACTGCAAGGCGACGAGAGGATCAAGATAAGGCTGCTCGACTTGGTCGATAGAAATTCCGGGAGCGCGTAATCCGTAGATATCACGTCGAAGTGTGTTTGACATAGCTAGCACCGACCGTGAGAAGATAGTATAATGTACATCATCTATGCCTAAGGGCAAGATCTCTTTAGTTGCCTTCTTCAACAAGAAATCCTTTGCTGATTAGTGGACGAAAGAGATAGTGTTTTCGCGAAGTGATAGAAAAGAGCCACACAGTGATATAATATCTGCCAGAGACTTATAATCATTGGCAATATCAACGAGCGTCTCGATAATAGAGGTGATTTCCATGAGAGTAATTGGTCGATATACCGTTGATACAATAGCCAGAATCTGCTTATAGAGATCTGCATCGTCTGATTCGCAGATTTGGTCCAACATCCGCTAGTAAAGCAAATCAAGGCCAGGAGGAAATTCCTTCAACTTCGCTAAAGTCTTCTATCGTGGCACATTCTTCAAATTTTCGTACACCAAAGCGACCCAGAGGAAAGTATCATCCGCATTTGATACTAGATGCTGCAGGACGGCTTCGCGGGTTCTATCGTCGTAGCCCTTTTCGTCCGCCAGCTGACGTGTCTTGTACTTGACATAAGTGCCAACAGCCGCGGAGACGGACTTCAGGTTCAGCTCGAGACATAATCTCATCTTGTGTCCAGCCCGCTCTAGTTGTTCTTCAATGTCCGGCCAATTGCGGCTAGAGACCACCCACTTAACACGAGGAGATATAGACGACTTCTGGACGATAAATTCCAATAACTTTGACCGATCTACTATACATTCGTCAAGCGCATCGATGATCAAGAAAGTGCTTCTTAAGCTCGGGTCTTGCAATATGCTTGTGAAGATCTCAGACAACGCAATCCAGGCATTCATATCTTCGAAGAGGGATTTACCAGCGTGATCGTGCTTCTTCTGAATGTGCGAGATGAGCGATGGCTGTTGATTGACGAGCAAGTACAACAGCCCTCGCAGGACAGCCGTTGCGTGGTTGATTCGCGAGTCCGTAGCCTGGCAAAAAAAATAGGATAGTATATCTGTCTTCAACATTGATTTCTCCAGCTCGTTGATGATGCCGCAGAGCAGCATTGTTTTCCCCTTGCCGGGATCGCCCTTGATCCATAGCAGTCGGCTTTGCTGATCGTCACGCCACTGTTGAAAGTCGGAGGTCTCTAGGACCCAGTTATATGAGCCCTCTAGCAAGCCACCCTTGGTGTCCTCAATACGCGTCTTGTCATCGCGGGGATCGCTGAGGCGTAGGTCTTGGAGGCACTTGTTAAACTTGTCGATTTCCTCTTCGAGCCGTTTGAATGCATTCGCCATCCCTTCGCCATAACGGAGGGGCATTTGGACGTCAAAAATGCCGAGTAACGAGTACGCTTTGTCTTCTTCAACTTTTGTCTGGCGGGGTTGAATCCATGAAAATCGCTCCTTTTCGCTAAACTGCGACAAAAAGGCACCTTGAAGTGCCGACTTAGGGATGCCTGTGATCTCGTGAATTTGCTGCTCTAGAGAACTCTTACTACCAATCCGCTTGGACTCCCGGCAGAAGAATTCAACTGATGTCGGAGCAATAAGCTCTTGAAGGGTCCAGCCTCGAGTGAACCATTTGGATTTCCGAAATGCCAAGTCCCAGGCCAAGTCATCAGTGTTAGCGACAGTCCCCGACACATCTGACAGATAAACGTAACATTTGGTCGACAGGCGGTACCAGTGAAACATAGAGTTGATAGCTTCTGCAAGCTCAGCGCCGTTTGTTTTGTCGATGCAGCAGGTGTCCACCCAAAAGTATTGCAAGCCATCACGCAAAGCCTGTTCTGCGCAGAACCTTATCTTCCCGTAACCAGCCTTCTCCGTGCCGGTTCCAGTCTGCAGATCTTCAAAGGTGACCTCCTCCCCTTCCCATGTGTGCGAAAGAATAGCATATTTCTTGGGTATATCGCCTTCAAAGAACTCGGTCAGGCTGAAATCGCCATCGTTGTTGTATTGTAGCAGACGCATTGTTCGACTAGGTTCGAGGATGGTAAAGAGGAGGGTTCTCGGTAGTAGTTGAGCCGTCGAGTTGGCATAGATGCGAAGGGTGAAGAGTTCATGTCAGGTTGAGGCTGGCGCACTCAGCTGAGCGGCAGCCTCGCGGTAATAGCATTGTCGTACATGACTGGCAGCGCGCAAGACCGGCCCAGTCGCTCAGGCTCACCGGCGAAGTTAATCTCGATTGACAATAACGTATTCTTGTTGCTGAGAGGGAAGCTAAAGAAATCTGGGAATTGAATGATAGAAAAATAAATCTGGACCCAGAAACCCCTCGATCATCCATCCATTGTCAATTTCTAGCCTTAGGTCTTAGGCTGACATTTATTACGTAAGCTATGGCGAAACTAACTTACGGCGAAATCGGCGAAATTACCAAAGCTCTGGGGGAGGTGCGGGGTCTGTGCCGAGAATCGTTAGTTCTGTCGATCAGAAGTACCGAACCGCGTGGCGGCCCTGCAACTGTTTGCGCGCCACAGCAGCCACAAAGCTTATGAAGGTCTCGGATAAAAAAATATGGATCTGAAGCTCAGATAAGAACTTTTAAGAAGTGTGAGGGATAATAAGAGCTCGCTAGTATAGCTGTGGCAGAGGACTCGCAATAAAGTATAAATAGAGACTTCTCATAAGTCAGGCGAAAGGGCGACGATGCGAATATAAAAATTTCTTTAGAAGGGGTCAAATTGCTAATAAATAGCTATGTAATGCTTCTGATCTTTTATTTTTATAAACCCATAAGTTGGTGTTGAGTTTGAGATGGTCAAAGCCAAAGTACCTTTGGCTTTTCTCGGCACGCAGGGTTTCTCGGCACGCAGGGTTTCTCGGCACGCAGGGTTTCTCGGCACGCAGGGAGGGACGTTATTCTCTTTATAACAGTAACGTCCCTCCCCACGCTAAATAATAAGTTACTCTAAAAGACCTTCTCGAACAGATCGTCTCACTCATCGACGAGATCGAAAAATTATTCCCCGCAGCTCAGGCCCAAACTACGCTTGTCCAACAAGAAGCGGCAGAGATTGGCGATAAGCAGTCTCTTGAGCTGATCGAGGATGCAGCCACTGGGGTTGATAGCCTGCTTCAAAAGACGGTCAAGGAAGTAATCGCAGGTCATCAATACTCGAATATAAGGATCGAAGGACAGGCCCATACTGGAGATGCATATAGCAGTGATTGGAGTAGGAGTGCGATCGGGGCATCCCACAAGTATGATGGCGTCGAGGTGGAGGAGGGTGGAAAGGCTCTAATAGGGAACAAGTATGGTGGAAAGGACTTCTGGGATTAAGCACATCTGCCACGTTGCTGAATATTGCTCACTCTTACGCCGTGGTGGGAAAGTGAGAATGCTTTGTATTTCCACAACTATCTATAAAGCTAGATATTAATATTCCAACCCTAAGTCTTTTGGCGGTGACTTCCGGTCGAGAAATCGCAGCCACAATGATAACAGCCACAGTTATTAGAGCCACAGACTTGGCATGCTCTGCACTAAGGCTAATCGGGATAGGAGGTACCAACAAGGGTGGCGGCATTATATGAATCTGCATGCTGCAGCAGCCACAAGGCTGATGCCGATTTCTACCATGGTAGGGAGACTCCAAAGTTCAGATGAAACCTTTTTATAAGTACCAAGAATTAATAAGAGCTCGATGGTGGACCTATAGTGAGGTAAATCTGTTGCGCTATTCACGGACACTACCGATAAAACAGGCGCGAAGGCGACGATGCGATGTAATTTTTTGGTAGGAGGGGTATAGAGTATTCAGAGGGTAGCCACGGAGTACGGCTCGTATGAAAATATGGGATATTTCAAAGTGTATAACGTCCATCCCTGCGTGCCGGAAAACCCTCCGTGCCGGAAAATTTAGCCGGTACATTGACTTTGAGCATTATCACATCTATGTAAAACGCAATATCGCCAATTATTTTTTGTAGGTTGCATTCAGTGGCCACTCCCAAACATCCTAAACTGCCTCCGGCTGGGAAAATTACCTTCCCGTCGTCGCCCTCCGTTTGATTAATACAGGGGCTCTTTTTATATCGTGACAGACTTCCTATACCAGAGCTGTACCACTAAGCTTGCACTATCTTAAAACCCATCGAAGGGTCTTAGTCGAGCTCTTTAGCCTTCCCACAATGCGGGAGATCGTCAACAGCCCTTGTGGCGGCTGTAGCGTGCAGATTCATGCAAGTTCGCCACGCGGGTCGGTACCTCGGATCGAAGCAAGTGACGATAATCGTGGGGAACCGCCCCACATATCCGGGTGCAAATGATCACGTGGTATTTGGCCAGGAACCAGTCGATGTTGGCAGAGGTAACTTAAGTTACTGGTAGATGGGGCTGGTTCTGATGCGCATTGCCGCGTCCCAGAGGTGTTTGTCGAGCTGCTGGGGAATTGGTTTGACATAGCATTCTATTTCCAGTGCTGCCGTGGAGGTTGCCTTGAATGCTCCGGCTACCACTTTCAGGCCCTTGTACTGTATAGATTTGATCCAGTCTGCCACTTTCTTCCTATGGCTCGCCTCTCCGGCTGGTATGTACCATGCTGAGCACCCGTAGAGTACTTGTGGGAGGATCACTGCTTGGTACACTTTCCTTAAGTTCCGTAGGCTCATTCCCCACGTCGACCCAGTTATTCAGGATAGCATTTTGAGGCTGTTGTGTGCTTTGACTCGTAAGGACTCCAGGTGGCCGTTCCATAGCAGGCTGGTATCTAGAGTGAACCCCAAATACTTAGCCTGCGGTGTTGGTTTGATCGTCCTCCCTTGATCTAACTCTAGTTCTTGGTCGAGGTCGAATTCCTTTGGTTTCTTTGTGAGGTGTAAGAGCATGTACTTGTTCGGTGCGAACACCGAAGCGTGCTTCTTTGCCCAGGCTTCACATTCGGCGTGCACCTGTTTGAGCCTTCTGCAGTTCTCCTCCGTTGTTCGGCTGGACACGAGGATGGCTACGTCGTCTATGTACCCGCTGGTGCACATGTTCAGGTCTGGTCTGCTCCCGATTTCCAGCAAGTCGGCGTTGTAGAAGAGATATAGGATTGGTGACCCTTGTGGGATTCCTGTGCTTGTCCTGAACGGGGCCGAAATATCCATTCCCAGGCGCAATGTGGTCGTCCGGTCCTTGAGGAAGCTCTCTATTAGCCTCACAGTCTGTAGGTCAACCCGTCGTTTTCTCAGATTGTGCATCAGCCTAGGGTGTGAGACGTTGTCAAAGGCTCCAGACACGTCAAGGAGTAGGAGACTGGCAATATCCGTCCCTGTCGCGTACCAGGCCGTGTAAATCCGTTCGAGGTGGTCAGACTCGACGTCGAATGACGGCTGCACCTTGCATTCTATCACCTGTTGCCCCTCCCCCTCCGTGGCAAACACTAGATCGAGGGGGTTAGCTGGCCTCTTGATTGCCAGGTGCATGTCCCTGGTGGGAGGAGAAGATCGAGGCGGCACTCTGCTAAGATGTCTAGTAGTTCTTCGGAGTCGCGTCGTCCTATGTGGTATTCATCCCTTCCAGTCCACAGGCTGTGCCTTGCATTGAAGTCTCCTAGTACTATGTGCTCTTCACTAGGGGTATTGTTCAGCTCTCTCCTTAGCAGGGGGAGGGCCTCGCCGTAACCTCGTAAGCCCTGGATCGGGTTGTAGACATTGTGGATCTGTATGTATTGGGCTTGCGTGTTGTTGTTGTTTCCCACGTCGATTCTCAGGCTGCACACGTCTGGTGAGTGTGTTCTTGCGGTCCACTTTGCTGTGGGGATTTTCTTGTTAATAAAGAAACAGGTCCTGGTGTCCTTGCTGTCCATGTATACCAGGTGAAAGTGATCTGCCGCCGGGTTGTGAGTTGTGTTCTGATGCGGATTGCGCCATGGTTCTTGGATAGCAATGATGTCCAGTTCCAGGACTGCCGGATCTCTGAGCAGTGGGGCCATTACAGCCCTCGATTTTTGTACGTTGTACTGTAGTATCGATAGCGTTCGTTTACTCGTCATGTACAATGATTGTGTCTGATTGGGTGGCTGATGGTATTGTGTTCTCTTGCCCCTCTTGGGTCGCGTTTGGTGTGCCTTTGCCTGTGCTGCTCTGGGGGGCCCAATCCATTGACTGCCTGACTGAGCCATTGGGGTCGATGGAGCTGAGGGCTACCCTTTTGTTGTTCCTATTCGTGGTCGCCACCGACCACCTCTTTGGTTGCGTCCCTTCTACCATCTTCCTGGTGGGTGATCTCTGCCTCTTGCTTGCTAACTGGCCCGACGGTTCCTGGGATGATTGTGTTTGGGGTGCCAGACGAGGGAAATCCCCGAAATTGAATTGGAAGTTCCGGCTTGTTGCCTGCGGTCCCGAGTTCTCTGTGCACATGCCTTTCGTTCTGTGGCGCCCCGGTCGATTTGCCAGCGCCCTCTTGATCTTCATCTGCTCCTCCTGCCTCTTCTTACACGCATTACTCCAGCTCGTGTGTTTTCCATTACACACCGCGCTTGCCCCGGGCAAGTTCCAGCTGACTCACCATACGAGGTATCGGCGTCGCATCAACACATCCCAACCAATTCGCACTGCTGATATGGAGATCGCCCAAAAGGACACATGCAAGTACTTGGGTATAATAATGGACAAGGAACTGAACTGGAAGCAGCACGTGCAGGAGATCAAAACAAGAGCTACCAAGGCAACAGGAGCGCTTGCAAGCCTCGCTGGATCAACATGGGGAGCAAACCTTAAGTAGAGGCTGAAGATTGGACGGAAAGGCTGTGTCGACTGCAGCAGGGGATAACAGGACTCGTCTACCTCAACATCACTATTAAACTTTTGCTATTCTTAAAATAATTAAATCATCTATATTCGAACTTCTGAGTCCTTCAGAACTAACTTATATTTAATAGATCCACGCACTCTAAAACACCCGGAACAAACTCTGTGTTAAGTCACGTGTGCACCTCTCCCTATCAAATCGCAGAAAAATGCTAGAAATTGAGCGGCAGTTTCACGCCATTATAAAGGCACATGCTACCCTTAACCCTCTATAAAATAAAGGCATAATAAAAATAATATATTATATATAAAGGCGGTCATAACCTATACTACTCCTATATGAGTTTTAACCCTTCCTGAAATCCGAGAACAGAAATTCTCCCTGATGGGTGTCCTAATACAATAACTTTGTTCCAGACACCCTCACAAGTCGCTCGATAAGCAGGAGGAAGCCAGAGAAGATTTGACTCCTCTTCCACTACCCAATTGTTTGACACAAATAGAGTACGTGCAATATTGCCGTCGGGCAAGAAGGCGACTGAGTGGACCCCGTCCGAATGGCCCTCGAGCGTCTGAAGCAGCGCTCCCGTCGCGGCGTCCCAGAGCCGCACTGTCTTATCGTATAATCTAGACACGACCTGCTTGCCGTCGGGCGAGAAGGCGACTGAGCGGACCCCGTTTAAATGGCCGTCGAGCGTCTGCAGCAGCGCTCCCGTCGCGGCATCCCAGAGCCGCACTGTCCAGTCGTATGATCCAGACACGACCTGCTTGCCGTCGGGCAAGAAGGCGACTGAGTGGACCCCGTCCGAATGGCCCTCGAGCGTCTGCAGCAGCGCTCCCGTCGCGGCGTCCCAGAGTCGCACTGTCTTATCGTCTGATCCAGACACGACCTGCTTGCCGTCGGGCGAGAAGGCGACTGAGTGGACCCAGTTCGAATGGCCCTCGAGCGTCTGCAGCAGCGCTCCCGTCGCGGCATCCCAGAGCCGCACTGTCCAGTCCCACGATCCAGACACGATCTGCTTGCCGTCGGGCGAGAAGGCGACTGAGTGGACCCCGTTCGAATGGCCCTCAAGCGTCTGCAGCAGCGATCCCGCCGCGGCGTCCCAGAGCCGCACTGTCCAGTCCCACGATCCAGACACGACCTGCTTGCCGTCAGGCGAGAAGGCGACTGAGTGGACCCCGTTTAAATGGCCGTCGAGTATCTGCAGCAGCGCTCCCGTCGCGGCGTCCCAGAGCCGCACTGTCTTATCGTATGATCCAGACACGACCTGCTTGCCGTCGGGCGAGAAGGCGACTGAGCGGACCCCGTTCGAATGTCCCTCAAGCGTCTGCAGCAGCGCTCCCGTCGCGGCGTCCCAGAGCCGCACTGTCTTATCGTATGATCCAGACACGACCTGCTTACCGTCGGGCGAGAAGGCGACTGAGCGGACCCCGTTCGAATGTCCCTCGAGCGTCTGCAGCAGCGCTCTTGTCGCCACGTTCCAGAGCCGCACTATCTTATCGTATGATCCAGACACGACCTGCTTGCCGTCGGGCGAGAAGGCGACTGAGTGGACCCCGTTCGAATGGCCCTCGAGCGTCTGCAGCGCTGCGTCCCAATTTGCTTGCACTTTCGGTCTCGTTTGAATCCAATGTGGGATATAATTCTCAAATTGCTTCCGAATAATGCTATTCTCTGGGGCGAAGACAAGAGCCGAACAGTATAGTTGGAGGGGTGCCTGTTCAATCACTGATCGGTTATATATGGCAAAGCGCTTAGCATCATGGATAAATGCGTGCAGACTAGGGTTTATATCAGCCTTGACATAGATTAGCTTAAGATCCTTTAGCATATTACAACGAGGATTTACTGGAACCTGAGCCTCTAAAGACGAAATTGCCCGGATCCCTTCTGAGGTCTTCCCTATCCATCCAAGGGACTCAAGCCAGTGCAGTAGATGGGCCTGCAGAAACCGGTGAACTTCCTCGCCATCGTGAACCTGAGAACCACTCCTTTGCAGATGCTGGACCCAGTAAAGGCATGCATATTGAACTTCGGGCGGAAGGCATTTCTCAATCCAACTACTCTCAACTTGGCTGGCTTGACTGCCAGGAGAATGCATTCCGCAAATGTCCTTCTTGAGTGTCTGGGACATTAGCTGTATACAGCTAGCAGCTAATAGCTGGTGTGCCTCCTTCTCATTTACCCAGAAATCCCCACATCGATCTTTATTGAGGAGGAAGTCGCGAAATGAAGGGTGGTGTAGGCGGAGCGGGCGAGTCGGGTCCTCTGGAATATCAAGGATCCCATAAAGATCCTCAAATGTCTGGTCAACTTCTTCCTTTGGAAGGTGTAATAACCTGCTCAGTGAAGAGATAGAAAGAGGTGAGAGCAACACTACTATACTTCCAAGCGTATGCTTTAATATATCGCATGCCTCTTCTTTCTCTTCCTCCGAAAAGTCCAAGGAGATCGAGTGTTTGAGGACAGCAAGGTAGATCTCATTGAGGTGCTTCTCTGGTGCAGTAATAGCGCTGCTACTACCCTTGAGAATTGTGTCCAGTCTCTTGCGTGCGAATCGCCTCCCCTCACGAATAAAGCGACAAGCTGTTGCTGCCCAAATGAAGAGGCCACAAGCGTATAGAACCAGCTGTCTCAGAACCACTTCGCCTGGCCAAGCTGCGCCAAGAGTCCACTCTTGCCTGATTATCCCTAGATTGTATTCCAGGAATAGAGAGATGTCATGGTTGATAATCGTAGGCGGTACGTTATTGAGTACGAAGTCCTGGTATTCGGCTCGTGGGATATCGTGCATACTGTATCGAATTGGAATTTCGGGTCTGCTGGTAAGCAAAACTCGAAGTCGTACCGTCGTCAACGACCGAGCTTCAGCTAGGAGCTGCAGAATAATTCGGACATCTTTATCATCCTCACACTCATCAAGTGCGTCAACGATAAGAATGTAAGACCGATGTGATTCGCTCTGTAGATTCGATAGTGGACTGAGAACAAGCCGATGCCACTGTTCCGAGAGGGATAGGCTCGCAATATCACTCCGCTTTGTAACGGCGTCACCGATATACTGTCGAAGAGATGGCACATTGAAAGCGAGCTGCACCGCTAGACTTGTAAAGAACTTGCCGGCATAGCTCACATCCCCGCCACCCTTTGAGAAGAAGAAGCTGGCTCCAAGACGCTTTTGCTCATTATATCTGCGGGCGACGGTGCGGGAGACTGTTGACTTTCCTGTCCCAGCCAAGCCGTTCAGCCAGAAGATGCATTGCTCATCTTGTCCGTCTGTTCCATCAGCCCAGTCATATATCCTTTGTAAAAGGTCGACGCGCGTGTCAGGGAGGCAGGCAGGTTCGTGTTGGCGGTTGTAGGAGTTGAAGGGCGCATTCGTTGCAAACGGGAGGAGGTTGAGGGGATCCTCTTGGCCTGTCACTTATCAGTTTCTCTGATAATAATCTACTTTCGTATCTGCAAGGAACTGACTGAAATGATACGTGTTTCCAAGTTGCGCTGTTGCGCCTTCGCGGACTTGAATGTGTTGATATTGATTGCCATGTGGGGCCTGGCGCTGGCCAAGGTGTTCGGGGTCTGACATTGCGATCGACCGTATAAGCTAGCTGCCGCAGAAGTGGAGAAGGCGCCGGCGAGGGCCTACAGCCCAGGTCAATGAATTGTGGAGTGCAAAGCCTCTCCTTCCTCTTGTAAGTCGGTGCTGGCACGATCTCGTCGTTGATGGTGAGGGGCACTACTCATTCGCCCTGTAGCCGTAGGGGTTGCATTGGCCTAGTGTGATGAGGCTGCGGCTGAAGTCCTGGTGAGGACTTCCACCTACTCTCTCCATCAACCTCTAGTGTGTCTCTTGTATTATTATTTATCTTGACAATGGCAGAGCCGTTCGGTATTGTTGCCGGTGCTATTGGTATTGCATCTGCTTTTTTGTGTTGACTGCTTTGAGTACGTCCAGTTTGGGCGCCACTTCGGTCGAGATTTCGAGACCAGCCAGCTTGCTCTCGACTGCGCGACACTCCGTCTTACACGATGGGGCGAGTCTGTCAACATCTACGACGATCCTAAGCTAGGCAGGCAGGATGCTACTGCGACCGAGATCCAACTTGCAAAGGATGCGTTACTTCACGTCTGCCAACTTTCTCGAGAAGTTGCTCTCTCTGTTTTCGAGCCCGCTTTTCGCAACGGTCAGCAAACGCCCCTCTACATGGAAATGGGGGCGACAGCAGAGTCAGATCTCCAACTTCGTCAGAAGAATACAAGCCTCGTGTATATCACCGTCGAGTCTTACTACCAGCCAACGTGTGTAAAAGAGACAAAGGCAAGATTGAAATGATACCCCATACATTACTTGTACAATCTAATTATACTCCAGGTGAGCTTGACCTGGACACCAATTCACCTTCCACTGCCTTTACAACACTTCGACTGTCACTCTCATACCTACGAGATCCCACTGAACCACACTTCCGGACCTATCCCGGATGGCTTTCTTCTCCCCTTCATATGTACGATGTCTGTGTTGATGTTTGACTTTCCGAAGAATTGTCGAATAGTCGCAGTCACCAATATCACGGTCTGCTTCCCAAACCTTCAGACACACTCCAGTTCCCCACATATGGATACTTTGAGTGAGGACCTGAAGGCAGTCCACGTCAACTCTATACGGCTATTACAAGCTTGGGATTGACAAACCTTGTAGAAATTCTCCCATTTACCGAGAATATCTCTTGGATCCCAACGCCGTCCAGACATAAAATAACCGAACTTTCGACAAAAGGCTTCCTCTTCCTTTTCGTCGAACCAATATCCAGAACTCTGCCAGTCGGATAAAGTAGAGAAATCTTCTCTATCAATGGTGGTCGTACAAGAGAGCAACACCATCTCTTCACTGCTCAGACGGGATAAAATCTTCGAGGCAATGATAGGAGCATCTCCTGACCCGAACAGTATCTTCTCGAGCTGCTGAGTAGCCTCAATGAGGACTTGGTAGTTCTTCAGGATCCTGAGGGCTTGTGCAAGGTCCGAAACAGATAAGGCGACAGAGTATATGCCGATCACATACCAATCTTTATCGAGGCATGATTGCTTGCGACGGTGGATATCAACAAGTCCTTCGGGCGTTGTCTGTTGGACCAGAACGTCGGAATCTTGCCTGGGCCTTTTCCGGATTCCAGCCTCCTCTTCCCCCTCTAGAGATATTCGTTTTCGCTTCTCGCGTACAAGCCCGGCAGCCCTTCCAGTCGTGTCATCAGTGATCGTGGTACAGACGCTGTCGGTCATCGTGCATGTGGACCAGGGATGAAATAGGCAAGTCTGGATGCTTTGCGGTGCAGATCGAGGCCCGTATGACAAGGGAATCGATGTGATCGGTGAGAGGATACTGGCCGGTGCAGTAGCGGTGAGTAATGAGGAATGACGAGGGCGTACGCAGGTTGCCTTGTTCTGTAGCTTCTCCCCAGTTACGGCGAGGGTTTGATGCAGCAGTGGGCGGGTCGGCGCCCCGATGAGAAACTCTTTGAACCCCGTCTTCCGAATTTGAACCACCCAGCTTGGATGTATTGTTGGCTTGCAGCAGTCTCCTAGAAATTTCCATTGGTATATTATATCTGGGAATTAGTCATATACTGACCGCATCGATCGTCAGGCCTATGTAAATTGTTAACAAGAACACCTTTGATGTGGAAGATAAAATAGTACCTGGACTCGACGGCTGTAATGTAAGCAGGGCATCTTCTGTGGGAGAACTCGTAAATTATGCACCGCTTCCGAACAATATGCTTTAGCCAACAATTTCTTTATAGCTTTTACCTAATTCCTTCTGCAAATCTTCGCACTGGCTTGTAGACTCGAGCTTGGTAACGGGTTTGTCCTGGGCAGAAACGGTTTGGTCGCGGCAAACGGTAGCGGCCATCTCAGCCAAGCGCCGAAATTCAACTGTTGGTGGCCAAATTTCTAGAAGCCGCTCTCTGCTAGAAGACATGGCAGATGCATATCCTCTGAACGTTCAAGGTTGAGAAAGACCGAGTGTTCTGTCGAGACGGGTAGCAGTGGTGATATGATTCTCCGACGTGGCAACCGCACGAAGCGGGAATTTTTCCGCCTTCTTGGAAATCCACGTGACTAATACCTTCATGATGGGGAGGTATCAACGACAACACCAAACTGGCCGGCGACGACTCTCACCTCCACGTGGTGCCGGCTGGGAATCTGCGAATACTTTTGCTGCCGGGTATTTGCAGAGCCAAGAAGAGTCACCACCAGCCAGCACTGTCTGCGGGCTGGGGCTACGGTGTGGGAGGGCCCTTTCTTGGGGTCTCCCACCCACAAGCGACAAGGGAACAGTTTAAAAACCATCCGACACACGACTGCGATATCGATCCTACAATCGATGGACATTGGGTTGTGAGATAGGACACCCTTGGGGTGCTCTCGGGCTGCTCTGTTGAAAGGAGGATATCGCCGGGTGTCAGGACAAGCGTCAGAGAGAGGTTACAACAGACCGAACGAAGCGAACGAAGCGAACAATACGACCCAGCATGCTTGAACCCACGCAGAGAACGACGAGGTACTTTGGTTAGTGGGAGGGACAACATGTGTTGCTTGGCTGTTCCGGTACAGAGAGGATACAAGTGGGCGAACTCCTGCCAGACATGGTCGGCCTTGTTGGAGAGATCTTGCAAGGCAGCGCGAAACAGATTTGACAATCTGCGGGGCGCAGCATATAATGGAAGCGACGGAAGACTGGGTGGGCGGACTGCAGTTACGACACTTTCTATATGGCTCGAGAGGACGGACGCGGGTGTCGGTCCACTGAGAGAATAGAATCCTGAAGCACCTCCCGCAAAGCTTTGGGACAGGAGTACGAAAGGTACTTCCGTACTTTCGCCCTAACTCCGCTTATATAAAGAACTATGTGAACAAGGGATTGCGTTACATGCTACCACTGACCTGATATTGTTGCTAATAGTGAAGGCATCACGTCAAGAGCCACAAGCTTGCCTGTTGATTATAAGATCTCAATGTACTTTGTTTGTAGAACCCTAAACTCTACAGTCACTGCTTCATCAAGCACGCTGACCCAGATGCTGACAACAGAGGCACGCAACATCGCGGACGTCATTGACGTCCCTACCTCCCTACCACCCTGAACACTCTCTTCGACCATATTACCTTACGAGCAGCGGTATCGACACGCATTTCGCAGACCTATGTAGCGCCCGTCGGCGGGCATGGTTTTGAGAGGATGACTGCCCCAAATGTCAGAAGCAATTAGCTTTAAGAGTCCAATTTCCTAGCTGCATCTCTTTGAAATGGCGGCTCACAGCGTATAATAGACGGAAAGCTTCTGCCTGATGGCTTTTAGTCATCAGAGAGGTATCTAGCCCATCGTGATAAAGCGAGTAGCACGATTTCGGGTAGTGCGAAAAGACCTCGCACATCACATGATAAATAGGACATTGCTTAATTGTTGCTACTAAGCCTGTGGCTGTTCAATCTATTGCATGACACATAGGGATAGATTTGTTATACATGAGATTTTCCGCTGCAGAGCCACAAGTCGAATATAGGACCTTAGACCAAGTTTTCGAAACAGCTTGTGCCGTTTTGAGGGAGATTTGTTGCTATCGCGCGACGGTCCTGTTGGCAGGTCTTCCGTATACTCTTCTATTTCTACTGGGCTCTTGTTCTGACGCACGGCATCCAAAGCACATAGCCTGTCCCGCAAAATCTCAGACTCAGCATGATCAAGTCCAAAGACCTTCTCATACCCACGCAACACCTCTAAAAACATAGTCCTGGCCTTCGTTAGATCAGCTTGACGTTGGAAGAGAATGCCTAAATTGAAGATTGTGTTTAGAGCTGGGATATAAGTGGTGATATTATCTGGGCCGAGGGCATTCTCGTAGCCTTGCAGCGCCCGTTGGTACATCTGCTCGGCCTCAACCAACTTGCCTTGGTCGGCGTAGAGGGTCCCTAAGTTGTTGACCGTCTCGAGCGTCGACGTGTGCTCCGGACCTAATGCCTTCTCCTTGCCTTGCAGCGCCCGTTGGTACATCTGCTCGGCCTCGACCAACTTGCCCTGGTCGGCGTAGAGGCTCCCTAGGTTATGAATGCCCATTCGACATTATCGACCGGAACTAAGCTGTTTCGAACCATGTATGAACACCTTGATGCATGCTGGAGAATCCGCCGTTGTGTCAGCCACGGCTGAACAGCCTGCTCTCCCGGGACATGTGCTGCAATAAACTTCACAGCTAGCCTAGCGAGATTATGGTCCCAGGCATAGTTAAGGACATGAATTGTCCACGAGTGAACGCACCCATGAATGCTATACCCTCGTGACTCGATCAAACCTTGCGAAGATGTATCTACCTCTACTAGCCCATGGCTAGTCAGTATTCGTACCGCTTGATGGAAGCCTACTTCATCTTTCGTCAGTGCTCGTACCCAGTCGGGGTCGTTCGAGTCACTGTGCTGAAGAAGCTCTAACCAGAGATCCCGGCTATCGAAGTAAGCCCAGAAGCACAAAAGCTTAGCTGAAAGGTCATTTTGTTGTTTGACGTAATCAAATGATATTTGCCAGGTAGAGTAAAGTGTTCGGTCTTCGTAGGAGTCCAGTTCTAGACTCGATTCTTGCAGTTGCACCCAAGACTGCTGGTACAGACGTAAATAGTCTGAAAGACTTACCGCCACTTGATCGAGATATGCTCCGGCAGTAGCTAGTGCAAGGGGCAGTCCGTCTAATTCTCTAGCAAGCAAGATAGCGTCGGGATCTATTAAGAGATTAGATCTGCATTATTGAACTGTATACTGTGCTTACCACTTCTCAGTCCTTCCCGTCTGGACACGGTTGACAAAATCTCAAGGCTATCACGCACATCGCCGAGCTTTCGAATATGGATAAGATGGCCAATTTTGACTTGCGATGACCGTGTTGTAATGAGAATTGATCCTTGATATGATTCCGGGATGAACATTCTAATATCTACAGCCGCGAGATCCGTTTTGCCAGGCAGTTTAGGGTTGTCGTAGTTGTCATAGATCATCAACCATCGTGTATTATTAGGCAGACTCAACCACGTTTTGACCGTATCTACCACCTCATCGAGGTTCTGATTTGTGTCCACGTTGCCAAGTCAAAGAGCTGAAGAATGTTCTCGTAATATCTGCCTAGCCACCTTGACAAAGCTTTGCTTCAGTGTATCCTCGTCCTTGATGTTCAGCCAGAATATTGCCGAGTAGTTGTTAATGTGCCGCTTCGCATATGCAGCAGCGAGTTGTGTTTTGCCGATTCCACCTAGACCATGGAGAACAACGGCACGCCGGGAGCCGTCGCCACTGAGTGCCTTGTCTATCTCTATCAACTCTGTCTTCCTTGCCACGAAGTGTTCGACGTCAGAAACACCCGAGAGGTTGAAGGTGACTGAGAAGTCCTCGCGCTTTGAACCTGATCTAGTCAGCAGCTTCGTGATACCCGAATGTGTTCTTAAAATGTGCCCATGACAAAAGAGCAAGACTTACCTTTTGAAGCCTTATCAATCTCCTCTCGAAGTCGATTCATCGCTTTAATCTTTCCTTCGCTGTAGATGAGCGGCATATTGACATCAAAAATGCCTAGTAGCGAGTATGCTTTGTCTTCCTGGCGAAAAGTCTCACGACTTGCTGCCCACCACAATCGTTCAGCGACGCTGAAATCAGACAAACGGCTCCCTCGAAGGGCCTTGGCTGGAATGCCTGTTACCTCGCAGATGTGTCGTTCTAAGGAGGCCTTATTGCCTAATAGCTCCCCCTCTTCTGAGAAGAAGTCGACTGACGCCGGCGCAATAAGCTCTTGCAGAGTCCAGCCTCGCCTGAACCATTCGCTTTTCCGAAATGTCGATTCCCAGGCTTCGTTGGAATTATCGGCCGAATTAGAGTGAAGTCGCGAAACATCTGGCAGGTAAACGTAGCACTTGGTCGTATCCCGGTACCAGCGAAACATCGAGTTGATGGCTTCCTGAAGCTCAACGGCATTGGATTTATCGATACAGCAGGTGTCCACCCAAAAGTATTGCAAACCGTCACGCCTCGCCCGTTCTCCGCAGAACTGCATCTTCCTGTTGCCAGCCTTGTCTTTACTCGTGCCGTCTGTTAGATCCTTGAAAGTGACCTCCTCTTCGCCCCATCTGTGCGAAAGTATGGCATACTTCTTGGGTATATCGCCTTCAAAGAACTCGGTCAGGGTGAAATCGCCATTGTTGTTGTAATGTAGCAGATGCATTGTTCGACTAGCTTCGAGGATCGTAAAGAGGAGGGTTCTTGGTAGTAGTTGAGCCGTCGAGTTGGCATAGGTGCGAAGGGTGAAGACTTCATGTCGGGTTGAGGCTGGCGCACTCAGCTGGGCGGCAGCCTCACGGCAGAGCCACAAGCTGTTGCAAGCTTGCCTGTTGATTATATAAGCGGAATTACGGCGAAACTACGGCGAAATTACCAAAGCTTCGCGGGAGGTGCGGGGTCCATCCCTTCTAGCCAAGAATCGTTAGTCTCGTCGATCAGAAGTACTTCCGTACCGAATCGCGTGGCGGCCTTGCAACTATTTACGCGCCATAGCAGCCACAAAGCTTATTTGGGTCTCGGACAAAAGAATAATCAATCTAAAGCTCAAATAGAATCTTTTAAGGTATGTAAGGGATAATAAGAGGTCGCCGGTATAGCTATGGCAAAGAAGTCGAACTAAAGCCTGAAAGGAGGCTTCTCATAAATTAGGCGAATGGGCGACAACGCGATTACAAAATTTTCTTCGGAAGTGGTCAAATTGCTAATAAATAGCTGTGTAGTGCTACTAAGCTTCTATTTTTATAAACTCATAAGTTAGTGTGGAGTTTGGGATGCTTCAAGTCTAAGTACCTATGACTTTTCTCGGCACGCAGGGTTTCTCGGCACGTAGGGAGGGACGTTAGACAGCCAGCTTCTACAATTAAGCATGCTACTATCACTTCTTCTTGATATTCAACTGGTTATGAGCCTCCTTTTTATGAGAATTGGATGATTAGCCTTAGTATGCTTCCGTCCTGGCTACGATAAGACCAGTCCAGCGCCTCATACTCCCAATCAGTCAGCCAAGCAGCGGAAGCGCACCTCCCAAAGACCACTATCCACATTACATCGCTCGATCAGACCCCCAGACAGCGAAAGCGCAGTCCCAATCGACCAGCATATACCAACGATGAACGCAACGTATTCCAGAGCCATCAGGGCCAGTCAGGGCCAGAGCAAGATGCCAGAGCCAGGTCAGAGCCAGAGTCAGGGTTTGCGGATGGATCAGAGAGTATAGAGTCAGGGGGAGCAGCGTCAGGAGGATGTTTGCCCATTCTAGAGATCTTAGGCTTTAGGAGGAGTGTCTCCCGGGTAAAGCTCAAGATAAGGAGATCATGGGATCTTTTTTGGGGTGTCACGGCCCTTCGGGTCCATGGCACAGGGGGAGTGTTGGATCCTAGATCACATGTGGCTGCCTAGTAGGCAGCCACGGTCTCTTGTCTATATAAGAACACCTAGACAGCCAGCTTTTACAATCAAGCATGCTGCTATCACTTATTCTTCTGATCTCCAACTGTTTCTCGGCACGCAGGGAGGGACGTTAGTGCAAAACCGCATAAATCAATAAGATTTCAAACATACATGGTAAGCAAGCTCGAGGGTAGCGAGTGAGGAAGCTCCCAGCCCTCGAGAGAAAATCGATCAAAATGAAACGATGAATGGCGCAGCTTGAGCGCCTCGTGAAGAACGCCGGTAATTCTATAGCGTCTTATCTGTGCTTGTACGTAATCCGTTTGCCCCTCGAGCTCCCGGCCGCCTGCCTCATCTTTCCGACCGCTCGAGGTAAGTTAGAGCATTGTGTTTGGCCTTCATACGGCACATATCAAGGAGCTCAGGTCAGGAACTCTCCACGTATGGTAGTACGGAAGGTCGAGCCCCGGTAAGCTGATGGTATGAATCGCAGCACCTCTGTTTCTAGCGCACATGGTATTTGCAGGAGTCTACTGCTGTAGTCATTTCTGACGTGAAGGGCGACAGGGACGAGTAGTCTCCTATCGCCTCGCAGAAGGACAGTCCCACGTCCGTAAGTCGAGGAAGTGCTCCGTATCCATTTCCGAGAGGTCCTGATCAGATTGAAATGTGGAGATCGAGTTTACCGAGCAGCAGAAACAACGCAGGTCCCGATGGATCGGTTTATGGGAACGCACAGAAGCGGGAGCTAGCTCGCATGTGCATCCGCCCCACCATTCTGAGCTTTCGCTGCAGCCTCGTCTCTTTTCTTCCTCAACAACAGCAAACAATTGTCAACCTCCACCACAAGTCCAGATTCGCGTCGCAGATTTTATATCGATTCAGTAAGGCCCAAATACCCCATTTCTGGAGTTTGGAGATCTGCGGAGTTGATTCGACGCCTCTGACGCGTTTGGCGCCAAGTCATGTTCACTTTCTCCGACATCTTTACAACTCTCCTTCACAACTAACGTCAAATTCCGTCACAGCCAAAGGCGTTGATCGATATTGTAAACCTCAGTAGCAGCAGAAGCACCGAGCTTCTGCACTGCCTCAACTCCGCAACAAAAACAAAACCAACCTCCCGAACGACATCAAACGCCCACTTCAGAATCACTGGAGAAATATCAGCTCCTCAACCAAAGTCAACCACCGCATTGTTTGAAAACGACTGATATTGGTCATTTACACGAGCACATACTATATACTCATATCGGAAGAACAAGGAAACCTGCAAGTAATATGGAAAAGGAGTCGCCAGATTTGTGCAAAGGACGAGGTTGGGTGCTGTTTGTGGAGAACGCCGTTTTTGGACTGTGTTAAAGTGCCCATTTCAAAGTCTTATTGGAGAAGTTGAACGCCGTTTCTGGATGGGGCCGAAATGCTGACCATAGAGGTTAGACAGCGGTCGCTTGTGACCAGATTTTGAAGTGGACTGTTCGACGAGGTAGCATCTGGCGTCACAGGTAGAATTGGGAGCACGAGGAATTGAAGCCAACGTCTGAATTGAATGATTCAAATGGCTCGATAAAGACATTCGAATTGAAACTTGGAGACAAATCTCAGATTAAAGATGAGTTGTACTGTACTGTATGTCCGTAACAGCGCTTGTAGGAATAATGGAACGCGTCGGCAGCAAAGCCTGAAGCATGTAGCAACGGCTGCTCTTGAGGGCTTATGCCCGGAGGCTCAACTTTAACGGGTTACCTTTGTGGGGTCCCAGCAGACTTCAGGGCAACGATCATGCCCATGCTGTTGTCTATCCACTGCAGAACTTGATCCAGCGCAATGACAGGCGGAGCGTTGGCCAGAGCTGGCCTACAGAGTGCCTCTTCCAGGGACCGTAAGGTGTCGATATCAATCACTCGGTGGGACCTGCCCTCCGCTTCTAAAGACTGGGTCAACTAGCTTGCCCTTGATTCTAGTTCAACCAGTCTCTCCTCTATTTCAAACTTTGCCTTGTGTATGTCTCGGAGCTCAGCTTCTACCGCGTCTCTCTGGGAATTCGTTCTTACTTGCAAGTATACGACTAGGCTTTCCAACTCCTTATGCCAATATCGGAGGCGCGCAGCTCGCAAATCGTCTCGCAGCGCTGCACGAAGCAAGCAGGCGTCTCGAACCGTTTCTTCTACTTTCTTGACAAGAATATGTGCGCGACGATGAACAGCGCAGTGCCGGATAGATTTGACGCGCTTGAAAAGGGCTGCCAGCGACTAGCCACGACTTAAAGTAATAGCTGTCGCAGAGACGAGATATTTTGAGAGCGTCTTCCACCACCCAGTCATTCGACCGCCTCGGGTGCATCTTAGCGATTGGCCTTCAAAAGGGACGGAAACCATTTTCCAGCGAAGTTATAGCAGCACTCTTCTAGCAGTCGTTGAGTTTGGGTAACGACCAAATGCTGAAGTCTGAAAGGAAAGTATGTGGGATTTATCGGTATGATGTCGCAATCGCGGGTTCGCTTCAGGCCCTTTTTGTCTTCTCTGTCTGCAAAGGTAGATCGTAGTCAGCGTTGACACTCCGAGAACGATTATTAGGGAGACTTGTGTCTATACCTTCGCGGAAGAGTTCCTTGGGCACAGCCTCCCCCACCCAACTGAAGTACGGGCTTTGTCATAGCTCGAGTAGGCTTTCTGATACGCCCCGATTATCTGTCAATGCGATGCTGTCTGACCGTCGTCTTTAAGGCAGTGGCATTTGGCACTGGAATACCGAGAGAAAGGAGGACGACTGATCGCACTCGTCGCATTCGAAGATGGTGGCTGGGGAGTTCAGGTGGTGAAGTGCTGTGGTAAGGTGTTCTCGTCATAAACCTCTTTCCGTTTTTGGCTTAGCGGCATTCCAAAATTCAACTGGGAGTGCCGCTAACCCAAAATCGCCTAGCGTCTGGGAACTTCTCGAAGGGTATTGTTTCCCACCGTTCCCACCATTTCCAGAAGATGCAACAACACGGAACATACGTAACATCATGGAAGAGGCCATTCAAAACCTGCTACGCCAAGCGGTCCGTTCACTCTGTGGAGGAAGTGATGGCAGCGATGACCAACTCAAGGAGGAAATTGCTAGCATCTCTAAAACTGGTAACTAATCAACAAAGCTATGCTTTACTTCCTTTGCTAACTCTATCACCGTCAATAAAATCCGACTTGACGCAGGAATAAAGGGAGACTTGGAATCAAAGGACTTTGTATTTGTACGCAAGTCCAATCGCATCAAATCTTCTGCTCGAAAAAGGAAATTTGATAATCTACAAGGTCTAGCAAGTCCTTGCAAGAGGAAACGGAAGTCGTCCAAGAAACATACCACTTCTGTCAACGAGGATACGACTGTCAAAACACGAGCTGCTATTGATAAGTCCCGGGCTGATGTGGATACGGAGGTCAGCACACCCTCTGCAGTCGATGGACCTGGCGTTGAGGTTGCTGTAGAGGATGCGGCGGTCGGCACACCAGCTGTTGTCGATGAGCCCGGCACCAATGCGGCTACAGAGGACACAGCGGGCGGTACACCCCCAGCGCACATCGAATCAGTCTCGAGTGAGGTTATGACAGATTCCTTGCGATCATCGGGTCAAAGCACTCCTCTGCGGCCTTGGACGTCTGGCTTTACAACAAACAACTCAAGCCCCGAATCATCCTCCACGACAGAAAATGCCCAAATAGCAGTCCAGCCAAAACCGCTACTCTCGTGCCCACTACCTACTATGGCAGACTTGTTAAACCCTGAGCATGCGAACGTAGTTGCAACGTCTGCGCTACTGGAGTGTGTAAATCAACATTATAAAATAGGACAATTCGGCGGCCGCACCGACAAGGTAACGAGCACGACGAACATGGCCAAGATTCGTGCATTTACAAAGGAGCTTGCTAGCCTGGAATATGAAGCTGCAGTCCATTCTATTGAGAAGAGAAACGCGATGCATGCGGCTAACGGCATACAAATCGGTAGTGACGAAAACGCCTACTGGGAAATAATCTTGAAAGGCGTCAAAGCCCTCGATCCCGCGACCTTGCCCAAGGGAGCACCTAAGGGACCCCTTGATGGTTTCAGCGCGGCGGAGAAGGTCGCGACAGAAAACTTTATGAAAAGCGCTAGCTTTGGAACGAGCCCAGAAAACCAGCGGCAGTGTCGCGGCTTATGGAAAACCTTGTTTGATATTCGGAAAGCAGGTGTCGAGATGATCACCTGTTACCGAACTGCTGAGTTCAACAAATACTGCAAAACGTACTCGAGAAGATCAGATATTTCTCTTGTTGACACCATTGTGTCTTGGGAAAAGGTTTACGGACCTCAAATAGCCCAGCTTGAGGGCCGAGTACTTGAACATCGCAAAGGGGATTTTTCGGGCAAGTCCCGTCTCATGCAAAAGCATGTCGCCGAGAGACTTCAGGTTGCCGAGTCCTCGTGGAATGACGCTTCCAATGAGTGGTACTCGAGTGACGAAGAAGCTGCTTTCAAGCTTGCGACGACAGTCAAAACTACTTCGTCTAAGAGTCTAGCAAGTCTTTTCAATGATCGTGCTAATACGCAACAGCATCCGAACAAAGCTATCTTTATGTCTCTTTTGCCAAACGGCGACAAGCGCCTCGATGTCTGTCCTACTATCCCAGTATTTCCAGGGGATTTCTTAGGCATCTACTCTGGGACCGTCCGATTCTCAGAGAACTCCAGCCTTTCACACGGCATCCCCGGACCCGAATCAAAACTTTGGTTAGACTACTCGCAGGTCACTGGAACCCTTACCCAAATGCAAGTTTCAAAGCCTGACGATGACGCGAATGTGCATCTGCGCTGGGAGGCTGTCAATGAACAGGATGAAACAGGCCCTTGCAAATCGTGGAGGGTCTTGGTCATAGCTAGTAAGGCTATCATGCCCTTTGAACCGCTTGTCCGTGCCGCTCCTCGAAACGAACAATACCTTTTACACCAGGCATTGGGATTCGCGAAGAGAGGTTTTATGAAAAGTACCTTGGTGACAAAGTTGAAGGCTTAACTTATGGAGGTGGTTAAGAGACTCTGATTTTGATTCATAAGTTGATACTTCAAAGCTCGGTTTGTCACACGAGCGGGACTTATTAGGTGTTGGTCAAATCAAAAGTTGATCTCACATGATCTTTTGGATAGCTTATTTGGATCTTGGTCAAGGTTGAGAAGCGCTCAGAGAAGAGCTATATAGCAATTGGTGGCATATCTTCATAGGCTATAGTTGGAGTTATTTTATACAGGGGTTATGTTTCGTAAGCATTTGGTGTAGGTCGCGAAGAATTGTACGGTCAAGTTCCGGCCGGTTTTGCACCCGTAAGTCAATCGGTCTCCTTTCATGTTCTCAGAGATGTCTTGTCTTTTTAAAAGAAAACAAACATATAAGACGGCTGCCATATCTCTTCCTGGACACTGCTGCCACCTCCTTATCCCAGCTGTAGTAACATTCGGGCATCCCCAATTCATGGAAGAACGGCTTTAGAAGGAGCCGCGGAGCACGGGCGCATAGATATGGTGCAGTTGCTCTTCAATGCAGGCGTTGAACTTGGTGGACCTCGCGATGCGCGCTACAGATATTTATTGACACTGGCGTCGCAGAATGGTCATAATACTGTCAAGAAACTTATTGAGAATCGTTATGAAGCGGAGGAAAATGAATAAGTTAGCTGTGTTCCAAGGTACTAGCTTTTACTTGTGGCTGTGCATCCCCGCCGTGATGTACTCCAAAGGTTCCGCTGATGGTCATCACAGAGCGGACTCAGTTCTTGCCGATTCTGCGGTCCTCAACTCCATATGTTGTATTTTACTTTTGAACTAAGTTACAGTACATTCTACAGTACAGTACAGTACAGTAGCTACAATTTCTGATATTTCGACCAGACCCGCCGCGGCGGTCAGAGGTCATTAAGCAGATGCGGATAAATGTTCGCCAAAAAAAAGGGCTCTGGAGCAGATTGTGGATCTGGTGGGGGAGGTTGTTGCATGCCATATGTGGACGCTTCTCAGACACGGCTTCGATGGTGTTGAGTAACTGGAGCGGTTTTGGACTCAACTCGGTCCTTTCGGGGCGCGAAGTTGGAGGAACCCAGAACCGCGCCATATTTGGCAGGCTGCGTGGCCTAGTACAGGCGCCAGTATTGCAAATCCAATTTGAGAGCCTAGGATGGCTACTTCCACGAGAAGACAAGTAAGTTACTGCGATCAATCGGGGGCCTGTGCTCTGAGGCTTTACAGGACTCTATTTCGGATCGGGAAAGGCGCACGGCACGGGCCGCCCCGTAGGCCATACCCAGTCGGCTGTCGGCCCTCCTCTTGCCGCGTTTCCCTGACTTTGGTAGAACAATTCATTTTCTGAATCTTTGGTCAACATAAGACTGCCAATAACTCTCGCATTATTTCCACTACGCATAGTTTGAGAGGTATTGTTTTTGACACCGTGTGTACTGTCTTTGCCGATGTCCTCCAACCTAGCCCTACTGAGGACATTTCTTGCCCTTTGTGCTCTGGAGTCTGGCTCCAACGTTCTAAATGCTTTTATCTTATATTTCTGAGTGGTAGCAGCGTATCAAGCATGAAACTTTTCTGTTTTCTACATATATTTACGTTGGCACTGTCAAAAGTATTCCCCGAGTTCAGATGACCATCACGGCCCTTCAAGACAGAATGGAATATGCGAGGAAATCTGAGCACAACCAACCAGGCTCACAAGCTCCTCCTTTCGTGGTGAGTTGTCCAAGAAAGCATGCTAGGGCAGTCAGAACATGTAAAAAGTGTGGATTGAAGTAACTCACCGACAGAAGTTCTTTAGCCGAACTCGATGCTGTCAACTGCAGAAACTTGCCTGCTTGATGAGACCACTTGTCGGCATGCTCCAGGGCGAGTCTTCCACGGAGGGGGCTGCCCCGCTCCATAAGTTGAAGCATTACGAAGCCTAGAGCTTCAGTGTCTTCATGCAGCCCGTGACTTCGAAGACCAATGTTGATGTAGCCTTCGGGATTGGCTTAGATGAAAGATTAGGAGGGCAAGCAATCCTTAGGCCAGGGACTTACCGATTTTGACATCTCCGCGAAGAGATAGGAGTATAGTAGAACATGTAATATCTCCATGCATCATGTCTCGGGCGGCGAGGAAATCAAGTCCCGTAAGCACCTACTTCTTAACATCAAAGTCTAAAGCGTTTCATTGGAACAACTCACCTGATGTACGATTGTCGCTATCTGAATCTCGTTCGGGGGGGTAGCAGATCCATTGAGATCCGTCAGAGAGACTGCCATGCATTCGGAAACGGTAAAGACCGCATTGTCACACACAAATATTTCATGATAGCTGAGGAAATTTTCATGTCGAACTTGACGAAGGTTTTGAACTTGATCATTGGGTTCCGATCCAGCTATGCACTTCACCGCGAAAAGCTCAAACGTGGCGGGTTTCTTGCACGCAACAACTACTGAGGCCCCCAATTCACGGCGGTATGCCTTGGTATAGTATTGCCATGGTGACGCTCTTCTCAGAGGCAAGGAGTCCAATGGTGATTCGGGTGCCTTAAGCTTTGGTGGAGGCGACAATTTCTTTGGTGTCAGTCTTGCTGAGATTCTTCTCGGTAACGGTCCCTCCCACATCTTCGAGAATCCCCCCATTAGACGAGGTTCTCGGACTATGATAAGATTACTCATGGAACAAAGAGCTGTCAGTGTCTTCGGGTCACTCGAACGAGCTATGAAAATATGCTAGAAGCTGATGAGTAATGATTGATTCACAGCGGCTTGATCAATACTCACATCAGAGAGCTCAAAAGGGGAAGCCGTAAATGAGCTTCTATGAAGTTGATCGCCTCCGCTGACCAACGTTCTGCGCCTGTTCGAGCTAGCGTCTCCTTAGACTCTGTCATCAGCTGTAACATCAATGTCCCTAAGGTACTCGGGTCTGCTGAAGTCTTTTCTCCATCTTCGGGAAGGGAGGTATGGTCTTAGTGGACATGGTCAGTGTCTGCTTCCTTGTTTGACGATCGTTCCCTTACCGATTTTGACCTCGCCTTTCTGAGAAAGACGAATATTCTGGAAATAAATGAGCTGATGGTTAAGTTCCCTTGACCAGATGAAGCGGATGCCAGCTAGCACCTGCTATAATCAGCACACGACATGGATAAAGGACGACATCCAACCTACCCGACTAATTATAAATGCTATCTCGGGCTCTGCAAGACGGATGGAATGCCGTAGTAGATCTTCTAGTGAGAAGTCTAGATACTCGTAGACTGCAAAAATTTCATTGTTGACATGATATAATTCATAAATGTCGACGAAACTTGGGTGTTGAAATTCAGGAAACCAAGAGCCCTTGCCGTATTGCTCGACAAGGAAAATCGATATTACTCGCACCTCAGTCCTGCCATTGCAAAGCACCAGGAAGAGGTCTGGTTTGAGTTCAACAAACGGTTCGTAGAATTTCCAGGGGCTGCAACTATAGCATGGAATTTTACTCCTTCCTGCTACCCAAAACGTCTTCCGGGGAACCTGGGAAATCGGGCGTGGGTGCGTAGACTCCATGATGCAGAGGAGGAGCGACGTTCTCGGGCGACTGTTGGTTGTGATATTGCGGACGATTTAACATCGGATGTCATTATTTGGGGTTTATCGATAGTGCTGTATCAAGACCGTTGGCGTGAGTAATTGAAATCTGAAGTTATCAATGTAGTGGACCTGGCTTGTAGGCACTTAGAGATGGATGGATATGAATGCCAAGAAGATTTAAAGCAGGTTGTGGCCACCAAGGCATGTTTTTGCGTCGCTCGAAAGGGCTGGTCGTGGAGAAAGCTGGATGGCGTCTGGAAGAGAT
The DNA here is from genome assembly GCA_020726505.1 of Leptodontidium sp. MPI-SDFR-AT-0119. Classification (NCBI taxonomy): domain Eukaryota; kingdom Fungi; phylum Ascomycota; class Leotiomycetes; order Helotiales; family Leptodontidiaceae; genus Leptodontidium; species Leptodontidium sp. MPI-SDFR-AT-0119. The sequence continues at coordinate 194,372 of JAHLEZ010000021.1, forward strand.
TAGATGTCGTTTGTAGAGAAGTTGAACGCTGTTTGTGAAGCAGTTGAACATCGTTCACGGTCGTGCGAGGAGGGAGCAATTTTGGCCTTGGATTAAAGTGCAAAAAAGGCTCCAAATACGCCTAAAATGGAGCCAAAATCCGAATCAACCAAAAGCAAGAACTGCTGCTCAGTCAAAAATGAAAGGTCGAGATATATCGGAGACAGGGATCTGTGCCCAGGTCTACAGGGTCAGAAATGGGCAATGTTCCGGTCCATTAATGACCCCTGTCTCATAACATCTCAACTTTGGCCATAGCTGCAGATTTGGGCTCGAGTTAATAGGCAGCATAACGCATTGTCATTTGTATCTTAATCACTCAATGCATTCCAGTCAATAGCTGGAGCGGCCAAAATCGTCCAAGGTTGATGACAACAGGAGGCTCAACGAGGAGGGCGTTGTGACGACGGGGCAATAAAGATGAGGTGGATCAAATTCATTTTATTGATGGTTGCTATCTCTGAATACTTAACGCATAGCGAGAAAACTAGACAGACTGCGTGGCCGTGATAGCTGGGTGAGAATAGCGTAGTAATAGGCTCTCGCATATTATCAACGATTTCTCCTTACCCAGCCTCAGTAGACATCGCGTCAGGTACATGTTTCACAAGCTGATTATTTACCTGGATACTGTTCTCAGGAACCAGAAGTATAGTGTTCGACCCATCCGCAATCGCGGCTTGGAAGCACGTTCTTGGGACCAACGGGTTGAGCGAGCTATCAAACGGCCGGATGTGCTTCCTCATGTAATTTTTCGCCACCCGCTCGACTTCGGACGGGTCAGAAGAGTCCACTAGAAGACTTCGATCGGTCCTCCAAACGTCTCGCTCGTAAATTTTGAACTCAATACGCACCATAGAAGATGGAGGAATTATCTGCAGCTGCCTGTCCGGATTCTGTTCGGATGGTTGGCCGTGAGCACTCGAATCGACGTCGTCGGTACGAATCAAATCCTGGTAGGAGTTGACGAGCGCTTCCAGGTCAGCCGCAGGCGAGCTGCTCTGCGGTGGATCCTCTGGTTGTTCAGAGGTGCGAGCGAGCCCATCCGCGATGTTTCTCTCACGATTAACGTGAGTACCTCGCCTTTGATTTCTCTGTGTTGGTTGTGAAGCGTCACCCCCCTCTCGTACATTATTGCCGGCTTCCACTGATGCTTGCCTCTCATGCAGTCTATTTCGCTCCCAAAGGTCTTGCGCCATCCTCTCCTGCGCCATCCTAGCCTCCTCTTGAGGGGTTGGGCGTCCTTGCCCCGATACACTCCTTCCCCCGCCCAAAGCACCCAGCCGCTCCTGTTGCAGATCTACATGAATTCCTCCGCCTGTATGTGGTGCAGGGTTCGAACGACGTTTTGTAGTAGTGTCGCTTGGTCGACCAAAAAATGTAAAATACACAGACCTGCGCACAAAGAACGATGTGACGCTCTCGCCATGCTCGTCTACTTCTGCGTGCAGGTTGGCGATAACAAGGGATTTGGCATCTCGTGCGTGAGCCTCTTCATCTGGGAACCCACATCGGACCCCTGCAGCGGCAGGATCATCGCTGACGAAGGCCGGACACGACTGCTCCAGCGTGAGGGGTGTGGCAGTTGCAAACAATCGTATGATCGTATCACGGTCCTCCGGACTAAATGCGGCGAAGATCAGGCCACTGGCCAGCTGGCCGTGTATCTTCGAGATAGTGTACGACTGCCTGTTTCTATGGTGAGCAAGTCACACCTGCTCGTCAGATAGGAGGCTCACCTCGGGGAAGTTCATACTGATCATTTTGTTCAGTGTGCTTATCCTCATCCCACCCCAAAGCCCGGGCAGATCTAGGAGATCATCGAATCCCGTATGGAGCTCTGGGTGTCGAAAGAGCCCGTTCAGACATCGCGTCTCACGTTTCGACAGATGACTCCACCACCTCCTTTCCGAATACAAATCTCGCTCTCGTCGGTACTGAGAGATCTTGCAGTAGATCTCGCCAGCAGTTGGCGGCTTCTCGTTCGAGTACTCCTCGATCAGGGCGGTCTTGAGTCCATAGTCGGCGTCTGCATGATGGTGTTAGTTCAGGGCAACGTCGACTCTGGTGAATGCACGTACCGGCGAGGTAGAGATCTACCGTCCACCATCTTTCTCTTGGGGTGAGGATCTCGCGCACGGCCTGAATGCGGTGCTTGGAATCCCGCAGGAAATTTAAGAGTTGGGTGGGGGCTATCATGATTATTCAGCAGCCTCTCAGCCGAGACGCTAGAGTCGTTCAGCGCCTGAGTAAGTTGAGACTGATCGATCACGGCTGGGATATGATTCCTCGTCACCCGATCACATTGCCCCTTCTCAAAACACTTCTTCAGTTTCTCGATATTCTTCCGGTCTAGTTCCCAAGGCTCGCCCCGTGGGAAATGTAGTGCCTCAAGCCTAATGCGGGCCGTGCCTCTATACTTCTCCCGGCCCTCAGTTGCCAGCCTCTCCTCCCGATCCGCGAACCTCGAGTGCGGCATCTTGTGTATAGCTGTTCACAACTCGAGATGGTCTAACGTCCCTCCCTACGTGCCGAGAAACCCTACGTGCCGAGAAAAAAATAAGGTACTTCAACTTTATTCATTCTTAACTCTATATTAGCTTATTAATTCAGAAAATAAAAAGATTAGTAGCATTACAGAGCTATTTATTATCAATTTGACACCTTCCGAAGAAAATTTTATTATCACATCGCCGCCCTTTCGCCTGATTTATAAGAAGCCTCCATTTAGGCTTTAGTACCAGTCCTCTACTACAGCTACACTAGCAAGCTCTTTTTATCCCTAACACGACTTAAAAGTTCTTATCTGAGCTTCAGATCCATATTTTTTCATCCGAGTCCCTCATAAGCTTTGTGGCTGCTGTGATACGCAAATAGTTGCAGGCCCGCCACGCGGTTCGGTACTTCTGATCGACGGAACTAACGATACTCGGCAGGGGGCTGACCCCGCACCTCGCCGCAGAGCCTCGGTAGTTTCACCGCAGTTCCGCTTAAATAATCAGTGGGGAAACTTGGGGCTTTTGACTTGAGGTGAGGACTTATTCTCAACAATAACAGGTCAGCAGTAGCATCGATCGCAATGCCTTATTCACACAGATCATCCTAGTAAGGTGTCAATGTACTTCGTCTGCAGAACCCTAAACTCTATATTCACAGCTTCATCTAGCACGCTGACCTGGATGCTGACAATAGAGGCAAGCAACGTCGCGAACGTTGCTGAAGTCCCTACCTTCCTCCCAACCTAAACACTCTCTTCGGCACCAAGTTACCCTACGAGCAGCGATATCGACATGCATTTCGCAGGTCTGTGTAGCGCCCATCGACGGGCATGTATTTGAGAAGACGACTGGCCCAAATGCCAGAAGCAACTGGCTTACGAGTTCAAATTCCTGGCCGCATCTCTTCGATATGGCGGTGCATAGCGTGCATGTACAGGAACACACATACACACAAACAGAAGTCACGATCTGTCGAGAGGTAGAGAACGGAACAAGTGGGAAGATAAAGAATCGAACTTGTAAAATCCAAGACCAGCACAGAATGGTGTCACAGTCGGAACAAGGAAGCTTTGATGAAGTAAATTAGCTAGAGACATGCTATCTTTGTTCCTCGATTGCAAGATCCTTACATTAGGTGATACTGTAGCAGAAATGAGATGCGATAAATTAACATGCGCCCGCTCAATACATCCGCGCCACTGGGGCCCTCCAAGGCGCAGGCTCCAGTTGTCGTTCTGGCTGTGGTTCTGGCTGTGGTCCTGGCTGTGGTTCTGGCTGTGTTCCTGGCTCTGCTTCCGGCTCCCGTGCCACTACCGCAGTACTTCTACGCCTGCGGATACGAGTGCCCTTGCCCTTTTTCACCCTCTTCGTACTACTCACCACTTCCACTTCCACTTCTGACTCTGTCTCTGCCTCACTTGCCTCTAGCTCTGCGTTCTTGCGCTTCCGACCACGTTTTCCCTTGCTTTTGACAGCGTCTTTCGCAGCACGCTTTGCTCGTGCTTCCTCGATGTCCTCAAAACTCATAACTTTCGCTTTCCCTAGAACTACCGACCTAGTCGATCTGCGAACTTTGGCTTCATTGTTTGCCTCCGTTAAGAATTGGTTTCGATTGTTGAGGAGGGCACATTCGGCAAACGATACTTGAGCGGCATTTGCAAGCTTCTGTACACGCTTTTGAAGGCGCTGTGTACTCGTGGCATCAAGTGTTTGAGTATCCTGTTTGATCTGGTTATATAGCGACATAAGACCCTCAGCTGATACAGGCGTCACAGGTGTTTGTACAGCTTCATCTTGTATATAAGCAGCCCCTTCTACTGCATCGGTTTCTGGACTGGTCGGTTGGGTAGGGGGCTTTGGTGTGAGTACTCTGTCCGGGTTATCTGGAAATAAGCCACATGCAGCCCACGCAGATGTGATGTTTCTCTTCGTGAACGCCTTCTCCCTCGCAAAGCTATACAAGGAGGTGAAATGTTCCTTGCCGACGGTGTTAGTACCTCCTTGAAACAGCCGTTCCACTCGTTCTCGATAGGCTGCCTTTAAAGGTGCAAAGGGTCCGACATCACAAGGCTGGAGCTTGTGTGAGGTATGAGAAGGTAGACGACATAAAATGATGTTGTTTTCTAGACAAAATTCCAGGATTTCAAGCGTCTCATGGGTCCCAAAGCCGTCACAAATCAGCACCCGTGGCTTCTGGTTAGCACGTTCTTTTGTCTGTGGGTCGAATACACGCTTGAGCCACTCAAAGCTGATCTTAGAGTCAGTGTATCCAGATTCGGAGCATGCATAGTGCCATCCAGGAGTAGGGAACGTAGTCCAGTTGCTACGATGGGTAACAGCTGGCCAGATGATCATTGGCAACAAAGACCTACCGTCTGCACTTATACATTCGATGGCAGTCACCATCGTCCGCTTGACACCGGCGCCTCTATAGTCTCGCGGGTCATCCTTACTGATTAGGACTTTGACAGAGCCGAGCATGCACAGCATAACTCCCGTCTCGTCCATGTTGTAGACATTCTCTGGCCGAATAGCTGGATCCTGCAATACCTTTCCGATCACATCGAACCAGTGTATAATCTTGTCGTATATGTTGTTCTCATGACGTTTCCAGTCTATCGCCCTGACTCTTCGTGATTTGAGTTCCGGGTGGCGCCTCACAAAGCCCTGAGCCCAATTCTTGCCAGGAGGGTTGACCGGTCTCTCGGTCGTCGAACGTTGGCGGGCAATGACAAAGGCCAGGGAAGGTACGAACTTGATCCGCACAGGGTTTCCGAGGTCAGATATTCCTTTCAGATACTTTTCGAGAGCTTTCTCTTCGGACGGAGTGAGGTATTGCTGGCTCTGCGCTTTCTGTTCTTTCGAGCGCCGCCCTTGCGCACGATGATGGAGGGTAGTGAGAGGCACTCCACTGCGTTTTGATCTGACCTACCTTCGATCATCCATTAGATGTCGAGTGTTCTAGCCTGAAGTCTTAGACTGGCATTTATCAAGCTGGTATCAAGATATGGCGAGATGTAGAACGTAACTCACCGGCGGGACTGCGAGGTGAAGCCGTTCCACCATCATCCATCTATCCCATCCCATTCTGGCATCGGCACCACGACGTCATGCACGACCGTGCCAGTGAAGTCCTTGCAGAAGAGCTTGTGCCGGGTGAGTCTCGAACATACGATGCCAGTCCCCAGATTTCTTTACCCTCCCTTTCAGCAACGAAAACCTGTTATGATCAATCGAGATTGGCTTCGAATATCTTTGCTACTCATGACCTCTACCATTCCTCCGTTGATCATGGGACCGGTCTTGCGCGCTTCCAGTGATGTACGACGATGCTATTGCCGCGAGGCTGCCGCCAAGCTGAGTGCGCCAGCCGCAACCTGAGCTGAAGTCTTCCACCTTTGCATCTGTGTCAACTCGACGGCTTAACTACTACCGAGAACTCTTCCTCCTGCGATCCTCGACTCATCGACTCGAAGCCAGTTGAAAAATGCGTCTGCTGCAGTGCGACAACGATGGCGACTTCAGCCTGACCGAGTTCGCTGAGAATGACATACCGAAATATGCAATACTTTCACACAGATGGGGAGCGGGGGAGGTCACATATCACGATCTGTTAGACGGCACAGGCAAGAGCAAGGCTGGCTATGGAAAGATACAGTTCTGCGGAGAACAGGCGAGGCGTGACGGCTTACAATACTTCTGGGTGGACACCTGTTGTATCGATAAATCTAATGCCGTGGAGTATCAACACGCGATCAACTCGATGTTTCGCTGGTACCGGGATGCGACCAAGTGCTACGTTTACCTGCCAGATGTTTCGCGACCTCGCTCTGTTCTGGCCGACAATACCAACGAATCTTGGGAATCGTCATTTCGAAAAAGCGAATGGTTCAGACGAGGCTGGACTCTACAAGAGCTTATTGCACCGGCATCAGTCGACTTCTTCTGCAAAGATCGGGAGCTATTAGGCAATAAGGTCTCCTTAGAACGGCACATCTGCGAAGTAACAGGTATTCCAGCTAGAGCCCTTCGAGGAAGCCGTTTGTCTGACTTCACGGTTGCTGAGCGAATGTCGTGGACAGAATGTCGTGAGACGACCTATAAAGAAGACAAGGCATATTCACTGCTAGGAATTTTTGACGTTTACATGCCACTCATCTACGGTGAGGGGAAGGACAGGGCGTTGGCGCGACTTCGAGAGGAGATTGACAAGGCCTCGAGAGGTATATCTTGCTCTTCTGTCATCAAATGAAAGAAGCTGCTAACTCTATCAGGATCTAACCGCGAGGACTTCTCAGTCACCTTCAGCCTCTCCGATGCTTTCGACGTCGAACACTTCGTGGCCCGGGAAGATGAGCTCTCGAGAATACACAAGGCACTCAGAGGCGATGGGTCCCGGCGGGCAGTTGTTCTACACGGTCTAGGCGGAATTGGCAAGACACAACTTAGTATTGCATATATGAAGCGGCATAAGGATGATTACTCGGCAATATTCTGGCTCAACATCAAAGACGAGGATTCTGTGAAGCAGAGCTTTGCTAAGCTGGCTAAGCAAATATCAAGAGAACACCCGTCGGCCATCCCGGTTAGTAGTCAAGAAACGAAGCAAAACCTGGATGAAGTTGTTGAGTCTGTTAAGGCGTGGCTGAGTCTGCCTAACAATACACGATGGCTGATGATCTACGACAACTACGATACTCCTAAACTATGTAGTAGGATGGATCCTGCGGCTGTGGATATCAGAAAGTTCCTTCCCGATTCATACCAAGGGTCAGTTATTATTACAACGCGGTCATCGGAGGTCAGAATTGGTCATCTTATTCAGGTTCGGAAGCTTAGCAATATACGTGATAGCCTTGAGATTTTGTCAACGGTGTCGCGACGACAAGAGCTGAAAACAGGTGAGACGTTTTAGATTTAACATCCATTATCTAATACTTTAAACCAGATCCCGATGCTGTGAAGCTTGCAGAGGAATTGGATGGCCTTCCCCTCGCATTGGCTACAGCTGGAGCATATCTTGATCAAACACCAAGGAGTTTCTCAGACTATCTTCGTCTGTACAAGGAGTCATGGGCAAGGCTTAAGGAGACAAGCCCTGAGCTAAGCTCGTACGAAGACCGCACCCTTTACTCGACATGGTAAATCTCTTTCGACAATATCAAAAAGCGGAACCCCCTCTCGGCAGATCTACTTCGCCTATGGGCGTATTTTGACAATCAGGATCTGTGGTTTGAGCTTCTTCGACATGGCGATTCTGAGGATCCCGAATGGATACGAGAGCTCACTAAAGACGAGGTAAGCTTTGACGGTGCGGTGCGGGTTTTGAGTAACCATGGGCTAGTGGAGGTAGCAACGTCTTCACAAGAATCGACCGAGTCTAAAGGGTATAGCATTCATGGATGTGTTCACTCCTGGACCATTCATGCTCTGAACCAAGAATGGGATTACGATTTAGCTAGGCTAGCTGTAAAGTTTGTGGGAGCACATGTCCCTGGAGAGAAGGATAGTCAGCTATGGATGATGCAACGTCGACTTCTCCAGCATGCAGCGAGATGCTCATATATGTTTTCAAACAGCCTGGTAGTAGACGATGAGCTAGCAGATGATTGCCACAACCTAGGATACCTCTACGCCGACCAAGGCAAGCTGGACGAGGCCGAGCAGATGTACCAGCGGGCGCTGCAAGGCTACGAGAAGGCATGGGGTCCGGAGCACACGTCGACGCTCTCCACGGTCAACAACCTGGGGAGCCTCTACGCCGGCCAAGGTAAGCTGGTTAAGGCCGAGCAGATGTACCAGCGGGCGCTCGAAGGCTACGAGAAGGCATGGGATCCGGACCACACGTCGACGCTCGACACGGTCAACAACCTGGCAGCCCTCTACGCCGACCAAGGCAAGCTGGTCGAGGCCGAGCGCATGTACCAGCGGGCGCTCGAAGGCTACGAGAAGGCATGGGGTCCGGAGCACACGTCGACGCTCAGGACGGTCAACAACCTAGGGAACCTCTACGCCAACCAAGGCAAGCTGGTCGAAGCCGAGCGGATGTACCAGCGGGCGCTGCAAGGCAAGGAGAAGGCATGGGGTCCGGACCACACGTCGACGCTCGACACGGTTAACAACCTAGGTCTCCTCTACGCCAACCAAGGCAAGCTGGTCGAGGCCGAGCAGATGTACCAGCGGGCGCTCGAAGGCAAGGAGAAGGCATGGGGTCCGGAGCACACGTCGACGCTCGACACGGTCAACAACCTGGCAGCCCTCTACGCCAACCAAGGCAAGCTAGTCGAGGCCGAGCGGATGTACCAGCGGGCGCTGCAAGGCAAGGAGAAGGCATGGGGTCCGGACCACACGTCGACGCTCGACACGGTCAACAACCTAGGGAACCTCTACGCCAACCAAGGTAAGCTGGTCGAGGCCGAGCAGATGTACCAGCGGGCGCTCGAAGGCTACGAGAAGGCATGGGGTCCGGAGCACACGTCGACGCTCTCCACGGTCAACAACCTGGGGAGCCTCTACGCCGGCCAAGGTAAGCTGGTTAAGGCCGAGCAGATGTACCAGCGGGCGCTCGAAGGCTACGAGAAGGCATGGGATCCGGACCACACGTCGACGCTCGACACGGTCAACAACCTGGCAGCCCTCTACGCCAACCAAGGCAAGCTGGTCGAGGCCGAGCGCATGTACCAGCGGGCGCTCGAAGGCTACGAGAAGGCATGGGGTCCGGAGCACACGTCGACGCTCAGGACGGTCAACAACCTGGGTCTCCTCTACGCCGACCAAGGTAAGCTGGTCCAGGCCGAGCGCATGTTCCAGCGGGCACTACAAAGCTACGAAAAGGCGTCCGGCCCTAAGCATACAACAACACTCAATGCGGTCAACTGCTTGGGTGTTATCATCAAGCGACGGTGTTATGCGGCTACTAAGCTCTCAGCCAGTATCATTGTGCTTATAAACGTCAAGCAATTAGCCGGTCTTTGTATCAAGTTTCAATCCGCAAGACGTGTGCTATTGGGTAGTATTGGGCGAGTGTACGCCTGGATCGGAGACGATATAAAGTCTACAGCTGCCTTTGCGCATCAATTGGCTCTAACTTCCCCTGCTTACAATGCCGATTGCGATAGTTGTGATACTAATCTAACTGTCAATACCAGTCGACTCGTTTGTAGGGTATGTGAAGAGAGTGATCTATGTAGAAGCTGTTTTGATAAATTAGAATGCAATGGACTCGGAGAGGTTTCTTCTTCATGTCAAGGCCACAAGTTCCTCGATTTGGGCGGTGTTGGTATAGGAAAATCTCCTTTAACCAATGATGCGACATATCGCGCATCAGTCGAGGAGTGGTTGAAGGGTATAGCACTATAGAGAGTAACCTTGCAAGCACGCAAATCCTGCATGGCTGAACAGGACGGTGAATATGGAAACAGAAGTGCTGGAAGGGCTTCATTTCGCCATTCCGTCGAACAGGCCCAGCGACTTTACTAATCAAAGCTTCTGTCCCCACCAGGTGTCCCTTCTAGCCGAGAATCGCTAGTTCCGTCGATCGGACGTACCGAACCGCGTGGCGGGCCTGCAATTATTGCACGCCACAACAGCCACAAAGCTTATAAGGGTCTCGGACAAAAAAATATGGATCTAGATCTTAGATAAGAAGTTTTACGACATGTAAGGGACAATAAGAGCTTGCTAGGGTAGCTGTGGTTGAGGGCTCGGACTAAGGCCTGAATAGTGGCTTTATATTAATCAGGCGAAAGGGCGACGATCCGAATGTAAAATTTTATTCGGAAGGGGTCAAATTGCTATTAAATAGCTATATAATGCTTCTAATATTTTATTTGTGTAGACTTACAAGCTGGTGTGGAGTTGAGAATGCGTAAAGTCAAGGTACCTGATGATTTTCTCGGCACGCAGGGTTTCTCGGCACGCAGGGAGGGACGTTAGTTTTGATCGTTAAAGTGAATTCTAGGTAAGGTAGGGTAGGTACAGTACTGTACTGTAGTTCAAAAGTAAAATAAAACATATGGAAGTTGAGGACCGCAGAATCGGCAAGAACTGGGTCCGCTCTGTGATGACCATCAGCGGAACCTTTGGAGTACATACGGGCGGGGATGCACAGCCACAAGTAAAAGCTAGTACCTTGGAACACAGCTAACTTATTCATTTCCCTCCGCTTCATAACGATTCTCAATAAGCTTCTTGACAGTATTATGACTATTCTGCGACGCCAGTGTCAATAAATATCTGTAGCGCGCATCGCGAGGTCCACCAAGTTCAACGCCTGCATTGAAGAGCGACTGCACCATATCTATGCGCCCGTGCTCCGCGGCTCCTTCTAAAGCCGTTCTTCCATGAATTGGGGATGCCCGAATGTTACTACAGCTGGGATAAGGAGGTGGCAGCAGTGTCCAGGAAGAGATATGGCAGCCGTCTTATATGTTTGTTAAAACCGGCCGGAACTTGACCGTACAATTCTTCGCGACCTACACCAAATGCTTACGAAACATAACTGTCACGGAACGAGTGCAAGTACGTGGACAATTGCGACTTGGTTGAATTGATTGATTAACTTAGATGATGTTTGTCACATGAGCAGAGGAGAGGGCTGGGAAATTTGATGGGAGCCATTTCCTGTTGCAGGTCCCAAGACCATCCAAAAACTGGTGCGACTAAGCTCCCATAGTCCAAAAACTGCTGCTGTCCGGACGAAGCTCACGCAGTCCAAAAACGCTGCCCTCGCTCGTATGCAGGCTCGTCTCGCAGATGCGAAGAGACGCATGTTTCTTGGTCATCACACCTGTTCTGTTATTCGTTTTGCCTTCGACCTCTCCCCACGATCGACCTCGATGGACATCCATCCTCTCATCTCCGAACCTCTAAGTCCTCACATCATATCAACATGGGTTCACAGACCCGACCCCGTACGATTGTCAATATCCTTGAGGCACAAGCCGGGGCGACGTCTCACCCAGCTCCCGAGAGTTCTGACAAACAGCCTAGACGGTCCAACAACTCTAGCTTCAGCACAGCCTCAGAGAGTCCTACGAGCAAGCCGAGCAAGAAAAGACGTCGATCTCCAGAGGATAACGAGCTGCCTACATCTAATGTTGAGTTAGGTAATCCCAAGCAAGCTGGGATCGGTGGACAGACGACCTGGAAAACGCGAAATGAGTCGCCGTGGGAGAGCTATGAAAAGATTCTGGAACTCAACCTCGACGGTGCCGTTACCGTAGCACAACTGAGGGCTCCGCACGCTGGACTGGTTGCCATCAGAGTATTTTCCTCTGCGGATGCAGAGAAGGCGCTCTACAGGCACCAACATGTCAAGCACGATCACATAGTTTCCGTTCTTGATGCCTTCACAACGGAGGCATCTCTCTACATCGTCCTTGAGCACCTGCCGATCTCTCTTGAGCAGATCGTGGAAGGTGCCAAGTATCCTACTGAGTTGCAGCTAGCAGCTATTCTCAAACAGGTAAGAGATGGCTACCACTGGCATAGAACGCTTGCTGACTCGGAGCACCCAAGGTCCTCAGTGGTTTGGTTTATCTCGAAGGTGAGGGATTTGAACATGGATCGCTCAAGTGCTCGTGTATTCTTCTCAACACCCAGGGCAATATCAAAATTGGTTAGTTCCACGATGGTTCCGTGGGATTCTCTATTGACCAGTACAGCCAACCAGCAATGCTTTGAAAGCGTACGAGGAGGTGGGGAGCCTCGGGATGTGAGGGCGCTCAGTCCAATCATGATGGAACTAATGCAGGAATATATCAAAGACGACGGTGCAGTCGGCGTGGACAATTTGGTTCGTTGGCCCTCTGATTGCGACGCCGTCACTTTCCTTTCACACACGACATCGGCCATGTCTGCACGCGAATTACAAAATGTACGTGGTTCACTTCTCTGAATGATGAGATGCTGACATTTCTCAGCACGCGTTGATGATACGTCGTACCCGGAAAGAAGATCTGATGGGCTTGATATTTTTGCTCCTCCTTCGTTGTGATCTGGCTGGTCTAGGAGCTCATTCAGATACAGATATTGGATTGGATCCCATTCCTGGGTCTTTAGTTGGCCCTTGTCCTCCTTTCTCGCATCCTCTTGACTGGGTCGTCATTTCTGGCACAATCGTGCTGGTTGAGCAGCCTCCAATCTTGGCTGCCACACCTGCTCCACTACCCGTTTTGTGCTGCCCTTCTATATGCTCCCAGGTTGACATCTTTTCGCCTTGCCTATGCCAAAACAACCTTTGGTGGGCTCATCCACTTTCTCGTCTCTTCCTCCACTTCTTTCCTCCCTTACTTTCTGACTCTTCACCTATCTTCACTCCCTTCCAGAGATTCACTCCTTCTCGAACCATCTCTCCCTTCACATCCATTACTCTATCTTCTCATAGAAGCCGTTTACATATATGCGATATGTGTCAGCGGCATCTTTGCTGCGTTCTTCCTGATCACCTTTCGTTCACGTTTTGTGCAATTCGTCGAATATGTCAATCTCTTGATGTTCAAATACGTGATAATCCCGCAGATCCTCCGCCGTCATTCATCATTTGGCCCATGGACTCTGGCGGGCATCATCGTAAACACCACGTACATCTCTGCGAACGTCTACTGTCTTGAGTTCTGGAAGATGACGGCTACAGAGGTTGGCCTTCGCGCCGCGAACCTCGCTTTGATCAACATGATGCCGCTCTATCTTGGGCCCCACCTTAGTTTCCTTGCAGATCTCTTTGGTATGTCCCTAAAGTCATTCCGAATGGTCCATCGTTCGGCAGGTATAGTATCGTTCGTCCTCGTGCTTCTCCACATCTTCGCCGTGATCGCTGGTGGCATCGGAGACTTCTCTTTAAGGGTGCCCGAGAATCTCTATGGAGTAGTTGTTAGTCTCCCGATTCCTTCACGATCACAATGCTAACCTCGAATACCCTGCAGGGCGGGTCGGCTTTGCCTCTCTTGATCCTCCTCTCGATCCCAACCCTCCGCAAACCGTCGTACGAGCTTTTCCTCCGCATACATCAAGCCTTAGCGGTGCTGTTGACGTGCGCCACGATACGACATCTCTCGTCGATATCTCACTTCCGATGGCTCTACGTTTACATCTTTGTGGGAATAGTCTCTGCGTTGCTTGTCTTTCAATGTGGCTGCGTGGTCTTTCGGAATCAGACCTGGGGACGCGAGTTTGCTCGAGCCTACATCACTCGCTTTAATGACACAGTCCGGGTCCGGATCACGGTGTCGCGGCCAGTCGAGGTCAAAGCAGGTCAGTATATCAACTTGTGGATCCCCTCCATCAGCTGGTATATCTTCCAGAGCCATCCCTTTGTGGTGACCAACTGGGCCGAGGGCAAGCAAGGCACGTTGGAACTCTTCATCCAGCCACGGGGAGGCTTGACCCGCGAGCTCTTTAGTCACGGAACGCTTGATACGCGTGACGCCGTACCTCGCCGAGCGTTTTTTAGCGGACCGCACGGCATCAGCATACCAGTCGTGGAGTATGAGACCATTCTCATGGTCGCGACGGGCTTCGGTATTGCTGCGCAGCTACCATACCTCCGTAAGCTCATCCACGGCTATCAGACCTGCAAAACTCGCACGCGCCGAGTTCATTTGGTGTGGCAGCTTCAGAGCCTCGGTAAACTCCTTCCGATGTTGTATGACTACATACAGCTAACAGCCGCAGACATTGGCCTGGCTGCGGAGTCACTGTTGAATGATGCCTTAGATGAAGATACGCTAGACAACAGCTATGTAAGTAATGCAGTGCATCGTGTCGCCGTTTCAACTCATCTTGGGATAGATCCTCTGTATCTCGATATACGTTGAATCAGAAGGTGTTGCCAAGGTGCCCTTCGGCCAGCGTGCAACGATCTATCCAGGGACGGCTGACCTTGAAGGCATCCTTCAAGATGAGGTAACTGGGAAGTATATCCAAAGGCTGCAGACAGTATCAGAAGAGAGGGGCAAGATACTTATGATGGGTAGAAAACCATCCTGTACTCTCAGAGCTGCAAAGGTACTGATGCATAGTAGTGTCCGGAAGTGGCGCGCTTAGGGACCATCTGCGAGCTCTTGTCCGTCCACACTTGAATGATGGAGTACGACTGCAGGAATTAGAATTTCAACCGAGTAACGATAGCACTCGTGGTTGGAATTTCTGTTGGTTGAGACTTAAGCCAAGACCTACATAGCTCAGAATAGATAGATCTAATAAATATATTGCAAGTTGTTAGAGACCATCAGGGAGAGAAGTTGCTTTGTCGTCGCCCAAACAGTTGACATTAAATGTCCATTCGTTTATTCATGGTCGAGTTTTGACTCCTGTGCATCGCCGGTTACCCGAAGAAAGCACTGTGTTTCGAGACGAGAGACTTGTAGAGGTGGGAGGGATATATGGAGACGATGGTAGTTGAAAATGAGCAGTGCAGAGTAGTGGAGTTCGAAAACAAGGGAAATAACCTGGGCATTATTGGAAGGGAACGTTTCGCGAGCTGTGACGGGACTTTTGTCATGGGGTGGACCCGTGTGATGGGAAGGTTCTGCGTACTGAGTGATCAACTGCCTTGACTCGTAACTTTGAAAGATGTAAGAAGATGCTCGGGAAGGGAGGTAGCGGGCTCGGTGCAAAATGCAGGTGAATGTCATTCGGGACCTCTCCTTCCTCATTGCTTCCCTATATCATCCCGCGCATCAGAGCCCATGACGGCTGCCGAAGAAAATTAGTTTGGATTGGGAGGGAAGGCGGAGGGAGTTGAAGGACTTGAAGCAGGGAACGAGAAGCAATGAGGAAATCACTGAAATAGGCTACTATGCATCAATTTTGCGGCAGCAAGAACTGCAGGTACAATTGTCTACATATGCGGCTGCTTTCCATTTTTCGGACCTTCTTGATCTTCTATCCATTCACAGGTTGTCCAACTACCTTCCTGGTTTTTCTTCTTTGGCAATTTCCCTCCTCTCGTTCTTTTTGGAACTGCTGTTCTCGATGTCTTCAGGTAGCAAGTTCTTCGGGAGGGGATAGGCGGTTTGCTAAACCAATATTAGCACTGTCGAGTATCCCACCACTCGACTTACTATTTCTCTGAATGATGACTGTTGTGATACATAGCCCTTGGATTTATAAGTCGTATATTTGCCATGCTTCCATATGAGCAGTGCTACCTCGACACCTTCAAATTCCCCTAATTCGTAAGCCTTATTAATCAACGTGTTTTCCCTCCTCTTGAGTCCCTCATTCTCTCTTTTTTTCCTTCTCCTCTGTTCGTTGAGTTTGACGTCTGTGTTATCCATAGAAGTCCAGGTGTTCTGTTCAATTCCGCTTGCACATCAACTAGACAAAGGCTGTCTTTTGGTGATGATCCTGAACTTATAGCCCTGTCACCCATCGAGGAGCCTGAAAGGGTCCCCTTCATACCAAGGCGATGAGCTAAAATTAAACATACCTCTTTCGAAATGGCCATCATCATCAAAGACCACCTAACTGACCCACCCCTCAAAGTAGAAGGCGATGTGGGGTGGGATTGCGAAGAGCGCAACCATCAAGAAGTAGATGGGGATGACCAATGACACACTCGTGGTCATCATGGTGAATCCGTTTGGATTCTGATGACCAGTATACGAATTTGTCTTCTATAGTTTGCATTATGGTCACCGTGCCGTAATACTTACGATGATGGAGGCATGTCACTTGTCTGTTCGACAGTGATCACATTCTCAAAATTCGAAGGTGACAAGCACTGCATACAGTTATCACAAGTCGCGAAGAACCATAGAACTCAAGATTATGGGATGCCCAAGATAGTCTGCGGCTTCCCATCTCCTAAACATGTCTTCATAGAAATATATGGTAGTAGTGTATATGCCAAGAGCAGACTTGACCCTATTTATAACGCCATCCTCGGTGAGTAGTGACTGCCGCAAGTGCCACTATCCATTTGAGATCCCCCTCCCTCCAGTCACAATCTAAGAGCGGATGCTGTGAGTGTCAGCAACGAGTTTTTAGACGATTAGCCCTACTCACAGACAAGAGCTGTTCAAGCGACGTCGCTGACGTGGTCATCGCTAGAAAGCTAACCGCTTTACCATCAGAAGGCCAGTATCTGAAGTCCTCCAAGCCCATAGACCCACTGCTACTGAGGTATTTTTGCATGAGTTCCATGGTTACATACCCTAAAGCCTTCAGGTCTTGTATAGGGGTGATCTCCTTGCAGGACTCATGACTTGCTATTCAATGCGTCAGCACAGATTCGGTACATCCATTTCCGACTTACTCATTTTCACAGTACCATCAGCGTCGAGAAGGATATTTGAGCAATTGTAGGGACCCGGTTCTAAGCCGTTCGCCGCAAGATACGCGAGACCATCAAGGATCTCCATCAGTTAGCAACGGAATCACAGACCAAATAATGATACTCACCTGTCCTACTATAGCCGCCAGCTGAAGCTCGGTAAGGAAAGGGGGGGAGCATGCAATATGTGCAAGGGAGATGGGCTCATAGCCAAAAACGGCAAAGTAAGAGTCTTCGAGGCTGAAACATTCCAGCATTTGATGCAAGTTTCTGTGGCCAAGTGACTGTAGCATGCGGACCTCGTCAGCACCCTGAAAGCGCTTCATCGTAAAGAGATCATGAGTGGCCCTTCGGGAAACAACGATGACAAAGCTACCGAGCCCGAGCTCGAAGACTTGTTTGTAATGATCCCACGGTGACTCCAATATCATCTTGGGCGTCCCGATGGCTTCAGCAGTCGGTACCAGTGCCTGGCTGTGTGGTACAGGTTTGGCTATGACGGTTGGAGTTGCAGGTGTGTTACCTTTAGAACAGTTCGTTCCATGGTGCGTCTCTGAAGGTGACACTCTCCTCTTCTTCGAGCTTGGTATCACCTCGTGCAACGGTAACGAGCGCTCAGGTGTATGTTTTTGCAGTAATATTTCAATCTTAAGTACAAGATCTATGTCAATCTTTGTGCTGCGATCTAGGACGGTGGAAGCCATACTGAACAGATATCAAGAGGAATGATTGTTGTGAGAGGATAGACAACCCAAAGTATTTGTGGGTTGTCTTGATAAGTCAGCAGTCAGCAGCTTAACCAAGGTGATTCAACTACCGGTGGTCATAAGCGGGTGGGAGCCATCAATTTCTGGAGGCATCAATTTGGCATCCATTAATTTGGCATCCATCAATTTGGCATCCATCAACTTTGGCATCCATCAATTTGGCAGCCCTCAACTTTGGAAAGCATTTTAGGATCCATCAGTTTTTGGTGGGATCAATTCTGGGATCCATCAACTTTGGGAGCCATTACCATCGGTTTTCGGAAGCGTCCATTTTAGGCCACTGATTGAAGACTAGGTGATGTACCTGACAGGGTGCTTTCGCAAAGATCGATGTCGCCGGTTAGAGGTGCGACACCATATCGAACTCCTGACTAATCAGCCGAACGCAGTTGGTCTTTCCGCAAGGCTTTCAACTGGCGTGTCTCGATGGACAACGCAGTATTCACGCTGCGCGGAAGTTCCTCCTCGGTGGACGGTCCATCTCTATACATCCGGTGAGCAGCTTGCTCTCTGCCTGGAATGAAAGCTGATCTCCGCTAGATATCAACGAGGACCTGAAAAACATGTCTCAACGAGCAGCATTTCACCGAAGACTGCTTGTGAATTGAGCTCTCGGAACGCCGACAACGACCACCTCCTCCACCACCGCAGCCTCCTAACTATACGGGAAAATATCCAGCCTTTGTCTGCGACTCCTGCATATGCACGACGAACTACAACCTGCACGCAGCATGCGCGTTTAGGCTCACCTTAGACCCTCGCCCTCACGCCCGCCCGACATCTTCTCCTATTGATATGGCTGGGATTGGAAACCGTCAATTTGAATTGTATTGGAGAACGCAAGTGCTACAACTCTTCACATTAGTAGTCACGAAGTTAGTAACTCAACAATACCTCAGCAAAGCTTTTGCACATCCTAGCGGTGCCATATTCTTCTTCAACTTCTGCATCAAATTTGGAGAGTCCGTAACCCTCGCGGAGGCACACACGCTTCGATTCATTGCAGAGCATACCTCCATTCCCGTACCCAAAGTACACCATGCTTTCGCACACCGCGGCAAAACCTATATACTTATGGAAAGGATTCGTGGCGAGACTATGGCAAAGAGATGGCGTTCGCTATCGAACATGTCGAAGGCATCAATTTTCAACCAACTCAAGCAAATGTCATTCGTACGAGTCAATGGCTGGCACAAAACTTATGTTGGTACTAAAGTCCAGTTGGTGCCATGAAATTATTAATACAAATAATTTGCTGGTGCTAAAGAACTTTTGTACCAAGAAATGGTTAGTGCAAACGGATAGGTGGCACAAATAGAGCATTAGTACCATCAAAGTACTGGTGCCATTGTATTTCTAGTACAAACAAGCTGTAAGTACTAACGGTTTATTAGTACTACCATATTGTAGGTACAAACAGTTTGTTGGCACCATAAACCGAATGGTACTAGTAAGTGATTGGTGCATACAAGTTGTTGGTACAAGTGGTCTGGCCCTCAGTGTCTAGATGGTCCTATACCACCTAAGGCTACTCGTGCATCTTACAACTAGCTCACGTGTTCTAGGGCGGCTTGGCTTACTTACGCTCAACGTGGAGAGGATGATCGGGCACAAACTTCTGATGAGAGATGGCACGCGTGTTCACTGCAGGCTATAGTTCAGGGACAGTTCTAGGTTAAATTTTGATAGAAATAAACAGTATAAAATCTATAAGAACCTCACTCGATCCTAGATTCCGTCTGCAACTCCGCTTCAGACAAAAGCTGAGAAATAGAAGCCTCCAGCTCTTCGTTTATGTGAATGTCCCTTTCCGGGATTAGAAGTAATATGTGAGCCCGATTGGCGATCGCCGCTTCGTAACACACTTGTGGGGTCAGAATATTCAAGTCGGTATCATAAACCCTTATTCGATCCGCTTTCCTCATATACTTCATGGCTATTCGCTCAACTTCGGATGGATCAGACGAATCAACGTGAAGGGTTTGGGCGGTCCTCCAAACGCCTCGTTCCCGAATCTTGAACGTGATCCAGGAGTCCGACTTCTCCTGAGCTAGCGGAGTTGAATCCTGCAAAAGTGAGCCTGCCGAAATAGATAATCGGGAGTAGGATCTTACCTGGTGCTTTCTAGCTCTTGGTGTGGTACGATGCTGTTGAGCTGGTGCAGGATGTTCGTCTGAACCTATTGACTTCTCCCGTTCTAACCTCTCTTGGTTTCGCCTACCTTGTCGCTGTCTCGCCTCTTTCTGTAAATCTAGTTCCGGTTCTTGGCCTGATTGCAAATTCAAGCCTGTAGTCCCCTGGCCCCCATCATCACCTGTCTGAGCTTGTTGACGTTGATGTGCTTGGCGTAATACAGCGGCAACTCTCTCCATATCAAATTGCGTGCGACGCTTTCGCTCTTTCTCGAGTTGTTCTTGCTCCAGCCTCTCTTGTTGCAGCCTCTCTTCCTCCTGCCTCTCTTGGTCCAATCTCTCTTGTTCCAGTCTCTCTTCCTCCTGCCTCTCCTGTTCTAGTCGCACTTGCTCCAATCGCTCTTGCTCCAGTCTCTCCTGTTCCAGTCTCTCCTGTTCTAGTCGCTCTTGCTCCAATCGCTCTTGCTCCAGTCTCTCCTGTTCCAGTCTCTCCTGTTCTAGTCGCTCTTGCTCCAATCGCTCTTGCTCCAGTCTCTCCTGTTCCAGTCTCTCCTGTTCTAGTCGCTCTTGCTCCAGTCGCTCCTGTTCCAGTCTCTCCTGTTCTAGTCGCTCTTGCTCCAGTCGCTCTTGTTCCAGTCTCAATTCCTCCTGCGTCTCTTGGTCCAGTCTCTCTTGCTCTAGTCTCTGACGCTCCTGGTCTTCCAACCAGTCTTGCATACTCTCATCTATACTTCCCTCTGCTCGCTCCACAGCCCCTTCTTCCGTGATGTTCGAACGTGCGGGTGGCTCACCCCTATCGTCTCTCTGCTGGTACAGTGTCAATATACCATCGTAATTCTCCATCACGTGGTCTGGCGATCGCTGAGACTGGTTCGTGTTGTCATCTAGTGAGTAATTGGATTCGTCTATTCCTCTGCCTTGCGGCGAACCGCCTACGCTCTGAGGGAGGTCATCTGGCTGGCCGATGTCATGTGTCGCCGACGGTTTACCAAAGAAAGCGAAGTAGACTGATTTCCGGACAAAGAACGATGTGACGTTTTTCCCTTGCTCTTGTCGTCCATCATGTAGATGGTTAACGAATAAAAACTGTCGGTCCTCTTCGAATTCGCGAGTGCTCTGCTTCCCACACCTTTTCTTAATGTGAACGCCTTTCCCAGACGTGACAAGATTGGGTCTCGACTGCAGGTGTTCTGTTGGCGCATTTCCACGCCCTGGATACTGCTGCAAGTCGGTGATCTGGTCTGACTCGAACCCTAATTTGGCTGCGAAATCAGCAAAATTGCGAAGTGTAGCCGGGTCCGCTTTGGTTGGAGGTTTCATCTGGGGGTCTTCTTTCTGGGGCTTCTTGGGCATATCGGGCCAATGTCGCATCGCAAAGGCGTATATCTGTCGATACCCAAGGTCGACTTGGTCTTCGGGGGTGCCCTTCCTATATATGAATTCATCCTCGGTGACTTGCAACTTCACTTGCCCTGACTCCTGGTTCACACCAGTAAACCTTCGTTTCATTGCGGTTGAAAGACTCTGCCCGGGGGACAACGTCGTGAGCCTTTTCACGCAGTTCACGCAGTTTTCCAGGTAGATGACGTCCCTGAAGAACGTAAGAATTGATGGGATCAAGCCCTCGATCATTCTTAGTTTGTTCCATATGTCCTCCCGCTCACTTTCGTCGAAGGCGCTAAAGATCTCACCGGCTCGAAGTTGGCTCCGCAGTAGCTTGGCATCCGTCGTTGACGCCCGTGGCGCTCTCATCTGCAAGGCCTGTACCGTAGCTGTGTCGATTCTTGACATTGCGTCCTTGTTGCCTCCAACCAGTCCGGACCAGACTCTCTTGATGTGACGGAGGTAATGTAGCATCTCCTGTTCCCACAGCGTTAGCAGATCGCCAATCACGTCAGAATCACCCACCTCATCACATCTCAACGGGAAGTGCTTATGAATCGTGGTGAGCTTCATATCATCCCACAGTCCGGGGATAACTAGCAAAGCGTCAAAGGCGTCTGTGAGATCCTCATGCTTGTAAAGTGTTTTGAGACTTTTTGGTCGGATCCCCTGCAGGCGGGATTTCCACCGTAACTTGGAGTCAAGGTTCCTCTCAGCATCATACTGGCGCAGCTTGCGGTAGATCTCGCCGTCCGTGGGCTTCTGCTCGTTGGAATATTCCTCGACGAGCCATGATCTAAGATTGGTGTTAAGTTTTGGAAGGTAAAGATCGACGGTCCACCACCTGTCCGTTGGCAAGAGGAACTCTCGCGCAGCTTCAATCCTGTGTCGGCCATGAAGGCATTCAAGGTGACAGCTGGTCGGAAATTTTAGCATCGGATAGCCGCCTAGGTGACCCGCTAACAGCTGTTCTGTGGAGACACCAGAATGGCGCATCGCATTGGCTAGTTGCTGCTGACTAATTAAGGCTGGCACATGATTCCGAACTGGCAACCGTTGACAGTCTTCATTGCGAAAGCATTCCGTGAGAAACTCCACGTGATCTAGATCGAGTTCTCGTGGCTGGTCCCGCCCAAATTGGAGCACGTCGAGGCTGATGCGCGCCGTTCCTTGGTACATCAACCTTCTTTCTGCCTCGAGGAGGGAGTCTTGTCGTTGCATGTCGACGAATCAACTAGGGTAGAAAATGGAATAGAAAAAGGAGTAGAAGAAGAAGAAAAGGAGTAGAAGAAGAAAAAAAAGGAGTAGAAGAAGAAAAAAAAGGAGAAGAAGAAGAAGTCGAAAGCCAAGTGGCCATGGAATCTGGGCCTTCTTATACCGCTCAGAGTGGTCATCCTAAAGAAGACCCTCTGTCAGAGTCATCAGAACAGAATGCTACTTTCTTCTCCGCTCCTCCTCCACTCTCCAAGCTTAATCAGGTGCACGCCGTTAAACCTAGGTGCATGTGTCAGCTGGGAGACCTCTAATCGGAGAACATGGCATGTAGGAGACGGAAGTAATTAGGAGCAACCTTGGCGGAGCGAATAGCATCGAGGAGCAATCAGCGAGGAGCCGTGGACAATTCGGAGAGAGGAGCGAGGAGCGTGTTGCACTGAGGAGTGGCTGGCTCCTCGATGCCGTCTCCTGCATGCTGCTGGCTCCGCGTAGTGTGGGGTGGGGAGCCATTTTCTCCTTGGGACTGGGCCCTGCATATTTTCGTTTAGAGGCACGTGTAATGTTCAGGCCGGATCTTGAGCCTGACTCTAAATAGTGAATTGTTTTGTTGAAGAATTGGTACGATACTCATTTCGCAGCCAAGGCCACTGTGGTCAAATCTTGGGTTCATTCACATTGGTCATGAGTTGCCAATACTAATTATTTTGAGAGATCACGTTTGACTTGAGATGCGACCGCTAGTCCCTTTGCATCTAGTACACTCGCAGTCTGATCTTCACTTGAATAACAACTCGAACAATCAAGTTGGAATTTTTCGCGGGGATGGCTGAGACCCTGAAGGTTCGTGCTGGAACCGAGCATATGCCAAAATAAGCATAAGTCAAGCGACAATTTAGGGGTAGAATTTTGAGTTTTGGGGATGGTCTGTTAAGTGGAGCAGCACACCTCCATTACGTGGCTTGTAAGAACCAGCCCAGTTCTCTCTGTTCAGGGTCTCACGTATCCCCTCGACTGAAAGGCTCACAAGTTGTAATTGAGTAGAGTAGGAATTTGGCGCCCTGTGGCATGTTCGAAGTGAGGCTGGCTCCAGCATCTGTGAGATTCGTCAAGGTCCCCCAACACGAGCTTCTTCAGGACTCGAGCTGGTGCATCGTACCTGACGGAATTAATGACGTCATCGGACCTTCACAGACGCAGCCTTACCCGTCCGACGCTACTGCCAAGACAACAGTTCCTGAATTTTACCCTTTATTCCTGCCAACCACCCCCCTATCTACGCCAGCTTGTACCTCCCAGCTTCCTCCTCCATAAAACATGCACTACTCGATTACTGTTATGCATTTGTTTGTGCAGCCTGTGCATCTAGTCGTGCATCCGGAAATGGTCGACTAAAGGCTGAGTGAGGGTGGAGTGGCCCATCGAGATGATCTAACGGGGCCAAATTCTGCTGCCCTCCATCAGGGAGTCATCGCTCGAATTATTCGAGATGATCCGAGGGAGCCAGATTCAGCTGCCTCTATCTCAGGCTGTTCTCGATCAAAATGCCCCTACCATAGAACTCGTCCAGGTGAGATCATTCACAACCCACGCATCTGAATGATAAAACATTCAGCCATTAGACAACTGAATCTTGCACCATTCTGCCCCATGCTGTCCTGTTCCGGGCTCGCTACCGACGTCTGATACTGATGCCATATTTAGAAGTGAGATACAATACTACTACTTCACGAAGTATGGCTCACTTTGGATTTATAATATTTAAAATTGTACTCTATCTAAATAAATATCGGCGGGCGGAGCCTGAAGCATAACATAATTTCTGCTGTCTAGCTACCCTATCTACCTCACTGACTACGAAGGTTCGTAATCAAGTTCGAAGAAGCTCACTCCATCTGTCAGATGGCCTCGCACGACGCTTCGTAATTCATCTCGGATCTTGTCGTTGCCCGACACTTTCACTTATTAGCACGCAATAGCCATAACGATAAAATATAAAACTCACCCATGACAAGTAATTGGCCATCTCTCCCAGTATGCCCACCTGTTTTGAGCTCTCCCTCCACGCGGGCCCTTGAAGCCCAGTCGATATCACCGACTAGCTTCTTCTCAATGTGGTCTCCTGCAACTTCTGCCTGAAGGATCTGCCTCAAAGGGGCCTTGCCCGGATAGACCTTTGCACGTTTCCCGAAGGATATCTCGCCAATATCGCTTGATTCGCAGTAGATTGAGATGGCTAGAATCTGTTTTCTGCTATTAGTAAGACGAAGATCATGGCTCTCGTAGTACGTACCCATCCATCGTCCAGCGTATCCTCGTTTAAAGCACCGTTCAGGAGCGGCTGGGCCGCGATGGTGACGTCTGGCTCTGTCAGATATCCATCCTAGAGGTGAGGGTCATAACTTACCAAGGTCCCGAACCTGCCAGACGAGATGGATTCGACGAGCACGAACTTCACGGGCATTGTAGCCGTGAATAAGCTGTTTGAGATATGGCAGATGTGCTGCGACGCCAAAGCCACTAGCCACCATAAGAATGTTCTCGCTGTCGTCCATGGGAATGCTCTTCCCGTGAGGTCCAGTGAACAGCACCCGGGGGTTCATGGCATGCCCACTCTTAGCATAGTGCAAGAGTTCTCGGGTCAGTCCTCGTCGAGGCTCGATAAAGAGATCTAGATGGCCCTGCGGCTGCTCTGCCCATGAGATCACCACAAATGGGTGACTCTCCAAGAAGGACCAGAAACTGACAGAAGGTATCCACATCCAGAGATTAATAGCCTGCCCGGCCTTGACTTCGAGTGACTTCTGAAGCTGGATGCGAACCCTAAGCGCGCCGTGTTCGTGGGTAATGTGGGCTCGGGCGCCACCGTAACGAAAGAGACCGTTGCGGCGTACGACCACGCAGCCCTGGCCAATGCACATGAACAGAAACAGACCTGCCGAGATGTATAGGTAGACGCGGGGGAAGGCCTTATCAGAGGGCAGGTGTCGCCAGATAGAGTAAGCAGCGAGCGCGGCCAAGGCTTGATGGGTGCGAAGGAAGAGTTCGTAGGAAGGTCTGCGGAAGAACGACACCGAGAGTAGAATAATGGATCCTAGTGACGATGCTCCCTATATCGTGTCAGCGGAGCTGTGTAGCCAGGAGTCTACTTACAATGACCGCGAACTTGTTCCGGGTCAGGTCTAAAGGAAAGGAGGGTTGCGATGCTATCATGACGAGTAAGTGGAAGATGCTGAGCAGAACCGCCATCACGCCCGCCGAGCGATGGATCTGATGACACGTGCTGAGGGTCACACCTAGCAGATCTGCGAGGGTGCTGAGGTGAGGGACTGCAAGTAGTGGGATAAGGTTGATTATCGCGAGCGTCCCGGCTCGAATTCCTGCTCGTGAGACGGTTGTATTCCAGAATTTAAGGCAACATATATTCCCTGCGATGTAGATCAGCTGAATCAAAATGCCGGCTCGACTCCACGGGCCCAGAAGCCTGTGTCGATGGACGGTGTAGCGGTAGGTGAGGTGCTTTGAGAATAGAGGAGAAAGGTACTTAATGAGGCGGATAATCATGGGAAGACTATTGATGAGCAGTAGGAGCAAGAAGCTACCACCCAGGGCAATAGCATAGATATGGCTAGTATCCATGATGAGTGAGGCTATAGTGAGGATGACTATCCGCGATGTAGATACATACAGACGGTTGTGGAGGACAAGAAAGAAGGTATTGAGGGAAGGGAGGGAGAGAGGAAGGGGGAGAGAGGAAGGGAAGGAGAGAGGAAGGAAGGAAGAAGGAAGGAAAAGATATCTGAGCCAGTGACAAAAGGTTGCCTAAAAGTTCTCGCAGCAAGATGGAATGTAAAGAACATGAGGGAATTTCTTGTGTTGAGATGGTCTCCCTCAAAAGGTTGCAGGCCAGAGGTGGTTGCTCTGCGGGTCCCAGAAAGACGTCAATGGTCATCCCCATCCAAAATGTGTAGTCGGATCCTAGATTGTAAACGCTTGACAGGACAGAGCCTAAACTGGACGCTCTCTATTTTACAGTCCTTCGATAGGGACTTGCCTAATCAAAGGAAGCCATAATCGACTGCTGCTAAAGCAAGGTGGATTAAACTGCCTATCGAGGGTCGGTCTTGATCTTAAAAATGTACATGCTTATCAAGAGAGAGCCCGAATTGGACGCCGACGATTTATGGTGAAGGAAGTGGCTAGTGCAGGAATTGGAGGGGTCGAAATTGAAACCGAATTTCTTCGATTCGGGACCCATCACATCTCCCAAAGCTAACGTTCAAGCCATCCGTTCTGTCATCCTGCCACAGTGACGTTGGGCAGATGGCGCTTCTGGCTAGCGAATTAAATATGGGCCCTGCGAAAGTTGGTCTAGTCGTACCAGGGTCGAATCGAACCAAGCGAATCGGGTCTGATTGCCCACCTCCACAACGCATGCACAGGCAAAGGGGATGGCTTCGGCGCTCTTTGAACGTCGACTCTCCATCATCTGCCACACAAATGAAGGTATTCAGCTATCTGGTCCGCCTGCTGCGAAGCCCCAACGTTATTCAATGTAGCAAAAATCACCCTGCCGCTTACAACGAAGTCCTTGCAGCCGTTCAAGAAATTCCACTGCCGAAGCGCTTACCAAGTCCCTCCCCACCTCGAGGAGAGCCTGCCAATGACGGCCAAGCTGCTCAGCGCATGAAGAACCTCATCGGCTCTCACGATCATGACTCCGTACCGATTAGGCAAGACCTCAGCCATAGGTTCGACCTTTAGATCATGCGTATGCCGAGCCCGCACATGGCCAGCTTCGAGCCGACCAGCGACACTTCTCAGCGTTCGGCTTCCATCTGTTCACAAGAATGATTCTGAACCGACCACTTCCTCTTCGTTCCCGCACTGGCTGGAAACTCGACAACATACATCTTCTAGACAAGCAGGACTTTGAGGATTTTAGCGTTCAAAACGCGCACATATCGAGGTCCCAGGCAGGATCAAGGCTGCTACAACAATACAAAGGGTTTGGCGCGGCCAGGCGCCACGTAAGAGCTTCAAAGCTTGTTGCAACAACGTTACCCTGATATAAGCGGTAGCGAAGGGCTTCCTGCGAAGAAGGAAGATCGTGGACACCCGCGTTAGGGAGGCTGCAGTATTGATTCAGAGAACGTGGCGCTGGGGAAAACACATGAAGAGCTGAAGACGGTATAGGCGCAAGGTAATCACTGTCCAGGTGCTGTGGCGAGGCAAGTGTGCTCGCCGCAGATGCGAGGAAATCCGCAAGCGGAAGCTTCGTCCGACGTGGTGGCTTAAGGGAACTATGAGAACGGTTGGTTTGCAGAGTAACCTGCGCACTGGCGAACATAGCTGATCAGGTCCAAGTGAAGCAGCATTCTTTGATTTTGATAGCTTCATCGACTGCTCTCCTCGAACTATACCCTAAGTCGCGTCTACACCCGCACAACCTATTTCTAATTAAAGCTTGTCAGCACTTCTTGTGGACATGCCGGAGCCTCAACGCCGCTACAGTTCCTTGGTGTAATCGCCCTTGGATCTACTCTAAGTGCTGAGCCCAGGGTAATTTCCAGCTCTTGTTGATGCTTGCAAAGACGAAGCCACGGACTCCTCGTGGCAATGGCACTGCATGTATCTGTCTCGTAAACGACATAAAGCATATCATTTTGTATCAAGTCTTGGGTAGAGCAGGAGTATAGGGTTCAAACATTTTTAGATCTAAATAGAAGCTCAATGTAACAAACTTATCCACTCAAACTCCGTTTCTATTACCAAGCCCCGGGTTACTCCTTTGGCGTATACTTGTAACGACCTCGCATACAGATCTGGGCCAAAGATACAAGGCCTATGAGGGACTCTTTCTGGTGCGGACGGCTTAAGAGTGGATGCTGCAACTGTCAGGAAAAGGTACTTGCAGTGTAGAGATGGGTCATACCTCGAGCAGCTCTGCCGCAGACGCGGCAGATGTCGTAGCAGATAGAAACCCGACAGCGTCTGAGTTTGAAGGCCAGCGATGTAGATCGTCGACACCGACAGCCCCATCCTCTTTAACGTACTTCTGCATCAACTCCATCGTGATTGAGGAAAGCGCCCTGATATCACGAGGTCTGCCATCCGACTTGACGTGACAGCATTCTTGATTTGCTATTCGGCCGGGTCAGCTCAGCTATCGCCTGTGTTGGGACGTCCTGCCCACCAATCTTTACATCGCCGTCTGTGTTCAGCAGTATATTCGAGCAGGTGAGGGACCCGTGTTCGAATCCTTCTGCTGCGATGTAGGCTACGCCGGTGATGATCTGCTCTCATCAGTAGATGTTCGTGAAGCATTTGGAGAAGCCTACCTGGCCGAGGATGGCTGCGAGTTGTCGTGCGTCAGGATAAGCTGGCGACCTCACGATCGGCTCGAGGGAGAGGGGCATATGCTCGAGGACAATGTAGAGGCCGCTGTCAGTCGTGAAGGCTTCCAGGGCGGTGACAATATTTGGGTGCTGAAGCTGTCGATACACGTGCAATGTCTTTTCAGCCGCCTGGGTTACGAATGCTCTCACATGGACGAGCTCAACGGGAGCGGCCTTGCGAATGGCTACTTCCACGGGGCCGCCGAGTTCAACATCGTAGAACTTCTCGTACTTCTTCCATGGGGATTCCCACGCTGTTCTCAGCTGGAGGGGGCCACTCGTTGCAGATTTGGCAGTCCTCGATTGTGCCTGTTCAGTCCCGGCCGTGGCTTCTGAGGCACGTCCTCGAGAGCTGCCTGTCTTCTTGCTCGGCGCAGCCCTGGGGGTCGAGCCAGCACGTTCAAAGACATGATTTGGTGCTTTTGCCTCGAACACAGCGAGCATATCAATTTCTGTGTTGCGACGATTATCGGAGGGGCCCATCTTGGGAGTATGGATGAGGAATACAGTTGTGGAAGTTGGTGCGGCGTGTCCGATGAAAGCGACGTCAAAGGGCGCTTGGTGGGAAGTAGGTCGCGCGCTCTCGTCGTGCGTATGGTTTGGAAGGTACTCGAAGACTCGGACAGGTCGACACTGCCGAATTAAGACTGTGACTGAATAAGAGATGACGGGCAGCAGAATTTGGCTCCTCGTCTCACCTCGACTGGATGATCCTTCCCACCCTCCCCTCCGCTCCCTACTTCCCCCTTTCAAGTACCTTCCGTACCCATCGCTGTCCCAATGATTGCTGACCTTCCAGCCTATCTGCAATTAACATTCAAACATACGCGGATCTCAGTTCTCCGAACGAGAGCTGAGGCTCTAGACAGAGCGAAATGTCAAGTACAGAGGCAATGCGTGTGCGGCTCGAAGCGCTTCATTCTAGTGGAATGAGCCGAGGGGACTCAGTCGGGTGAATATCGAGAGGCTGAAGGAAATTGTCGGAGGAAAAAGTGTCTTTGGCTGGGCCCTCGAAACCACATTCCTGCAGTGACTGAGCAGGCCGATCTTGGGTTGGTTGGGGGCGGTGGTGAGATGTGGCTGGTGCTGGCGCTGTGTGGCTGATGGCCAGATTTGTCGCCGATTTGACTTTTCTGCACCAAGAGAAAACGCTAGTGATATCAGCAGCCATTCCGGGAACCAAATTACTTCTTGACGTCGAGATGGTGAGCTATGCCGATGGAAGTTGGTTTGCTGTGCATGCGGATTGCCTCCAGTCCTCCTATGATTCCGGCATCTCAGATTCCCTTCTTGTCTTTGTTTTTCGGCGAAGCCACAAGGAACAGTAATCGTCGAACTCGCAAGGCTGGGCCACAGTTGCTTAGTTTGATATCTCCGGCCGCTGGGCTCTCTCCTATCTGTCCCTCGAGGTCCCTAGACCCTCTTCGTTCGGTGTCTTTTGGTTGTGACGAAATGGTTGTGAAGGGGATTGTGGAGGAGAAGTTGTAGAGACGTCGGAGAAAGTGAACTTGACCTGACGTTAAATGCGTCAGAGGCGTCGAATCAACTCCGCAGATCTCCAAACTCTAGCAATGCAGTATTTGGATATTTTTAAGTCTATCTAGAATCTGCGACGCGAATCTGGAGTTGTGGTGGAGGTTGGCAAATGTTTGTTGTTCATGAGGCAAAAAAGCAACGAGGCTGGAGCGAAAGCTCATGAGTGGGGCTGCATGCACATGCGCGCTAGTGACACTAGCTCCCGCTTCTGGCTGGAAGGCGTTCCTGGTGCAATCCAAAAACGTCGTTGTCTGACTTGAGGATCTCATCAACGCGCAGCGAGAAACTAAGCCGCCATATGATGGGGTGAAGTTCAAGAGGAGGATTGGTACAGTCGCTTGCAAAATCGGCTTCGCGTTGTCTAGCTTAACAATAATATGAGCACAGGACCACCTACGCCATTTTTGGCCGACGTCGGAACGGGCCGCCCCCGTTTGTCGCACGACATCTTGGGAAATGATTGGGGAGACGAAGTGACCGAGGAGACAATACTTCCTTGAACCCTCGCATCTCATACAATACACTGTACAGTACGAACCCGTAATCAAAGTCCTCTCACAATACTTCATGGAAGAGATGTACTTTGTAGAGCGAGCAATAGGTTGAACGGCCAATTTATTCTACCCTACATGTCGCGTGAGATGTGTTGATTACATGGGCGATATCACTAGCACTGCACATGATCAATAGAAGATTCTAGAAGTGAGGAGTAACGTCCCTCCCTGCGTGCCGAGAAACCCTGCGTGCCGAGAAAAACCACAGGTACTTTGACTTTAAGCATCTCAAACTCCACACCAGCTTATGAGTCTCTAAAAATAGAACATCAGTAGCATTCCACGGCTATTTATTAGCAATTTGACCCCTTTCGAAGAAATTTTTGGATTCGCATCGTCGCCCTTTCGCATGATTTATGAGAAGCCTCCATTTAGGCTTTATACGAGTTCTCTGCCATAGTTATACTAGCGGGCTCCTATTATCCCTTACACATCTTAAAAGTTCTTATCTGAGCTTCAGATGGTTTTTTTTTTGGTCCGAGACACTGATAAGCTTTATAGCTGCTGTGGCGTGCAAACAGTTGCAAGGCCGCCACGCGGTTCGGTACTTCTGATCGACGGAACTAACGATTCTCGGCTAGAAGGGAGGGACCCCGCCACCCCCCCCCCCCCCCCCCCCCCCCCGCCACCAGCCGCCGCAGCTCCGCTTATATAATCAACAGGCTTGCAACAGCTTATGGCTCTGCCGCTAGGCTGCCGCCGAGCTGAGTGCGCCAGCCTCAACCCGACATGAAGTCTTCACCCTTCGCATCTATGCCAGCTCGACGGCTCAACTACTACCGAGAACCCTCCTCTTTACTATCCTCGAACCTAATCGACTAATGCGTCTGCTACAGTACAACAACGATGGCGATTTCACCCAGACCGAGTTCTTTGAAGGCGATATACCCAAGAAGTATGCTATACTTTCGCACAGATGGGGAGCAGAGGAGGTCACTTTGGCAGATCTGAAGAATGGCAACTGCAAGAGGATGGCTGGTTATAGCAAGATACAGTTCTGCGGAGAACAAGCGAAGCGTGACGGTTTACAATACTTTTGGGTGGACACCTGCTGTATCGACAAGTCGAACAGCACTGAGCTCGCAGAGGCTATCAACTCGATGTTTCGTTGGTACCAGCATGCGACCAAGTGCTACGTCTATCTGCCAGATGTTTCGCGGCCTCGAACTAATTCGGCTGATGGGTCCAACGAGGACTGGGTATCAATATTTCGGAAAAGCGAATGGTTTAGACGAGGCTGGACTCTACAAGAGCTTATTGCACCGGCATCAGTCGACTTCTTCTGTAAAGAGAGAAAGCTACTGGGCAACAAAGCCACCTGAGAACAGGACATCTGCGAGATAACAGGGATTCCAACCACGGCCCTTGGAGGGAGCGTGTTGTCAGATTTCAGCGTCGCTGAGCGAATGTCGTGGACAGAATATCGTGAGACGACCTATGAAAAAGACAAGGCATATTCCCTGCTAGGAATTTTTGATGTTTACATACCACTCATCTACGGTGAGAAGAAGGACAGGGCGTTAACGCGACTTCGAGAGAAGATTGACAAGGCTTCAAGAGGTACATCTTTCTCTTCTATCATCAAAACAGGAAGCTGCTGACTTTATCAGGATTCAAGCATGAAGACTTCTCAGTCTCCTTCAGCCTCTCTGATATTTCCGATGTCGAACACTTCGTGGCAAGGAAGACAGAGCTCGTAGAGATACACAAGGCACTCGGAGGTAATGGCTCCCGCCGTAGGCGCAAGGGTGACAGAACGTCACGGTCTGGCGATACAGTAGTATAGAAGGGAACGAATAGGAAGAATCGAACCTGCAGAGTTCAAAGTTAAGCCATATTCTTAATCACCAAAGGACAGAGAATGCCACATTGCGCAAGCTAGCAAGGTCCCACTTCCTCAGATCTAGTGTCTTTCTCAACTTTCATCAGACATTTGTCCACCTGAATATAAGGAGCGAGACTGCAAGTTGAATAAAAAACCCCCCCACCGTAAAAGCTACCATTATTGGAACTGTCGCATTCTGTAGGTCGTCAGGATGCTCTTTTAGCCAGGAGGGTATGAACCAAAGGGTGGCTCCAAGAGTAAGCAAGAACATAAGAGCCGCTGGGATGAAAATCGCGAGGGCAGAGTACCGCTCCTCAATATGCACACCAAAGGCTCTGCTACGAGATACAATGGGACCTTTAAATCGTGTTGGGAGCATCTCTTTCAAGTCTGTGGAGGTCCCGCAGTCTTCTGGGTGCATAAAATAGTGCCAGACCTCGTGCCTCAGAAACGGGGTTTCTGATGGCCATGGCCGAGGTCTGTAGTAATAGTCTTCAAATTCCGGGTCGCCCATTGCAGGATATCGCTCCTTGTCAGAGTGGATGTCAACATAATGGAAACACAGTGTCTCTTTGAAGAGAAAACTGTGGAACTACGCCATTGTTAGCTGCATATTCCAAGACGAAAGAGTTCAACCAAGAGAAAGGAAGACTGAGTTGGAACGTACCCTGAAAAATTTGATTCCAGTTGCTCGCTTGAACCTAGGCCATCTAGATGGGATGCTTCGGTAGGCCTCATAAAGGCATTGGAAAGTTGCTTTGTCAGTTGTGCCTGGCACGATTGTCCGAGCAATTGACTCGTTCAATCCAGTATAAACGCTAAGGAAGAGGACAGGGCTTTCTTGACCATCCTCGTCATAAGGAGTATCAATCGCATCGCTAACAATGGCTGCTTTTGGCGGCCTCCTCTTCTTCAGCTTCTTTTTTGAGCGGCTGGCATGCAGACTAATCGTGGTACTAGCCCCCCCTGTCATCTGTGAGACCTCGCCATGCTGGCTGCTACTGCTACCAGGTGCAGGTTCGGCAGCTGAGTGAGTATGTTCCCGTCTCCCAAATACATCTGTCTGTTTTAGCATTGGATTGTACGGTTCATGCGCCGCCTTGGCCAGCTTGCCTACCTTGCTCAGCAGTGTCTCCATTGGGTTTCGAGGTAAATTGGATAAGGAGAAGGCGCATCAGAGTTGTATTGTGGAGAAGAACAGCTTCGCGACCTAAGAATCGCCCGTTGCATTCTGGCGTAGAGGTGCGATGACAAAGAAGCTTGGGAAACAATGACTCCGCAAGGGGTGTCGGAATATCATCATAAAAGCGCCGGCCTCGCTTATAAGATTGTATCAGTGGAGTGACTGCTTAACAAAGGAACTTGGAACTTACAAAAGGCATAGAGTATATTCGAACGTGGTTCGGTCTCAATTTGTCTTCTGGCTCTGCTAGGGGCCACCAGGATAACTGGCAACCGGCTAGATGCTCAATGCCTGTTTTGCATATGTCCTGGATGGACGAGATAAAGCCTATTGGAAAGATGATATCGTAGTCAAGGTTGAGTAATCCGCTTTCCTTTGTTCTTGTCGCCTGAATGCTGCTGAGAGGATTATGGTCTGAGTTAGCCGCCGGTCGGACAGGTTGGATGAACGCGCGCAGGTTCTCTTTATAAAGGCGAAAGGGTCTTCCAGAGATAAGAAAACCTGCCGCTTCTGCTAGGTTCGGAGGGATGCCGATATCCTCAAACTCGGTCTCAGATTCATCACTGCTCATATCTTCATCATTTTCGTCCTCTTCGCTCTCTTCGCTTTGCTCGTCCCTAATTTGAGGCTGAAAGAGTGGCACACCGCTTGTCAGTGCTTCCTGCGCTGCTGAATCTCGTTCGATAAGAAATCGATCAATCAGAAAGAGATTGCCTTGTTCCTCCTTGAGCATGAGGTTGATTTTCTCTCGGACAGTATAGTCTGAGGGCATAAGCAGACGGCAAATTTCCGAGGAGATCTGGGTTCTCTTGATCCGCGATCTCAAGAATCGGGTGGCAAGGTTTTGGGAAGCACCATGTCCCTCATCGCGCAGGTCAAGGAAGAGTCTTTTCAGCAAACGCCGATTATTTTTCACGAATTTGGCCTCGCTCATACAATGAGTTGCCTCCTGATATAGAGCCAGCAGCTCCAACTCGTCGACGAAGATTTTGACGACATATTTTACAACAGCTTCTTGGTAATGCATCATCTCTGAGGTAGATTCCGCTAGAGAGTCAATATCACCTGGTGTAGACTCGACAGACTGGATATCACTGTCTCTTTCATCCAGCTTAGGTTCATTTGCTGACGGTTTATACCTGTAGAAAGTCATGGGCAAGCGACTGCTTATCACTTGTTCCATGTCCACAGCAACATGTGACATTGAGGACGGATTTGTGGAACGTGCTTGATCTGACCAGAAGGCGCTTCGGTGATCTGTAAAGGTGGTACTGGCCTCATCGAACTCTTCGGCTTTCTTCCGTCGACCTTGATTGCGATACGTCAATGCTAAGTTAGCAATGCTGGCTAGCGTATCTGGATGGTCTGCTCCGAGTATTTTCTTGCTCTTCTCTAACACTTGTAGCTCCAGCTCTTCGCTAGCATCCCACCGGCCTTGAATGCTTTCAAGACCGAGATAGACATTGAGCTATATTACAGTAGTTAGCCTCCGCACACCCCTCAAATCGTTGGATACAGCCCGACTTCGGTTTTAGAATAGAAAGTGGACTTACACCATCCGGGTTGTCCTCGCGCAGTTCCTTTTCCAAGACTCGCAACTTTTGAAGATGGGCCTTCAACTTTCCGAAGGCCGTTTCAATAGGGATAACCGAATAATCATTAAAGTAATAGATTTCGTTTTCCCTAAATGAGTCCCATGCTGCGACGGTGTCGGAAAGTTTCATTCCTAATAGCCGCAAGAAATTCGTCATGTAGAGATTCCACCTAATCAAATTCGTTACGTCCTGTTTGGATTTCGGGTTGTTGGGCGACAGTGCGGAAAGGAGTTTCATTCTGGACCTGTTCGCAAAAAAAAAGTCAATCATTCGTTGGCAAACAACACCACTCACGTCCCAAGTATATCTGGATCGAGATGGCAGAACAAGAACCATCGCGAACACATCAATCTCGTACGAAACAAAAATCAATTCCAATTAGCAACCCTAGTGCAAAAGTGCGTAAATACCACTGACGAAGCCCCCACAATATACGTACTGTTTAACTTCACTCTCCATCCTGTTTATTATCTGAATCCATTCCATCAAAGCGAGCCCCGTTCGGATCTCGACCACCTTGAGAAAATACTCCCTGGGATCCCATAATGGCTCATCGGCGTTAATCTGGCCATTCGCAAGAGGATCTGCCCGCCCCCTACGCCGTCC
The DNA here is from genome assembly GCA_020726505.1 of Leptodontidium sp. MPI-SDFR-AT-0119. Taxonomy (NCBI): domain Eukaryota; kingdom Fungi; phylum Ascomycota; class Leotiomycetes; order Helotiales; family Leptodontidiaceae; genus Leptodontidium; species Leptodontidium sp. MPI-SDFR-AT-0119. Next base: position 230,378 of record JAHLEZ010000021.1, read on the forward strand.
TTTCATTTCGTGGTGGTAGCCGTCCACAGACTCCCTCGAATCCCAATAGGTGTCGAAAAAGCCATATGCAGCCCATGTCCAATGATCATGCCCTGTCACTCCAACCGATGTCATGGCCTCGTATAAACAGTAGGGCTCATCCGTGGATGCTGGCTTATTATTCGTGGGCATGGACAGGAAAGGTAGCTCCAAGAATTGTCTTAGAGGCTCACCATTGGATTTCTCCCGAGTATCTCTCCACGACTTTTTACTTTCCCTCAATACATAGTACGGAAGGTGGAAATCGAGAGTAAAATTTTGGAACCCAGAATGCTATGAAATAATAATTAGCATCAGCGATGAAGATACGCTGTTGACGTTTAATCCACTATTACTTACCTTGATAGTCACCCCTATGGATGCTGTGCTCGTCAAGTGTTTGTAAAACAAATTCTGCAGAGCTGGGACCTGTGTGAGCGCTACCGTTGTTACAAGAGCCTCAATTGCGGACGAATCTAAATCGGTGATGAAGCTAGGCGGATTAGCTTATTTGAAATACTTAAAAGATCCAAGTTCTATAACTTACACTATTCTCCGAGCCGCATCATGTTGCTCATCTTCAAGTGCGTGGGTGGCGAGGTCTATCTCCGAGTCGGTTCTAAAACGCTGTGTAGTTTGTTAGCTAGAGCTCTGATGACGGCATGAAATCGGACTTGCCTTTCTGCTCAATCTTTCGCGCAACCCTTGACACGTTAATGGTCCCGGATATGGCCTGTAAAAGCCTCTCTTGCCGGTCCTAGCACCACCCATGCACCTTTCATCGAGTAATGCCACATGCTTCTTCTTCTCCCTCTCATTTGTCTCGACCTTCGATTTCTCGCAAAAACTTGCAACCAGGTCAACTTGATCGCGAGACATCAGATTGTCATCTTCCCCCACCATACCTATCATGAAACATCTGGCATTGCTCTGCTCATTGCAAGATTCAGCGTCCTCGTCCTCGTCCTCATCACTTGGGACATCATCTTCATCCTCTATCTCGTCCTCATCACCTTCGTCCTCATCACCCTCGTCCTCATCAGCCTCCTCAAAGATTGTTGCGAAATACTCGATGAAGGGTAGGTTTTCGACTTCGCGGCTACGGCGATTAAATATTCGGCGTGCAGTGAACAGCTGAGGCCAAATACAGTGCCAGTGTTGACGAGGAATGCCCTCAGGTATTTTTGCCGCCATTTCCACAGTCGACTGCTGCCAGGTATCAACTAATGAATGAATCAGACTGATAGCGGTTCACAGCTATGCGATATGAAACAAGAAGATAACCTGTATTCCAAGGCACTCAGTCAAGTAATAGAGTGATATGAGTTGATATTGTCAAAAGACTGCGACACGAAAAGAAAGGGGGGGTTCTAATAGTTGTGACGACGAAGAAGGCAGACCTGGTAGATGAATTCTGCCTTATGAAGTAGGTTATTGGACTATTGATCGCGTGGCATTATACTGACCAGTCATTTCCTTTCGCAACCCTGGGAAGGTCTCGCGAAGACAGCCCAAAGCTACCCAACCGGCCTGAAGGCATACCAACGGCTGAGGCCAAATCATGTAGAAGAGTCCATTAATGCTGAGTTGGTGTGCCACACGTACGCAGATGGTCCTGCTAACGGCCGCGGATGTGCTGGATTATCTTCTATCAGATCGAGAAGCGAATCGAACGCCCTACGTGACTTAGTCTTCCGCCAAGCACATGGGAATTTCTATCGCGGCGAGCGGAGTATCTGGAAAGAGAAGGCAGCAGACATTGCAGTGTAAGGTGAACATATTCTAGCTTGTTCAGGGAAAAGGTTACGATGTACATGTCTCTCCCGTTAGTGCTAAGTCGATGTATTGAGTGAACTGAATAAATTCTACGCCTGTAATATAGGGCTTGTCCCGTTATCAGTTACCGCCTACCCGTCACACCTGGCTTTTGACCCCGCTTTCGAGGCGTTCCTCCTTGCTTCGTGAAAAATTTCTCTTTTAATGACGGCAGGGTGTGGCCTGGGAAGTGCCGGTCCTATCTCTCTCCAAGTCTTGTCTTCGAGGACTGTCTTGGCTAACAGACTCTTTTGATTCTTGGTTATCCGCAACTAGTGCCGACTTCGCCGGGTAGCTCCAACTGAGGGACTGCGTGAGGTAGGCGGGGTGCAGTGGTGCAGTGGTGCTTGCTAATTATCTACCGGAGTTGATAGATGTTGGTGATTAGCTTGGGGCGGCGACTCATCTCTTTCAGGGTGCGCGGTTGAGAATGGCGTATGGCTGTGAGGCCGTCTGAGTTGGGGTGTTGGGCTATGCTCAAGAGGAGGCGTAAGAGCCACGTCGGTCACAGGTCGTGGTTCCTCGCCCCCTTTGTCATGACTGCGTTCGTTACCCTCGCACTGACGGATGCCGCTGCTGGTCTCCTCAGCCACGCCCTTGTGCCGTCGCTCCTCTCCCTGTTGCCCCTGCGGCTCCTCTTCGTCCTGGTCCTCATTACGGAACGGTGAGCCGTATCCTGGCCACTTGAATCTGCTATGGTTGGATACTGGAGTGACCCTCGAACGCTGGTCAGGCGGGGAGTGAGATATCGAAGAGTGTAAGTTAAAGGATTAAAAGGATTTTATAGCTATTTGTTAGCAATTTGACCCCTTCTAAAGAAAACTATGTATTCGCATCGTCGCCCTTTGCCCGATTAATATGAACCTTTCATTTAGGCTTTCGTACAAGTCCTCTACCACAGCCACACTAGCAAGCTCTCATTAATCCTTACACGTCTTGATGGTTCTAAGTCGAGCTTCAGATCCATATTTTTTGGTCCGAGACCTTCATAAGCTTTGTGGCTGCTGTGGCGCGCAAACAACTGGAGGGCCGTTCTGTGGTTTGGTACTTCTGATCGACAAAACTAACGATTCTCGGCTAGCGGACCCCGCACCTCCCGCAAAGCTTTGGCAATTTGTTTCGCCGTGGCCCGCTGAATAAAGGCCAGCCTGAGACCTAAGGCTGGAATTTGACAGAAGATGGATGATCGAAGGTGGACTGTGTCCTGAATTTCTTTTGGATTCGCTCAATTCCCAGACTTTTCTAGGTTCCGTCTTAGCAACAAGAATCTACTATGCTCATGATTTTCAGCATTCCTGCCGTGAGCCTGAGCGACTGGCCCGGTCTTGCACGCTTCCAGTCATGTCCGACGATGCTATTACCGCGGGGCTGCCGCCCAGTTGAGTGCGTCAACCTCCATCCGATATGAAGCCTTCACCATTCACATCTATGCCAACTCGACGGCTCATCTATTGCTGAGACTCCTCCTCTTCACGATCCTCGAATCTAGTCGAGTAATGCGTCTGCTGCAGTACAGCAACGATGGCGATTTCCGCCTGACCGAGTTCTTTGAAGGCGACATACCCAAGAAGTATGCTATACTTTCGCACAGATGGGGAGCAGAGGAGGTCACTTTCAAGGATGTGACAGGCGGCACGAGCAAAGGCAAGGCTGGATACGGCAAGATACAGTTCTGCGGAGAGCAGGTGAGGCGTGATGATCTGCAATACTTCTGGGTGGACACTTGCTGTATCGACAAATCCAATGCGGTCGAGCTTCAGGAAGCCATCAACTCGATGTTTCGCTGGTACCGGGATGCGACCAAGTGCTACGTTTATCTGCCAGATGTTTCACGACCTCGAACCGATCCGGCTAATGGGTCCTACGAGGACTGGGTATGCCAATTTCGGAAGAGTGAATGGTTCAGTCGAGGCTGGACTCTGCAAGAGCTTATTGCGCCGCCATCAGTCGACTTCTTCTCTAAAGAGGGGAAGCTGTTAGGCAATAAAGCCTCTCTCGAGCGAAACATCTGCGAGATTACAGGTATTCCAGCCAGTGCACTTCGTGGGAGCCCTTTATCTGAGTTTAGCGTTGATGAGCGATTATCGTGGGCTGCAAGTCGTGAGACCTTCCGGCAGGAAGACAAAGCATACTCACTGCTGGGCATTTTTAATATCAACATGTCGCTCATCTATAGCGAAGGAAAAGAGAATGCGTTCAGACGGCTGAAGAAGAAGATCCAAAAATCGCTGACAGGTGAGCACACGATAAATCGTTTTACCTTTGGCTATCTGCTAACCGCTTTTTGCAAGAAGACGAGCAGAATCCACTCGACCCTCAGAGCCAAAGCTGTATACAAGACCTACGGATAACAGATCCCCGCGAGGACAAGAAGCGGATTGAAGAGACGAAGGGAGGGCTGCTGCGAGACTCTTACCAATGGATTCTCGAACATCCCGATTTCCAACAATGGCGTGACGATACACAGAGCCGGCTACTCTGGATTAAGGGCGACCCAGGTAAAGGCAAGACAATGCTTATTAGCGGTATCCTCGATGAAATGAGCCCTTCGACGAAGCTGAGAGACAAACAGGCAACTACGCTCTTGTCTTACTTCTTCTGCCAGGCCACCGATGACCGCATTAATAATGCGTCAGCCGCGCTTCGCGGTCTTATATACCTGCTCATCGACCAGCGACCATTGCTTATCTCGCATGTGCGGAAAAAGTACGACCATGCTGGCAAGGCCCTCTTCGAAGATGCAAACGCCTGGGTTGCATTATCTGAAGTCTTCAGAAGTATTCTGCAAGACTCAAGCTTGGAGACTATTTATTTGATCATCGATGCGCTCGACGAATGTAAAGCAGACCTTGACAAGCTTTTGGATCTCATCAGTCAGACTGCATCAATATCGCCTCGCGTCAAATGGATTGTGTCAAGCCGCAATGAACCCAACATCGAGGCGCGGCTCAGACTTGATCATACGCAAACAAGGTTTAGCCTTGAGCTTAACGAGGAGCATGTTTCTCGTTCTGTCCAGGTGTTCATCGATTTCAAGGTTGCCAAACTACGCCTTATTGAGGACGACACCTCGCTACAACAGACAGTTCGTGGTCAAATCTACGCTAAGGCCAATGGGACTTTTCTCTGGGCGGCTCTTGTTATAAAAGAACTTGAGTCCGTAGAGAGTTGGGACGTGCTCGACGTACTGCAGGACATGCCGCCCGAGCTGGAACCGCTCTACGATCGGATGCTATGTCAAGTCGAACAGCTACAGCGCAGAGACCCCGAGTTCTGCCGTCGTGTCCTTTCGAGTATAACGCTTGCGTACCGCCCACTCCACCTCCTCGAACTAGGGGCCCTCTCTGATCTTCCGCCGCAAATCTCGTCCAATCTCGATAAAGTCGTGAAAGTTGTGAGTAAATGCGGCTCATTCCTTACCGTACGACACAATCGCGCGTACTTCATCCATCAATCGGCAAAGGACTTCTTGCTCGAGAGGGCGTTTGATAGAGTATTTACCTCTGGAAAGGCAAATAAAAACTACACCATGTTTTCAAAATCGCTCGATATTATGTCCAAAGCACTTCGACGTGACATATACGGATTGTGCGCCCCTGGGTTCCCGATTGAGATGGTCAAGCCGCCAGTTCCAGATTCACTCGCCGCAGTACAATACTCGTGTCTCTATTGGGTTGACCATCTACTTAACTGTGATAGAGGACTCACTACCATTGATCTTATAGACGGTGGCTCCGTTTATCAATTTTTAAGAACGAATTACATGTTCTGGCTTGAGGCGCTCAGCTTAATGAAAAGCTTGCCTGATGGTATTGTGATGATAATGAAGCTCGAGAACTTGATCAAGGTAAGTCACATTGCGATTCGAAGACGCCTTAGGGAAGACTCTACTGACTTACATAAGTTTGATGAAAGTCCTATTGGGCATGCATTTATACGTGATGCAAGGCGGTTTATTGTTTTTAATCGATCAATTATCGAACAAGCGCCTCTTCAAGCATATTGTTCTGCTCTTGTCTTTGCCCCAGAAAAGAGCATTGTTCGAGAAACATTCAAGAAATATATTCCATCTTGGATCCAGAGAGAGCCTAGAATAGAAGCATATTGGAATGCGATGCTTCAGACGCTCGAGGGCCATTCTGACTATGTCACGTCCGTGGCCTTCTCCCCTGACGGCAAGCAGGTCGTGTCAGGATCTGACGACCGGACGGTGCGGCTCTGGGAAGCTGCGACAGGAGCCTTACAGCAGACGCTCAAGGGCCATGCTAACTGGGTCAGGTCCGTGGCCTTCTCCCCTGACAGCAAGCAGGTCGTGTCAGGATCTGACGACCGGACGGTGCGGCTCTGGGACGCAGCGACAGGAGCCTTACAGCAGACGCTTAAGGGTCATATTGACAGGGTCACGTCCGTGGCCTTCTCCCCTGACGGTAAGCAGGTCGTGTCAGGATCTCACGACGAGACGGTGCGGCTCTGGGACGCTGCGACAGGAGCCTTACAGCAGACGCTCGAGGGCCATTCTGACACGGTCAAGTCCGTGGCCTTCTCCCCTGACAGCAAGCAGGTCGTGTCAGGATCTCACGACGAGACGGTGCGGCTCTGGGACGCTGCGACAGGAGCCTTACAGCAGACGCTCGAGGGTCATTCTAACAGGGTCAGGTCCGTGGCCTTCTCCCCTGACGGTAAGCAGGTCGCGTCAGGATCTGACGACGAGACGGTGCGGCTCTGGGACGCTGCGACAGGAGCCTTACAGCAGACGCTCAAGGGCCATTCTCACTGGGTCGCGTCCGTGGCCTTCTCCCCTAATGGCAAGCAGGTCGTGTCAGGATCGTACGATGAGACGGTGCGGCTCTGGGACGCTGCGACAGGAGCCTTACAGCAGACGCTCGAGGGTCATTCTGACTGGGTCGCGTCCGTGGCCTTCTCCCCTGACGGCAAGCAGGTCGTGTCAGGATCTCACGACGAGACGGTGCGGCTCTGGGAAGCTGCGACAGGAGCCTTACAGCAGACGCTCGAGGGCCATTCTGACACGGTCGCGTCCGTGGCCTTCTCCCCCGACGGTAAGCAGGTCGTGTCAGGATCTGACGACCGGACGGTGCGGCTCTGGGACGCTGCGACAGGAGCCTTACAGCAGACGCTCGAGGGCCACTCTCACTGGGTCGCGTCCGTGGCCTTCTCCCCTGACGGCAAGCAGGTCGTATCAGGATCGTACGACGAGACGGTGCGGCTCTGGGACGCTGCGACAGGAGCCTTACAGCAGACGCTCTCGGGCTATTCTAACTATGTCACGTCCGTGGCCTTCTCCCCTGACGGCAAGCAGGTCGTGTCAGGATCTGACGACCGGACGGTGCGGCTCTGGGACGCTGCGACAGGAGCCTTACAGCAAACGCTTAAGGGTCATGCTAACAGGGTCGCGTCCGTGGCCTTCTCCCCTGACGGTCAGCAGGTCGTGTCAGGATCTTACGACGAGACGGTGCGGCTCTGGGACGCTGCGACAGGAGCCTTACAGCAGACGCTCAAGGGCCATGCTAACTGGGTCAAGTCCGTGGCCTTCTCCCCTGACAGCAAGCAGGTCGTGTCAGGATCTGACGACCGGACGGTGCGGCTCTGGGACGCTGCGACAGGAGCCTTACAGCAGACGCTCGAGGGCCATTCTGACACGGTCGCGTCCATGGCCTGCTCCCCCGATGGCAAATACAGTCCGACTTTACACGTATCTGGTGAATGGCTAGTAGAAGGTACTGTTAGGTATCTCTGGCTGCCTATCAATTATCGACCTACTTGTGAAGCTGTGTGGGGCAAGATTGTGGTTTTAGGGCATTCATCAGGGAGATTATCATTTCTTCAAATTCAACCAGGGCTACACCTACTAATTTGAAAAGCGGGACGGTACATGTCAATGGATACTAGATAAAGCTCGTATTATAATATATCTTTTTTCTTTCATCTCATGTTATAGAGGGTCCCAGGGGAACTCAAGACTTTATAGCAGTTTGATAATTATCAGTCGCTTCGAGAATCTTCAAAGACGAGCTGATGTGGTTATATAAGTTAACTTTCTACTAGTAGGCTATCAAAGCTTGGCAGGAAATGCGGGGTCAGTGCCTACTAGCCGGGAATGGTTAGTCTATCGATCAAAAGTACCGAACCGCATAGCGGCCCTGTAATTGTTTGCGCGCCACTGCAGCCACAAAACTTATAAGAGTCTCGGACAAAAAAATATGGATCTAGAGCTCAGATAAGAACTTTTAAGACGTGTAAGGGATAATAAGAGCTTGCCAGGGTAGCTGTGGTTGAGGGCTCGTACTAAAGCCTGAATAGTGGCTTTATATTAATCAGGCGAAAGGGCGACGATCCGAATGTAAAATTTTATTCGGAAGGGGTTAAATTGCTACTAAATAGCTATATAATGCTTCTGATATTTTATTTTCGTAGACTTACAAGCTAGTGTGGAGTTGAGAATGCGTAAAGTCAAGGTACCTGATGATTTTCTCGGCACGTAGGGTTTCTCGGCACGCAGGGAGGGACATTAATTATCAAACTACTTTGTATTATAAATTCTTAGGCTCCCCTAGGATCCTCTATGAAATAGAAGGAAAAAGAAAAGACATATGATATTAAGACCTTCATACATTGTTCATTGACAAGTATTACTTTCTATGTCACAAGCTTTAGCCCTTGTTGAAGCTCAAGCACTGAGAATCCCCCTGACGAATGTCCTAAAGCGACAATCCCGCCCCATGCAGCTTCACAAGTAGGTCGATAATTAGTTGGTAACCAGAGAAGTTTAGTGGAACCTTCTACTAGCCAGTAGTCAGACACGTATAAGGTCGGAAAGTGCTTGCCGTCGGGGGAGAAGGCCACTGAGCTGACCCCATCCGTATGGCCCTTGAGGGCTGGCAGCAGCTGCCCTGTGGCCGCATCCCAGCGTCGGACGGTCTTGTCGCGAGACCTAGACACGATCTGCTTGCCGTCGGGGGAGAAGGCCACTGAGGTGACCCCATTCGTATGGCCCTTGAGGGCTAGCAGCGGCTGCCCTGTGGCCGTGACCCAGCACCGGACCGTCTTATCCTGAGACCCCGACACGATCTGCTTGCCGTCGGGGGAGAAGGCCACTGAGCTGACCCCATTCGTATGGCCCTTGAGGGCTAGCAGCAGCGGCTGCCCTGTGGCCGCGTCCCAGCGCCGGACCGTCTTATCCTGAGACCCCGACACGATCTGCTTGCCGTCGGGGGAGAAGGCCACTGAGGTGACCCAATCCGTATGGCCCTTGAGGGCTGGCAACAGCGGCTGCCCTGTGGCCGCGTCCCAGCGCCGGACCGTCGTGTCCCAAGACCCCGACACGATCTGCTTGCCGTCGGGGGAGAAGGCCACTGAGCTGACCCCATTCGTATGGCCCTTGAGGGCTGGCAACAGCGGCTGCCCTGTGGCCGCGTCCCAGCGCCGGACCGTCATGTCGTGAGACCCCGACACGATCTGCTTGCCGTCGCGGGAGAAGGCCACTGAGGTGACATAATACGTATGGCCCTCGAGGGCTGGCAGCAGCGGCTGCCCTGTGGCCGCATCCCAGCGCCGGACCGTCTTGTCGTGAGACCCCGACACGATCTGCTTGCCGTCGCGGGAGAAGGCCACTGAGCTGACCTCACCCGTATGGCCCTTGAGGGCTGGCAGCAGCGGCTGCCCTGTGGCCGCGTCCCAGCGCCGGACGGTGTCCCAAGACCCCGACACGATCTGCTTGCCGTCGGGGGAGAAGGCCACTGAGGTGACCCCAACCGTATGGCCCTTGAGGGCTGGCAGCAGCGGCTGCCCTGTGGCCGCATCCCAGCGCCGGACCGTCTTATCCTGAGACCCCGACACGATCTGCTTGCCGTCGGGGGAGAAGGCCACTGAGGTGACCCGACCCGTATGGCCCTTGAGGGCTGGCAACAGCGGCTGCCCTGTGGCCGCGTCCCAGCGCCGGACCGTCATGTCGTGAGACCCCGACACGATCTGCTTGCCGTCGCGGGAGAAGGCCACTGAGCTGACCCCATCCGTATGGCCCTTGAGGGCTGGCAACAGCGGCTGCCCTGTGGCCGCGTCCCAGCGCCGGACCGTCTTATCCTGAGACCCCGACACGATCTGCTTGCCGTCGGGGGAGAAGGCCACTGAGCTGACCCAATCCGTATGGCCCTTGAGGGCTAGCAGCAGCGGCTGCCCTGTGGCCGCGTCCCAGCGCCGGACCGTCTTGTCCCAAGACCCCGACACGATCTGCTTGCCGTCCGGGGAGAAGGCCACTGAGCTGACATAATACGTATGGCCCTCGAGGGCTGGCAACAGCGGCTGCCCTGTGGCCGCATCCCAGCGCCGGACCGTCTTGTCGTGAGACCCCGACACGATCTGCTTGCCGTCGGGGGAGAAGGCCACTGAGGTGACCACACCCGTATGGCCCTCGAGGGTTTGTAGCATCGCATTCCAATGTGTTTCTACTCTAGGCTTTCTCTGGATCCAATGCGGAATACATGTCTTAAATGTTTCTCGAATAATACTCTTTTCTGGGGTGAAGACAAGAGCCGAACAGTATGCTTGAAGAGGGGCCTGTTCAATAATTGATCGGTTGGACACGGCAAAACGCCTCGCATCATGTATAAAATCATGTAAATTCGGACTTTCATCGAACTGATTGATTTTAGTAAGTGTCTCTAATAACGGTAAGAGAAGACACATTGAAACGTACTAGAAGATCTTCAAGCTTCTGGATCATAACTACGCCTTCTGACACGCTTTTCAACAGGCTCAGTGCCTCAAGCCAGTACAAGAAGTACTGGCGAAGGAAACTGTAGACTAAGCCACTGTCCTTGAGGTCCTTGATTGTGTCTTCTCTAGTTTGGCAATCTAGTAGATGATCAACCCAGTAAAGACAGGAGTACCGTACGGCGGCGAGGGGATCAGGATCGGGCTGCTTGACTTGTTCAATAGAGATTCCGGGAGCTCTTAGGCTATAAACATCGCGCCGTAGTACCATACGCAGGACTTGTAGCGACCGCGAGAATATAGCGTAGTGAATATCGGCCATCCCAGAAGGAAAGACAATATCAAGAGCCTTGTTAATCAAGAAGTCCTTAGCAGACTGATGGACAAAAGAAATAGTGCGATCTCGAAGTGTGAGAAAAGAGCCACAATGTCCTATGATCTCTGCGAGAGCCTTGTAATTACTAGAACTTTGTGGTGGCATGTCGACAAAAGAAGGCAGCTCGTCTAGTGTAATGGGCCGGTGTATGACCGAGACGACGGCCAGTATACTTTTGCAGCGCTTAGCTGTCCTTGAAGTACTGATCTGCTTTATCATCCGCATATAAAGGGCATCAAGTCCGGGGGGGAACGCTGACAACATTTCTTCAACCTCCCATCCTGAGATAACGGCGAGCTCTTGGCAAACCAAAGCAACCCAAAGGAATGTTCCGTTTGCATTTGAGGACAAGTAGCGCTGGACAGCGTCTCGGGTATCCATGTCGTATTCTTGTCGCTCCGCTAACCAATTTACCTTGGATTTGATGTATGTAGTGACGGCTGCGGAGACAGACTTTTCGTTCAGCTCAAGACACATGCTTGCTTTCTGCGTCGCTCTGTCGAGGTCCTTCTCAATGCTCGGCCAGTTGCGACTAGAAACAATCCACTTGGTCTGAGGAGATATAGACGAAGTCTGTATAATGAGGTCCAACAATTTCGGCAAATCCACTTCGCATTCGTCGAGCGCGTCGACGATTAAGAACGTGTTATTCAGTTTCGGGTCTTCTAGAATGTTGACAAAAATTTCGGATAAAGCAACCCAGGTATTTGAATCCTCAAAGAGCGCTTTGCCGGCCTGATCATACTTCGTACGTACATGTGAGATAAGAGACGGCTGTTCATTGACAAGCAGATAGATCAGACCTCGTAGCACGGCCGTGGCATTGTTAATTCGAGATTCCGTCGCTTGACAGAAGAAGTATGATAGAAGAGTCGACTTCGGTAAAGACTTCTTCAGCTCGTTGATAATGCCGCAGAGCAACATTGTCTTGCCCTTGCCGGGATCTCCTTTGATCCATAGCAGCCAAGTCTGCGGGTTGTTCCACCATTGTTGGAAGTTGGAGGTCTCTAGGGCCCAGTGATATGAGCCCTCTAGCAAGCCACCCTTGGTGTCCTCAATACGCGTCTTATCATCGCGGGGATCGCTGAGGCGTAAGTCTTGGAGGCACTTGTTGAACTTGTCGATTTCCTCTTCGAGCCGTTTGAATGCATTCGCCATCCCTTCTCCATAACGGAGGGGTATTTGGACGTCAAAAATGCCGAGTAACGAGTACGCTTTGTCTTCTTCGACTGTTGTCTGGCGGGGTTGAATCCATGAAAATCGCTCTTTATCGTTGAACTGCGACAAATAGGCTCCTTGAAGTGCCGATTTAGGAATGCCTGTGATCTCGTGAATTTGCTGCTCTAGAGAACTCTTACTACCAATCCGCTTAGATTCACGGCAGAAGAATTCAACTGATATCGGAGCAATAAGCTCTTGAAGAGTCCAGCCTCGAGTAAACCATCTAGATTTCCGAAATGCCGATTCCCAGGCCAGTTCATCAGTGTTGACGGTAGTTCTGGACACATCTGACAGATAGACATAGCATTTAGTCGACATGCGGTACCAGCGAAACATAGAGTTGATAGCTTCTGCAAGCTCAGCGCTGTTCGATTTATCAATACAACAGGTGTCCACCCAAAAGTATTGCAAGCCATCACGCCTAGCCTGTTCTGCGCAGAACCGTATCTTCTCGTAACCAGCCTTCCTCGTGTCGGTTCCATTCTGCAGATCTTCAAAGGTGACCTCCTCCCCTTCCCATGTGTGCGAAAGTATAGCATACTCGGGTATGGCGCTCTTGAAGAACTCGGCCAAGCTGAAATCGCCATCGCTCTTATAGTATAGCAGACGCATTATGCGACTAGGTTCGAGGATCACAGGAGGAAGGGTTCTCAGTAGCTGTTGAGACGTCGAAAGAGCATAGATGTAGAGTGAAGTGAAAGTTGTAGAAGACGTTGCATTGAGGCTGGCGCACTCAGCTGAGCGGCAGCCTCGCGGTACTGACACCAGCGAGCATCACCGCGGAAGACCTGCCAATCGCACTGGCTTACCGACCGCAGAAACTCGGGAAGTCATATAGGGGAGGATGTAGGATTTCGGGAGGTACTCTCGATTGAGCATGATGTATTGATGTCGCTGAGGGAGGAGCCGAAGTAAATACACAGTGAATTCCCAAGCTTTAACTTTCTGCCATGCCTCGATATATCTAGCCCTAGCCCTAATTATTAGGCTGACGAAGTGCGGGGGGGTGTGGGGGCGGTTTACAGGACCCTAATCAATCTCGTTAGTCGGTCCGATTCGAGGCCCGATCCGGCATCAGCCAAAAATGGCAGAGGTGGTCCGTGCTCACATTGTTTTTAAGCGAAACGGCGCGAAGCCGATTTTGCAAGCTACTGTGAACAGAGGAAAGAGAGGGTTATGTTGGAATTGTAATTGTCGGCGGGGATGCCTGAGACCCGGTAAAATGGCCATTATTGTTCGAAGCATATGTCTAAATAAGCATAAATTAAGCGACAAACTAGGGGTAGAATTTCGAGTTTTTCGAATGGCTTGCTAAAGTGGAGTAGTACACCGTACACAAAGTAACTTAGTGGACCTACCATATCACCGGTGCCTAGATCACGTTTGAAAATCAGCTCCTAATGTGCCAAAGCCGGCGGCCTGTGGGAAGAGAATCTTCTAACCGTTCAAGACTCATCCAAATCATAATAGGGTTCGAAGTAGTACCACCATGGCTACCCCGAAGACAAACGGATACGAATACCGAACATTGCAGCATTCCAGGAACGAGATTAGGCTATTAAAACTCCTACCATCAGATGGAAACGGAAAACTCAAACACATCCCCGCTTGCCACATGTTCCACGCCGCCCTTCACGAGCATCCGAAATTTGTAGCCCTGTCCTATGTTTGGGGAACTGCCACTGATGTCCGAGTGATACTCGTTGAAAATTCAATGATTCGAGTAACCAAAAATCTGTACGACGCGATCATGGTACTCAGGCCGCCCAAAGAAGACCTTGTGATCTGGATCGATTTCCTCTGTATCAATCAGTCAGACAACGAAGAAAAAAGCTGGCAAGTTGGGCTTATGGCAGATATCTACCAAACAGCATGCAAGGTCGTTGCTTGGCTTGGTCCAGCACAGAGTGACGATGTTTCAGTAATGAAATATTTAAACTCCCTCGGAGAAAAAGCAGAGGCATGCGGCATGCATAATGGACCCGAGCCTTACCAAGAAGTCTGGCAAAAGCTGGCGTTACAGCCTCGTGAGCCCCATGATCGAAGGCGACCAACTGTCATGCTGACCACGCCCGTTGGCATACCCTTCACGTTCCACCAAGATACATTGCACAGTCTGCACAGTCTTTTCTATTCCATTAGCGGCTGGCACGACCAGGATTACCTGTTGCCGATGGCTGGCATAAAGCGGTTTTTTACCCGGCCTTGGTGGGGACGGATATGGGTCCTTCAAGAAATAACCCTCCCAGAGAATGCGGAATTTCTCTGTGGTAGCGAGAGAATTACACGACGCCGATGTAGCGCCGCTCTTAATTCGTATTGTGCTCTGTGGTCTGTCCTCATGGCGACAGTTACCAACCAGCCACATTCTTTGACTCGCTATCAACTTGGAATTGTCTCGGACGTGTTCCACCACAGACCAAGTATCATGCTATCTTCCTGGAATATATACAGATACTCCAGATTTCCATTGGCGGCTCTCCTACGCGCAACATGTGTTGGTAGTATAAATCTACATCGCCATGGGCCTCACCATTTGGAGTCAACTGACCCTCGGGACAAAATTTTTGCTTTGTTAGGTCTAGCAGCAGATCGAGAGGAGTTAGAAAGATCGGGTCTTTTTCCAGATTATTCGAAATCGTGCAGAGAAACGTACACGACTGCAATGGTAGTTCTGCTTCAGCAGGGTCATATATCACTACTCTCGTTCTGCCAGACGCCTAAAGTCCAATCCAACCTGCCGTCCTGGGTCCCAGATTGGTCTCGATCCGCAACAGATATGCTATAAGATGTGGAGAATGATCATATCACCGCCTATCCCAAATTCGGCGCATCCGGAGTACAATCACATCATTCTAAAGTTACTGCTATTAGGAGGGAAGGTGTAATTGAGCGTATCTCAGTGGAATGCCATGTATATGATGAGATCTACGACGTGGGTTCTTTTCCTGACAGAGCTTCTAGTCACGAAGTACCTCTTGAGGAGACGGTTTCATGGCCGGTAAAGTGGCTAGTTGAGATTCTTCGTCTGACATACAAGCGGGGGCAATTTTTCGCAGACTTCAGCGATCGTCTACGTGCAGCAGCGAGGGCCTCAATTGGAGGCGTTAGATACAGCCAAGACGGGAAATTGACAAGGGTTGGTGATGACCGCTTTCTCGATGCTGCTATGCTTTTGGAGAATGACATAAAGCACATCAAGGGGAATAATATCAAGCGTGGGGTTCAGCAGCTCTTGAACAACAAAGTTTTAAAGGGTAACGTAAGGAACAGGACTCCTAAGTTGTCGAGGCTGGGCTCGGAAATCATTGGGAAGAGCTTAGGGCGACTTCCGTTTATTACTAGAAAGGGGCATTTAGTCCTTAGTTCTGAGTATGTCAAGCAAGGCGACGTCGTCGCACTAATAAAGGGAAGCCAGGTTCCCTTTATTCTTCGGCGCGAGAGTGATGGACAGTACCAGCTCATAGGAGAAGCCTATGTCGATGGCATTATGGATGGAGAGGCGATGGAGAACTCCGAATGGTGCGACGTAAATATAGTTTAGCGGCATTGATGTGTAGGTATCTAGCATTGTTAATACTCAGCTTATAAACCAACCTCGACGTTGCCAGTCTCAAGCAGCGGCTTGACGACAACTCATCGCCATCCTCAGCAGCCCTTGGCAAGGTTGAAGTTCAGGGTAGGGCCACCAGAAAGACGTTATGCAGTATGCTCACTCCTCGAAAATAGTAGACTGCAATCACAATAACTACTAGGCAGTCAAATTTGTTGTAATATAACTAACAAAAAGAGTTGATGAGTCCGGAGACTACAAATATAATAAGGCAGACGGTTACTCTCAGTTGGTGGAAATTGGGGCTGGAAGACTGTAACTTAAATAAGGAGGGGCTTAAGGGAGGTGGTTTATCTATATATCATTCTTATGATATTTTATTCATTCTGTACAGAGAATCTATTCGAGGCAGCTCAAACGTATCGTGACCTGCTGTTAACTAACTAGTAAGTCCCACGATGGATCGTCCAGCTCCCTCTGATAGGTGGGGCTAAGAACCTTTTGGTGGGTGTGGACAGGAAGCCGATTTTGCAAGCGACTGTAGTATCCATAATCCGAATATGAACGCGGTTCGAGCGACGATACGGTTCGCAATAGCCACAGGCCGAATTGATGCGAACCAACTGCAGATAAATCAGGACACCTAATCCACTACACCCGACTTCACCACTATCACCTCGTGCCACAGACAGCAGGCACCGCTTCAGTTGCCGAAGATAGGATGCTGAACACTTGGAGAATTGCCTTCAAGCTAGCCCACTAACAATACTACTAACCCACGAGAATCCGCAAGAAATAGGAAAGAAGAGGAAGCATAGGTTAGAAATGAACTCTGTATGGGCTCGAAGGAGACTAGGGCAATTCTTGGGAAATGTATTAGTAGATCAGTGATAGTTGCCCTCTCGGCTCAGCCGCCGGGCGTAATAAATTGTGTGTGTGTGTGTAGTATCCATAAGCGTCCAGTCGTTCTGATAAATGTCGAATAAAATGTCCGGTCAATTTCAATTTTGTTTGAGTATGCACCAAGAGATAAATCAGAACCAAGAGTTACTCTTGGTTGTGTATTTTTAGAAGTCGTAACCATCAACAACAAGAGGGTGATGATCTAATAGCCCACTCGTGGTCATCTATCGTTTTGACCGTGCTGCAACACATACGGTGCTGGAGGCACGTCAGTTCTCTGGTATCTTTCGCGGTGATCGAGCCCGAGTGTTTTCTGGATATCAAGGTGACAAGCATTGCGTTCTCCAGACTGGAGAAACGACACATTGAGCAAGGCGCCACAGTCGGGTTAACGATTCAGTGGGCTTCCTTCAGTTGAAGTAGACCGTGTTACTGTATCAGCAATCCTCGGTAGCCTAAAGATCATCCCAGTGGATCGGAGCAGTACTAGCAAGAGAGCTAAGAGTGGGGAGAGACCGTCCTGATATAAATCTTCCTGCAACTTCTTTTTTTAATCAATGCGACCTTGTCCATAACTCCTCATCTTGATCTGGATGCACTGGTTCGAACCCTGAAATCAGAATGACCATCAACCCTTCGAAAAGCAGTCGCTTCGAAACTCTGCCAACAGAGATTTCTCGTATCATTATTGACCGTCTCCCACTCTGGGACGTCAAAGATTTGTCTCGTACTAGCAAAAGTGTGAGAGAAGCATGCATGCCATTCCTCTTCCGCTGTGTCGAGATTCCGTTCTCGACCGACGGGTTCAACAATCTCAAAAGCCTCATAAATACAGATGCTCGTTACCACATTGTCTCTTTTACCTATGTAGTCCCGGAACTACTGAAGGCTGGTAATATTCTCTCCTTCATGCTGAACAAATCTGCTGGAATTACGCTGACGCAGCCCCTATCTCGCACAGAAATATTAGATTTCAGTTGCTTCAAGTACGATCTTTTGACTCCCGACAGCTATGTGGAAACAGCGAAAGAGATATACGACGGGGGCGGTAGGGCGGATGAATACCCTTCATACATGGCTATTTACGAAACCTTACACGATATATGCGAGGAGCAGCGCAGCATCGTGAACAACGGCGTTGACCTCTCGGTTTTAGCCTCAACCTTTGGAGCACTTCCTCGACTGACGGAGGTGGGCCTGTCATTCTGCGAGGCGATAGAAGACGACTCATCGCTCTCACCTTTCACCCTAGGCATGACTACAGCAGAAGACTCCTATGAATACCATTTACGAGTCGTATCTGATGCCATCCAGAGTTCCAGAAATAGAGGCGTTGCGATCAATACCATCAGCTTATCGGGGTTCAACCTTCCGTATTACCATGCATGGGAGGTTCCCGAGCTGAGCACCTTGTCAGAGTCTCTCAGAAAGCTGTTGCAGTCTATTCGGGTCCTACGCCTGAGTTATTCGAGTTCTCCCCTGGAACTACTGTCCCGTTGCGCACTGGATACATATCAGCTTGACATGTGCTGTATGGTGGTGAAATGCAATGCTCTGGAGGACTTCTTGGAAACGAATAAGAGATCCCTTCGCTCTATTGGCTTCCACGATGTCACGATCACCGAATCGAGCCGACTGGGGAGCCTTTCCGGGCTGTCCTCAGATATACTCTGCAAAATGATGAAAGTTTCACAGTCCTCGTCGTGTCGAGCAGCTGATTGTGGCTGCCTTCCCTTTCGGAAAGAAGGATGGAGAATGCTCTTGAATGGTGATGATCACCCGCAACGGTCGGAAACATGAGGGAGACGGCCAGGAATTCAAAGGCCCAACGGATCGCATACTAGCACGGGAGGAAGTTGTGACTATCACTGGCATTTTTCACTAGGCGCTTAACTTGTACCAGCTATAGTTTCCTTTTGATCGATTCGACTGCTTCTAGAGCGTCCTGAAATTTGCCCTTTGAATTTCTACTCAATTCCTACATCGTGCAACGTACAACTAGTAGTATACCAATCTGATATCAAAGCACCAGATCCATCACTATGTGTGAGACATCGGTTGTAGAAGTCTCAAGGACTGGTACAGCTGGTCCATCGGTGCCCAACAAGCGAAAACTTATCATTCCGGATAACGCCACCTTCGAAATCGAAGTTCCCATCCGAGCAGCTGCTTCCTCTGAGGACAAAAGCGTGACCGAAGGGAATTCCTCTGATGGCCCGGACACACCAGAAGAAAGCGACACGTCCTCGACGCGAGAGAATTCACGACGTCCAAGCCAGAAGTACACGCTGTCCATTGGGGGAGACTTCACAGTTGTATTGGGTACCGAAGAGGAAGGCCAGGTGGAGGTCCTTGTCTTTTCGCAAGCCTTGTGTATGAGCTCCCCAGTCTGGGAGAAGATTTGTTCCAACGGCTTTCACGAGACCATGCAGTAAAATATCCTCGATTTAGATTCCATATTTCGAAATTATAAATTGTACATCCTCAAACTACTCGCTAATAAGCTTTGGGTCTTCACACAAGGGTCGCTGATAGTCGTATTTTCGTTGGAACCGTGTCCGGCGTCCTGGGTGGCGTTTGACAAAGTGGGAAGCCCAACGCGTCCCGACGCGCAGGGTAAAGCGCGTTATGCGCGAAGACGACTTGCCATATCTTCAAACAAAAGACAACCTAGAGGAAACCCTTTGGCAGCTAGATTGAGTACATATTCACGTAATCGCGTCACGGTTTAGCTGCCGCTATGTACCCACGTCACGTTTATGATCAATATTGATCTTGTTAAACCCAACAATGGAGTCGAGACTTAGCAATCAATTGTAATGTTCTACTGCGATGTGCCCCAGAGCCGCACTGTAGAGTCCCACGATGCCGACGCCAGCAGCCTCGAGTCGGGCGAGAAGGCTACTAAAATGACTCCGTGGTTGTGCCCCTTGAGCTTCTGCTGTAATACACCACTAGCCACATCCCAGAGCTGCACTGTCTTGTCAAGCGATGCCGACGCTAGTAGCCTCGAGTCAGGCGAGAAAGCCACTGAAAAGACGGCGTCCTTATGCCCCTCGAGCGTCTGCTGTAGTGAACTAGTGGCTACGTTCCAGAGCTGCACTTTATCATCAAACCTCGATGCCGACACCAATAGCTTCGAGTCGGGCGAGAAGGCCACTGAAGAGATGACGCTTTGGCCCCTCAGCGTCCGCTGTAGTGAACCAGTAACCGCATCCCAGAGCCGCACTGTGTTGCCAAGCGATGGCGATGCTAATAGCCTTGAGTCGGGCGAAAAGGCAACTGGTGACTCATTGCTGGAATGGCCCTCGAACGTCTGCTGTAGTAAACCAGTGGCTGCGTCCCAGAGATGTACTTTGCCGTCCCACGATACCGACGCCAGCAACCTCGAGTCGGGCGAGAAGACCACTGACTCGACTCGGCTGCTGTGCGCCTCGAGAATTTGCAGTAGTATACCAGAAGCCGCGTCCCAAAGCCGCACTGTGTAGTCACGCGATGCCGACGCTAGTAGCTTCGAGGAGGGCGAGAAAGCCACTGAAAAGACGGCGTCCTTATGCCCCTTGAGCAGCTGTAGTAAGAAACCAGTAGCCACGTCCCAGAGCCGCACTGTTGTATCATAGGATGCCGATGCCAGTAGCCTTGAGTCCGGTGAGAAGGCTGCTAATGTGACTCCGTCCTTATGACCCTTGAGCGTCGTTTGTAATGCACCGGTGGCAGCGTCCCAGAGCTGCATCGTGGTTTCGCGATGTGATGCTGACACCAGCAGCGTCGAGTTAGGAGAAAATGCCACTGACGAGAAGTAGGCGCTGTTCCCGTTAAGCGTTTTCTGTAGCATGCTATATCGCTTAGCGTCGTTCGAAGTCGCCTGTGAAAGTTCATCGAGTCGGGATCTCCATTCGCGGTTCAGCCTACTGAATGCCTTCTCCTTCCCCTCACCATATATAATTGCTATTGAGATGTCGACGATGCCCAGGAGGGAATAAGCAAGGTCTTCATCACGCTTAGTATTCCGATTTCGTGCCCATAACAGTCGCTCGTCAAAGCTGAAATCAGAAAGAGGCCAGCCTCGAAGAGCAAGAACAGGAATCCCCGTTATCTTGTGAATCTGTTCCTCTAATGATTTCTTATTACCAAGTCGGTTGCCATTTGAGGAGAAGAAATCCACCACTGGCGGCGCGATAAGCTCTTGAAGTGTCCAACCACGGGTAAACCATCGACTATTCCCAAAAGCTGCTTCCGATGACTTTAAAGACGGGTCTATTTGACCTCTTATCCCAACATCTGCCAGATATACATAGCATTTTGCCGCTTTGAGATACCAGCGGAACATGGAGTTGATAGCTTCCGAAACCTCAGTGCTGTTCGATTGGTTGATGCAGCAAGTGTCCACCCAGAAGTATTGAAGGCCATCACGAGCGGCCTGCTGTCCACAGAACCGAAGCTTTGTGTATCCGTTTTTCGTCTTCCCAGAGCCGTCCTTCAGGTCCGCAAAGGTGACCTCTTCTTCAGCATTGTCTCCCCAGGTGTGTGAAAGTATCGCATAAGGCGTTGTGGGGTAAGTAATGTCGTTTGTGAGGCTAAATTCGCCGTTTGCTTCTAGCTTTAGAAGACGCATTTGGGCCTAGAGCATTGAACAGTCTGCACGGGTTGGATGGTGGGAGTACTTATGTTGCGATGCGCATGGCCTAGCTACGAAGGCTTATATGGTAGAGAAGTCTGAAAGGAAGAAGTTGATGAAAGGTTGAGGCTGAGACTCCAGCTGAGAGCTTGGACGATCTCGGGGTAGGACAGGTTCTTCCGTACCATGAGACACGCCCTGCCGAGGAAACCAGCCAATACCTGGGTTCTGAGTCTGTTTCCTTTTGGGATATCGAACTTGCGACACCCCTGCCTATTAGAAATCAACTAAACCCATGACCTGATATATCCGCATAATCGTCGACTTCGTCTGCTTGATTTGAGCAGTTGTATGCGCATGCGGAGGCCATGATATGGAAACGCCGACCTCGTTTAAGGCCAATGAACGTGTTAAAGATAACGTAAGAGATCTGAACGTGGAGCGTCAAGTGGCTAAGGACGGAGCATAGTTGGTTGACCAGCAGGCAGGTGAGATGGTAGGTCGGGTCGAATTTGTTGAAGTAGCAGCCTAAATTATTATGTGTGGTTGCCATCCGAGGGGTCTTCGCTTGGAGACGAAGCTACGTCCTAGCCGTCCTCTGCGTCCCCGCCGTCAGCAGGCCACTTGCCCGCTCCCTCCTGGTGCGATGGAGATGACACCACACGCCGAGGCAGTCCCCCACGTCGATTTCGCCAATCATAATGAGCCCAGCTGTCGTATACCAAGTAAATGTCTTGCATCCGACTCCAGTTATAATTGGCGGGCAGAGGTTCCACGTCACCTTGATCTGCAGAGGTCTCAACCGATTGCATGCAGGCGGTCAAATATGGCACACACATTTGTCGGACGTGTGTCACTCGTATTTCGTCGCTAGGGTAATAGTTGTTAATGCAGGAGGGAAATGCTTTAACTTAAGTAGGGAACAATGCTCAGAACTTGGAAGTCTTACTGGTCAATTTCCCTTGTTATCGAAGAACTATTAGAAGTCTTGGCACCAACTATTCCCCCAAGTACGGAAGTCCTAAAGTATTTGGTCTTTCAACTTCACAGCATGCAAAGCATTCCATAGGTTAGTGTCGTCGGTCTGTCGATGCCCCCGTCGACCTCCTTTCCACAATCCAAGTGGCACTCACCCCACAGTGGCCGGAATGTGGGGTGGAATTACAGATATTGATCAAGAAATGGAGGGGATGACCGGCGAGGACGTTCTCCAGATTGGGCGGTTGATTGATTATGTCATACGCGGATTCAACACGCGACTTAGGGCTCTAGACCTGCGGTTTGCGCACGGTAGAGGATGCCCTTATAGCACATCTAAACCAAACTCAACCAACTTTGAAGTCTGATATTGAGAACCTGACGGCGTTCCTGGTGCAAGTCGTGGAAGACCAGCGTGTGCCCAGCAAGAAACTTAAACTCGAGATGTTGTCCGAGCACGATATGGAGTCCCGGGAGCGGGCAGGTGGGTCGCTGCAAGACTTGTTTGAGTTCTCTGATGAGATAGACTACACGTCCTTCTTGACAGACGAGGCGCTCTCTCCACTGTACCCGCCTAGCCCCGAAACGCCAGCGTGCTCTGTTACACGGTGGGAACCAGCCGGCGATGATATCTCGGTGTTGCTCGACACCCATATCTTTGACTCTCCCGACCAAAGCATCCTGAACAACGCTGAGCATCTTGGGGACGGAAAAAGTATGGAGAGATTTGATGGAGATTTCTTCCTAGTATAAATAAAATAGCGATAATTCACATCTATCAAACCTATCCTTGGATACATCCTGTGACAATCATTATATTCGGTGTATATTTCCTTACCTAATCAACGAGCATACTTACTGTACATCATACATTGACTTGGTGATCAACATATGTGCCGGCCCATAATGCTGAGTGGCACAGTTGGGCTAGCTCTGGATGCGTGCCAGCCCAGTTGGGCCAGCACACATTACGTGCCAGCACGAGTGGACCAGCCCTGTATTGGGGCCACCCCACTGTGGGGGTTAGCCCCGTCGTGCTAACCCGTAAGGTGGGCTGGCCCAACTGGGCTGGCACGTAATGTGCGCTCGACCAGGAGTGCCAACCAGCATTGTGGGCTGGCACAATAACCGTCCTAGCCCATGTGCCCTAGCCTTTACAAGTGCTAGTAGTGGTTGTGCTTATTTCATGATCAGGCAACAACCAAATTTGTTCCCTGTGAGCCAAATATTGCATACTGATTCCTCAATTTTCACATTCGAGCCATTTCTCGTCTGGATATGGAGGATCCTCGCGTGGACCTCTGCTCCTGGGTGCAAATGTTAACTTCCATCGTCACAGGAGTAAACACCACAACACAATCCATCTCACGCAGTTTATTTCACAAGTATGCATAATAGGTGGTTTAATCATTTAATTCAAGTATCTCTGTTCAAGGCATCGGAATGGGAACTGGACGGCCGCGTGGCAACAAGAACCAATAAACATGACACAGTTCTACACTCTCCTTCACTAGTGACGAGCTCTATTCTGCCTATCTCCCGGAGGAAGCTCCTTAGATACCGACACCGGAAGCTGGTTATTAAACTTAATTCTCTCCTCAGGGACCAAGAGGATAGTGTTGGACCCGTCTGCAGTGGCTGCTTGGAAACATGTTCTTGGGACTAACACATTGAGTGAGCTGTCGAACGGCCGTATTCTCTTTCTCATGTACTTCTTCGCCACCCGTTCCACTTCGGACGGATCAGAAATGTCAACTAGAAGACTACGATCGGTCCTCCAAATGCCTCGCTCGTGAATTTTGAACTCAGTGCCATCCAGGAGTAGGGAACGTAGTCCAGTTGCTATGATGGGTAACAGCTGGCCAGATAATCATTGGCAACAAAGACCTACCGTCTGCACTTATACACTCGATGGCAGTCACCATCGTCCGCTTGACCCCGGCGCCTCTATAGTCTCGCGGATCATCCTTACTGATGAGGACTTTGACAGAGCCGAGCATGCACAGCATGACACCGGTCTCGTCCATGTTGTAGACATTCTCTGGCAGCATGGCCGGATCCTGCAATACCTTGCCGATCACATCGAACCAGTGTATAATCTTGTCGTATATGTTGTTCTCATGACGTTTCCAGTCTATCGCCCTGACTCTTCGTGATTTGAGTGCCGGGTGGCGCCTCACAAAGCCCTGAGCCCAATTCTTGCCAGGAGGGTTGACCGGTCTCTCGGTCGTCGAGCGTTGGCGGGCGATGACAAGGGCTAGGGAAGGTACGAACTTGATCCGCACAGAGTTTCCGAGGTCAGATATTCCTTTGAGATACTTTTCCAGAGCTTTCTCTTCGGACGAAGTGAGGTATTATTGGCTTTGGGCCTTCTGTTCTTTCGAGCGCCGCCCTTGCGCACGATGATGGAGGGTAGAGAGAGGCACTCCACTGCGTTTTGATCTAGCATCGTATGTTCGAGACTCACCAAGTACAAGCTCTTCTGCAAGAACTTCACTGGCACGGTCGTGCATGACGTCGTGGTGCCGATGCCAGAATGTAATGGGATAGATGGATGGATGGTGGAACAGAAGCTGTAAGGACCAGAAGCAGTCACGTGACCTCGGTATTAAGCTTGATTCTGAAGAGAAGGACCTTCACCTAGCAGTCCCGTCAGTGAGTTACGTTCTACATCTCTCCATATCTTGATACCAACTTGATAAATGTCAGTCTAAGACTTCAAGCTAAAACGCTCGACATCCAATGGATGATCGAAGGTAGGTTCTGGGTTCCTAGATCTTTTTTTCTATCACTCAAATCCCAGATTTCTTTACCCTCCGCTTCAGCAACGGAACCTGTTATGACCAATCCAGATTGGCTTCGAATATCTCTGCTACTCATGACTTCTACCATTCCTCCGTTGAGCCTGAGCGACTGAGTCGGTCTTGCGCGCTTCCAGTGATGTACGACGATGCTATTGCGGCGAGGCTGCCGCCAAGCTGAGTGCGCCAGCCGCAACCTGAGCTGAAGTCTTCCACCTTTGCATCTATGTCAACTCGACGGCTCAACTACCACCGAGAACTCTCCCTCCTGCGATCCTCGACCCGTCGACTCGAATCCAGTTGAAAAATGCGTCTGCTGCAGTGCGACACAGATGGCAAATTCAGCCTGACCCAGTTCGCCGAGAATGACATACCGAAATATGCAATACTTTCACACAGATGGGGAGCGGAGGAGGTCACATATAACGATCTGCTAGACGGCACGGGCAAGAGCAAGGCCGGCTATGGAAAGATACAGTTCTGCGGAGAACAGGCGAGGCGTGACGGCTTGGAATACTTTTGGGTGGACACCTGCTGTATCGATAAATCTAATGCCGTGGAGTATCAATATGCGATCAACTCGATGTTTCGCTGGTATCGGGATGCGACCAAGTGCTACGTTTACCTGCTGGATGTTTCGCGACCTCGCACTGTTCTGGGCGACAATACCATCGAATCTTGGGAATCGTCATTTCGAAACAGCGAATGGTTCAGACGAGGCTGGACTCTACAAGAGCTTATTGCGCCGGCGTCAGTCGACTTCTTTTGCAAAGATAAGGAGCTATTAGGCAATAAGGTCTCCTTAGAACGGCACATCTGCGAAGTAACACGCATTCAAGCTAGGGCTCTTCGAGGAAACCGTTTGTCTGACTTCAGCGTCGCTGAGCGAATGTCATGGACAGAATGTCGTGAGACAACCTACGAAGAAGATAAGGCATATTCACTACTAGGGATTTTTGACGTTTATATGCCACTTATTTATGGTGAGGGAAAGGACAGGGCGTTGTCACGACTTCGAGAGGAGATTGATAAGGCATCGAGAGGTACATCTTGCTCTTCTGTTATTAAATGAAGGAAGCTGCTGACTCTATCAGGATCTAATCGCGAGAACTTCTCAGTTACCTTCAGTCTCTACGATATTCCCGAAGTTGAACACTTCGTAGCCCGGGAAGATGAGCTCTCGAGAATACACAAGGCACTCAGAGGCGATGGCTCCCGTCGAGCAGTTGTTCTGCAAGGGCTAGGGGGAATCGGGAAGACACAGCTTAGTATTGCATATGCGAAGCGGCACAAGGACGATTACTCGGCAATCTTCTGGCTGAACATCAAGGACGAGGATTCTGTGAAGCAGAGCTTTGCTAAGCTAGCTAAGCAGATATCAAGAGAACACCCGTCAGCCATACCCGTCAGCAATCAAGAAAGGAACCAAAATCTGGACGAAGTGGTTGAGTCTGTCAAGGCGTGGCTGAGTCTGCCTAACAACACACGATGGCTGATGATTTACGACAACTACGATGCTCCTAAACTATCTGGTAGCACGGATCCTGCGGCTGTGGATATCAGAAAGTTCTTTCCTGAATCATATCAAGGGTCAGTTATCATTACAACGCGATCATCGGAGGTCAGAATTGGTCATCTTATCCAGATTCGGAAGCTCAGCGATATACGTGATAGCCTTAAGATTTTGTCAACGGTGACGAGACGGCAAGAGATCGAAACAGGTGAGGGCGTCCTGGATTTTGTATTGGTTATCTAACCCTGAAAACCAGATCCCGATGCTGTGAAGCTTGCAGAGGAATTAGATGGCCTTCCGCTTGCATTAGCTACTGCTGGAGCATATCTCGATCAAACAGCGAGGAGTTTCTCAAACTATCTTCGTCTGTATAAGGAGTCATGGGTAAGGCTTAAGGAGACAAGCCCTGAGCTAAGCTCGTACGAAGACCGGACGCTTTACTCGACATGGCAAATCTCTTTCGACAACATCAAACAGCGGAACCCCCGATCCGCAAACCTTCTTCGCCTATGGGCGTACTTTGACAACCAGGATCTTTGGTTCGAGCTTCTACAACAAAGCGAATCTGACAGCCCTGAATGGCTACGAGAGCTCGCTAAAGACGAATTGAGCTTCGACATTGCGGTACGGATCTTGAGTAACTATGGGCTAGTGGAGGTAGCCACGTCTTCACAGGAATCGATCGAATCTAAAGGGTATCCCTTCGTCCGGTGAGACATTACCCAGCGCTAGCAGGGAAGCAAAGCTAGGATTCTAATTGGTCCAAGAGGGGGTTCCAGTTGAGCCTCATCCTCTGGCGAATAACAGCTTCTTGTTTATGCCCCTGCTAGCGCTGGGTAATGTCTCACCGGACGAAGGGATAGTATTCATAGATGTGTTCACTCCTGGACCATTCATGCTCTGAACCAAGAATGGGATTATGATCTAGCTAGCCTAGCTGTGAAATTTGTGGGAGCACATGTCCCGGGAGAGAAGGATGATCAGCCATGGTTAATGCAACGTCGACTTCTCCAGCATGCAGCGAGATGCTCATATATGTTTTCAAACAGCTTAGTAATAGACGATGAGCTAGCAGGTGATTGCCACAACCTAGGATACCTCTACGCCAACCAAGGCAAGCTGATCGAGGCCGAGCAGATGTACCAGCGGGCGTTACAAGGCTACGAGAAAGCATGGGGTCCGGACCACACGTCGACGCTCGACACAGTCAATAACCTGGGGAACCTCTACAAAAATCAAGGCAAGCTAGTCGAGGCCGAGCAGATGTACCAGCGAGCGCTGCAAGGCTACGAGAAAGCATGGGGTCCGGACCACACGTCGACGCTCTCCACGGTCAACAACCTAGGTCTCCTTTACGCCGACCAGGGAAAGCTGGTCGAGGCCGAGCAGATGTGCCAGCGAGCGCTGCAAGGCAAGGAGAAGGCATGGGGTCCGGACCACACGTCGACGCTCGACACGGTCAACAACCTAGCCGTCCTCTACGTCAACCAGGGAAAGCTGGTCGAGGCCGAGCAGATGTGCCAGTGGGTGCTGCAAGGCAAAGAGAAGGCATGGGGTCCAGACCACACGTCGACGCTCGACACGGTCAACAACCTAGCGAACCTTTATGCCGACCAAGGCAAGCTGGTCGAGGCCGAGCAGATGTACCAGCGAGCGCTGCAAGGATACGAGAAGGCATGGGGTCCGGACCACACGTCGACGCTCGACACGGTCAACAACCTAGCCGTCTTTTACGCCAACCAGGGCAAGCTGATCGAGGCCGAGCAGATGTACCAGCGGGCGCTGCAAGGCTACGAGAAGGCATGGGGTCCGGACTACACGTCGACGCTCTCCACGGTCAACAACCTAGCGAACCTTTATGCCAACCAAGGCAAGCTGGTCGAGGCCGAGCAGATGTACCAGCGAGCGCTGCAAGGCTACGAGAAGGCAATCAGTCCAGATCTTATCTCCACTTACGTCCCAGCACTAACCATCACCTTCAATCTAGGTCTTCTCTTCGAACGTGAAGATGATATAGCGACAGCTAGGACTATGTTTTCAGAGGCGTTGCGCGGGTATAAGCAAGTCTTCGGGCCTGATCATGCTAAATCCGAGACTGTGCGGAACAAATTATGTGCTTTGAATGCTATGCTTGAGAATAAAGCCCCAGAAGAAATAGAAGAGCATTTGGAGGACGTGCCAACGTGACCAGCGCCTGGTATGGACAAGCCTCCCTCAAGTTCAAAACGGCACAAGGTGTTTCAAAAGCTTGGCCTGAGATCCCGTACTTGACCAGTGGTACTACAGCGACCGCCTTGTGTATAATAGGTCCATTTTACATATATACATATCACGATTTCCTGATTTAATAATCTTGCGAACGAGTAACTTAGATAGTTCATCTTGTTTGGACCCACGCCCCTAATGCTTTCTGGCCCCCCTGGTATCACTATTCTGTGCTAAACTTAGACTTTATAGGTTCGATTCTTTATCCTCCCATTCGTTCCGTTGTCTACTCTCGCCAGATCGTGACTTCTGTTCGTATGTGTGTGTGTCCCCATACATGCACGCTGTGCACCGCCATTTCGAAGAGATGCAGCCAGGAATTGGGACTCGTAAAGCCAATTGCTTCTGGCACTCGGGGCAGTCGTCTCCTCAAATCCATGCCCGTCGACGGGCGCTGTACAAATCTGCGAAATACGTATTAATATCGCTGCTCGTAGGGGAACTTGGTCCAAAGAGAGTGTTCAGGTTGGTAGGGAGGTAGGGACGTCAACAACGTTTGCGACCTTGCGTGCCTCTGTTATCACTATCTAGGTCAGCGTGCCTGATAAAGCTGTGACTGTAGAGGCTGAGGTTTTCAGGCACACGACGCCGCAGAATCAAGCCTCGGTTTAATTACTTTCTTACCTTCAAATTCAATGGTTATGCAACAGACCATTTTTACAGCAATACAGCGCTAGTTAAGTTCACTCCTTCCAGAAGCGAAGGTATGCTACTAGTACGTTGCATAATATAGGAATGGAGTCATTTTAAAGGTCACGTTTTAGGACTTTATAGAAGCAGACAAATCGATCAAAAGGAAATTCAGGCTGGTACAAGTTGAGCGCCTTGTTAAAAATGCCAGTGACAGTTATGACGTCCTTCCCGGGCTAGTATACAATCCGTTAAGCCTTTGAAGGCTGTCACCCTCATGTTTCCGACCATTGCGAATGATCACCACCATTCAATACCATTCTCCATCCTTCTTTCCGAAAGGGAAGGCAGCCACAATCAGCTGCTCGGCATGACGAGGATTGTGAGACTTTCATCATTCTGCTGAGTATATCCGAGGACAGCTCGGAAAAGCACCCCAGTCGTCTCGATTCGGTGATCGTGACATCGTGGAAGCCAATAGACCGAAGGGATTTCTTGTTCGTTTCCAGGAAGTCCTCCAGAGCATTGTATTTCACTACCATACCGCACATATCAAGCTGATAAATATCCAGTGCGCAATAGGACAGTAGTTCCAAGGGAGAACTCGAATCACTCAGGCGTAGGACCCGAACAGACTTCAGCAGCTTTTCGAGACTCTGACAAGGTGCTCAGGACGGGATCCTCCCATTCATGGCCATACGGAAGATGGAACGCCGATAGGCTGACGGTATTAATCGTAGCGCCTCTATTCCTGGAACTCTGGATAGCAATGTAGCATTGGATACGACTCGCAAATGGTATTCGTGGGAGTCTTCTGCTGTAGTCATGCCTGCGGTGAAAGGTGACAACGACGAGTCGTCTTCTATCGCCTCGCAAAATGACAAGCCCACCTCCGTCAGTCGAGGAAGTGCTCCAAAGGTCGAGGTTAAGACCGAGAGGTCAACGCCGTTGTCTATGATGCTACGCTGCTCCTCGCATATATCGTGCAAGGTTTCGTAAATAACCATGTACGAGGGATATTCGTCCGCCCCACCGCCCCCGTCGTATATCTCTTTCGCTATTTCCACATAGCTGTCGGGAGTCAAAAGATCGTACTTGAAGTCACTGAAATCTAGTATTTCTACGCGAGATAGGAGCTGCGTCAGCGCAGTTCTAGCAGGCCGTTCAGCATGAAGGAGAGAATATTACCAGATTTCAGTAGGGTTTCGTAAAAGGATATCGGAGAGATCAATCGGTCGGACTCTGAGGTCAATACGCTGGGCACGAAAAACGATCCGACGCATCGCACAACAACGGGATGCCGACCTTCGAGACCACTACCTACATAGGATATCGAGATACAAGTCCGACCAGCTTGTCTTTGTGGTGAGTCTGGCTGCGATGGGAGGGCTGGACATCGGCGTTGGGGGTGGTCTCAAAAGGGTTCATCTCCAATCCACATCACAAAGTTCGGTCGCGGGAAAAGATGGCACATTCTTCCAGCATACGCACAAGATGGCATCATGCTGAGGCGAGTATACCAGGGATCAACAGACTGTGATTTGTTTGAGGACTTTATTGCCCAGTTGCTCCATCACTGTGGCAGATACCCAGAGCCAAAATCTGTCATCGTAATGGATAACGCCTCTTGGCACTGTTCAGAAAAGATCGTGTAGATGTGTCAAGAAGCAGGAGTAGTATTGGAGTTCCTCCCGCCGTACTCGCCTGACTTTAATCCTATTGAGGAGTTTTTTTTGGCGTACTGAAGAAGTTCATGGAGAAAAAGTGGCACGAGAACGAGGACTTCATTGCAAGGGAGGTTAAGATGTTTCTGGAGTGGTGCGTCGACGTGGTAGGTGACGATGAACACATTGCAAAGAATCACTTCCGTCACGCAGGAATATCTATTACGTAGTACTCTAGAAAAATCAAGAACAAATAGGAAAGAAACCCTCAAAATATCCTCCCTCGTGCTTCAAGATTTTCCTATCTCCCGCTGGAATTTTTTGATATTGCTCACAAATTGCAGAGCGATGCCTGGTGCTACCTTGTTCTTTACCATGAGCTCAACAACCACCTTTGGATGCTGCAAGATAGTATTCAGTTCTAGGAACTAGCAACCTGATTTGCATTCTGTAGTGCTTGTCTCCACCTTTCGCTCTCGACTTGTGCCAGGCCCCAGTTGCAGTAGTCCTCAAGCATGGCCTGGCTATCGCCTTCCACGTCCGCCAGTTTTTCAACAGTAGATATTTCGGCCGTATCGCAACATATATTATGGGAGGAGGCGTGTGCTTTACATTGACGATGGTCCATGGAGCCATCTGCCTTTCGCTTGCGATTGTTTTCCGATATATTGTTGATTATATGGGGTGGGATCTCGATACGAACGTCGACGCCCTCCTCCGTCTCCCCTTCCTTCATCGTCTCTTTGATGTGCCCGACAATCTCTTCAAGCTGGCCTGGTAGCAGCTTCTGGTGAAGCCCTCGCTCATCCGGCCAGCAATGGGGTCCTTGCTTGCAGTGTTTAGCTCTACAACGATACTGCTCGTAGACTCGAGTCCAAAGACCAGCTTCGGCGGCTCTCTGAAGCCTTTGAGCTTCTGTCGCGCTTTTCTTCTTCTTCTTACCCTTCGCCGTTGCAGAATCACTAGCAACTTCCTTGTAAACAAACTCCATGCTGAGGGTTATCTTCCTTCCCATGCTGAACAAGTCACTCAGACCTTCCAGGTGTTCGTCAACTTGCTGCCAATCGATCTCTAGCTTCTGGCATCGTTTCGTCAGGCCGCGTCGACGGCTTTTCTCGACAGAGACTTCGATAATGGTTTCTTCGCACGTATATTTATCTTCTGGGAATTTGTCCTCGTCCTTGAGATAGTTATCAAGTCGGGGGTGAAACCTAACCTTCCAAAAATCACTCGGAGCCAAGACGAGATCTGGATCTGTGTCTGAAAAGACACGCCTGGCTCTGATCTTCTCCCGCTAAGAGATCTTCTACTAAAAGTCATAATGGATACACACTGGGTTGTGCTTGTCATATTGCTTCTCACTGTCCCATCCACTGAGTCGGAGAAGTGGTAATGTTTGTTCGCCGCTTGGCTGATCGGCTTGGTCTGACTGGCTCGGCATCTGTGCCTTTACAGGACTATCTGAAGTCAAAAACACGGGGTGATAACAATTTGAAGCCCATTGGCCGTCCCGCAAGTCGTCGTCCATGTTAGCATGCCTCTGAGTCGGCAAATATTGAGGCGAAGGGGAAATAGTTGTCACAATGCCATACTGTAAAGAGGACACGTGGCCACTTCCTCGGAGTTTCTTCGGGTTTCTACCGCAGAGACGCTAATCATGTGACATGGTCAAAATCCGTAGATCCAAACATCTTTCCGGTACAGCAACAAGACAATGTCACTTCCCGACATTTCATGCCTCACGAACTCGACACACAAGTACAAAACTCACCGCTTCCATCCTCCACCCTCGGATCAATCAGCTCTTCTACTCTATATCCCACCATGCCATCAAAAATCCCATCACCGCCTCCATTTGCCATCTCCAGACCAACCTCTTCGAATCCAAGTCGAAGGACCCCCTGATAGCACGTCAGAAGCTGCTTCCAAAAATTCATGGCATACAGCTGATCACTCACCTATATTTACATTGCCAGGCGCAGGACTCTACACTGATACGTCTTTGAACTCAAGTATGATCGATTACTATGGAAGTACCTTCAACCACCTTGTGCCAATCGACCACACCGATCCAGAAGTCCTGCAGATCAACATTGAAATTGAAGATGATGGAGGTATATATGCGAACAAGAGCAGCTGTTTTGAGATCGACCCGGCGGTTTTTACTGGGAAGAAGGTGCCTGCACTGCGGAGATGTTGTCGGAAAAGGAAGGGGGCCAAGGATCGAAGGAGAGTCAATGATGCAGTGAATATGAGGGATTGGCGGGCTTGAAAAGATAGGATATGCAATATGAGTGGCAAGGATAGGATAGAGCTAATGAGATGCGACCTCAGAGCGGGATTTGACGGGTAATGGAAGCTAGAATACATGTACGGTCGACAACACAGTAGCTGGGAGAATCAGAAACCAGGAGGAGTACACAACGTGTCTTTCTTCTGCCATTCCACAAATCGGTGCCACCGCGTGAGTCAAAATATTTCAAACTCCTTCACTTCCGACTTCATTTTGAGGCGTCACAGAAACGCAGAACTCTCAGCCCTTCCATGTTCCTACTTGCCCCGGAAATTATACTGCGGGAAATTCTATTTAGTTGAGATTTATTTAAGATTTGGGGAGATCTTAAAAGGTTTAAGCGTTCAAATTCAACTCCTATGCCACCTCAGCTTTTGAGGCACTCTTCTCTGCGCTTAATTCGTATGTCTATTAGGCGTCTTTGTTTGCTAAGAGAAGGAAGAAGAAAGGAATCCAGCCCTCGTTCAAGAAGAAAAAAGGTGAAAACACAAAATCGAACTGCGAATAGAACATACTAGAGGATCCGTGCCGTATCGTCTAGATCACTAAGAAGCAGAAAACGTTGCTGGATCGAACCCATTCCAACCCTCGTAAATGTTCTGCGCCCTAGTTGCATCGCACCTTCTGCCAAAAATAGCACGTAATATTTCCGTTGCGAACCATCAACATCACCATAACCTCTAGTCTCTCTTCCCATGATAGCACAAACTACTTCTGGTAGGAAGCTCCTTGGTTGAGTATCAAAGTGTACAAGCCCGACTTCGTTGTCCGCATCGTCGAGTATAACGCCCTCGGCGTTGATCTTGCAATCTCGCAGTCGTCTCACCCGAGCTTCCAAGACATAACCATGATTATCAGAGCTAGTACCCGAGTCGCTCGGCTTGTCGTCCATAAATTGAACACTACGATCCCACTCAACTTCTCCATATTCTAGTTGCAAATACTGGATCTGCCCGTGATATACCATCCAAGACCACGATGGAGGCATCTTATTATCCTCATAAGTTATCTTCTCCAGCGAAGCATTCTGTGCCGGTTGCCACATGAGACTTCGGTGGAGGAAGCGTTTGAAGATCCCATAGTAGACCACAGTATCGAGAGCTTTAGCCAACGCCTTAGCTAGTGACTCAATCGCAACGGGCCTGTCTGTGCGGTCTGTAATGCCAAATGTCGAGTAATTTGTGAAGAGAGATTGGAAGAGCTGTATTTGAGCAGACCAATAACGATTGTTGATAGAGCGAGGAAATTCTGGGTCACTTTGAAATGACAAGTTCGCGCTGATTTGATTAGAAATTGGTAGGTTTGTTTAGGTAAATGCTCGGTTACGAATAAGGAAAAGCGGATTGAAAAGTGGTACTTAAAACACCAAGCCCTAGATGTAGACTTACTTCTTCATATGAGTGAGCATTTCGCAACGTATCCCACCGCCGCACTCGAAGTAAGTTTGGCTCTTCGTGAAATGGATCGTTCGGCGTGACAAGGCTCGTTCCTGTAGCACCCATGCCCGTTTATTCAATACCCCCTTCATCACGTCGCCATCGAAGTCTTCTTCAATCGATGTGCAAACGTAGACTTTGCCATGTGAGGACTTGGGCACCATCACATATTGCGATCCTTTCTCCTCCAGCCGGTTGAGAAATCCTTCGGTTGAGTCTTCAGCAGAGGTGGCAGCTATCGTACAGTAAGCATTCTTGAAGACTGCTTCCATCTTCGTAGCTTCAGTAGCCCAGTCTCCGCCCTCTCCTTGAATAATGCAGAGCGAATCGATCCAGAGATATCGCTGGCCGAGTTCTCGAGTGACGTTGATAGCATCTTGAAATGTCCGTGGCAATTCTTTAACTAGGAATCCTTGCGTCCTCCATTCCTTCTCGTTGCTGGTAGTAGTACACGACTTTTCCCTCTGTTTTTCCGAAAGCGTGCCCCAGCAATGGGACAGAGCAATGTATTGCGCTCCTTCACTCATATTTTCTTTGTCTGTCAAAACAAGGCACGCAGTGTAGCCATCTCCCACGTCAATGACTCGGGTTGGCATCCGACTTCTATCAGGATCAGGACAGCATCCACCGCTTCGCGAGCATTGGCCTTCGTCACATATTCGAATCCATTCCCTGATTAGTTCCAAATGGAGCGAGCTTCTAGAATTACCTTTGGGGTTTGAAATGTGTTGTAGAAATCTAGTCAGTCTGTGTTTTGGCTTCGAATCTAAATAGTATTAGCATCTACCCAGCACAACAAAGTAGAGCACAGACCTGGTACGGCACCAATCCTTACGTATTGCGAAGCTTCAGACAGCCGAATCTCGGGATTTTTGTTCCTAGCCTCCTCGGGGATTTGGGAGAGGATTTGACACAGATCACAGCTTTTCTTTAGATAAGGTAACGAAGAGAGATAGGTCCCTAGGTCGATCGTGCGACAGCGGTTGCATAATTTTGAAGACAAATCCAACCGGATTTTGCTGTCAGGCGAGTGGGTCCATTTGTTCTTCGCTTCCTGTATTTTTTAATCTACATGTGCATTGGATGATAGGGAAAAGGGTATAGGCTAACTTACCAGCTAGAAAAGTTTAAAAATACCAATTAGCCATATTACCGGGTTAATTTAATTATACGTACTTCCTAAGACATAACATTAGCGACTCTCTTCTCTCTGTTCTGGATACTACTACTACTTACATCCTGAAATCACCACCAAGACGCCTGCGGTCAGCGACTCTCCTCTCTCTGTTCTGGATACTGCTACTACTTACTTCCTGAAATCACCACCAAGACGTCTGCGGTTAGCGACTCTCTTTTCTCTGTTCCCGACACTACTACTACTTACTTCCTGAAATCGCCACCAAGATGCCTCCGGTTAGCGACTCTCTTCTCTGTGTTCTCGACACTGCTACTACTTACTTCCTAAAATCACCACCAAGACGCCTGCGGTTAGCGACTCTCTTTTCTCTGTTCCCGACACTACTGCTACTTACTTCCTGAAATCATCACCAAGACGTCTGCGGTCAGCGACTCTCTTCTCTCTGTTCTCGACACTACTGCTACTTACACGCTGAAATCACCACCAAGACACCTCCGGTTAGCGACTCTCTTCTCTCTGTTCTCGACACTGCTGCTACTTACACGCTGAAATCACCACCAAGACGCCTACGGTCAGCGACTCTCTTCTCTCTGTTCCCGACACTACTGCTACTTACAAGCTGAAATCACCACCAAGACACCTGCGGTCAGCGACTCTCCTCTCTCTGTTCCTGACACTGCTATTACTTACAAACTGAAATCACCACCAAGACGCCTACGGTCAGCGACTCTCTTCTCTCTGTTCTCGCTGCTACTTACACGCTGAAATCACCACGAAGACGTCTGCGGTCAGCGACTCTCTTTTCTCTGTTCCCGACACTGCTACTACTTACTTCCTGAAATCGCCACCAAGACACCTCCGGTCAGCGACTCTCTTCTCTGTGTTCTCGACACTGCTGCTACTTACACGCTGAAATCACCACCAAGACGCCTACGGTCAGCGACTATCCTCTCTCTGTTCCCGATACTACTACTACTTACAGTCTGAAATCACCACCAAGACGTCTGCGGTCAGCGACTATCTTCTCTCTTTTCCCACACTACTGCTACTTACAAGCTGAAATCACCACCAAGACGCCTACGGTCAGCGACTCTCTTCTCTCTGTTCTTACTGCTACTTACACGCTGAAATCACCACCAAGACGCCTACGGTCAGCGACTCTCTTCTCTCTGTTCCCGACACTACTGCTACTTACAAGCTGAAATCACCACCAAGACACCTCCGGTCAGTGACTCTCTTCTCTCTGTTCCCGACACTACTGCTACTTACACCCTGAAATCACCACGAAGACGCCTACGGTCAGCGACTCTCCTCTCTCTGTTCCCGATACTACTGCTACTTACAAGCTGAAATCACCACCAAGACACCTGCGGTCAGCGACTCTCTTCTCTCTGTTCCCGACACTGCTACTACTTACACCCTGAAATCACCACCAAGATGCCTACGGTCAGCGACTCTCATCTCTCTGTTCTCGATACTGCTGCTACTTACCTCCTATATTATTATTGTTATTAGCAACAGATGAATTTTCAGACTATAGCACTTACTATCTCATATTCACGATGATGCCTCCCGCTATCGAAACTGTCGGAAGAACTCGTCGCCATTCGAAAGTCTTTAATACTAGACGTCACAGAACAAAACAGGCGAGTAACAGAATGCGCAAACTTGACCCAGATTCTCGATCAGCTGGGGTCACGTAATCAAGATAGAAAGTGTAGTTTGTCAAAATTCATCAACGGACACCATCAGCCTTACTTATAAGACACGTCATCCTCATCGTGGGGTTCGCCGGGCCAAGACAGTCCCTCCCCCCTTTATTGTGGAGCCAACCCCCCTTCTTCCGACAGTGCAATGGCGGGGCAGGCGGACTTCGTCGTCCTCATGGCTCCCTGCGTCGTCGACGCAGACCGAAAAATTAAGTGCCCACCTGGTTATGACCTGAACCTCATAAATTTATCAGGTAAGGGAACGATACCCTGAAACTCAAGCACTATTGGCACAAGGAACTGTCCTAATGCTCAAGCAGGTTCTGCAATGATGATATCAGGAAGAACTGGCGCTCGGTGATCCAGGACTGCTCCAAGGGGACCACACTGGCATTCTTCAAGCACATCCACGACGAGGACAGGGTAAACAAGAGGGGCGCGATGCAACAATATATAGCACAGGTCGGCATGCTGCTCAACAGCGCGAATGGCCGTCACATAGATACCAATGTTAGGAAGGAGGCCCTGTAAGTAAAATGCCCCCAAATCATGCCTGCTCGTTCGAGCTAGCAGTTGCTGATATCTGTAGTACATCGACACGTTCGGGCTCGATAATACCATCAAGTCGAAGCCCGTCCTGGGCGTAGACGACCTCCTCCTCTTACTCAACCACCACTGGGCTCGTGACACTTCTACATCTCCCACAGAGCGGCACCGAGTGCAGTTTGCATTGATCCTACTCATCATTTTTGGCACTGGGTGCCATCCCGCAGAACTAGTGGATGTAAGAAAGAAGAGGAAAGACGATATCGATTCGGAAGACGATGATCTTGAAGTCCTTGATAACGATCATATCCTTGCTATTAGCAAGAATGATAACGGGTTCGGTCCCGAGAGCAACAGAGGCACCAGTGGCTGCGATGACGATGCTCATAAAGACGACGGGAGAGGACATCAGATACTTCGACGCGATCTACTATGAGGATGTGCGCCTGCTAGTTGTGCACTGTCCCGACAATGGAGGGACGGAATATGCTTGCTGTAGAGGTCACGATGGCTCATCACAAAGGAACAAGAGGCGCCCAAAGCCGTGAGTTGATTGATCACCTCGAATATGCGCTCTAGAGATGGAATTGACGGACCCTCGCAGCACGATACTCTTCTTCACTGGAGTGTCCCATCACACACCTCGCAGCCCTCGCCCTTTTCTGATGACGCTTTTGAAGCTCCGACTCTGATAACTCCCAGGCACGTCTTCGAGCACAAGGTCTAGGACCCGGTCTTGTGCTCGCCGCTGCGCTGGAAGCAAGAAAAGCTCAAGTTGCCAATCTCTCGCCGAGATGAAGAGCGGGCTCTCCCATACTCTCAGTACAAGAACTGCCTCAATCGCCAGCTACTGCTTTCGACGTGGAACAGCCAACGTCGTTGATCTTAAGCTTGTCCGTGGCCTCGACGCGGAGACAGCGTTCGATAACACAGAGGTTCGTGTTATCTAGGTACTGAATACGATTTGCATAAATTTTTGGGTTTTATCGATGTGTGCACAGAGTTCAAGTTGCTCACAGTCAAAGTACCTATCATTTTTTCCGGCACGTAGGGTTTCCGCTACGCAGGGACGGACGGTAGACAAGTGAGTAGAGCACTGAGAAAGCATCAGCACAATTATATAGACGATTGAGCTGAGTGGCTTTCGCTTATTACACCGAGTGGGTTGGAGAAAACCCCTACATAGCTATATGAAGAATCAGCGAGGCCATCTTGATTATCCAAGCGCCAACGCATCAGGGCTGCGGCCGTGAGCTACAACTGCATCCATGGGTAGTCTGGCTTCCTTCTTCAGAAGCCTAGTGTCGGCGCAGACGGATATATAAGGGGTGCAATTCCTCTTAAATTTTCAATTATCATCGCCCTCTCTATTCTCAAAATCGCTCCCTTCAATCATCTTTCCAAGCCTTCTTATCCAGTATATATCTTGTCCGTCACGTATAAAGCAATCTTTCATCCGCCTGAAAACACATCTCACAGAACGACAAAATGGAGGGATACGTTCAGAATGGCTCCTTGCCAATCCAGCCCATCTCGGACACTCAAGCCTCGATCCTGGACATGCTATTGTTCCCAGGCTTCACCCGCATGTCTACCGCTATCCAAGGGTATCTCACCATCGACTTGAGCGTCTATGCTCCTCTGCTCTGTTTCTGTGGGTTGTTTGTGTTCGCCTGCCGACGTATTTGCAAGTCCTTGTGGGAATGGTTGCAGACTTATTGCAGTAAGAACCTTGTTCTGTCCGAATAAGAGAACACAGCTTCTGACAACAAGTAGCTTCAACTATTCATCTTCACTATCGCGAGGATCCATATGATATGCTCATATTGTGGATATCCTCTCAGAGCTTCGCCCAGAACACTCTTTCTTCCCTCGTCACCACCAACCTGGACCCTTCACTGAGCCACTCGAGAAATAGTCATTCAAACGGAGGAGATGCAAACAAAAAGACTTTATACTACACGCCCTGGAACGGACGCTTTCTCTTCCGGTATAAGGGCCGCCTGGTTGTGTTCCGGCGTCAATACCAAGCTGGAGATTTCAGAAGCCGAGAAGACGTGTCCATTTCCTGCTTTGGCAGATCTTCGCAGATTCTTAAGGAACTGCTCTCTGAGTGCAGAACCGAATATGCCAAGCTCGTTCAGGGTAAGACCTGTCTCTATGAGCACAAAGACGGTGCCTGGATTAGGTCTGCAGTGTCGGATATAAGGCCCATGTCGACAGTTGTTCTTGATGAGAGTAAGAAAAAGGAGCTGCTGGGAGATATCGGCGACTTCCTCAACCCAACAACCCAAAAATGGTATTCCGATCGTGGTATGCCTTATCGACGGGGTTACTTGCTGTACGGACCCCCTGGAACTAGGAAGTCGTCTCTTTCTTGCGCAATTGCGGGGGTCTTTGGTTTGAATATCTATATCCTTAGCCTTCCTGAGGTCACTGAAGCGGGCTGTAGGCATACTAGTCTCATGTTGAAAGAAGGATGAAAGCTGGGTTTCCCACAGATCCGTGCATATTGTTGCCCGGCGAGGTGAGTACTGTAGTTTGCACTCGGGGTTTTCATTCATCCGGTGATTTGACGTATGCAGCTGCAGCTACAGCAATCTCATGCATTAACATTGGACAAAGAAGCGAACGCGCGTGATCAGGGAAGCTTCAAAGGATTCCTTGGCTCTCTAGGCACCCACGACACTTGAAAGGCCTGACTTCGATATCAACATTCGACCTTGGTAACTTTTTTGAAGCCACCTTACTTCATAACATCGTTTCGCATGTGAGGACAATATTACTGCTGAGGAATCTTCTCCTGATTTGCCTGAGAGCAAGGTGGTAAGGAGTCAGGAAGCTCGCTCCAAACCCATTGGTAGGCAGCTGAGATTCAGACAAACGATGCCTGATCCTACTATATACAAACACAAAGCGCTCCGATCACATCGATCCATCCGAGTGATAATTTTAGGGGGCACATCCGGCGGATTCTTTAAACGCGCGCCACAAGACGGGTCCCTAGAAGTCGAGCTTGAAGAAGTCTCATTAGACACTGCTCCCTCCTACGAAGCTCTCTCATATACATGGGATGGTCAAGCGCCAGATCGCACCATCAAATGCCATGGAAAGCTTCTGAAAATCACCAAAAATGTTGAGATAGCACTCTTTCGTTTGCGGACTCCCTCAAAGCGGCGTTTATGGATCGATTCCATCTGCATCGATCAAACTTCTGTAAAGGAGAAGAGCTCTCAGATACCACTTATGGGAGAGATTTATGGAAAAGCCAAGAGAGTGCTAGTTTGGTTGGGCGAGGGAACAAAAGCCAGCGATCGGAGTTTTCGTTATTTGCAAGAGATTTTTGCTGTTGTTCGACCCTTTTATATTCAGATGCAATTTGATGGCAGTTTTTTCAGAGCATATGGACGGCTACCTCCCGCCCTCGAACAGCAAATTTTGACTCTAAAGGCGACCTTTCAAGGTGAGAATCCCCCCCTTCTCTCTCTCATATTCATGCGGATGTAGCTCACATCTCACCCAGAAGAAAACAAGCAAATGTACGACCGCGAAGGCACAGCAGAATCAAACATGCTAAATGATATCTTCCAAAGAAAATGGTTCACAAGAATGTGGACAGTCCAGGAGTTAGTTCTTGGCTTCAACGCCTGGATGTTATGTGGCAAATCAGAGCTGTGCTGGGGCGACTTCATGTGTGCAATTTCTTGTCTCGCGGTTATCGAGCGTTTCCATTTCCATTCCATATGCAATGAATCTCGGTTCTGGGGGCGACTGTCAGTCTACCAGCAGCTTCGGGCAGTCATCCACCCACAGCTTGCTCTTGTTCCAGGATCGCAAGACAAACGAATGTGCAAGATCATCACTTCGGCCCGCTCTTTGAGCTCTTGGGACCCGCGGGACAAACTATACGCTCTGTACGGATATTTCACCATACTAGGAATTCGGAATCTTCCGCCCGTTGACTACAACCTTCCGGTAGCTCGAGTCTACTCTGAATTTACCAAAGCCGCCATCCTCCACGACCAATCACTCGATCTGCTCTACACCCTTGGGGGCAAAAGAACAGTCAAAGACTTGCCATCTTGGACAACAGACTGGAGCACACCCTCAGAGCTATGGCGGATACCCCACGACCGCTTCTCAGCCTCCAAAACCTCCCCACTCCGATGCTCCTTCGGCGAGAACAACAAGCTCCAAGCCTGGGGAATAATAATAGATACTATAAAAGAAAGACCAAACTCTAATATCCCCCCCGCCCTAGAAAGGGAAAGCGAAATATCCTGCTCCATACCAAACATCATCCAAAGAATCCGAGCCTGGCAAGAATGGATCCTCCTCGCCGCTAGCCACCAAACCCACCCCACTGGCGAGACCTGGCCTCAATTCTTCCTCAAAACAATTCTACGAAATGGGATTTTTGGGTCTTCGCCGCACCATACACTTAGCAACGAGGTCCTGGAAGAGTTTGTCCCGTGGTGTAATACAATTATGAGCTACCATCCCTACACTGACGACAGGGAAGAGGCGATCAAGGAGGTTGACGAAATGGTGGAATTTGCCCTTCAAAGACCTGGAGTCTGGGCACTATATTTTAAGAGTGATATTGATCCCCTTCCTGTGATAAATACGCCGGAGTGGCGGATTATGATTGCGCTGAATGATGCTGGTACACAGGCTGTTCACCATTGGATCTTTATGATGACGAGTGGGGCGACGTTTTTTACTACACAGAATGGCTACACAGGCAGTGGATCAGACTTGCTCCAAGCTGGAGATCAGGTGGTACTGATTTCGGGGATGAGTTTGCCAATGATTGTTCGGCCGCAAGAAGTTGGGGGTCATCGTCTTGTTGCCCCCGCGTATCTCCATGGGATTATGAATGGCGAGAAGTGGCCAGAAAATGAGGATGAAGAGTTGTCATGTTTTATTTTCAACTGAACCCCAGAATCGCCTACTTTCTCTCCCCATCCAGCGCTTGTCTGTGGTGCCAGGGTCAAAACTCTCATTGGAAATTGAACTAGATTGTTGTTATGGGAGAATGTGTACGAAATTCTGTCTCTTAAGGATAATTCCAGCCCCGGCGCTTAAAGCTTAGCTTGCAACGACTGACTTATTTACGCCTTCATGGCCCGCGCATCTGGTAACGGATCCCATTCAAACGTCCAAATAAAGCGCGCTGAGTGAACAATTGTTGCCGCAAAAGCACACAAGACGGACCGGGATGGCTTTTGGTGACAACCATGTGTCGATAAAACCGGGTGGTGACAAGGGCAGATCGAGCTTTCTGATACTCTGGCTCAGTTCGCTCAACTGAGACTTGATCGGGCGGAGCGAGCCAGGACTAAAGGTTACGCCGAAAGGGAGATTGGGTTGGAGAATGCCAGAGTCTGCACGGTGTGTGGAGGTAAAATTCAGGTGGCTGAAAAATATTGGAAGTGCTCAGATGCCTTATGTCGTCGTTGGCTTCAGATGACTGAGCCAGAGGACGAGTATTTGAAAATCTTAGATGATCTCAGCGGGCAGAATCAAGAGCGCATGACGGAGGAAGAGGAAATGGAAGAAGTTATAGAACATAGTCAATTGGAGTTGGTGGAAAGTGGTTGCTTCGTGAAATGGAGAGAGGTTTGAATTCAAATCTACCAAGAAATTTTGACGTGCATATCGCCAATACCAAGTGACGTTGCATTCCTACTCCTACTAGTGCTGATCTTCGGGCATTGTGAGGACGGATTGACGCCGCACCCATATCTCCCGGTCATGGATGGGCTTCAGTCTCAGTATTGACTGATCAGATTCTAACTTTTAGAGTCTGAAATTGACTTGGAGTGTAAACGAATGCGGAAGTTGCAGATGGAGGAAACGGATGAGTAGGTAGATAGGAAAGTCGAGGACAAATCAGTGTATCAAGCTGGTATTATGGATGACTGTTCGCAGAGACCCTACACCAGTTCAGTGGTCTTGATCTGGCGGTCGACAGCGCCCTGCGGGGTGGCATCCATGCTCAGACCACTTAGACCACGATCATGGAGCGAATCCCTCGACCCACAGCAGAGCACGAGATGTTGAGAATGCGATCACCTTTGCGCCTGATGAAATCAAAACAAGAAAAGAAAGTAGCCAAACGATCCTGCATGATTCGGCTCTCGTTCTTGCTCTCAAAATCAAGGTGACCCAAAACAAAGGGCACTCTATGCAATCAGTCGCTCAGCCGGACCTCGTGAAACTGTCCCGTGAAACCTCTCTGCGTGGATCACTAAGTCTTTT
The DNA here is from genome assembly GCA_020726505.1 of Leptodontidium sp. MPI-SDFR-AT-0119. Taxonomy (NCBI): domain Eukaryota; kingdom Fungi; phylum Ascomycota; class Leotiomycetes; order Helotiales; family Leptodontidiaceae; genus Leptodontidium; species Leptodontidium sp. MPI-SDFR-AT-0119. The sequence goes on from JAHLEZ010000021.1 coordinate 274,846, forward strand.
CTGGTCTTGAGCCGAACACCACAATCCATGCAATTAACAAACTGCCCATCTTTCAATTTGCTTACATGCTTCCTCACAAAGTGTCGACTCAGGGAACCTGGGTTGGCGTACTCGGCGACCCTCTCGCCCATTGTCAGGTGCGGAGTTCCAATACAGACAAAACATACTTTGGGCCTCTTGTCGGTTCTGATAGAAGATATTGCCTTGCGGAGTGCGACATCTGGCTCGGCGGCTTGCACGGGGGGGCTGACAAGCGTGCCGGGAGGACCACGCCGAACATGGCGAGACGGTGCCCCCTCTTCTACGCCGCAGTACAACGTAACCGCGGTGATAGCCGTGATTCTCCGTTGCAGTTCCTGTTCGGGTGACTTCCCAGGCAAGGTGAGGATCGCGTCTATCAAGCCAAGCTGCTCTGGCGACATGTCTGCCCGGACCAAGGCGTCTCGTGTGTCCTCATCGACCACCATGCCTGACAGCTGCCGTTCGCTATCCTTCACCGGCTGCTCTGACTTGTACCGTTCCTTAACATCCTTGAGGAGTTCTCTCCGCTTCCGCTGCTTCTCGTTATACAATCGCTTGATGGCCTTCTGGAGCCTGTCATCCTTCCGGCTCCCGACAGGAGCGTTGGACAGGTCGTTGACTCGTGTGTGCAGCTTCAAGATGTATGGAAGGTCGTTCACAGACGCAGTTTGTTCCGGTGTCAGCTTCCGCGGGCGGCGGGGGTCGATCGAGCGGCTCATGGAGCATGCAAACCGCATCAGGTCCTTTTGAGTGTCCAGCCTTCGATACACGCCCTGAAGGTCAACGTTGATGTCATTGAGGTAGTGTTTCAAGAAGGTGCCGATGCTTGCATGCTGCAGAATTTTGTTCTGGAGGGAATCGCTAACATCCGCTGTGGGAAGAACTTGAAGTCAGTATGATGCCTGAGTGATGGAGGATCGGGCACTTACGACTTTCATTTAACCCTTTGGCTGAACCATCTCGGAGGTTGTAAGGCTTTAACACCTGGCCAAAGCCGGTTATCTCGCCCCCTACCTTCATCCGGTAGCGTACCGACCCCGATGAGAGCTGCAGCTCCCGAGCAATACGAACGCCTTGTGCTTCACGAACCGCCTCACAGAAGATAAACTCGTCGTTCATCTCGTCTCGTAGCGGCAGTGGTTGCTCATTAAGTCCCTTGAGGACTTTGAGGCTGTATAACCTTTCCGGGCAATCAATACTCGGAGACTTGAATGCGCGAGCCTTGAATAGCATGCCGAGGAGGAAGACGTGCGGGCTGAGCACAAGGGTTGGATCGTAGATAATCTCGGGAATTTTGAATTCGTTCCTGGCAGGGTCAGCAAAGTATATCCGTGTAGCTAGAGGCGAAGGAAGGGAACGTACACATCTTTGGAGCCGAGAAATCCTTTCGTGAATTCGGGCGTCAATTCAACAAAAAGACGAGGACGACCACCTCCGTCGGGATCTCGAATCAAGGTCAACTTCAGGTGTCGATACCGGAGCTCAACCAGAGCCTCCGGCCGATTGCCTGTGATGCCTGCAAGCTGACAGAACAGGACGAGTTGGATTCGGAGCCATCCGATGTCAAAAGTCATCTCGGTCGTAGCTAGAAGGACTCGCGCGAATTCAGCTAGATCCTCGGCATACATGGTCGCACTCGGCCGCTTTGTGAAATCGAGGTCCTTTTCTACTGCTACGATCTTGACGACCTAAGGATCTCGTTAGCGTAAACCACAACCATAGAAAGGTGTGGGAAGGCTCACATCTTGACCATTCACTTGGATCATAGGATCGAGCTTCCTCCCAGTTTCAATCTTGTATACTATCAGGTAGCACTTCCAAAATGTCTCCAGCGAGCTTGCGTATTTGATTCCTGGCCGCCTCCGGCCACCTTTCCCTCGTCGTTGATCGCACGCCCAGCTCAGGAAGCCGTGGATAAATTGGGGTGAGATTTCGTCGTAGCATTTCGCTGGATCCCAGGTCTGGAAAGTGCAGTATCTGAATGCGAAACAAAGGTCAGTTAAATCCCTCTAATGCAGGGGAGATAGATATTGCTCATACTGTTCATGGTGCTCCTTCACCCGATCAAGCTGAGCCTGCGTCTTGGGGCTATATCGCCTTTGTCGGAGACGCTGCACGTCGAGGTTTGCAGCGTTGGCGCGGTAATGCTCTGGAGGGTGTCGTACTTCATCGTCGAAAAGATCTTCTTCGTCGTCACTATCCTCCTCAGCTAGGAGGCTGTCCAGGTCGGTATCAGCTCCAGAGTCTGCTTCGTTATCGAACAAGCTATCGGAGTCGGAGTCGGAGGTGCTCTCATCGTCGAGTATCGGCACATCCTCACTATATCTCGCTCGAGGCATAGACACATGTGCGAGGAGAAGAGGCTGTGTGAAGAAGAGACGAAGAAGAGACAAAGAGACAAAGAAGCAGGGACTGAAACGGGGGATATCGAGAGAGGGAGAGAATGTTGGTTAGGGAGTGGGCGATATGAACGAAGGAGGGTATGAAAGCAGGTGCCATCCCTTTATACTTAGGTCAGAGTTGATCACAATGAACTGTTTCTGGCACCCGCACGATTAGGGGGGCTGCCAGGTGGGGACTTGGAAGGTGAGAAGAAGTGATGAGTGAGACGAGAAGAAGAGGCGCTGACTTCTCTCTGAGTGCACGGTCCAGGGTTCCTGGATCGAGGTGCGTGGTGAAGAGAGATGGGGGTGTGGATTTAGCCGAGAACTGGTTAGCAGACCCCTAAAAACAGCGACCAAAACCCCCGAAAACAGCAGCCTGCTAACCGTTTCACTGTATAAGAGAGTATAATATAAAATAGGTCCAACTAATATTTTCTTAATTTTTCTTTTATTAAAAGTTGTATTCGAATTAACTATGAGTTTACGAGTAAAACTTTTTAGAAAATATTCACTATAAGGTTTTAAAAATAATAATTTATATAAAAAACACTTAAAAAATATGACACTTATTTTTAATGCCAAGCCCTTAATAACTAAGTCACCTTAAGCCCAATCGGGATAAAAGTGGGTCCATTCGAACGCTAGCAATTTACTGCAAAATATAGGTTAAACAGCTTTATTATAATATTTAATTTTTAAATTTACCGTGTTTGAAGCGATCCGACTGTAGAATACTAAAGGGGAGAGAAGGTAAGAATTGGTGAAGTAGTGGGGAGCACAAGATTAATTGAGAAGTGCTTTGCCCTCTCGTTGAGAGGGAGAAAGCTAACTATATATATGTCAAGTAGGTAGGTTTAGCTAGCTGTGGGTGTGCAGGAAGCACACCTGGCCGTTCAGTGGGCTCGCGTAACAGGTGCCGCTAACCATGTACCGTGACAGCTGGTTTTATAACTATACTTCCGAACCTTCCTCTTTTAAGGCTACCTCCTTTCGGAGTCGTACTAGAGATTTATCCCGAGAGTAGAATGCCCTTATATATACCTCTACACTTACGTACCCCACTTAGTAAATTTTAAAAAAGCTACTATATAATTATTAAATAGAAAGAACTTAGTCACTAAGTCCTTAATACTTTATACGAGCCGATACACCTCGTGCCTTAATATTAGCGAATGTCTCTTAATATTACTTTACTTAATCTTTTAATTATAGTCGTACTCCTCGTATTAACAAGATAAAGATAAACTACGATAGTAGTTTTGAATTTAATAACGATGCCGTAGATAATAAGAAAAATAGAGACACTGACTTACGTGTGAAGGAACTTACCTCTCGAGCAAAAGACTAAGCCTAGGGAAAGGCTTCTATCACGTAGAATACTTAAGGGGTAGAGAAGTACTAATTAGTGAAGTAGTAGGGAGCAGAAGATTAATTGAGAAGTGCTCTCTCCTCTAAGTTAAGGGGAAAGGTTCGCTATTTAAAGTAAGGTAAGTAAGTTTAGCTAGTTATAGGTGTGTAGGAAGTACACTTAGCCGTTTAGTAGGCTCGCTTAGTAGGTGCCGCTAGCCATGTGCCGTGACACACCCCCTAGCTATAAAGCGACCACGTTAGGCTAAAAGAAAACAGGAAACAATATGTAGTAGTATAAGAGTTTGTTTTATTTATAAATTTTCCTCTAGTAATAATAATAATATTAACCTTAACCTTAATAATAATAACAAGAATAATAACTATATCTTCTGTAAGTTAAGCGGTGTTCCCTTAGTGTAGTGATCGAAGTCGAAGGATCGGGATTTAGCTAGCTAATCGTAAGACTAAATTTATAAGGGCTAACTATAATAAACAGATCTCTTCTGACGCTAGTACTATTCTAGCTCGTGTCCCCGCCGGCCCCTTTTCTTTTACCGCCGCCTCCGAGCACTCTGCCGTGGCTAGTGTATTTACGGACATTTAAGGATACACTTTAGACGATATTTTAGGTTAAATCCCTCCCTTTCCCTCTTCCTTAAGAATTCCCTCCCCTCGGGGTTAGAGTTTACTTACTCCCTTTACGAAGTTAGGTTCCTCCTTCGCCGGAGGCTAAGGAGAGCCCTCTACGGCCCTTACTGCGCTTTCGTCTCCCGCCGGCTTTATTAGCTTCTCCGACGACGTCTTTGTCGACGCTGTTGAGACCGCCGAGATCAAAAAGAAGAAGTCGGTTCTTATTGCCGGCGCGCGCCACGTAGTACCTTACTAGTATTACGCTTGTTTAGCCCTTAGTAGTAAGAAGGGCAAGGATAGTTCGTTACTTAGAGTTTGCCGGGAGAATACTGCCGGGCGTAGTACTCGGTGCTTTTAATACTCTTTCGGGTACAAATATATCCCTTGCTCCGCTAAGGTAGCTCCCTTCGTTACTCGTCTTATTAAGGCAATTAAGGCAGACGAGCCTTAAAACGTAAGTAATCACAAGAACCCTTTTATTAAGCTCGCTAACCTTAGAAGTTTCTTGACTAATATTAGACTACTCTTTAGATAGCTCTAAAGCTAAAAGAAGACAAGCGCTTATAAGCGGTAGTAATATACTTTTGGGGCTTAAGAACCCCTATATAACTAAGTTACCCCTTATATTTGCGAGCTTACGTTACGTTACGTTGTTTTTATATAAGGCGGGGCTTAAGAACTCTTAAATAACCAAGTTACCCCTTATATTTACTTTAAGAGGTTTAGATTTTTAGAAATAGCCCTAATAATAGTAAAGGGCGGATTTTAAGGGCTAGTTACCTTAATAATATTACTTTAACAAGGAAACTTAAAGTAAGTATTATAACTCTTATAATATACTTAAAATAAGTAATAAAAATACAAAAAACAAAGGAGATATATAATTTAAAAGAATATAAATTAAATTAAAGGGAAGATTTTGTAAAAGAAAGATTAAGAGAGCTATAAAGTAATAGAGATTTACGCTCTAACGTCCTTGAGGTTCAAAAGAGCTCGGAAATAATCGAATTATTAATAAGTAAGGTTCTTAATCAGTCTATCCGCTAATATCTTTATTATAAATAAATAAGTAATCTTAAAAGTCCCCTTAGAGTACTTTTACTAAAGTTATATATTCTAAATATTAACGTAACGTAACTTTATTATAATTTACTCGCCTTCGCTAATAATTAGTCAAATTATTTACTTATTATCGCAGTAGATTTTCTAAACTTCTCTTAACTTAAAAAAGATTTCTACAAATAGCCTTTTAAGTACTATTATTACCTTAGTAGTTCTTTTGACTCCTAGTAACTCTACTTTAGTAGTTAAAGTAGTAATTATAGCTTACAAACTAGCTTTCTAATCAAAAACACCTTTAAAGAAAGTAGCGGTAAAGCCTTAAAATAATCGTCGAGTCTCGGCATCGTCGGCAAAAGAGGTATTTAAGGCAATAAACAGCTGAATTTCTTATTATTCTATTAAGTACTAAATAGCTAGGTATCGAGTGCTCTAAAGGTATTTAATAGTCTAATTTATAGCCTTAATATACTCTTCGCTTAGATTTATTAAGAAGTGAGATAATCGCGAAGCTACGTATATAATATTAAGTCTAATAAGAATTACTAAGTAAAGTACTAATCCGACTTTTTCTTAGTACTTTTTTACTCGACTAAAAGGAGTAATACTTTTGTACTTAGTGAGCTCGATTCCTAGGAGTAATATACTCCTTAGTAAAGATGTCGTTAGACTGAATTTATTAGCGATTTTCTTAATATATATGTCGTGAGTAAGAGAGATTGTTTCTTATATTTGATTCTTAATAATCCTAACTTTAAGGAACTAATTTATTATTTTTATTTCACGAAGTTTATATACTTAATAAATTCCCGTGATTACAGCTTTAGTTAAGGTACGATCGTCTCTATAGTAGAGAACTAAAATATTATTTATAAAGAATAATATAAATATCTTTCTCTTTTAATCGAAAAATATATAAGGTTCTTCTTTACTTATAATTAAATAAAGTTATATAAGAGTCTTAGTAAACTCCTTATATTACAGGGAAGGAGAGTCCCTTATATTATATAGTACTCGATTAACCTCAACGTATAAGCTATAAGAGCGATAATTATTTAGTAACTAGTATAAGACTAGTGGCGAATCTTTAGTCCGAACTATATTAATAAATATATTAATAACGTCGAATTGCTGTATTTCTAAGTTAAAATGCGCGGCTAAAGTTATAGTTAATTAGAAGCTCTTTAATACGAGGGTTGTGGCGTACGTTAAGAGTATAATAGTCTTGTCTTAGAAATCGCCTTGTATAATTAGCCTTGATTAACATTGAGAAATATAACTATTTAGAGCCTCTTTATAAGTAAAAACCCACATTAACGGCACAAGCTTTATTAATTTGGCTTCGGTTTCTTTTATAACTCTCTAATAGTCTTTAGATTCTAGGTTTTTAATTTCGAGCTTAGCGTCGGCCTTAAATTACTCTCCGAAATAATAATCTACTAAATCTTTCTAAGACCTTAGCTCTCTAGGAGTGTCTTTCTAGTGAACTCGAGGTAGCTCTGTTTTTGAAGTACTTGAGCTAAAGTCTAGTATTAAAATCTTCTTTACTTCCTTTAATTTAAGAAGAATTACTATAAGGATTATATTATATAACGTAGTGAGCTTTTTACCCCCTTAATTCTTAAATAAATAAAGAGTTATAAAAGAGGTATTAAAATACTTAAGGATTACTTAAGTAGAATCGATTGTTTCTGCGCTTTATATTATTTTTATAGAGCTTATAATTATAAGAATCAATAGATTAACTATAGCGATTCGATCACTCCTGCGTTAATTATATACTCCTTTTCGCAGCGGTTTACTTACTCTTAACGAAGCTCTAGCGATTCGATTACTCTTGCGTTAAGGCTAAGCTCCCTTTAGTTTTAACTAGCGCTTTTTCTTAACTAGAGAGGCCTTTCTAATTTTGATTTACTTAGTCGGTTCATTCTCACTTAATTTTATAAGAGAGGCTTTATTTGTAGCGAGTATTATTAACTTACTTATATACACGGGGGTGTTATTTACTATTTAAGTAGGGGCTTCTTTTATTATAATAGGGGGAATATATACTAAAATTACTACTTATAATAAGTACGATTCTTTAGTATAGTAGCTACGGGTATATTAGCGCTCTCTTTAGGCGGAAGTATACTCGCACAAGGTAGTTTATTTATAATTAAATCCGTAAGAGGTATTTAAGAGACACTAGAGCTCTAAACTAGAGGTAATATACTCTCTAAAGACTAAAGTCTAAGACTTCTTTAAACTTATAATAAATTTACTTTCTCTATTACCCCTGAGTTTGGGAGACTAAGAGTACTACTCGGCTCTTCGAGAGCTCTAGTTTCTATTAAGTCTATATTAAACAGTCCGATTTCCTCGAGGATTAATTTAACGTCTTAAATCTCGTCTTCTTTAATAGCTTCTACTACGTCTTTAGCTTTAGAAACGAGCTAGCCGGCTTGTTTTTCGTACTTGGCTAAGTCAAAGAAGACGTTCTCGTCGAAGGTCATATTCTGTGAGATAATAACTCGGTATAAAATTAGCACTTAGATCTTATATATATTACTAGTAATATAGCTAATAAGATAACTAATATAAGCTCTAGGGAGCACCTTAAATACTCGTTTATTGTTTCTTACTTCTCGGTCCTTAATTAGGGGGTAAGCTCGTGATCCGTAGGCGTATATCTTATTCTAGTCTAGCTAAAGGCCTATAGTTAATTTCTTGACTATAACTAGGTCGTAAAAGCGGAAATAACCGCGAAAATAAGTATTAAGGGTCTCGTTAGGCGATTTCTAGCCTCGACTCTCTAGCGGGCTTATATTATATAAAAACGCTGCCGCTTAAGTAACTTCTAATTAAAGAGCTTCTAGGAGGCCTATAGTTGCTCGCATTATAATTGACTTTTCGATAATTTCCTTTCTAGTACACTCCGAGAGACTATTTAGTTCGTGAATATAAGTCAGACTTAATTCGATTTAAATACCTTATTATTAAGTCCACTTTTAGTATCTTAATATACTTTAAGGGGGGATTACTATTCTCTTATTGTCGTGCTTTAAAATATAAATATAAAGGCCGTACTTTTATTTAATCTAATTATCGACAAATTATAGGATTTTTAATATTATTATCATTAATTTATTTAGAATCGGGAAAATAAGGATTTTTTTACTATACTTGTCTTTAATAACAAGTAACTAATTAAAGCCGTCGTAACCGGGGTTGTAGTTAAAAAAGTCCTATATAAGTCTTTAAAATAGTCGTGGAAATACGTTCTCTAAGGGCCTTCGAGAATTAACATTTACAGCTCGAGCTATAGAGTAATACTCGCACTTAGCTCTACTTGTTCCCTCGATTTTAACGTTCCTAGTATTCTCTACTAATATACAAAGAGCTTTAAGGCTAAGGTGCCTTACTCTCGTATATTATACTTCTTCTAAATCTATACGTGGCTTGAGGTAATCTCTCGATCTCTTAAAGGGTCTTAGTGTACGCGTAAAGGTGGGATATAATAGCGTGTTAATATTACTTAATAAAACGGACGGAATAAGGTAGTTTAAAGTGTTCTTATATTCAAAGAAAACTAATTAATACTTCCGAACTAAAGTGCACATAATATTATTATTAGTAGGCTCCCTAAGACGTAAAGTTACATCAAAACTATTAATTTATAGGCCTACGTTTAAGAGCCTTGCCTCCGAGATAATATTAACATAAAAACCTTTAATAACTATTATATTAGTGAGCTCTAAATCGATTATACTTCCCGGAGTAATAAGTGCGTTTTTTAAAAGACGACGACTTCTACTAATAACGAGTAGGCTAAATATACTAGCTTCCACTATATCTTCATGACTTAAAGGAATAAAGGAGCCTTTAACTAAAAGAGACTTCTTATTAATTACGTATATAGCGCCGTAGTTATTAAGAAGAGTACTTTAGTAGAGCAGATGTTAGCCGTTATTAAGCGCGAATATATTAAATGTTTAAAGAGTAGAGGGGTCTATAGTAACGTATGTAATCTTTGAAATAAGTCTATTAAAAGTTTTAGGGATTTTAGTTCTTGCTTTATTAAGCTCCTTAATTAAAACAGTCTTACGTAAAACACTTTACTCCAGTTTGTTTACTTCTTTACAAATAAGCTCGGCTTAATTAGGAGTCACTTGGTGCTTTCTAGTAATTTAACTATAAAGTGCGGCCTTAAGACGGTTACAAGTAGTCGGTTTCTAATAATATTTAGAATTTAGATTTAAGAAAGCGATTATATAAGGGCACTTATAATACTCCCTATCTCGTCTATTACTAAGGGTTATAAAAATGCCGTTTCTGAAATAAAGGCCGTGCTTTTTAGTAGACTTTACTTTTTCTATAACTCGCTAAAATTATAATCTATAATATAATAAAGAGTATTTCGGTTCCCTGACTTTCGTTTAGCTTCCGAGTACCTAATCCTTTATAATAAGCTCGTCTTTATAGTTTTTGGCGAAAATAAGGTCCTATTTAGCTCCGACAGCGTTTAAGAACCTTTCTATGGCTAGGGGTCTTAAAACGAGCTTAGAACCGGCTAATTTATACTCGTAATAAGACAGAAACTAGTTTCGGCACTAAGTTATAATATTAATATAACTATTATAGGCTTGTTATATTAAGTAAGAATAGGTCAATTCGATGTCGCGCAGGTTAGTGGCCTTAGAGGGCGCGCAGTATTAGCGAAGCTCTTATACGATCTTCTGAATAGTATAAGTATACTTATTAACTTAAGTCAAGGAAATAATCTCGAAGAGTAAGGGGTTAATATAATTAATAACCTAAGTGTAAAGTTAATTATATTTAATAACCACGTTTAGTCGCTCTTCTCGACAATAAAGACTTTAAAGGCTCTATTGTATTTAGATTCGACTATAGAAAAGAGTATTACTAGTGTATTATTTAATTATTTAGTATTTTTCTTTTAAAGAAACTCAGTCTTTATATTAAAAACTAGTGGATTTGTTATAGGAGACGGAATATTAGGTCTATTAAGGTCGACGAGCGGCCAAAGGCCTCTGTTGTGCGCTTGAGCTTGAAATTCGGTGTTAAATTTAGTTTAGCCCTTTTAGTCCTTAATGCGGTCGCTCCTAGAGTCGGCTATAGTTGATTTCTTAGAAATAGAGCGTAGGTAAAGACGTGCGGTAATCGTTAGAGAGAGTAAAGAAGAAGAGATAGAGTAGTATTCTACTGAGTATAAATTATCGGGGCTCTGAGAGTTATATGGCTCTTAACTATCACGTAGAATACTTAAGGGGTAGAGAAGTACTAATTAGTGAAGTAATAGGGAGTAGAAGATTAATTAAGAAGTGCTCTCTTCTTTAAGTTAAGGGGAAAGGTTCGCTATTTAAAGTAAGGTAAATAAGTTTAGTTAGTTATAAGTGTGTAGGAAGTATACTTAGCCGTTTAGTGGGCTCGCTTAGCAGGTGCCGCTAGCCATGTGCCGTGACAGCTTCTTTTTAAGTATAGTATAAGATATGTGATATCTTAATCTTACGAAGCTTTTTAGCGAATTAACATTTATTACTCGTATAGCTTTCTTTAAGAACAGACTTACGTATAAGTTACTAGCACTTTTTGATTTTGGAGCTAATAGCTATTATTTTAATATAATTTTCTTTTGAAATCTCTTTTTTTCTTTTTAAAACTTTTAATTTATTTATTACCTTTAGTTGTTTTTATTAAAGGATTTAATTATTACGGCTGGCTAAAGGTTAATACGGCGAGTTGACTCAAGCTTTGTATTTGGACTTAAGGCTACGCTCAGAATCGAGAAGAAAAGACGAGGAGGAAAGGAGAGCTCTCTGTAAGGGAGGGCTCGAGTATATATATATAAGGGACCTTCCTAATAGGGCCTAGCGTAGTCGAGTACTATTTATATTAATATGTCGTAGGCTTGCCACTTAGTCTTCCTTATTAGGCTTAGCGCCGTCGTATAGCCAGTGATACTACGAGCCTATATCAGTTAAAATACGAGGCGTATCGTAAGTCGTAATATTACCCCCCCCTCTTAAAAAACTACGTTCACGTAATTATAATTATAATTGTGTCGTCTTCGAGGTCGTTATAGTCGTTAATACTAGCGTTATAGGCCTTTAGCCACTTTAAGAGAGCTCTTAGCGGGCCTTTAGTATTCGGATACTCTAAGTAGAACTTCTTAATTATATATAGAGCTATTATAGTATCTAAGTATAAGTATTACTTTAAGTCTTTATTAGCGCTTAATTACTTAATATAATAAAATAACTTATTTTATATAACTTTAGAGATAAAGATGTCTTTAATTTCTTACTTATCTTACTTAAGTAATAATTAGATAAGTGCCGACGTAGCTTTGGCTTATCCCGGCAGGGGGTTATTAATATACTTGCAGAGCGAGTGTAAGTAGAAAACGGGGTAAATTAACTAGTCCTTTAGTAACTTAATGTCGTGCAAGAGCATGCCTAGAGGCTCCACAGAGGCGAATTTGACGTATTATTGAGGTATGCGCAGTACTGTAATTGATGGTTGTCTTCTCTACGTATGGTCTATTCGAGCTCCCTGAATATGGAGGTCGCGGGCGCTTTGGCCATGGTGCCTTTGATTGGGCTCGCTTAACCGTCCTACCATAACCTGCACGACACTTAACTCTTTAACTCTTTCCTTCCCTAGTAATTACTTTAATAAGGCTATATTACTTATTAAATAACTTCCTTGAAAGTCAATTAACGTTTTAGTTCCGAATGTCAACTAGTACTAAGTCGCTTACGTCCTAATCGACGGCGCGTTACCCACGGTTTACTAGTCGTTTTATCTTCTTTTATTAGTTCTTTAGGAATAATTATACGACTTTTATAACCTCCTTTATTCGTAAGGCTACTTATAAAGCCTTTTTACAGTTAAGTTTCTTTATTATTATAATTAATAGCTTTAAGTTAACTAAGTCTTAAGAAGTCCTTAACTTAACGCCGTTAAGTAACTAAAAAGGAAATAAGCGGCCCAAGGACATATATAGTAACGTTAATTAAGCGATATCTATAATTAGTAAAAGGTCGCTTTAATTATCTTAGTAATAATAGTAAAAGAAATAGAGCCGCTACTTAATATATTAGTTCGTTACTTTTATTTAATCGTTAACGTTCGGGTTATACGCCGTCGTTAACTTTACCTTAGTTCCGAGGATACGATAGTATTTCTTTTAAAAGGAGGAGATGAATTAAGGTTGTTGATTGCACTATGTTACCTAGAGCTCCCGCAATAAGTAACAACTTAGTCAATCGTTTGAGGCTTCAATACACAGTGCAAAAGTCTGTGGTTACATATATGTATTTAGTGAAGTCTAAGGAGCTACTCTAGGGTGTCGAAGAGAGCTCTATATAAGAGGCTCTCATCGTGGGCTAGTCCCGAATTAGCTAGTGTCGAGTGCTCTTATTTATGTCCTATAACCCCTGTTTTTGCTCGTCCTCCGTATTCACGTAATACGCCGATTACGTAAATATCATTATTCACACACTAGCAACTCTTCTTTTAAGAGCTTGCCTTTCTCTCCACCTATTTAGTCAACTTGACGTCGAACTTATTAGTCTCGATTAGCTCACGTAGTGTTGAGCAGGCCTTTGACTTAGTCATAGCGTCGGCAGGGTTACTAGTTCCGTCAATCCAATCGACTCTATCGATTTCCCTACGTTCGTAGCTTTGGCGAAGGCACATAAGGTCGACCATTAGTCTCTTCTCTTGTATTGTACTTAACTTGACGATATAGTCGTAGATTAATTTAGAATCCGTGTAAATGCGTAGCGGAATAGTCGTGTTAAGTACTGCCTCAAATGTCGACTTAATAGCTGATGCTATGTCGAAGCCGTTGCTTATAACGAAGAGCTCTAAGGCTAATACAGATCGAGTGATTCTCTTGCATTTTGTGCTTGACTAATAGAGTATATTTGCTTTTCCGTCCTTATCGGTAGTAATAATAACAAAACTAATTTATGAGCTATAGTCGGCGTTATTAGCGAAGCTTCCGTCTGTAAAGACAGTTATCTACACACTAGTAGTCTTTAGTTTGACGAATCGTAAGCCTTTGCCGCTATTATCCTTCTACTATTAGAGTCTCTTATTTAGTTCTTTAATATAGTGATACTAAATATCAGTTACTTGTGTTGCCCGTGACAAGTCAAACGCGGCTTCAGGTTACGAAATAGTACTAAGGTAAGCTCTGCGGGCTCGTTATACGACGTATTACTCTCGTAGAATAACGTTCTTGGTGACTTTGCCTCTAGTGCCGGTCATATCTGTTACTATCTCTTAAACGAGTTATAGAGACTTAGTCTATCGTACTTAGTCTAGATATATACTGCCGTCAGAGCTAAGAGTAATTATGCCTCTATTAAACTTAAGGGCATAGTCTACCGTAAGCTCCTCACGTGGTTTTGCCTTCTTTCTTGACTTTAGTAGCTCCTCTTCTTCTTTTGCTACGAATTCGCTATTAGCTAAGAAGAGTATATCGTCGGTTTGTAAGCCTACGATACTGAAGCTGTTCTCGTTATTGATATATATAAGGCAAGGATCGAATGTTGAGTCCTTAGTATTGAGTCTGACCTTATAGTACTTATGCCAAGTGTTGAACTAATAGTTTCTTGACTCTAGTACTCCGTATAGTGGCTTTTTAACGCGGAAGAAGCAGCCTTCCTATTAAGGTACGCCTTTTAGTGCTTAGACGTAGATTTCTCAGACAAGCTCTGTATCTAACTGTGTATAGGCTTAGGTTATATCCCGTAAGTAAAGTTTATACTCCGGGAACATCGCTGCTAGGTAAAGTAGAATTCTTTGGCTTATGCGTTAAATTATTAGTAATTGAGTTAGTACAGTCGTCTTTCCTTCGTCGTTATATACTTAGACAACAAGTCTTGACTTCTTATAAGCATTTAATGTGCCCGCGTCCTTAACTTCGTCGACAAAGTGTGAGTTGAATATTCTCGTACCGACAGGGATATCACAGTAGTTTACGAACTCAAAGGTCTAATTATTAATTAGTCCGTCGATCTCCTTTTGTCGCGAATACTCATAATTTGGCTCTCTATTAATATATATAATAGCATCGTATCGTGCGGCACGTGGTCTGCCTCTACGTCGAATAAGTACAGGAGTCGCGTCTAGTAGTGTGACGTCGTTAGTTAGCTCTAGCTGTAGTTCCTGGCGATTCTCTTGTATTAGTTTAGTGTCGCTTTATTGTTCTTACTGCTCCTTGTGTGTTAATTTTACGTTGTTTTGCTCTTGTGTCTCCTGTAGGAATGGTCGCACGGATGTTAAGCGTAGGGTTACGGCCTTGTCGTTGACTTATACGATATAGTCCTCTCCTTAGGTTACTAATAGTATGTGTGGGCTTGTCTACTCGCCGCTCTTCTTTCTAGGTCTCTCTCTATACGTTATCACTAGAGACTAAAGTAGTAAGTCCTTAATAGTCGCTGTACTTAGTCCGTTATAAGTATGTAGTACTTTATTGATTTATAACTACGCGTTAAGCTTCTGAGCCTTTATTATGGCTTTCTTATATATGGCGGCTCTCTCTAATACGGTCTTTAATAAAGTATCGTTTGTTATTATATGGGGGAAGGCGCTAAATACAAGTAATATTAGTACTAGGCCGTCCGGTCCTATTATATCGTTAATTGCCTTAAGGGCTATTTATAGTGCGCTCTCTTTTGACAAGCCTAGTGATTCTGATTTGACTATGTCGTAGATACGCTTTAGAATGGCATAATAGCGCTCTACCTAACCAATAAAATGGTAGGCTTCTATAAATACAAGTTTTATTGTAATTCCTAAAGAAGTAACGTATTAGTTAAATTCGCTACTAATAAATTGAAGTCCTTGGTCGTGTATAAGTATATCTAGTGGTCCCTGGTCGTGTATAAGTATATCTAGTGGTCCCAAGTACGTGTTATCTAGTATTCCTTAATCTTCTCTTATACGTGCTCTACTGTCGTATTTTTGAGCTATTGTCCGGCCTAGAAGCGTGTCAATTAGTCTACTATATATATTATATTAATGCCGTCGATTATAGCAATATTAATAGAAACGCAATAATTAAAGTCAGTATTGTCTCTTAACATAAAGCGGAATCTACCAGGTGATTTGCCGTGCTTTTAATATTCCTTATAATACTTAGTTATATACTTTAGCGCATTTATATTAATATTATGGCCTACTCTGTCGAGAAGCTTCCAAAGGCGTTTTACTAACAAGTAGCCGAAGCGCCTATAAAGGCGGCGTATCTCTAGCTCTGTGAAGTAGTATTCGTTCTATTTAATTAATTCCGTAAGAAAAGTATAAAGTGATTCGTCCTAGAGGAGTTAGGGGTATTTAAATTATTAGATAATTAACACTTCTCTTTATTCGTCTTCTTTACGAAGTATATTCGTTAGGTTATTAAAGTAGAGCTTATTTCTGTCTATATCGGCAAGGGAAAGTAAGAATAAGGTCCCTATATAAAAGACGTGAAATCGGAGCTTTCCTACTAATGTATTAATGTTAATAAAGCTAATAAAAGTAGCGTCGCTGATACCAAATTTGACGCTAATTGTCATAGATTCGTTAATTTCTATAGAGTACAGCTTATTATAAGCCAAGTACTAGTTGTAGCCTATTATTGATCTACGAGCTGCGCCTATATTAATTAAGATACTATAGAAATCACGTGAATCATATCGTGTTTATATCAATTCCGTAAGTAGTTCTAGTGTCTTTTACTTTCTTAGCCTAGTATATAATAAGGCCTAGTTTACAAGCTCTATAGTCATAATCTCGGCCTCTTCCTATATGATCTCTCTATAGAATAGCACTTCTAGTGAGTCTCTACTAAAGTCACATAACGTAAATGTGTCGCTGCCGCTAAAGGTAGTATTATCGGCGAAGAATTAATTATAATACTCCTCTTGTGTTCTTTTATAGTCGACAATAAACTATTAGAATCTCTTATTAAAACCCTTTCCGAACTTGCCGTTAAATTTAGTACTATTCCGGCGTTTTTATGCCTCTTTTACGACGTCTTGTTCGTGTTATAGATACTCTATTAACTAATAGCCCGGCTTCTTATATATAATATATTATTTCTTAAGTCTTTATTTATATTTACTATAACTTGATTTGCCGTAGTTCTTGTCCTTTAGTCGGTGATGATACTCGCAGTCCGTAAAGAAAGTTTCGGTCGTACTCGCGGAGCCGTAAACGTGTTCGTATATCTAAATAGAGCTCTTAAGTGAGTTGACTAACTCCGTAAGCGTCGCAGGTAGTGCGGAATAAGTGTTTTGGCATTTAGGTAAGTCTTAGTATACTTGTATAAGTTTACTATATATGAAGTTATCGCTTTAGAGGTCGTATATAAGGCTATAGTATATATGCGTAAGGTCGTTTAGTATTTACGTAAAGTATTCTATAAGGCTTTTCTCTGGAGTCTTTTGCTTATATGCCTTGAGGTTAACTAGGTTCTATTTAGTCAGGTTCGCACGTTTAAAGCTCGCATCTTTAAAGTAGTAGGAAATGGCCTTTAACATGTACGTAAATGTCTCCTTAAGATGTATTAGGGTATTGTAGTAATACGTCTGTGCGTTTCCTCGTAGTATTATTAGAAAGGCCTTCGCATAGTCGTCTCTGCCTATATCGGCTCTTATGTAATGATTATAGAAGATATTGAGCTTAATATTAAATATGTCCCCGGTGCCGGCATATTTATCTTCTATACGATATATTTTCTCTAGTTATACTAGCTTCTGTCTGAGCCCTCTATATTCTTGTATAAGTAGTAGTAATAATAACTTATTATAATACTCGTTAGTTTATTATTATTGTTACATATTAGGGTACTACTGAGTCTTTTGTTGACTTAGTTCCCGCTACTTCTTATATGTTAGCTCGACGTCGCCCTACTGTTGTTGTCGAGGGAATAGTTCTTTTTAGTGAGTACGTGTGTTTAAATACTTTAGTTGGTTGGTACAGGGTAGGGGGCGTTGATTCCTTAGAGGTGTTGCATTTTGTTGTTCTAGTGCTGGATTTAGAAGTCGCGGCTCACGTGTCTCTTGATATGGAAGTCGCGGACTTAGTGTCTCTTGATATTGAGGTCGAGCTTGAGTCGTTGTGTCCTTGCGTACTAGTGAAGAGCTGTAGTGAACCTTTAGTAGTCGCGTAGGCTGGTTGTTGTCGTTCTCTGGTGACTTTGGAGAGGTTCTTCAGTTAAACGATATGTAATTAGCTTTCTTTATCTTTTTAAGACAGAGATTAAAATATGTTGACTTAAAAGGAAGAAGGTCTTCTTATATAGTTACTATCTTATTGTCTTCTTATATTAGTAGGTCTTCTTTAGTTTGACATTCCTATAAAGCCTGTGCTAGTAGTTGTGTCGTACTAACGTTAACTCCTCTTAATCTTAGTACTCTGACTATCTTATTGAGTTTGCCCTTGCGTATAACGCTCTATAATTGTAAGCTCTATTCGATGAAGTCGTCTTAGAACTCCATTCGCAGGTCTTTGTTATCGTATTGTCCGTCGAAGTATCTCTAGATGCGGTCGTCGAAGTCGGAGTAGTCGCGCTCGGTTAGTACAAGTAACGAATATCTGTCTCCTTTCTTTTTCTTAAGTAACTCGTAAAAGTCTTTAGCTTAAGAACCTTCTCTTAATTGTGGTTAGTAAAACATATTATAGCTAAGTGATCTATTATTCTCTAAAGGGGGTTCGCTAGGGGGTCTATTGTATTCTAATAGAGGTCGGTCAGGTAGTTCGCTAAATAATAATACGTCCTTAAAGTTATTTAAATTATAGCGTAATTAGGCTATGTTTAAGTAGTTAAGGTTTAGTGTATCGTAGTTGTGTAGGGGTGGAAGTCTTTTGAAGTGTTATAGTGAAGTGGGGGCGGGATATCGAATGTCGGATGTCGAATTTGATGTCGAAAATTAGTGTTTTTACGTAATAGTCGCGCGCGTCAGTCTCTCTGTATAATTATAAGTGTAAGAAGTGGTTTAGTGAGTTGTTTTTGCTAGTTTTTATTATTTAATTTGATTCCGAAGGTCTTACTAATACGGTACTATCCCGGTGCCCGCGTGAAGTAATAGGAATCGTTAGCCAAACCTAGGGTCAGTTTACCTTTACGAATTCAGTTAATATAGTATCTCCTGATTCCTGCGTAAGGCTGTCGTAGTAGTAAGTTCAAAGTACTACCCTCGTAGTATTCTTAATAACTCTCTCCTTTTACTATTCTAGCGAAACAGCGCGATTTAAGTACTTTAATCTACAAGCTAATCAGTGTTAATTACACTATATTACTTAGAGCTCCCGTAATAAGTAACAACTTAGTCAATTATTTGAGGCTTTAATACACGGTGTAAAAGTCTGTGGTTACATATATATATTTAGTAAAGTCTAAGGAGCTACTCTAAGGCGTCGAAGAGAGCTTTATATAAGAGGCTCTTATTGTGGGCTAGTCCCGAATTAGCTAGTGTCGAGTGCTCCTATTCATGTCCTGCAACCCCTGTTTTTGCCCGTCCTCCGTATTCACGTAATACGCCGATTACGTGAATATCATTATTCACACAAAGGTCCTTAGTCCGAGATAATAAAGTCTAATATATTAAAGTATTAAGTCTAATAAATAAGGAAGAGAATAGCTATGCCTTTAGCCGTAATAGTATTATTATAAAGTATTAAGACTAATTTCTTAAATATATAATTAACGATAACTATAGCGAAATTATAGCCTTTATTATTAATTAGAAGTTTAGTAAAATCTATTATAAAGTGTTAGTATAGCCGGGCGGGGATTAACAAGGGGTATAAGAAGCTAGGGGTCTTATCCTTATAGGCTTTTTGTCGAGAGTAATTATAGTTAGCTACGTATCGAGCTATATTTATAATAAGGCTATTTTAATAATATTTGCGACTTAATAATGCCTTTATTTTTCTAATCTTAGCGTATACTACTAAAGGTTAAAAATATATATAGCGAATAAGTGTCGTGCGAAGCTCTAGTGGTTTTAAAGGCACTTTTAAGCGGCCTTAAAAAAGTAACTTATTATTTATTAGCTCATAATTTAACGATTGTTTCCTAGCTTTTTATTAAAGAGGCTTTAGTAAGGGCGAAGTCTTATTAACTAAGAGTACTTAGTTAATAACGTCGTATTCTGCGACGTTATATATTATTATAAAGTTCGGGTTTAGCTTCTTCGCGGTAGGCGTCTTTAGGTCGATTAACACCCCTATATTAAGCTCGGGTTCTGGCTCTAGGTCGTTACTTGGCTTAGCGTCGTAATCCGGGATTATGGCCTTTATAAGTGCTAAGGGTATTGTCTCTACGACTTTAATATAAGCGTCTATTAGATTAACGGCGGAGAGCTAAAAGTCGCCAGCGACTCATAAGTCAATTTTGTTTATTAGAATCAACTATTAACTACGAATAGCCCGCTTGTAGGCCTTTATAGCTATAAAGTCTTAATCCCGTCGAGATAAGGTATTAACTAACGTATTAGTCGTCTTAATATAATATATAATCGTAAAATAGAAATCTATAAAGAACTCAGCCTATTAAGCTTACTTAGCCGTAAAGTCTTTAGTAGTTATAAAGTACTTTAAGACTTAAAAGTTTATATAAATAAAGACATTTTTTTAGGTACTTAAGAGTTCCAGGCGATATTACTTAAATAACCGGAAAATCACTAGTATTTTTTTATTATAAATCAAGTAATTAAGCTTAGGGTTCGTTATAATCTTCGAGAAGTATCTTACGAAGTAAAAAGTGTCGTTCTCTTAAAGTTAAGATAAAACCCTAGTAACGACTCTATTTAAGGAATTAGTCTCTAGCCGAGTTTATTTAATAAGGTCGTAATAGCGAAGAACTGGCGCAAACTAGAGGGCTTCTTAAAGAGTCTCTTAAGCGTTCTTATAAGCGTTATCAAAAACGAAGGAAATATCCTTTCTAGTAAGTATTATAAGGGGTCGTGTAATGCGATTATAATTTTTAATAAACTAGTAATAAAAGTTACAAAAGTTAAAGTAACTTTATATATTTCGTATATTATTAGCGTATTATTAGTCCTTAATTACACTAATCTTTTTTAAGTTTACTTTTACGCTATTAACGCTAATAATAAATCTTAAAAATCTCGTCTTTTATATATTAAACTCGGACTTCTTAATATTAGCCTAAAGTTTATACGCTTATAATATTACTATAACTTTCTTAACGTAAACTTTATATTCCTTAGAGGTAAACAAATATATTAAGATATCGTTTATATAAGCCGCGTAAAAGTCGTTGAGGTATTTTATAAGGATATTATTAATAAAACGTTAGAAAGTCGCCGAATTATTTATAAGACTAAAGGGAAGGACTTTATACTTATATGTGTTATATTAAGTATAAAAGGTTATATAATTTTCGCTCTCAAGGGACATATAAATATAATAAAAAGCTTACTAAATATTAAGCTTTATGAAGGCCTTTGCCTTATAAATACGAGCTATTATCTTATTAATTAGAGAGATTAAGTACAGGTCCTTCTTTAATAAAGTATTTAGCTTTTAATAGTCGACGTATAGCCGAAGATTATTATTGGCCTTCTTGGCGAAGAGAATAAAGGCTGTATATAATGCGCTAGAGGACTTAATAAAACCTTTATATAAGTTATTAATAATATATTACTTAGTCTTTAATAGTTATTTTTTAATTATGCGCTAAAGAAGTTTAAATGACAAGTCGTTCTCCTTAATAAGTTTAATTTAGTAGTTTACGCCTTAGCGATATATTAGTAACTCGTTAAAGGCTCACCGGGAGAAGAAAAGAGTATACTTTTAATACTTTACTAAGAGCTTTTTACTTACTAACTTATTATCTTACGCGTACTTAGCCTTTAAGGCCTCCTCTAGGGTTAGGTCTCTGTTTATTAATACGAGCTTAATACCTAATTAGTTTAGGGCCTTTTATTAGTAGCGAGTTAGCTCTTAGTCGATCTTATA
Organism: Leptodontidium sp. MPI-SDFR-AT-0119; assembly: GCA_020726505.1. NCBI lineage: Eukaryota > Fungi > Ascomycota > Leotiomycetes > Helotiales > Leptodontidiaceae > Leptodontidium > Leptodontidium sp. MPI-SDFR-AT-0119. The sequence continues at coordinate 296,280 of JAHLEZ010000021.1, forward strand.
TATATATATATATATATATATATTTTCCTTTTAACGTGCTGTATTAGTTAGAAACTATGTAGTACGGCTAGTCTACTAACATGGCTAATTATTATATATAAAATTCAGTTCGAATTAGACTGCGACTATACATTTGGGAATATTCTCCCTGTAACTTATAAGAAAATTAAAATTAAAAAACAAAGGAAATAACTAAATAAAAGTACAAATTAAGGCCTAATAGCCTAATCTTCTTCTTCTTCAATCCCTAGCCTCTCTTAGTGCTATTTCCTTGTATATATACTAGTCTCTTTTAAGAATACTAGTATTTCTTTAATTCTAATTTGCGTATATAATAAAACGGGAATAGTAATAGTCTTAATTTCTAAGTTACTTTTAATACTAGAGTAGAGTTTTTTACGCTCTAATTTATAGTATTTACAACTAAGTAATAGGTGTTCTGTAGTTTCAATACTACCACATCTACACTTGTTATTAGACGCTAGCCCTAGCTTATATAAGTAGGCTTTTAAATATCTATGCCTTAGTTTTAATTAGTAAAAAGAGCTGCTTGTTTCTCTTAGAATACTAGTAGGTAAAAGTAGCTTTTTAGCTATTTTGTATATATACTTTTTAGAGTACGTTTTTAGGGTTTGAGAATTGATATTTTGAGTTATATTAGCTCTAATTTCATTTTTCTTTTGACTACTTAGTTTAACTCCTAAATACGCAAAAGAAGTATTATTAGAATTAATAGACGACATAGTAGCTATTTTAGCTAATTTGTTTACTTTTTCATTTCTAATTATATCAGAGTAACTTAGGACCTAAGCTAAAGTAATACTAGCATTTAGACTATTAATAGCCTTAGACGCTAATATAGCTCTAATTTATTAGCTTTGCCCCGGGTTATCTAAGGGGGTTTTTAGTCTTAAGAGAGCGGCTTGATTATCTAAAAAGACTATAAAATTATCCCCTTCTTTCGCCGTACTACTAGCGTATTCTATAGCTTGTGTAATAGCTTCTAGCTCGCCGTTATATACTAATTCGGCCTCCCCTAAATTACCTATTTTTGTAAATGTAGGTATAAGGGGATATCCTTGTGTATGTGTATAAACAGCTACGCTATAGCCTACTCCGCACCCTTCAGGAGTCTGAGAGCCGTCTATATAAATAGAAGTATTCCGACTATTACAAATACTTTATAAGTATTATAAGTGAGCCTTAGCTTCGTCTTCTTTAGATAACTTAAATATTCTAAAAATATAAAGTACTTCTCTTTCCCATAAAGGGAAATAAAAGTGTCTTATTACTTCTAAAGTATTAAAGTCAATTATATAATATATTGAATAAACTAGGCTTGAAATAATAGTAATTGACTCAGGTAAAATACCTAGTAAGTCATACTCCTCATTAGCTCCTATAATAACCTTTTCAACTTCAAGCCTAATAAAGTGTTTTTTACTAAGTTTTAAGGCGCGGAAAATATAGCGCCGACTTATATGATTTAGTCTAATATTAGGTGGAGGTAAAGCTGCTTCAAGCTCTAATGGAATTATAAGTACTGTTTTAAAGACCCCTAATATTTTCTTAGTAGCTAGGTTTTATAAAGCTTGAAATAGTCTAATTATAGCCTTATTAGGGCAATTGATTTTCCACCATAATATAAAACCATAGTCGGCTACGCTAGTAACACAAGCTATATATAATTAACGAATTGCAAACGGGGAGAGCCCAATAGTAATATTTAAGAGTCGATTTATACAATAAAACATTTGCTTTGTAAGGGAAACTCTAATTGACCTATGATTCTTAAATTTAAGGTTTGAATCAAAATATATTCCTAGTCATTTAACTAGCTTACTAAGAGCTAGTATAGTATTATTTAGAAGTGCAATATTAAGGGTATTCTTACTTCCAAAGAAGTGAATAAGCTCTGTTTTTTCAATATTAAAGCTAATAGAATATTCTTCCCCTAATTTGACTAATAAGCTAGCTTCTCTTTCTAAAATACTTATATTTTTTTAAAGCTTTTAGAAGAGGCTATTAATGCTAAATCATCTATATATAATATTAGCTTAATATTCTTAGACTTAAATAAGTCTCGAATATATATAAGGAATAAAATAAGTGAAATAGGGCTCCCTTGAGGGATACCTGTATTTACAATTTGGAATTCCTCTAATTTATTATTAAAGGCAAGTTATAAAGTACGGTTTTCTAAAAATAACGAAATCTACAAAATTAGACTTATAGGTAATTTTAATTGAGTTAAAACCTAAATAAGACGATTCTTGGAAACGTGATTAAAAGCTCCCTTAACGTCAAGGAATAGAGTAGTAGTTTTAAGCTTATTTGCCTTATTATCCTCTACTTTTATTTGTAAAAGTAATACTGCGTTAATAGCTGATTTTTTAAGTCTATTACCGATTTGACTATTGTGTAATAAAGTAGTTGTTTTAGCTAAGTAACTTAAGCGCTTAACTAAAATTCTTTTAAAAACCTTACTTAGGCAATTAAGTAATAATATAACTCTATATACCTTTGGTTTAGAATAATTAAGTTTTTTTAGTTTCTTAAGAATAAACCCTGTAGCCTCTTTCCAACACTTAGGGTAGTGCCCTTGATTTATAAGTATTAAATAGGTTATAAAAAAAACTTCTGGGATAACTAAATAAGCTTTAATTATAATCTCTTGAGTAATTAAGTCAGGTCTAGGGGTTTTACCCTTAATCTTTAAAGTACATGAATCCTTTAGCTCTACTTTAAATAAAAGAGGCCATTTCTAAGTATTACTACTTATATATGACGTTAAATCAGTAGGCGCTAAAATAGGAGGTTCTAGAAATAAAGTACTTCTAAAAATATTACACTTTTATTAGAAAGTCGACTCTAATTCCTTAGTCTCTAAATTATAAAGACTTAGTATAAGAGAGCTAGTACTATTTTTAGTATATAATATAGCTTTAAAAATCGACTAGGAATCCTCTTTTTCTAAGAACTTATTCTAATACTTTCTTTTTTCAACCTTAATAGTATTAAAATAAAGGTTTTTAGCATCTTTTAGTTCTTAAAAGTAGAGGGTATACCCTAAGGCCTTATTTAGACGGTAATATCTTTGTATTAATTTCCGTAATATTTTAAGATCCTCATTCCACTAAGGTTTACTAACAATTGACTTATGAGATCTAGGAATAGAATCTTTAGCCGCTTGAATTATATTTCTAGTAAATAGCTCCCTTAGGTCATTAAGCTCTTGATTTGTATACTTAGAATTAGGGTTATAATTAAAGTCCTGAAAATAAATATTAAGACTTTTATTAAACTTTACCTAATCTGCTTTCTTTGTATTAAATCGGGGGACCTTTAGGGGGCTAGTACTAATACTACTACAAGTAAATGTAATAGTAAATAATACCCCAAAGTGATCTGAACCTAGATTAGGCAATATTTGCCAATCTTCGACTTGATTTACTATTCCTTGAGTAGCAAATATAAGGTCTAATACAGAAGGGGCCTCTATATGTGGTCTATAAAACGTTCCTTCCCTAGGAGTATTTAATAAGCTCAAAGAGTGTTTTTCAATTAAGTCTAATAATACCCCTGTATTACCGCTTTATAATGTAATAGGGTCCCACCACAGGTGATATATATTAAAATCCCCTAGTAATATTGTTTTATTTAAGAATAAGTCTAGTAATAAGCCTATTCTTTGTAAGGTTTTAATACTACTAAGGGATTCCGACTCAGGGTGAGTCGCATTATAAACATTAATTAATTGAGTTTTATACTTAACTAAGTCTAAAATAATACAATTAAGGTCTTGTGGTGAGCTAGGCGCTAGAGTAGTACTAATTGAGTCTAGTATATAAAATAAAGCTCTAGGCCTAAGAGAACCGTAATTCGGGAGCACTTGTTTAAAACTAAGGTGTAAGACGCTACGAAAGCCGTCAATATTATTACTAATAGTCCAAGGTGTTACGGCTGGCCAAAGGTTGATACGGCGAGTTGACTTAAGCTTTGTATTTGGACCTAAGGCTACGCTCAGAATCGAGAAGAAAAGACTAGGAGGAAAGGAGAGCTCTCTGTAAGGGAGAGCTTGAGTATAAATACACGAAGGACCCTCTTAATAAGGCCTAGCGCAGTCGGGGGCCCTTCACATCCACATGTCGCATGCTCGCCACCGAGTCTTCCCTATTAGGCTTAGCGCCATCGCATAGCCAGCGATATTACGAGCCTATATCAGTTAAAATACGAGGCGCATCGTAGGTCGTAATATTACCCCCCCCCCCTCCTAAAAAACTACGTCCGCGTAATTGTAATTATAACTGTATCGTCTTTTAAGTCGTTATAGTCGTTAATATTAGCGTTATAAGCCTCTAGCCACTTTAGGAGAGCTCTTGGCAGGCCTTTAGTATTAGGATACTTAAGGTAGAACCTCTTAATTATATATAGAGCTATTATAACGTCTAAGTATAAGTACTACTTTAAGTCTTCGTTAGCGCCTAGCCACTTAATATAATAGAATAGCTTATTCCGTATAACCTTAGAGCTAAAGATGCCTTTAATTTCTCACTTATCTTACTTAGGCAATAACTAAATAAGTGCCGGCGTGGCTCTAACTTGTCTTAGTAGGGGGTTATCGACGTACTTACGGAGTGAGTGTGAGTAAAAGACAAGGTAAATTGACTAGTCGTTTAAGAGCTCCACTCTTTAACTCTCTCCTTCCTTGGCGATTACCTTGACAGGGCCGTACTACTTATTAGACAGCTTCTTTAACAGTCGGTCGACGTTCTAGTTCTGAGTATTAACTAGTATTAAGTTGCTAATGTCTTAGTTAACGGCGTGTCGCTTACGATTCGCTAGTTGTTTTATTTTTTCTTGTTAATCTTTTAAGGACGACTGTGTGACTTTTGTAACCTCTTTTATTCGTAATACTACTTATAAAGCCTCCTCGCGATTAAGTTTCTTTGTTGCCGTAGCTAAAGGTTCTAAGTTAATTAAATCTTAGGAAGTCCTTGGCTTAACGCTATTAAGTAACTAGAAAGGAGACAGGCGGCCTAAGGACTCGTGTAGTAACGTTAATTAAGCGATATTTATAATTAGTAAGAGGTCGCTCTAATTGTCTTAGTAATAGTAGTAAAAGGGACAGAACTACTATTTAATATATTAATTCGTTACTTTTATTTAGCTGTCAATGTTTAGGTTATACGCCGTTATTAGCTTTACTTTAGTCCTGAGGATACGACAATACTCCTTTTAAAAGGAGGAGACAAATTAAGGTCCTTAGTTTAAGACGATAGAATCTGGTATACTAAAGTGTCAGGTCTAATAAATAAAAAAGAGAATAGCTATGCCTTTCGTAGTAATTATATTATTATAAAGTATCGAGACTAGCTTCTTAGACAGGCGGTCGACGATAACTATAGCGAAGTTATAGCCGTGCTTATTTAGTAATAGCTTCGTAAAGTCTATTGTGAAGTGTTAGTACGGCCGAGTAAGGATTAGTAGGGGGTACAGGAAACTAGGAGTCTTATCCTTACGGGCCTTTTGTCGAGAACAGTTATAGTTCGCTACGTATTAAGTTATGTCTGTAGTAAGGCCATTCTAATAGTATTTACGACTTAGTAATGCCTTTATCTTTCTAATCCTAGCGTGTACTACTAAAGGCTAAGAATATATATAGTAAATAAGCGTCGTGTAAAGCTCTGGCGGTTCTAAGGGCACTTCTAGGCGGCCTTAAAAGAGTAACTTATTATTAGCTAATTCGTAATTTAGTGACTATTCCCTAGCTTTTTGTCAGAGAGGCTTTAGCGAGGGCGAAGTCTTATTAGTTAGGAGTACTTAGTTAATAACGTCGTATTCTGCGATATTATAAGCTATTATAGAATTAAGGTCTAACTCCTTTATAATAAGGGTCTCCGGGTCGACTAGTACTCCTGTACTAAGCTCAGGTTCTGGCTCTAGCTTGTCACGTGGCTCGGCATTATAATCCGGGATTATGGCCTTTACAAGTGCTAGGGGTATTGTCTCTACGACTTTAATATAGGCGTCTATTAAATCGACGGCGGAGAGCTAGAGGTCGTTAGCGACTTATAAGTTAATTTTGTCCGTCGGAATTAATTGTTAACTGTAGATGGCCCGCTTATGTGCCTCTATAGCCGTGAGGTCTTAATCCCGACAAGACAGGGTATTAGTTAACATATTAGTCGTCTTGGTATAATATATAATTATAAAGTGGAAATCCGTAAAGAACTTAGCTTATTAAGCCTGCCTAGCTATAAGGTCCTTAGTAGTTATAAAGTACTTTAGGGCTTAGTAGTCTGTGTAAATAAAGACATTTTTTTAGGCACCTAAGAACTCCGGGCGATATTACTTAAATAACTAGAAAATCGCTAATATCTCTTTATTATAAATCGAGTAATTAAGCTTGGGGTCCGTTATAGTTTTTAAGAAGTATCCCACGGGGTAAAAGGTGTCGTCCTCTTGAAGTTAAAATAGAACCTTAGCGACGACTTTATTCGAGGAATTAGTCTTTAGTTGCGTTTACTTAGTAAGGTCGTAATAGCGAAAAACTAGCGTAGATTAGAGGGCTTCCTAGAGAGTCTCTTAAGCGTTCTTATAGGCGTTATTAAAGACAAAGGGAACGTCCTTTTTAATAAGTATTATAAGGAGACGTATAATACGACTATAGTTTTTAATAAACCGGCGATAAAAGTTATAAAAGCCAAGATAACTTTATATACTTTATATATTATCGGCGTATTACTAGTCTTTAATTACACTAATCTTCTTTAGGTTTACTTTTACGCTATTAACTTTAATAATAAATCTTAGGAACCTTGTCTTTTATACGTTAAACTCGGACTTCTTAATATCGGCCTAGAGTCTATATACTTATAATATTGCTATTACTTTCTTAATATAGACCTTGTGTTCCTCGGGAGTTAACGAGTATATAAGGATATCGTTTATATAAGTCACGTAAAAGTCGTCGAGGTACTTTATAAGAATATTATTAATAAAACGCTAGAAAGTCGCCGGACTATTTATAAGGCTAAAGGGAAGGACCTTATATTTATACGTATTATATTAAGTGCGGAAGGTCGTATAATCTTTGCTCTCAGGGGACATATGAATACGGTAGAAAGCCTGTTAAATATTAAGCTTTATAAAGACCTTTGCCTTATAAATACGTACTATTATCTCGTCGATTAAAGAGATCAGGTACAAGTCCTTCTTCGACAGGGCATTTAGCTTTTAATAGTCGACGTATAACTAGAGACCGCTATTGGCTTTCTTAGCGAAGAGAATAGGGGCCGCGTAAGGTGAACTAGAGGGCTTAATAAAGCCTTTATATAAGTTATTAATAATATACCGCTTAGTCTTTAATAGTTATTCTTTAGTTATACACCAGAGAGGTTTAAAGAATAAGTCGTTCTCTTTAGTAAGCTCGATTTAGTAGTCTACACCTTAGCGATGCGCTAGTAGCTCGTCGGAGGCTCGCCGGGAGAAGAGAGAAATATACTCTTAGTACTTTACTAAGAGCTTCCTACTTACTAGCTCGTCGTCTTATGTGTACTTAGCCTTTAAGGCCTCCTCTAGGGTTAAGTCTCTATTTATTAATACGAGCTCGACACTTAATTAGTTTAAGGACTCTTACTGGCGACGAGTTAGCTCTTAGTTAATCTTATATATTAAGGCTACGAAGGTTTTTACCTTATTTTTTTTAACTCTTTTAAGTTAGAGGTACGTTATAGATATTACTATTACCGATATAAGGAAAATCTCTGTAGTAAGCGCCTTTGGCTAGTGATTCGCTAGGGAGGCTCTACGGGCTCTCTTGTCCTTAAGTAGTAATCCCGGATTATAGGATGTCGAAGGGTTTAATTAATCCTCTATAATACGTAGGCGCTCTTTAACCTCTTTAGTAAAGCTTGAGGGTCGAGTCGACGAGACACTGGCGGTAAGTCGTATAAAGACTTTTAACTTAGAGGAATCGTCGAGTGCCGCAAGCCTAGCCTGCCTCCGGCGGTAGTCATTTGTATTAATAAGAGCATCCCTTTGTTCTATATTGAGCTAGTGAGACTTAACGATTAGTTAGTTAGAACGGTTAATGTCGACGAAGACTCGCTAGTTAAAGTACGGCTAGACAGGTATGTTTAATAGCTATTTTAGTCGATTTCGGTTTTTTATATATAATTGTTTTAGGTCGTAATACTCGAGGAACTTCCGACTAATTAAGACGTCAGTGTTTCCTAGGTCAGTTATTAAAAAGGGGAAGTTAATTCGCTAGCGGTCGATTATTAAAGTAAGTAAGACGGCCGTGTTAATTAGCTTGCCTTTCTTACTATTATAGCTAGTTAAGACGATTAATTAAGGGAGGGATATAAAGGAAATATTAAATTGCTTGACGAGTTAGTATATAAAAGAGGTTTTAATAGTACTAAAAATATTAACTTTACTATTAATATATATAAGTGTTTTAATAAAGAATCTATTCCTTTTTAGTTTAATATTAATTAAAAACTATTGTCTTTTAATAAGAGCACAGAAATTAAATATTAAGTCCCTTTATAAGTTATAACTTATGCCGAGATGTGAGTCTTTATTACAGTTTAAGAGTTTTTTAAAAGCTTATTAGTCTTTAGTTCTTCGCTAACGACTAGCTAAGAAATTGACTTATTAAGGGCCTAGTCTTTACGGCGCTTAAGACAGTTATCAGCCTAATAGCCGGTCTTATTATAATAAAGACATATGTCAGAAGAGACGTCCCTAGGTGTAAGAGGAGGTACGAGGGACTTAAGTCGGCGCAAGACGGGTAAAGGAGAGGGCGTACGCTAGCGGATATTTAACGACTATCTTAGAGTCAGTAGTCTCTATACGTGAGTAGTAAGCGTAAGTAAAGTTAAACGCTAGTTGTCCTTCTTTAGGATACCGCGTGAGTCGCTAGTGCTAGTATTATTAAAGGAGACTCGAGGGGCTTTACGGACAGCGGTAATAACACGTTTATTAGCTTGTCCGGCAGCGATATTCTATAACTCGCGATTTAAGACGGCTAAGAACTCGTTAAAAGCCGTATAATCTCCGGCGAATTTATACTTTTTAGTTCAGATATTATACTTGAGCTTATCTGAGACTTTCTTATATACGTCGTTAAACTAGTAGTTAAGTGAGATTTTTCTAGTAGCCGTGTACGTCGTAAACTTTATATAGAATTCGTTATAAGTTATATTATTTATTTATAATTAGTTATACTTGAGTTTGGCGGCTTATACTTAGTTATAATTAAAGAAACACTAGTTTAAGGCCTTTAAGACGTCGGCGGCTTTATTAAAGTCTTTAGTAAAGTCGGGGTTTATTCGTTAAAAGATAATAGTCTTAGTCTCTCCCTTTATATACTTAAAATAAGTATAGACCTACAATTCGTTAATAAGGAAGTTACTTAAGTACTTTTAAATAAAGAGCTTTATATTTATTTTCTAAACGTCGTATTTAATTTTGCCTTTATAGTCGCTAAAAGGAGTACGGGAGTACTTGACCTTATTAGGCTTAATAGTAGGGATAGCAGGGTTTAGCTTAGGAAGGTAATAGTCGGCGGTAGGCTAGAGGTCTACTATAAGAGCACGTACGAATCAGTTAGAAGGGGAGGGAGTACTAGTCCCGTGGCGAGGGTTATTAATAGTATATTAAGTAAGGGCTTATGTAATAGCAGCGGCGACAGTAAAGCTAATAAAGTCCTTGATTAGTTAATTTACTTTAGCTTATTAAGCGGGGGTAAGGCCTTTTATATCAGTAGGCTCTAGCGATGCGTCGAAGAAGCGCTAGGGTTTGTCCTTTAGGTCTAAGTCGAATCCGTTAAAGCTCTCCTACTCTTCTAAGAGAGTCTCGACTAAAGGGATAAGGGTGTCAGTAAACCCTAGCCGTATAAGGGCGCACCTTTCTCTAGAGCTTCGCCGACGAGGGGGAGAAGTCGGTAGTAGTAATAGGGTAAGGTAAAGAGGTGTTTAAAGTTGTTACTTAATATATTAATTAGATATGTGTTTAAAACGGGGCGCGCGTCAAGTTACGGCAAGGCAGGTTAATCGCGAGAGAATATTTAGCTTTTTTTAAGACAGTCTATTACTAAGGTAAAGAGGTACCTATCTGTCGAATAAACTAAGGTATTAAGGCTTATTATTAACTTATTACGAGGGCAAGTTAGTAAGGCGTAAGACTAAATGAGATATAACGCTTTATAGTAAAGGGGTATTAGTCTTTTCTTATATTACGGCTAGCTAAAAGTTAATACGGCGAGTTAACTTAAGCTTTATATTTAGACTTAAGGCTACGCTCAGAATCGAGAAGAAAAGACTAAGAGGAAAGGAGAGCTCTCTGTAAGGGAGAGCTCGAGTATAAATACACAAAGGACCCTCCTAATAGGGCCTAGCGCAGTCGGGGGCCCTTCATATCTACATGTCGTATATTCGCCACCGAGTCTTCCCTATTAGGCTTAGCGCCATCGTATAGCCAGCGATGCTACGAGCCTGTGTCGGTTAGAATACGAGGCGCATCGTAGGTCGTAACACAAGGCTCCTGAATTACTAATATTAATATATTTAGCTCTATAACCGACTGAAGAACGTGCTCTATAGTAGAGAGACTCTTATTCACATTGATTTGTAGTATTTTAAGACCAATTATCATTAACTATAATTAGTTCGTCTACTATAATAGGCCTATTAGTACTACTAATATTATTTGCTTTATTTTTTATTACTAATTATACTTCACATAGCTTAGAATCAGTCGTATAAGTAATACTATTATAATTTGCGCATCTTATACTTAAGTATAAGCACCTAGTATTTGATTTACAAGTATTACAACTATATTATCTACTTGTATAGTTTTCTGCGTATAAAATACACTTCTTATTCCTTTTATAAAGGCTTTTAGAGTGCCTAAAACTAGCGCATCTAGTACATTAAGAAGTACTAGGAGTAGTTATGTATTTTACTACTTTAGCTGAAATACCCGCAATATAAAGCCTATTTAATATAGCTCTTTTTACTTGCTCTTAACTTGGGAAAGCTACTACTATAGTACCTGTTTGTACTAGGCTTAAGTCACGTTTTTCTTTAGGAGTAGTCTAAAAGGATTTTCCTATAAGAGTAAAACCTTTATTAAAGGTTTGAATCTCTTTAGCGACTAGCTTAGGGTTTAATCCCTCTTTTATATTAAACTCCCTAATAGGGATACTATAAATGGCGACCTTGTATTATGGCTCTCCTCTTTAAATTAAAATCAAATCGGGAAGCACCCCCTTAATAATTGACTCGTTTAAAATCAAGAACTTAATATCAAAATCAGGGGTAATAGTAATTACTAAATTACCCCTTAAAGAAAAGGAAACAGAAGAAACAACTAGTCCTTATATTCCCTTCTTATTAAAAGCAGAATTAAGTAAATTACGCGTGGTAATAGAAGAGAAGGTGTTTACTTAGACATTCCGTGCCTATAAGAGGGTACATCTCTTAGTAAGAGCAAACTTACCTTTGCCCTTATCGGTAGGGTTCCTAGGGCTACCCGGAGCCCTAGCCCTATTCCCCTTAGCACCGCTATTACTAGTACTACTAGTTGCTATACTGTTGACCTGAGTTGTTGTTATTAGTTGTTATAAGTGAGCTTTTTCGGCTATTTTAGCCTAAGTAATTGACTTAGTAGCTTGTGTTTCGATTTTCTTTGTTACTCTCTCTAAGTTAACTACTTAAGAGGCTAAAATAAAAGTTGTATTCTTGATTCTATTGTGTTCTGTGTATTCCCTGAATATTTCAAGTAAATCAAGTAGTTTCCCTTGCTCGTCCCGTGACTTAGTAGCTGAGTATACTCTTACTAGTAAGTCTTTGGCTTCAAGAACTAGCTTTTGGCTAGTATTACTAGTTTGACTACTTTAGAAGTAGGTTTGGTTTTGGTGATATTTTCTATTAAAGTCTGTATTGATTCTTAGTGTCTTGTTAATATGTTAGTTATTAGTGGGGTTGTTTAATAGTCCGCGCTTTACAGGGGCCAGTTGAGCCGCACTAGTCGATAAGAGCCGAATAGGGGTATTTTGCCCCCGGGAGTTGGAAATAGAGCCCCCTAGGTCTCTAGGGGCTCTAGGAGTAGTCTCAGTCGATTCTACTACTCTTAATAGCCTAGTAGGAAGCTCTACTAGGTCTCTAGGCGTTGGCGTAGGTGTGGGGGGCTCTGAGGAGTCGAAGGGGTCGAATAGGGGCTCCATAGCTCCCGGCTATTACAGCGGTAATATACTACTGCAAGGCCTAGGGGCAAGGAGATCGATTGGTTAGGAGGTAGTTAATAAGATGGAAACAGGTGTGGTTCAAAGGCAGGGTGGTCAAGAGTCCCGAAAAAGTGAAGATTGGATCTTATATATTAATATCACGAAGGTTTTTATCTTATTTTTCTTAGTTTTCTTAAGTTAGAGATACGTCGTAAATATCGCTATTACTAATATAAAGAAGCTCTTTATAGTAAGTGCCTTTAGTTAGTGATTCGCCAAGGAGGCTTTATAAACTTTCTTATCTTTAAGTAGTAATTTCAAATTACAAGATATTAAGGGGTTTAATTAATCTTTTATAATCTACAAGCGCTTCTTAACTTCTCTAGTAAAGCTCGAGGGTCGAGTTAGTGAGACGCTAGCGGTAAGTCGTATCGAGACCTTCGTCTTAGGGGAACCGTTAAGTCCCGTAAGCTTAACTTGCCTTTAGTAGTAGTTATTTATATTTATAAGAGTACTCCTTTGTTCTGTATTAAGTTAGTGAGACTTAACGATTAGCTTATTAAAATAGTTAATGTCGACGAAGACTTACTAGTCAAAATATAACTAAATAAGTATATCTAATAGCTATTTTAATTAATTTCGGTTCTTTATATATAACTACTTTAGATTATAATACTCGAGGAACTTCTGATTAATTAGGACGTTAGTGTTTCTTAGGTTAGTTACTAGAAAAGGGAAGTTAATTCGCCGGCGGTTAATTGTTAAAGTAAATAAAACGGCCGTATTGATTAGCTTACCTTTCTTACTATTATAGCCGGTTAAGACTATTAGTTAAGGGAGAGATATAAAAGAAATATTAAATTACTTAACGAGTTAATATACGAAAGAGGTTTTAATAATATTAAAGATATTAACTTTACTATTAATATACGTAAGTGTTTTAGTAAAAAATCTATTTCTTCTTAATTTAATATTAATTAAGAATTATTGTCCTTTAATAAGAGTATAAAAATTAAATATTAAGTTCTTTTATAAGTTATAACTTATACTAAGGTATAAGTCTTTATTATAACTTAAGAGTTTTTTAATAGTTTATTAATTTCTAAATCCTCGTTAACGACTAACTAGGAAATCGACTTATTAAGAGCCTAATCTTTACGGCGCTTAAGACAATCGCTAGCCTAATAACTAGTCTTATTATAATAGAAATAAGTATTAGAAAAGACGTCCTTAAGTGTAAGTAGGGGTACGGGGGACTTAAGTTAGCGTAAGACGGGCGAAAGAGAGGGCGTACGCTAGCGGATATCTAACGATTGTCTTAGAGTTAAGGTCGGGGATTTTCTTATTATAATAACTAGCGAAAGGGAAGTAATACACTAGTTCTCCTTTTTTAAAATATCGCGCGAGTCGTTAGTGTTAAAGGCTACGTTAGGCTAAGCTTTATAAGTTGATGCGGCTTCTTTTAAAGTAATATTACGGCTCTCTTAATTCGTAATAATTAAAAACTCGTCGAGAGTAATATAATTACGATTTATCTTATACTTCTTAATATAAATTATACGTTTTAAAGTCAAGGATACTTTCTTATATACATCCTCGAACTAATAAGTGTAAGCGATCTTACTTATAATAGCGTATAACGTGAATTTAACTTAGAAGTCGTTATATATTATATTTCTTATAATAAGTTAATTATAAAATCTCTTAGTAACTTAAACCTAATTATAGTTAAAGAATTACTAGTTTAGCGCCTTTAATACGTCAGCTATTATATTAAAGGTTCCGGTATAATCGGGATTTATATATTAAAAGATAATAGTCTTAACTTCGCTATTAATATACTAGAAGTAAGCCTTAACTTAAGATATTTTACTTTTAAAGTTTTCAAAGTACTTTTTTAAGAATAACTTTATTTTTATCTTTTAAGTATTATATTTAATATCTCCCTTATAATCGCTAAAGGGGAGTTAAAGATATTTAACCTTAAAAGGCTTTATAACTAGGATTAATATATTTAACTTTAGTAAGTAATAGTCGGCGATTAGTTAAAGGTTAACTATAAGAATATAAGTTAATTAGTCGGAAGAAGGGGAGGGAGTATAAGTCTCTTAACGAGGGTTATTAATAGTATATTAAGTAAGGGCTTACGTAATAGCGGCGGTAATAGTAGAACTAATAGAGTCCTTAATTAGTTAATCTACCTTAGCTTATTAAGCGGGGGTAAGGTGTCGCGCACTAGCGCAGTTCTTTGGTCTGGTGCATGCTTGCGTAAGCACTCCAGGTATATAAACCCAGTCTCCAGCTCCTCTCTTCAAGAGAACAACGCTCAACTCAATCAATCTTTGAACACACTTTCCAGAACCTCATCTGATCGTAGAATCTTTCAAACCCCTGAGCTAATGCTCTTCTTATGCACGACATAAGGCCTTTGTCGTACAGGCACGGGATGATGCTCAGTTAGTTATGCGTTATACTAGTTTCAGATTCTACTAGCGTATACCGCTTTCAGGGGAACAACGTGTTCCCCTGATTTCCTTATATATTCTAGAGAATAATTAATTACTTTAGTTTTCCTTACGTTAATCGCAAGGCTTTACTCTACTTTTATACCACAGTTATAAGCCCTGTGACAAAGCTATTAAGTTAATATTCTTCCTTTTATACTCTATAGATTTAAGTAGAGCTATTAACATAAGATTAATAGGTAACGAACAACGTCGGCGTTTTCTACTTATTAATAAGTGTAGTTCACACCGCTATTTTCCTTTTAACCTCTCTAGAAAAGGGTAAATCGAGCACCTATACTTAATATTCTCTTCTCTTCTTTAATAAATCTATTAAACCCTCGAGAGAGTAACCTTTTCTTTACTATAGTAGACTTAACTTTAGTCTCTTCTTCTAATAATTGAACGCCGCTTAATTATAATAGGCAAACCTAGACCTTATAATATTAAGCCTTTAAATCCTTCTATATCTTTTATAAAGTATAGACTTCGGTTGATCTAGAGCTACCGGTTACTCCAAATATCCTCGAAAACGAGCCTTAAGCACAAACGATTAACTAAGTGAAGGCACAATAGGACAAGGAGGCTCTCGATTTTAACTTTAGGGAGTAAACAAAGTGAAATAGAGACTAACAAGTACCTAAACTTAAGGGACTTAAACTAAGTATAACACCTCTTATATTATCTAACGTTATTATAATTACTTTAATATATACTGCCCTAATAAGGGAGTATACTATAAAACACGCACAATAATCAGAAAAGGCTCAGGCTTATAAAGTAGTATATAAATAGATTTAAGAGACAGTTAATCCTTCGATCTACTAGAGTGCTATTCGAGAATATAAAATTAAGGAGGAATAAAAAGCAAAAGAGTAACCTAATAAGATAACGGACGAACTAAACGACTTATAATCTTAGACTTTATAAATACTCCTTAAAGTATTAAAGAGAGACTACGCCCCTTTAGAAATAAGTAACCTTACTAAAGCTTAAGCTAAATATAAAGAGAAGCTCGAAATCGTCAAAACAAGACGGGTTAATCTTAAAGTATAGATTTAAGAGTAGTAATTAACTTATTAAAATACTCTATTATACGACATTTTAGACGTTAAGGGCCCCTTAGCGATTATTAACTTTATTAAGGTAGTATAAGAGAAGCTCACACTTAAATAGGCTCGCGAACAACTGTCTAAGGTCCTTAGAGATAATACTCTTAGGGTTATTCACAAGTACACGTTACTTTAATATATTAATTAGTTATTAGCGTTTAATAAAAAGTCTCTTATAGCTACCGGGAAAAATAAGATAATTAAATTATACGCTATACTTAGAGGGAGATCAAATACTCTAGGAGTATTACTAGCACCAAGGACTCCTTCGCTAAATACCTCGATTAACACTTGCCCTTATAAAGTGAGCTCTTACTAACATAAAGCGATCGAGTATTATAGACTTCGATATTACTACGACGGCTTAACCAGGGACAAACTGCGTAACTTACTATTTACAAAGGAAATCAAGGAAACCCGAATTAAGCTTAAAAAGGAGTTTCTCGACCTTAAATAAGTAATCGACAAGAAAGGGTAAAAACAAGTAATAGTAAAGGAAATTACTAAGGGAATAACCTCCGAAAACTCCTTGTTTTCTCTAATAACCTTAGTAAAAGCCTTAAAGCTACCGAGGTATTCTAATAATATTAATATATATATAATTAGTCTAGAGTTATTTAATAAGGCTCTCGCCACCTTAGGAATCTACGTTATTATTAATATAAATTAATACTTACTCTTAAAGAGTACCTTGCTTAATAACAGCGCTGCTACTTATTTAGTTAATTCAGTTACTCTATTAAAGCCCAGAACCTTTATTAAATTAACGAACGACAACAGTATTAAAGCCAGAACGTCGAGCCTTATAATTAAGGGCCGAGGTACTTGTCTTTTTAAGGGTGCTCTCTATAGCCTTAATAGACTAAATACTAAGGACTTAAGGCTTTTTAACGTCACTATTATTAAAGGATTTAATATTAATATTATTTCGGAAGCTCGTTTATTATAGGCTGGAGTTTAGTATAATAAGTTAAATTACACGTTACGCGTGGGATTAACTAAGAAGAGTATTATATTAAAGTAATTAGAGCGACAGTTTAACTTAGCTTTCTTTAAATATAAGCCTTTTAACTACTTTTTAGCTCCCGTAATAGCTCTTAACTCTTTAATTCGCCTAACTTATACCTTTTTAATATTCTTTACGCTTTAAAGGAGTATCCGGTAAGGCTTTTAATTAAGTCGATAATATTTAAGACCGCGGCTAGACGACACTAAGTTATAGTACTTATAAGCAAGGCACTTAAGGAAGGAAGCGTTAGAGAATTTAGTTAAAAATACGCGTAACGTCGAGATCTTAGGTACTACTTAAATTAAGTGTAAAGAGTACTCTTTAACTGTCGCGCAATAAGTCGTTAGTCGAAGACCCTTAGAGAGAACAGCTACCTGGCCTTTTTATTATATTTCTTAGGACTTATTCGACTTCCCTATTAAATTTAATAGGAATAGCTAGCTTTTATTAGTTAAAGACTAATATAATAGGAAATTCTATAAATAGCTCTTAAAAAACAAAGGGTTAATCGCCGTCTTAAGAGCTCTTAAACTATTTAAGGCGTGGACGAGACGTCAATTCAGACTCTCGATTTACAAAATACGCCAAGATAATAATACCTCGGTTATAAGAATTAATAAATTAACTGAGTACGAAAAGTAATATACAGAGAATAATATTAATATTAAGGGTACCCCTTCGTATATACACTAACTTAATAAGGGAGCTAAGCGCGTAGGCAAGGAAATTATCGAAAAGTTTATTAAGATACGCCTTTTAGTAAATTTACTAGAGGAGCTTTAGACAGAAGTAACTATAATAGTAATTACTCTTTATAATATAAGTCTAGCTACTCGAAAAGGCTTTAAGAGTCTAAATAAGATCTTTTACGCCTAATTTAAGCAATATTTTCGATATTACGACCCTAAGCTTATTTAGAAGCTTAACACTAATATACAACTTAACTAGAGTAATATATAAGCGTACGGCTATAGAGCTTACCCTATAATTAAGGACTGAGAGGCTCTTTAACAAAAGAGAGTATTTAAAGTTAACTTAAGAGCGCACTTTAAATACTTAGTAAGATACGTCTTATCTAATATATATAAGGTTTAAATACTTTAATTATAGCGTGTAATAGTAACTTAAAACGTTACTTTTAACGAATCCCTCTTTTATTTAGGCTCTCTAAACGTAAAGAAAGCGGTCGACTAGCCGCGCTTAATATTAAGAGATCTTACTAAAATACTAAAAGAAGAGGAGGGACCCTAAGACGCTAGAACTAATATAATTAATTAACTAAGCGCACTTAATATACTAAAATTAATAATAAGCACTACCTTAAAAACAGAATAACTAAGCTAAGTAATAAGTTCTATAAAAACTACTAAGTTTGTAACCTCGGGGGTACTATAACCTTCGATTAAGCTTTTAACTACAGGAGTAAAGTAATTAATATTACTCCTAAAAAAGTCAGGATTAATAAAACTCGTTAGTAAAAACTTAAGGGTAAAACAACTAAAGAAGAGTATTAGACTTTTTACTCACGAGTACTTTAATTAAGTCTTAAAACGAGTCAACAAATTAAGACAGTTAGTGTCTTAGAGTATAATTAAGAGAAATGTCTTACGTAACGTATTAAACTTTAAGAGAAATATAAGAGCTAAGTACTAATTAATACTATAAGTTATTATATACTCTTAAGGGCTATACGACTAAGAGCGCGGTTTTAAACGTCGGGGAGTACTTACTTAAGGTACCGGCCCTAAGTAATTAAAAGCTCCGCCTTAAGTAATAAAGTATAAAGAGTATCTTAATTTGTTAAACTTAAGGGAAAAATTAAATATAAAGTAATACTTATTACTTCTGGCCCTAATTAATAATAACTTACTTAAACTTCTATAAAAGAAGAAAGTAAAAGATTAAGTAACTAGCGACAGTTAAAAGACCCGAGTTAGTAGTAAGATTACAAAACTAAATCGAAGCGTTTATATAGTAACTATTAGAGAACTAGTTACGGAATCGTTAAACTTATCGAGTAACCGTGAGTATTTAGAGGACTTTCTAAGGACCTTTTAACTTAGTTAAGAATTAATATAAAGAGACGGGAAAGACTTAAGCGTAGTCCACGCTATAATTTCAACGTCTATTCTTAAAAATGTCGAAATTCGACAACTAGTTAATCTCTCACGAATACACTAATCTTAATTACTAAAGGACCTATTAAATTAAAAAGACCTCAAGGATCACCCTCTAAAAGAGCACTTTCGAGCCGACGTAATTAAGGAAATCACTAACTTAAAGTCGCGCAACTACTAAAGAGTCGTTAAATAAAGCTTCGCTACTAAACAACTAATACTATTAAAATAAGTATTTCATACTAAAGTCGATTCGTTAAGGTATTTAATTAAGTATCGCTCGCGAGTTATTATTAGGGGAGACTTATAACCCGAAACGTTAATTCTCTTAATATATGCGGCAACTTTAGTTACTTATTTTTTTAGGACTACTATAATAATAGTAGCTTAATTTGATTTAAAGATAATCTAATTTAATATTATTAACGCCTTTATTAACGCTAAATAAAGCGAATCGAGTACTCGCGTACGTTATTACTTACTAAACAGATTTAAGTAAGACAATATAGTAGTAGAGGTTAATCGTGCACTTTACGGACTCAGAGACTCGCTAGCATTATAATATAAAGACTTTATTAAGACTTTGTTAAAGTTAAGGTTAATCCTTTATAAAGAGGAGCCTTATATCTTTATAAATAAGTAACGTTTAGTTTTTATTATCTTTTATATCGACGATATTTAAGTATTATATTACACTTTAGCCCTTAAAGACACTTAACTTATTATTAATAGCTTAAATACGGCATATAAGCTTACTAGAGGAGAACCGATAGAGTGGTTTTTAAGTATTCGTGTTATTAGAGATTATTAAGTAAAGACTACTTCTTTAGTACATAATACTTATATTTAAAAGGTTACTCTACGATTTAACTTAGTAAATAAAAATTACTTAAGTACTCTACTACCTTAAATTAAGTTATTAAAAAATTAAGGGCAAGTAACTCTAGTTTAAATTAAGAAGTATTAAGAGAAGGTTAACTTAGTACTTTATACGGCAATTATATTACACGCAGACGTTACGTTTATAGCTTTAAGACTTTCTTACTTTTTAATTAACCCCTCTTTAAAGTACTTTATAGTAATTAATTGGACTATTCGTTATCTCTTTAGAACCCGATTTTTAGCGATTACTTATAGTTATAAGCTACGCGACTCTTAATTTATTATAACTTTAGATGTTTTATTTATAGACGATCTTAATACTAAGCGTTCTTGTGGTGCAGAAGTGGAGCATAGAAGTAGGTGCTCTCAAAGAGGGTGGTGCAGTTGTCTGAATTCTGTAAAAGGAGGCTCGTAGGGAGTAACTGACTATATACATGAATAGGGGCTGGCTGACTCAGTAGCGCCATGGTGCCGTAGGCCCGTGCCTGTACGACATACCCCCCAGTTGCGAGCAACGTCCGAATACAAGAAGAAGAGAGAGAGCTAGTAAAGCTCAACAAAGGAGTGTAATTACACGTTATGCGTACCCCCTAGAGGTTAGCCAGTCGCTAGAGGGTCAAAAGTGTATATGTAGGCCAAGAAGTAGGCCAAAAGAGTGTGTGTTTGTGTGACCTAAGAGGAGAGCGACTCTCTCAGCGTCGACGGTTGCTACGTAGCCTGAAGAGGAGCGACCTCTTCAGCGCCAGGTCTAGTAGTAGTAAGCAATCCACTACTTCTAGGGTAGCCTTTCAAGGCGTCGTGAGGCGTTGAGCCGTTGAAGAGGTAGCTCCCTAGGAAAAAGTGTAACCCTACCCTAGGCGTTGACGTGTCTAGGGTATATTATAGCGGGGGTTGTGCTCCCTACGGCTAGCTAGCCTTTCTTTTGAAGCTTCTTAACAAGCTTGGCAAATTCAGGTAATTTGAGGCGCTGTTAGAGAGCAACCTTTTGAGCGTTAGTGAGCTCTGTTGAGGGGTGAGAGGGGCTCTTGCCTGTAAGAGCTAGCTCTACCCTTGAGCACACCGCAGGGGGCCAACGGTGGAGTCGTTCGCCGACCTCTAAGCAGGGGCATGGTTGTGGAGCAGTCGGAGGAGTCGTAGAGGGAGTATCTGGTCGACCACCGAGGGTAGCGTACACCGAAGAGACAGAGGTTTTGGAGTCGATTACACGATAAAAGTGTGCTTGAAAGATGCGCGCATACTCTTCCAAAGACCGTGTTTGCTCGCCCATTGTATTAGCCTCGTTAGCCTTCCTGAGTTGCTCGGAGGCCTACTTAGGGGCTAGCTTCTCTTCTACTGCCTCTAAAAAGTCCTTCTTTGGTTAGAACCCCTTTAGCTCAGGGAGCTACTTTGCCTCTACTCTTGAATACGCCAGAAACCAGTTTAAGAGCCACTCTAGCGGAGCAACGGAACCTAATTTCGCAACAGCGAGCACCTTAAAGTACTGATTCCGTACGTGTTCCTGTGTAGCCTCCTCCGTTAGTGTGTACTTTAGCTGAAGGGCCCGTATAAGGTTTTGTAGCGAGAGCTTGCCGCTGAGAATCAGTTGCTCTTGAAGTGGCTCTCGCATCATAAGAGGGACCGTTTAGCGTACCCACGTCCATAAGGCCTAGTACCGTGTATTTGAGGTACTCCAGCGAGAGTGTTGGACTTAATATTCGCGTAATCGGTAGGTATGCTCCTCTTTGACATCTACAAATCGCGCAACCGTCTGTATTGGCCGGGGCCCCTTTTGCTCTGACACGTCCGCTGCCTAGTCTTCCAAAACTTGTCTCCGCACCTTATTTTCCACCTCAATCAGCTCGTCGATCGACATAGGGAGCTTTGGCTCAACTGAGGCCGTATGTGGAGCATCTGGGCCATCGGGGTCGATTTGGCTCCATGCGCCTACGGTAATAGCTTGAGCTTTGAGCTCAGCTAGCCATAGAGGAAAGGAGTGTTTGTCGGTAGAGAGCTGAATTGATGTGGCGCTAGCGAAGGCGTCTGAGGCCATAATGAGAGCAGCCGAAGGTACGTAGAGGTGCGTTAAGGAGAGGTAGGCTCAGTCGTATTGAGGCTTCAAAAGGTGTTATTGTGAGAGCCCTACAAAGTTTTCTAAGTAAGGGAGATCAACCGCACACCGCTCTTCCGAGGAGCCACCTCTTTAGAGGCTCACTTAGTTGAATCAACAGCTTGCGCGAAGCGCGCCGGGGCTCATAACTGTGGTGCAGAAGTGGAGCATAGAAGTAAGTGCTCTCAAAGAGGGTAGTGCAGTTGTCTGAATTCTGTAAAAGGAGGCTCGTAGGGAGTAACTGACTACATACATGAATAAGGGCTGGCTGACTCAGCAGCGCCATGGTGCCGTAGGCCCGTGCCTGTACGACAGTTCTTTTAATAGTTATATTATAATACTTTTTAGAGGTTTAATCTTATAAAGAGCGGCCTTATAAAATATAGTTATTACTTTAATTACATAGGCTAAGCTTTTAAGCGTTAAGCGCACGGCTAAGGAGATTATAGCTTTATAGTATTTCTTTTAGGAGTTACGTCTTAAGTTAAGGGAAATTTAAAAGATCTTTTATAATAATTAGTAAATAATATAGTTAATTATTAAAGAAAATTAGCGCATTTCTACTAAGCTTCGCCACGTTAATATTTAAAATATATAATTATACTAAGAGTTTTAAAAGGGCACTTTTTTAGTCGAATATTTACTTATAAGTTATATACTCGCTAATAGACTTATAAAGAACCTCTCTTAGTAAAAATTTGAGAATTTTATTACTCTTATTAACTTAGTGAATATTCGTACTTAACTAAAGTAACTTACTATAGAGCCCTCGCTTTAAAGTAGGTCTTTATATACGTTTTTTACTTTTCTTTTATTATAAGGGTAGTCTAACTATTAGCTTACCTTATAAATATATAATATATTTTCTTATGTATTTGTTATTACTTTGTAAATTCTCTTACTATTTAATTTACTTCGAGAGTAACTGAGCTCAGGGGTAAAATTCACGGCATTTAAAAGATTTAATTACTCTTAATAGTTATTTGTTTTTATAATAAAAGTAACGTAAGTAAATTATAAAGAGACACTTAATTATTTAAAGGTTCCTAAGCCTTACTTTATAAAAAGAGAGTAACTTAATTATTTCTAGGTAGTAAGCCCTGAACTTCTTTAGCTAGAGTAGTTAAGGCACTTCTAATTACACTATAAAACTCGTTAATACGAGCGGCCGAAGCCTCTTCTTCAGGAGTAAGAGCTAGAGTTTTACTAACACTAATAAGTCTACGAGTAGGCTCTAGAGAGAATAGAATACTAATAATAATAATAAGTTACTTACTAGTAACCCGCGCGTAAGACTTTAAAGTGTCGAAGTTCTTTTTATTTAAAAGAAATTAATTAATTTAGCCTTAATTTCGCGGGAAATTCAAGATAAAATAATATATTAGACTCTTTAATAATAATACTACCCTTATCTTCCTTCTCCTTATTACCTCCTCTTAAGCCGGTTACTTTATTAGTAGTAATAGTAATAACCTTACCTTAGAGGGTAATAAAAATAGGAGCTCTTAAGCGCTCTAATTCCTAAAATAATTAGTAATTATATACTAAAAAGAATAACCTAAGGAATTTACCTTCTCGCTTACGTTATTTAAGAGCGTAACTTAATAAACTAAAAAAGGAGCCTAAGTAATAAGAAGAGTAGTCTTATAAAAATAGCTTAATAAGTAGGCGAAACAACAAGTACCCCCGACTAATAATATTAAAGTACTTATTAGTGTTTTTAATTTAGAGGGCGTTATTAATATAACCTAAACAAATAACTAAACGCTTATCTCCTTTGACCTGGGGAGCACAAGCACAAGTAACTAGAGCAGCCGCAGTAGCTCTCTTTAAAGTAAGAGCAGCCTTTAAAGCCTTCTTAATATCTTTCTTTTTCTTCGCCTATTATAGTTAATAACATTTAAATTAATATATAACCCTAAAATTAACAATTAACTTAATAAAAATCAACTCAATAACTTACAATAGTAGCTAAACGATTAGCCTTAACAGCCTTAATAGAGTGTACTAATACACTTATAGTATTAATTAATTAATTTATTAATTAGTTGATTAGTTAGTAGATTGAAAGGTCGATTTATATATATTATAGAGAGGTTACAGGATTAAGAATCAAGTGGGGGATACGCTACTTTAAATAAGACAGTTATTTACTTAACTTAGTAGTATAAGAATAATTATAGCTTAATTATTTAGTTTAATATTTACTCTCGCTTAAAGTAGCTAATTATAATATTAGTGGCTTATAATTGTCATTTAACTAGGGGGTGTATCATACAGGCACGGGATAATACTCGGTTAGTTGTGCGCTATATTAGTTTCAGATTTTACTAGCGTATACTACTTTTAAGGGAATAACGTGTTCCCTTGATTTCCTTATATGTTTTAGAGAATAATTAACTACTTTAGTTCTTCTTACGTTAATCGCAAGGCTCTACTCTACTTCTGTACTATAGCCTTTTATATTAATAGGCTCTGGCGATGTGTTAAAGAAGCGTTAGGGTTTATCCTTTAGTTCTAAGTCAAATCTATTAAAGTTCTCTAGTTCTTCTGAGAGAGTCTCGACTAATAAGATGAAGGTAGTATTAATAAAGCCTAGTTATATAAGGGCGCTCTTTTCTTTAGAGCTTCGTCGACGAGGGGGAGAAGTCAGTAGTAATAGTAAGGTAAAGTAAGGAGGTATTTAAAGTTATTAATTGATTTATTAATTAAATATACGTTCGAAACAAGGGCGCGCGTTAAGTTATAATAAAGTAAGTTAAACGCGAGAGAATATCTAGTTTTCTTTAGGATAGTCTACTATGAGGGCAGAGAAGTACTTATTTATTAAATAGGCTAAAGTGTTAAGGTTCGTTATTAACTTATTATTAAGGTAAGTAAATAAGGCGTAAGATTAAGTAAAATATAATACTTTATAATAAAGGGGTATTAGTCTTTTCTTATATTATAACTAATTAAAGGTTAATACGGCGAGTTAACTTAAGCTTTATATTTAGACTTAAGGTTACACTTAAAATTAAGAAGAAAAGACGAGGAGAAAAGGAGAGCTTTTTATAAGGGAGGGCTCGAGTATATATATATAAGGAACCCTCTTAATAAGGCCTAACGTAATTAAGTGCTATTCACGTTAATATGTCGCAGGCTCGCCACTTAGTCTTCCCTATTGGGCTTAGCGCCGTCGCATAGCCAGCGATGCTACGAGCCCGTGTCGGTTAGAATACGAGGCGCATCGTAGGTCGTAACAGTAGGCCTACCGAAGGAAGAAGCCTTGCTGTGTAACTACCTAAATCTTGATTCCGGTAGGAGTAGGCTTTTTAGGGATTATGGTAATAAATATGCTTTGGCCGGTGTATTATTGAATAGCTTTATTTATAGCTACTTGTTGACTTGGCTTTTAAAATCGTAAGTTGGTTTCTTGAATATATATATTTAAAGGTTCCGTTTATGTACTAGTTAGTAGAATATATTAAAAATTAGAAAGATATTAACTTTTTGGTACAAGTGGGCATTCTTATCTTTATAAATTTTGAATCGCCGGCGTAGTTCTTGAAACCGATTTCTTGAAAAGAGCTTAGTAATAGGGTGAAAAGGGGTTAATTTCTTGGTAGACTAGTAGCCCTTAATAGAATTAGTAGGGAATATAGTTATTTAAATGTAGAATGCTAAATATAAGTAAATTTCCTTTCGACAAGTGGGTTTTTATGCCGTTATACGAGAGCCTGGTTTTGCCTTATCGTTAGGTATATCTCTTTGGTAAGAGTTTGTAGCCGAAATAATAGTATCTAGGATGCTTTGGGTGCAATATTGAGTGAAAAGGGTAATAGGATCCTCTAGAGAGTAGTCTTCTAGCATATGTACTTTAAGGTCAAAATTGTCGAGTTGTATAGGGTGGAAATTAGTGCCGGCTTTTAGTAATGGCTTTAATTTTGGACGGAGGGTTCTTATATTGGTGGTATCTACAACTATAGGTTCTGGCATTGTAATTACATTGAAAAGTAGATGATTTTGGTGGTAAATTCAGGTTTGTTAATGCTCTTGTTGATGCCTTACACGGGAGCTAAAGTAGCCTGTAATGATAGGCTCCTCGGCGCTACTATGGCAACCCCCAGCGCACGTGCCCTGTGGGGAGGGTGCTTATGGCAGCTAAGGGGATAGCGCCTAGGAACTGGGAGGGGAATCCGACAATGCGCAGTATTGATTTCCTAACTAGGACACAGTTTGAATAATGAAGCCACGAGCGGGGCGAAGCCTGAGACCATACCCCTCAGCGCACCTGAAGCCATGCACTGTTCGCTTCTGTCTTCTAAGGCTGAGATTCCTCGTTGTTTCGGGCGATATGTGGCGTAAGCCAGCAGTTGCACAACAGGCCGCAATAGGGTGGAAGATTTGCTAGCGGCCCAAGCCTCACTCTTCAGAATTTTTAAATAATGGCGTGGTCGCCGCGAAGACTTCCAGCAAGCGGACTTGGAAGATGAATCCGGCTGGCTAACACTTGCTCTCATTTTGCATTTCACGGAGTGCATGGCTTTCGTTTCTCTATTTGTTTCCAACACCGACATCGAGCCTGTTTTGTTTTGCGGCTACCATCACCACCATTCGAGGCTGTACTCGTGTGCTGGTAGGAGACTATAAACAAGCTATAGTACCGTTAGAGACCTGATCCACGTTCCCTTTCGACTGCGAGCTGATGTGAATAGTCTTGGTAGCTCTGTGGACAATGTCGGCAGGCAAAGCGTACAAAGAAAAGTCAAACTGGAAGCAGAGGCTTCACAGCCTCGCCGGAAGAGAAAAACCTAAAACACAACCAGCTGAGGATCTCTGGGTAATCGACCTGAATCCGTATCGCCGTCCCTATGGTGATTATTGCTTGGTTCAGGCTGGATTTCTTTCGACCTCAACTCTGCTTTATTACCGGAAGCCATTGCACATGGTGTGCTGCCAGTCATGCCAATTGATCTACAACGCTATTGAAGCCGTCAAACCGGGATGGAGAGACGTGAACTTAGAGAAGAAGAGCATCAGATTGACGAGGGAAGAGATTCGGACAGATTCTGTGCCGGCATCTTCGTGGACTGTGTTTGAAGTCAGACTTCTCGAAGACGGTGATGTGCGCTACATTCAACTAGCACAACCTAATGGTACGTTAATTTCCTTGGCATTTTATATGACTGCACAGTTGAAAATCTAATGAGGCGAAACAGATGAGTCATTATGGGAGGCTGAACCAAATCCTATTTACTCACTCGGGTCGTTGGCGACTGCCTTGACAGCTGTGAGAACTGCAGTGGCAAATCGCTGGCTAGACGCATGTGTGCAGCGCCATAGAATATGCCGAGTTCCAGATTCGACATTTATTCCCCGACGACTGATTGAAGTTGGGAATGATAGCAGAGACCCACGCTTAGTGGAAGAACTATGCGCCACCTCGGTTCTGCGGCCGCGGTACGCAGCACTCAGCTACTGTTGGGGACCTGAGCAGAACACATTCAGGACCACTCGGGACAATATAGAGTCCAATAAACAGACTATCGCTTTCACACTTCTTCCCCAGGTGTGTACCTCTCATCCAGTTGCAAGACATCGCAGTATCACAGCATGACGCTGACAAGGTTTTGCGCTTCAGACAATACAAGATGCGATACGGGTTTGCCGAGCATTGAAGATAGACTATTTATGGGTAGATGCATTGTGCATCATCCAAGGGGACGAGGGTGTAAAGGACTGGTACGAGCAGTCAGGGCAGATGCGGAAAATCTATTCCAACTCCTACCTAACCATCGCAGCAGAGGATTGCCCTGGTTCCATATGGGGATTCTGGAAAATAAATCCCAAGAAATGGGAGCAACTGTCTGTCCGGCGCGGCCGTAACAACAATTCCATGAACGCATGGGTGGAGAACGATAGAGTACCAACTCGCACAGATTACGGCATCCTCTCTACCCGCGGCTGGGCATTACAAGAAGGCATTCTCCCTAATCGGATTCTCCATTTCACGTGCTTTGGGATGGAATGGGAATGCTGCCAATGTTCTAGAAATGAAAGCGAGTTCCGCAGGGCTGGCTTCGACATGATGAAGTTGACTTTCCGGGCATTCAGAGTGATCAAGTTGGGACGGGATGTGCGTGCAGCCCCTCCAGAAGGGTTTGGGGAGCTTGATCCCTGCCACGAAGAGATACATAGCACGCATATCACGGACTGGTTGACGACATACACTCCGAAAGCAGTTTATTATGCTTGGGATACGATCATAGAGTGTTATTCTGGAAGAAACTTGACGAATCACTCTGACAGACTGACCGCGGTATCCGGATTAGCAGGCATAGTCATTGAATATTTAGGTCTCCAGTCCACTGCATACTTGGCTGGACTATGGCTGGACGATCTTGCTGAAGGTTTGCTCTGGTATGTCAAACCTGGTTATAAATCCCCGCAGAGGTCTCTATCTTTTGTGGCCCCATCTTGGTCATGGGCTTCGATCGATGGACCTGTCGAGTACTTCAGGGAACGCTATCAGTTTCGCTTTGAGCCCGATATTCAAGTCTTGGACGCAAAATGCAAGAGGATTCCCGAGGACCCAACT
The DNA here is from genome assembly GCA_020726505.1 of Leptodontidium sp. MPI-SDFR-AT-0119. Classification (NCBI taxonomy): domain Eukaryota; kingdom Fungi; phylum Ascomycota; class Leotiomycetes; order Helotiales; family Leptodontidiaceae; genus Leptodontidium; species Leptodontidium sp. MPI-SDFR-AT-0119. The sequence continues at coordinate 324,811 of JAHLEZ010000021.1, forward strand.
GGACGGGTCGCGAACGGTTATATATCTTTGGAAGGGCCGCTGGTGCCTGTATCATTGCAGGCAGTTCTAGTTTCGAAAACAACGCCCTTGAAGTCTGCATACAACGGAAGGAATGGTTCAGCGTCGAAGGCACATTTTAAGCAAGTAACCCATGTCCAGTCTCTCCTAGCGGATAAAAGCGAGATTTACAAGGTGCGCAAGTATGAAGTTCTGTGTGATGAGGATGTATGGGCGCATCCCCTGCCTGAAGGGACGAATTACTATTGTTTGCGGGTTGGCGAAACGATCGACTCGATCACTGGAGGCAAGCGATACTGGTGGCTAGTATTGCGAAAGGTGGAATCGGAAAGCGAAGTCGATCAGACCGTATATCAGAGGGTTGGACTGGGGTATTTCCAGGCGTTGGAGCGCTCTTTCTACTTGTTCGACGGAGCTCCACTTACCAGGCTAAAACTTATATAATCATAATTCATGTATTTTATATAATCTTCCGACGCCCCATAGAGCGTTGCTTTGTATTTTGCTTTGTATTCTACTTTGGGCACTGCAATGCGTTCAAAGGATAGATCCTTTACCTTCAGAGAGCTTACTACTTTTTATTTTTTAGCACTAAGTCTTACCGCCTAACTTTTTGGGTATTTCGGTTTGCTAGACGCGGGGCTATATTGACTAAAAAGAAGAAGGGTAAAAAGTGGGTTTATATTGCCGTTGGGCTGATGGACGGAGGTAGGTAGAAGAGTCAGGGTGCAGGCAGGACGATGATGCGCTAGGGTTTTAAGACGCAGTAGATATCTGCCCTCTAACTAATGCCCATCCCAGGCCAGAAATCTATGCTATGCCACCAGCTCATTTCTAATCCCCATCCTGCCAACCATTATGCGCTCAAAAAAAGCAATGTCATCACCTCGTATCCCATTACTAATTAAGCATGCACCTCCTTAGCAGGCAGCGTCTCCTCATCCTTCATCACCTTCTTCCCATCAACACTATCCCCACTATTCGCAATCTCACGAGCCATAGCATCCTCACGCTCTTGCTTTATTCTGAGCTGGTAATCGCCATTCTCAGTGAGTCTATACTCCTGCTTATCAAGATCTCTGTAGATCCACCAGAAGAGGGGCGCAGCGACGAAACCGACGATAGTTGGACCGGCGAAATCCCAGGTAAGATAAGGGTCTTTGATCAGACCAGAGAAGGCGAGTCCGAAGGCGTAGGCGACGGCTGAGGAGAAAAGATTCATGCCGGATACGAGACCACGCATGTTCTTTGGGGCCATGGAGTATGAGATGTCGAAGGCAGGGACGTTGACGAACAGTTCGGAAACACCACCGATACCGACAGGAATAGCAGTGAACCAGATTGTAATGTTGGAGACGAGAGACACATCGTCAGCATCTACACAAGTTGCGCTAGATCCGTAGTGTCCGCAAGGTCCAGTCTTGTATGCGTAATAGTTGAGCAGAGTGTATCCGAGTCCAGCGATTGCGGCCATGAACAAACCAAGGGTAATGCGTGCAACAGATCCAAAGTGTATTCCGAGCTTTCTCAAGAGCGGGTAGAGTCCGTAGTTGAGAATGGGAACAGCAATGATAATCGCAAATGGGTTGATGTTGCTGATGACGTCGTTAGGGACACCGTTGGTCTTCAGCATAATCGTCAAGGCGCTTTGAGCTCCTCCCAGACCGTTATCGTTGATGCTCTGAATAGGGAAGAACATGAATATTCCGGTTCCTTGGAAAGCACGCTTGACATCATCAATAAATGCGTCGTTCCATGGGACCTCGATGTGATGGGACGAGAGAGCAATATTTGAAGGCTTCGCAGCCTCGAAGAAGCCTCTGTGGCGCTTGAATATCTTGAAAAAACCTCTACGCTTGAAGCAGATGCCGAGAACACGAAAGACATTTGTCAGGTCACTGCCTCCAGGAGGAAGGAGTCTAAGACGCTTCTGCATAAACCAGAGAAGGAGTGGGAGTGAGAGGTAAAGGATCAAAGGCAGAACGAATGCCAACCACCATCCGACATATTTCTCGGAGTAGGAGGTCGCAACGTTCATGAAACCACCAATGTTGACCATAAGATAAAACCACAACATGACGCGTCCAGCGTTGGATTCTGATATCCGTGGTCTTTTCTCTGACGCTCCGTGTTGTGTCTCTCGTGCGTTTGGGCAACCCTGGCACGGTGGTCCTGCTCCAATGTTCGAAGTTCTTCGTCATGCATGCTTCTTCAGCATTTCGATTTCTTCATTTTTCTGTCGGATCTGTCGTTGACCACCTAGCTCAACCATCCACAGGACTTCAGTAGTGTCGCATCGCTGCTTAGCCTCTCGATGCTCCTTCTCTTTCTCTTGAAGTTCTTCCTCTTTCTCCCGAAGCTCCTCACCCTTCTCCTTGACAACCTCCGCCATCTTTTTCAACCAATCATCATGTATCAAATCATACGCAGTCGTCAATTCGCTGTGCACAGTCTCCAGGACCTCTTTGTCGGCTAGACATTCGCCCCTCTGCCTCCTCGTGTCATCGATAGATATCCTACCCCCCAGTTGCCTCTTCTCAAGCAACCCATGCTGCGTTGTTAAGTCGGCTATCTCCGCTCGTAATTCCTAACTTGACATCTGCATCCCGTTTGAACGCTTCCAATTCGGACCTAGCTCCTCGACATTCGTCTCGCATCCGCTTCTTCTCGTCTGCGAAGACAGCCTGTTGTTCTTTACGCCCTACACTAAGATTGACATTGTGGCATTTGATATCCTTGAGGCTGTGTATCGTTTTCTGAAGCATATCGTTGAGACTCGCATTCTTCTTTTCTCTCCGGTCGAGCTTCTCTGCCGTAGTTTTCAACTGAACCTTTTGTTGCTCGTATTTCTTCCACGTTGGAGAACTCGGTATTCTAGCGGAAGATCGTCGAAGCGGCCAGGAGTCGGTTTGCTGTCTGTCTCGACTTTCGGGGCAATGGAGGAGGTGGCTCGCGGAGGAGGTCGTGGAACGCTGGAGCATCGTCGTGGCATGGTGCTAAGCTGATCGCTTTGCCGCTGGATCATGTGTCAGTGGGTTAGCTATCTGAAACTGGGATATGCTGTGATTGCGTACCTGATACTACTTGCGCAAGCCAGATTACGATCTGTTATGAATCCAGCCGCTTGATGCCAGCATGGGAAAAGGTTGTGCAAACGGAACACCTTGACCATTCTTTAGACCAGCAAGAGAACAAAAGGCTTCTAAACCCTCATCCTTGAGATAGTTGCGCGGAAAACCAGATGCAGACCTCCTTCGAATAGATGGGACCGTACTGAATGTATCTGCTGCTAATTCTAATCTTGCATGCCTACCGATGACCTACCACCCTTCACCTTCCAACTCACGTCTTGTCACTTTTCAAAGGAACGGAAAGTTGCATACTTCTGGAATACCTTGGAAGTTCCCAGCTCCATCACCCATAGGTAGCTGCATGATGGGAGTTCTGATTCTCTGAATACAGACCCCGAAAACCTTCAAAATCTCTTTGTCCGACATTGTAGATAGCTACAACCATTGTGATCACAGGACATGACCTGCTTAGCTTTCGTTAATCTGTATTGTACATTATAATTTCGCAAGTTACTCTTGGACATTCATGATCAAACCAGGTCATTCCCGTTTCTAACATCCACATCTCAAATCCGAGGTTGTGGGCCCCGCCTCCAGTGCTGAAAAGATGTCAGTGTACTGTAAACCTGTTTATCAGGGCGAGAAGACTTACCCCTTGAACTCAGTGATATCCTTCAGGAATGTAACCATCACTGACCTGAGGTAGAGGGGGGGTTGGAGGAAGATAGCTTGGTTGAATCCAGTTGCTATCCCGCCTTGGAACACCCAGGGATTGCGACCGTTGAGGAGTTGGAGCATTAAGACCAGCAGAGTTCTGGAGGTTACTGGTACCCGAGATAGATGCGCTTTCCATTCCTGAAGATATCTGAGCTGTCAAACGAGGTGGTGTAATGCAATCATTCACGTCGTTCTCGGACAATAGACTCAGAGTGGCTCGAGGCCACGCCAGGGTTTGAAAGGCCGAAGAAACCTCACCACTGGTTGTATTACTCTGGCTCTGGGAAAATGATTCCTTTCTCGGCCTTACTCTTGGTAAGATTCGACGAGACGCGACGGGCGAGGTTGGCGGTCCTTCAAATCCCACTTGAGCAGCGAATGAACCAGTTGTACCATCCAGGCTCTCATTCTCCAACTGCAGGCTGGAAGCCCTCGATTGGGCAGCCGACAGCTGTCTTCTTGTCTCATCCAGCTGCTGTCGAAGCTTGTTGATTTCGCAGACTCCGCTCGCGTCGGCTTGGCTGGTCTTAAATGACTCCGAATTATCCCTCCTTTCTCGGAACTTCATGCACATACTAGCCAGTATTTGAATGGTATTTTCCTGTACTCTGGTCTTCTTCTCTGCCTCTTCAGCTCTGTTGCTCTGGGCTAGAATTTCCTTTTCTGCCTCTTCAACTGTAGTCCTGCAGCCTTGGAGCTCCTTGTGCATTCCTTCAATCTTAACTTGTAGTCCTTTGCGATTGGTAGCCTCATTGGCTACGTCCGTTTGAAGTTTCTGGTTCTGGGCATTCAGAATGTCCCGTTTAAGCCGAAGATCCATATTCTCCGAGGCTAGTCTCTCTTTAGCTTCCTCGTATCCCGCCTTGTACTCCGAAAAGTGTTTCCGCTCCTCTGCAGATCCCCTGCCCTGAATATCAATCCTCCGTCGTGCCTCATCCAGTTGGTTGCTCAGCTGGCATATCCTGGCGTTGCTCTCTTCGATCTTCGAGGTCTGGTGAATTTATACCTGTGCTGATTGTTCCAGCTCTGCTTGTAGCTTGTCAGAGGTTCTACGCTCGTTCATGATGTATATATGCAGAGCAACGCGATCCTTATCCGGATCATTCAACTGTCTTTCTATATCGTCATGGGTTGAGGTCAATGTCCCAAGAACTACTTTGCTCTTCGCAATATGCCTCTGTTGGCGGGCCAATGCCAGCCGCCATCTTCAAAACAACATGCTGCTTGGGAAATGGAGCTTACTTACCTTGGGAATGGTACTCGGCGAGCTGGGGGGTATCGATCTCGCGCATACCGGCTGGTCCGTAGAGCTCGTACACGCAATCGACGAGGCTATTCAAAGACTCTAGTAGTTCGCTCATGACGTCCAGTCCGGGATGTTTCTCATTCAAAATCCCAAGCTTGGCCGAGATGTCCTCTACTTGGGATTCAAGGACTTTGGCTTCGCTAATCCGAAGCCATGAAGGCTCCGGGGGGTGTGGCTCCATTAATTTTGCCATCAGTATTGGAGTGGCACCAATACTGATGTTGTTTATGCCAGGCCGAATGTGGCCCAACGCGTTGGCAAATTCAATGTTGACTTCTTGCCGAATCGGGAAGTGGGTCAGTCACATGATGTGGACTCCAACAATAGAGGGGAATTGAGAGGATATTAGGTACAGTTCAGCAAGAGAGTACGGCGTTGAGGATTTTGTTCCTATACGATGTGTAACATTATGCTTTGAGCTAGTGGCACTTGCAATTCAAGCACTTGCTTCTTCGTTGCGCTCCACCTGATAGACCTATGCCAAAGGGGGAAAAAGCTCATTGATTCGCTTCATTTGCTAGCTAAACGTAAACTCAAGTTGATTCTTCTTTCCCACGGGTCTGTTTTATTTCCTGGACTTGAGAAAATACTGCATTAACTTGAGCCAGGGGTAGGTACGCCTGATAAGAGGATGAGCATGACTACTTTCTATAGGTCGGCATACCTGCTACACTTTCCTTACCAAATTTTGCCGGGGATCTGTTTTATGCTCCTTATAAGATTCTTGCCGGAAACGATCTTGAAACTCCCTTTTGAAGGAGCTGCCGAAGCAATTTACCCTTACCAAGCAGAATGCGGTGAACCGTTCCAACCTTCATTCGTCATCCTCCACCTCTCCTCGAAGCCGAGGTTACCAGATCGAGATTATGAGCAGCTCAGGTTCGAGAAATAAACTAATTATGGAGACAGTCAACGACAGCAACACACTTTCCATGCATATAAATGATTATTCTTCTCCCACTCCGTCCACCGGGACGACTTTGATTCAAGCCAAGTATTGACCAGAAGGACAATGAGCCAATTATTCTAGTTCAATCGCTTCACTATTACCTCAGTCATGATCATTTTACGCCTACCCTATTCTCATCTCTGTCTCCATTCTTCATGAACCCTAAACTAACCTCATAAAACTTGTTTTACTTCTCTTACTAAGTCACCTGAAATCATCCCCCTCAACTACGACCTCAGCTGCATCAGAGCCAACCATATCGACCAATTTCTAGCAATAGCACAAGCATTTCCAGCCGTACCATTATCCCCCAGCTTCCTTCTCATCCTCATCCAACAAGCGAATCTCGCATCATTGATATCTTTAGCCTCCCAACATTTGTTCCAGCGCCAACGAGGACAACGATAAGGGAAAATATTCCATGACACGATATAGTAATGCAATTGTACTTCTAAATGGCTTGATATATGTATACCTTAGGTTGACTTTATAGTGTGATATAATGTACACTCCGAGCGATCATCTGCCAATTAAAACAATTTATGAATGACAAATCACCCAACATGAGGAATCTCCGACGCCCATGTAGAAATAAATGCATCATCAGGGAGGAAAAACAGCGTGCGAAACCCTTCAACAAGCAAAGCAAGCCTTGCTACAATATAACAGAAAGTCAAGATCTGAATGATAACAATACGATGGACTTCGAATTGTTCAAACCGGCCAAGGAGAAGACCCAGAAGGATCAAACTCGGGCCCCATACAGTGGTCCATACACCCCCACATCTCCAGATCAGCAGCTCGATCCTGGTAGGGAAGTCGAAATTCCACGCCCACAGGTGCATCCCGCCAAAAAGCATTGCTCCGAGAATCATAGCGGGGTAAACCCAGAACCCGGCATCGCTATCGAGGTAGTTCTCCGTGGCGTCGTTACGGATTGGAGATCCGTGTCTGAACTTCCTTGAATCATCAGCTTTGAGAAGGTACCCTATATATGTGTGGCGTCCTTTGATGAGTTCCAATACACCTTGAGGAATTGGGCCCTCATACTGTAGGATGGTTGTGGGTACTTCGACGCTCTTTGGCTTTGACCAGTGGAGGCCGTATATGACAACTGCGCAGGCGGCGAAAGCTATAACTGCGACTTCAAGCTGGGAGATGGTGAGCTTTCGAACAGCTCGAATGATGATGTGCACCACTGCCCAGAAAATTTGGAAGAGAGCGATGGACTTGACGAAGGCGTCGCTCTTGGACCGATCTTTCAACTCTGCTTCGCTGACTTGTGGGAGACTCGAAAGAATGCCGATCTTCCGAAGTTGCCAGATCTGCCGACCAGTGAGATGGTATGGGGTGTGATATGCGATTTCACCGTCAGTTCCAAAGATTACCGAAGGAATCGAGCTTCTGTTTGCCTTGTGAACATGTCCTCGGATGCCTCTGACGGACGCAGAGGAGTGAGAATTTCTTGACGATGAATAGGTCTGCCCTGGCGAATCTTCTGGAATGTCGCTCTGGATCACAAACCCACCCATGTTCGCATAAAAGCTGTGCGTCAAGGTCCAAGGGACGCCATCCATCGATGCGAATTCTTCCAGATCTCGAAGATTCTTCTTCGCCGACAGATAATCATAACACGCCATCCCAATCACAACCTCGGGCGCGATCATTGTGATCAACATCCATTTCACATTTGTAAAAGCACGTTGAGTGTGCCATTTGAGAGAACCTTGCCACCCGGGCCTGCAAGTGTTACGTTGCGGTGGGACATTGAGATGTTGGACCGTCCATGTGCAAGCAATGATAGTAAATAAAGAACTCCACAGTATGTCTAGGGTTCCCCGAGAATTCGGAGAGGAGACGAATCTTGCATGTGCTGGCAGTGTAGAATTAGTGGAAACCGTAGAGTTAGATGCTCCTGTGGTAGCCATGAAGTGAGCTAGTACGACTCTAAGGAACACAGATGACCGTGCCATTGAAACCAGCCGCTCTCAAGGAATACTCGAGGAGAATAGACGAAGGGACCTTGCGCGGTCAAACACTGTTTACACAAGACGATCAACCTTTAGTTTCGCATAGTAAAATCAGAATCACGTACCGGTACGTAGACCTATCTATGCCAACACTCTAAATGCAGGACACAAAGAACCAATGTCCCTCCAGTGTCGGCATGCCAACTATGTCCTCCAATAATCCTGTAAAGCGAGTGTTCATCGATGTCGCTGACTCGGGGGTTTTCCCGCTCCACCTAGCCTCGCGAGTTTAGATTGAGAGGCACACGACATAGAGATGTGTCCATTATAGTGGGGAAATGAACAGATAAAAAGACGAAATAAGAACTAAGCGTTTGAAATACTTGTTGTAGAAGGCAATGTAGGCTGGGACAAATTGGAATGGCGTGGTTATCTACCTGACCTGGGGCATGCACTGAACTTCGCTGCACGCCAAGCTCTTGGATCGCCCGGCTACAGTGAGCGACATGGCACTTATTAGCCGGAGTGGGTAAACCTGTGAGTGGGCGGAGACTGACTTGTCAAGATTGAGGGGGAAAGGTTACTTTGAGACTCTCGCTCGTTACCATCCTCTGACTAATTTGACACTGACCCCCACCAAGCTTCCTTCCTGCAGTTGTTGCCCGACCATAGTGCAAAAGTCTACATCCCCCCTACCCGTGAGAGGGGATATGAGACCTTGATTAGCCTTCATTGGTTAATCACATCAGCTCTTGCAGGGGTTTTGCACCGCCACCCGCCTCGCTATTCTCAATGGCTCTCTCGAAACTGGAGTCGTAAGTAGGGCTTTCAGGTCAAAAACACCACCAATAATTGCGGCATCAAGACCTTCTATGCATGGGGCTGAATGAAATGCAGCGTCGACGTGTCAATCACGTCGAGTCTCGTAAGGATGCAGATAGCGAATGAGCAGCAATACTGAGCAGCCTCGTCAGTTGTTGCCGCAACCAGAAATTTTACACACTGAGCTTCATCATGATGCGCTCGGTCGAGGACTCGAAGTCCGGTTCTTCTCTGACACGACTGGGCAGTTTGAATTATGTCTACACCAAGAACGTCATTCAGAACAGTGAATTGGTTAATACAACATCTCCTAAACGATGTCCATGATTTGGAGAATAGCCTGCTAAACACTGTGTGCCCAATTCCTCAGGACTTTTATCGGACCAGCAATGATCTCATCAGGTACAGTAGGGAACGCGTCGCAGTCGCCGAACGGTTCCATAGACGACACCATGAGAGTCTTGCGGTCAAATTTTTTGACTGGATAGCTACATCGTTTGGTTTCGATCAAATCGCTCAACACGAACAACAACTTGAAGACTGTGGGAGAGCAGTGGAGCTTGCGATCGAGACAGTTAACGCGTGGTAGGTTATGCTGCTTGCCAAGTTTGATCGGACTCCCACTAACGGGAGAAACAGGTCGATAGCCCACGAACAAAGGAGAATCTTCAATTTCGCTGAGAATGATGGCTTCGCGGGAGGAGCGAGTAGCTGGCATGAAACTCTAGCGGTGAACACACGCAGGTATCAGAGGTGCACAAAACGTCTTGAAGATGTTCGTGAACGAACCAGGAGGCATTCATACTTGCACAGAATGAGGAGAGCTAGAGTCGATATTCCAGCATTGAGGCAACATGCAAGAAGGATACTTTATCAAGACAACTCAGGTTCGCGATCAACCATTTCTCCGAGACCAAGTTACAATCCATTAAGGAATGCGGCCCAACCAGACCCATCAATTCGGTTCTCGCCAGTTGAACCACTTCCAGATATCCACGTATTACCACGAGAGCATGAACGTGTGCCATCGATGTACCAACCATATGCGCCAGCAATGGCCCGCAGGTCAGTGCAGCAGCCTCACATAGTTACTGCAATCCCAAGTGAAAGTGGACCAACGCAGTATCATCAACACGGCCCAAATCTACCCGCCTCAGCACCAGGTCCATCGCGATATCCTCGAATAGTTGACTTGCAAGACCGAGAAAGAGAAAGAGACGTTTCTCCAATAACAAACGAACACGGACCCCCAATAAGGAGAGTTGATGGCTATCGAGTATCGACGCAAACAAACTCGCAGGATCGAAACCCAGACGCCAGAAGATATATCCAACGGCCATCGGATTCTACTAGTGAGAATATATCAACCCATGACTACTGTTCAAGACAGAGAGATTCAGCCTCTCAAAATCATGGCAGGGATTTGCGAACCGCTCGAGATCATGGTACAAGTACGAATGAACGACAGCCATACACTCCACAAAGGGAAGGACAAAATCAAGCGGCCACCTATGTCAATACTGTGCCTAGACAGCACAGCGAAAGAGGCAGACAGCGTTCTCGAAGTCCCAGGCGTCAAAATAGGCAGTCGGAATCCCAAGACCTGGTACCAGAAAGGTCATCAATCTCTCGCCGCGATAAGATCTACGTTACTGATGCTTCTCCCCATCGACTTCCGCCAAACAATGTCGATGTTCATCCGCAGCTATCCGGTAGTTATGATCCAAATAGAACCGAGAGTAGAAGAAGAACTTCAAGAACTAGGCCTTCCAGTCCTGAAGATAGCAGGTCTAGGGAAAGCAGTAGGAGAACTTCGACTTCGAGCAGCAGGCCACCATCTATGAACCGTGACCATCAACCACAAAGCGGAAGGAGTAGGAGAGCTTCAAGCAGCAGCTCCAACTATGACTCTGGCATCGACGTAACAAGTAACTCCGGCCGGAATACTACTTTCGATCGATCTGCGGCACAAGTACCGAATGTGAATCGAGCCACTCGTCCACCAATATCGATGTCCCAAAAACTGTCTAGAAGGACGTCATCGGCATCTAGTTACGACTCCGGTGTGTTCATGTCAAGAAGTGGGAGTTCCGACCAAAGTTTACCCGCGGAACTCCCTATACCTCGGCAGTCCAATGTTTTGCAGAGCTACCCCCCATCATCTTTCTACTTTGATCAAGATCGACCGATGAGGCGGAGAAGATCTTCGAGAAGCAGGTCGTCGCAAGGACGCGAGAGGGAGCGGAGAAGATTAGTAAGAGGAGACCGCGAAGGACATGAGATGTAGGAGCTAGGAGAGAGCACTTGAAGAGCTACGGCTTTTGCCAAGAGGGTCAATGGGAATGACGTGTGTGATTATCATTTCGAAGTAAATAATGCTAATTGTTCGAATACTGTACTTCTTCTCAAGTCTTGGCTGTAGAGGCATTTCCGCGGAGTTCCTTCAGCTTAGATCTTTCATAACATGTGTATAAGAAAACTTCTAATCGAATGGCACTAGCCTTGGTCTTTTTATTCTTCAGAAAGTCGAATCGGGAGGTGGATTTTGGCACGTGATTATCGTCTCATCTACCAGATGGACTGGGGCAGATGTTGACGGAGGGGACTACAACACTTCCCACTGAGGATACAAATAAGCATTTGAGTACTTGGTCCTGTAAAAATAGTCACATCACGCTTCCAGAACGTACAAGTATTGTTGTTTATTTTCCCACTTCACGACTCTTGACTTCCTTGAAACAGAATCAATGATTCTCATGGTTCATTTGCTATATGGTCACAGTACACGGAATAATGTGAGACCACGAGGATGAAGTAGTAGTTTCATGTTCCATTATCCTCAGGATCAGGTAACATTAACGACTCTTGGCCGTCGACAATTTCAAGTACTGTGGCTTCTCAACGGCCGGATATTTTTCTAAGGTGCTAGAGGGTCAAATTAGTATATTTCAAATGTCATAATATGAGTAAGGATAATTACCTCTTTGACGACAACATAGCGATTTGGGGGTCGATCATTGCTCTTTTCTCTCAACATAATGTCCGGTCTCTCCAACTCATCGTGAGACACAACAGTATTTTGCTGGGTAGTTCGGCGTCGTGGAGAGACGGAATTCTGTGAATAAAAATTGTAGACAGGTGTTTTGTTTCCAGCAAGACGATGCTCCAAAATTTCCTCATCATAATCATCACTAGTACCCTCCTCTTCTGAATCAATGGATGCAATAACGCGCTTCAATTGACGCAACTTGTTCGAGAGACGGTCGTTTTCGGAAACCGCGGTGGAAAGCTCCTGCTCTTTGCCGAATAGCTCTTGCTGCTTACTCACTAGCTCCTTCTTCAAACTCTTTACTTCCTTCTTGTAGTGAAACTTTCGCTCCCGTAGCTTTTCCAATTCATCTTCACCCTGCTCCAGACCTAGCCTATCCTCAATGTCGGCTTTATCCTCCAATTCTCGAATTCGATTTCTCAAAGTCACCACCTCGTTCCGGACATTGACATGGTTGGTCGATAGACGCTGGATAGTGGCAGAGCAGCTGGAATGATCGCTTTCGAGTGTCATCGTGAGGCCTCTCTCTCGCTTGCCGCTCCAGTGTATTTATGTCTTCTCGGAGGCGTGCTGCAGAGTCTTTGAAGTATGTACACTCATTGGTTGTCTGCTCGAGGTTGGCCCGCAGCTCCCCCATCATAGTTGCCATGCTTTCTACGGTCTCCTTCAAACCTTCAGCTTGAACGAACTCCTGCTGAATCTTCGAACGTGATTGTCCCAGCTGCTCTTGAACGTCATCTTGTTGTTAGTAGCCTCCAACTCTAGCTTGCATTGTCGCAACTACTCTCGGGCACTTTTGAGAACGCGGTCCTTAAGCCTTTGCGTATCCTCCAAGACTTTAATGCGTTTGATCAACAAGTCTGTTCCTACGCCGGTACTGCTGTCGGACCGTCTCACTTCAGAGTGTTCAACATTGGCTGGGACACTGGGGGGTCCTGATCTGGCATTTTCGTCCAGATCGAGCTTATCAATGTCGGAGATCTTGGCTTGAAGGCCTGTAATCCTCTTGATCAACCCCTCCTCTATTTGTTCCTTTTTTGCCCATAACGAAATAAGGTCATTCTTCAGCCCTTGCCGGATTGTCAACGAATTTAGAATAAGATCCTACTTTGCCTGTCCTCTACCTGATCGAGCCTTCTCTTAGTCTCATCAATCATACCCAGATCATCTACGTGGGTGATGAACATTCCCTGTAAGTTACTGATTGCTCGCTGAGTTGCGCCTATCCCTTTAATAACCTCACCCACAACTTGTGTCTATAGTCCAAGAGTGGATTCGTGCTTCAAGCGTAGTAGGTTAGCTCTTTTGCCCTCACGAGATCGTCTACTTCCGTTTCGAGTATCTGTCTGCCTATTACCATTACTATTTGCGCGTTCGTCGACTGTCCCGGTAGCAGAGAGCTCAGGGATCTTGTGGCTACCAGCAGCGTTCGTGTCGCTCTCGTCCGTTCTACTCGCGTACTAATCTGCACTGGCTTGCCTTCGACGGTTTATTTTACTCCCCATTTCGACTGGGGGTTCCTGCTTGACTCTTGTTAACTACCGTTCTTATCCACCGACTTCTATTACACTATGACAGGTTTATTAGTTACAGTAAACCAGCCTGTTATTGCTGCTACTATTATATCTGTCTTCAGATTGTGAGAGGGTCGCTTACCCCTAATGGAAACGCTCTAGCCACCTGCCTCTTCTTTCCGAGTAGATTATTTAACCGTCGACGGATCGATCCGACTCGGGCTTCAAATTATGAAAGCTCGCGATTCTTTTTTATTAAGAATGCGAGGTTTGACATTCGGGTCGTTAATATCTGATTAGCGGTCTTCCTTTAAGATCTTGGGAATGTATACAAAGATTTCCGATTGGCACACTTCTTACAAAGATATAAAGATATCACTTTCCTCTGTTCTTCTTACAAGCGCTTCGATCCAGTATCAGTTCGGAATTGCGGCGGCGTAATTCTGTTGCGCTATTAACAACTCGAGGATCTCCGGTGGCTCTAAGTCTAAAGCACATAACGTGTTAGCGTGTGACTAGCAGCGATATCATCTATAGTTGATTGACACGGCATGCGTGCTTTTGAAACATGATTCCTAATAAGCTTACTGAGGCAAGCGAGAATTGGTTTGCTGTGGGATGATTGCTTAGCTTGACTTAAGAAGCTCGATATTGCGGCCGGCATGTGTATTCCGGTACCCGCGGCGCTGGAGAGTTCGCCCGTATATAACGACTTGATTGTTCGCAACCTTCTCTTTTTATGTTGCTAATAAGCTAGTAATGTAGATCCTCTTTATTGATGTTCTCGTGGTTGCAGCTGTTATATCTTGCGAGTGAGGGGCAAGCAGCCTGCTTACGTGATAGTATCCAAGTGAACCGTCGCTAGCCTTATAGTTCTAGCCTTATAATTTTTATCCTCAGTTCTATATGGACGCTCAAGACTAGAAGATTGACGAGGATCGAATGAATTATTATCTGCGTGACACGGATCGCTGCTGACTGCATTTATTGATGTAACATGGCTACAGATTATTAGCTGTTGCTGGTTGACGTTATGCGGCCTACTCGATAGGGTGTCCGATACTATCGATGTCTTAAGTTGGAGTTTTGCCGAGGATCTCACGAAGGAATTATAATGTTAATTGAAAGGGAAACTGAGTAACTTCGGTGGCTAATGTAAGTAAAAGCGGAAGGAGGGAGAAAGAATTAATATTAAGGGTATAAATATTATTTTACTAAGTGAGGTATTTTTAATCTTATAACATCTGTTTAAATATCGTAGTTATGAAGCCTACTTTAAAGCTAGCGAGCTCGGCACGACATCTAGTCCAAAGCTATGACTAATCACAAGAGCCTTAATAAGGGGTAATGACTTGGTTGAAGCTCGGGGGCTAAGAAGTAATAAGGGAACTAATACGTGCGGTTATATCACTTGAACGTTATCCTATTATAATTTAATAAGCGCTTTACTATTAAGGATAGCAAGAAGACGGTTATTAAAATCTGCTAAAGCTTAATTATAGCTTTTAAATAACCGAACACTTAAGAAAAGGAGAAAGCGAAAGCTCTCGATAAAGAGGAACGAACTTGTACTTAGGAAAGGCCTGCGACTTAATTTTAAAGATTGGCTGAGAAGCCGTTTTTATAAGCTGTTAATCTTTTCATATGTTTTGGACCGAAATAATAAGTTCCGGATCTCGCGTTGCCTTTCGGAGGATCGAGTCACAAATTATTTATAATTGCGTGAACGAAGGCGGATATTCTTAGATTAACTTGTATATATTTGTAATTATATTAAAGGAGGAGAAACTATTACAGCTATAGCATTATAAGCGCAACTATCTAAAGTTACTCTCTAGGTTACTTTTAATATTAACTTCTCGATAGCGACTACTTCTTTTCTCTAAGGAATTTTAAGCACTTTATAAAGCCTTTTATCTTCTCTATTTAACAGTGCAACTACTAGCATAGCAAATGACATTTTCTAGCGCTGTGTTAGCTTTAATATCAAGAGGATTAAAGGATATTATACCCTTTTATAAAGGCCTTTTAAATAATACTTGATATTTCTAAGAAGCTCGGACAAGCCAGAAGGTACGAAGCTATAACACGCTTCTATTATAACGCTCTTAATCAAGTCTAGCAGATTAAGCACTTACAGAGTAGCTCGAAGAGTTTCGAAGCTTCAGGAATGACTTGCTAACTTTATGTCGCTTTTATACGAGCAAAGGTATAGCGAGCATATAAGAGGGCTTTAAAAGCATATTAATAATATCTCTTTAGAGATAGGTATAACTAAGTCTAAGAGATAAAGCTTCGTTATCACCCGGTACTATATTAGACGTCTTGGATCTTATCTTAAAGCTGTAAGAATACTTATTATTACTAGTTAGAAAATGCCAGATTTGTTTAAGAATTTCGCAGTTAGGATTTGGCTTTTACTAAAACTACTTTCGTTACCTCCTTTAATTAATTAACTAATAATATTAAAAGGGATTATAAAGCGAATACTCCCGAAGAATTTAGAAGAGATTATATAGTATTAAGAGGCCCTAGTAAGTATGGATACTAAGTTTACTATTCAAGACCGCTTTTAAGCTTAATTTTAAGATAAGGATTTTAAGCCGAGGGTTTACGCGGAACTGAATTTATTAGGGTACTTTTATATTAAGCGTTTAGCATTTGTTAATAATAATAGATTTATTAGTTGCAGCAAACTAGCGTGCTATTGCTGCTATTATTATATTTGTTTTTATTTAAGCGGCTTTGTACGGCTATCGTCTTATAGCGTTCGATATCTTAGTTAGCGCTCCTCGGATCTTATTAATACGGCAGGGACGAAAGAGAAGAATCTTTAACAGGATATTATAAATAAATTAATTGCTCAAATTAAATTAAATGTTTTCCGATAAATCGAGTAGCGTAGAAGACTTAGTTTATAACATCCGGATTTAATAACTAGAATTACTTGTTTATTAGAGCTTCACGAAGAACTAGGATTACGTTTTCGTAAGTGTATCATATAGCTTTACATTAAATATCTTTTTATTTAGTTATAATCCGTTTCTCGGCCGAGGAAAATAAACTACTGGCCCGAAGCGGGGATTATAATAACCAAGGGAACGAGACCAGTTCCTTAGCGACGTCTGATTCCTGGCGAGGGTATAACAGTTCAGATTCCGATAGTGGCGCTTTATTATAAGAGGGTTCTTAAAGTGCTGTCGATGAATCTAATATACTATGTTCTTAGGCTATCGATGGTTATACGCTTGTGTTAAGAGACGGTAGATGCGGGCTAATTAACTTATAACCTATGAACTTTTACGGGTATTTAAGATTAGTATAATATTCTAAATACAGCAAGATAATAATTATAAGTATAAAAGTATTATTGAATAACAAGTGTGAACCGGTGACTTCCGAAAGAGATTATACTTAATTTTAACTTACGATATATTAATTCTTTTTATTATCTATTGCGTCTTAGATTTGTAAGTGAAGTAAAGAGAAGATGTCACATTTTGACTATTTGCATGCCTCACTCGTCTAAAGGTAGAGTGAGAGTAGGTTTATATATATGAGAGAGAGCTTTGAGAGCTTTTTATGTGTTTACAAATTAAGGCTTCTAGAGCCTTCCGTATCCACGTGATTCTTGGATCACATGATTTCCAACAGAAGAGGTATAAGGACGATTAATAAACTGTCTGGTCGATGTATTACTTTCGCACTTGCAGAATTATAACAAATCTTCTCTACTCGAACACTGCTTTTTTTAATAATAAGTGAAATTCAAAAGACTGCGCTAAGAAATGCTAAGATAGCCAAATAAACAGTTGTAAGTGCAAGACTATAGCTTCTAGCAGTTAAGCCGTCTTCGAGACTCTGTTTAGCGACTGCGATAACAGTAATAACGCAGATATTATATATTAGACTACTTAGAACGAGAAGGAGCAAGTAGCGAAAACGCCAGCTTTCGACGATCTTAAAGGCTTTAATAATCTTGCCGTATAAGTTCGCGGTATCGTAGAATCAGTTATATAAAAGAGATTTAGCACGAAGAATCAATTGTAATTCATCGCATATAAGGACTGCGGGTATAGAACTTATTTATAAGAGATTAAGAAACTATTAGCTCTAAGGAATTCTGCGCCTTAAGTATTAATTCCGTTTTGCTAATAGAATTCGAGCATTGACGGTAACTACTTGCTCTCGCCCTCTAGCTGTTTAAGCCTTCTTGCGTTCTGCACTTTGTAATATATCTTATATTAATTATAGTTCTTATTAGGACATCTGATGTTGCGATCGTGAGATCGACCTATTATATCTATATTATACTCGCTAAGATCTATTATAAGTGTATTTATAGCATCTAATTCCCGTTTAATTTGCCTTAAGGTACTAATAAAGTTAAGGTCGATGAGAATAACCTTAAAATCATTCGACGCTTCTCTGATACTAAAGAAACGGATCTAATGCTTATAGTTAATATCTTATTCAATTACCGAGCTAGCGGAAAGTAAGATATCTACGAACCTGAATGTCACGATCTGAAGGATTACGTGTGTCTTGGCCCTAAGGCTTAGTAGCCTTGCTGCATAGAGGAGCTAAGATAAGGATAGAATCATGGGACCTAGGGTCACGTGATGGCATAGAGCTTTTAGAACTTTAGGATTTAAGGCTTTAGGAACCTTAGAGTCGAAGGCTTCTTAGGGATCGGGCATTGATTGAAGTTTTATATAAATAAAGTAGTTTCTTAAGTAGTAGAGCTTTGTACTTAAATTCATATAATAGTTTAACTATTACTTATAACGTTTTAATTCTTATTAAGAACTCGATCTCTTGTGACTTTATTTCTTAGCTAATATTAACTACTGAACTTGTACGTCGCGTACCAGTTAAAACTAAGATTATTATACTTTAAGCACCTTAAAGTATCGTTACTCGATAAGATGGCCCTTAATACACTAGCACTTGCCGGACCTTTTAAGATAAAAGGAAGTGAGGTAGGAACTAGGGAAATTGTTATCGCAATGTCTAATGCACTTAAGGTTTAGATACCTAATACCTACTATAACTAGCGGAGTAAGCTTAACTAGTTTATTCTTTAATATAATATATACCTTGCCTTTAATAGTAATAAGTTTAATGTCGAACTAAGGCGAGTCTTGTGAATCGCCTTCTTCTTAAGAGATACGGCGGCCTATTAAATTAAGCCCGTGCTAAGTGATTACCTTATTAATAACGTCGCTGGCAATTGCTTTATTACGATAGTAGAAAAAAGTAAGGTTATCTTTAGGATTATTACTAGGTTTACCACTGTAATTAAGGGAGTCTTCAGGAACGCTAATAAGACTAAGCAAGTAGAAAAGCGCTTGCTTAGTATTTATTATCGAGGAACGGTGCACGAATACATCGCCAAGTTTTAGCGTTACGCTATGCGTTTAGAATGGACTAATAGTGGCTTAAGGGCCTAGTACTATAAGGGCTTAAAGAACCGTATTAAAAACGAGCTTTCTTAAGCACTAAAGACGATTACTCTTAATGGGCTAATTAAAACCGCTATTGAAATTGATAATAAGATCTAAGAACGCTAACGGGAGCGAAAGGATTATTTCGCCTTCTTCTAGTTTAGAAAGCCCTAGTACTCTTCGAACCATAGGAAAAGGCACGACAGCTATTAGCCTAACCCTAATAACAAGTAAACTTATGGGGACTCGATGAAACTGAATGGCGCCGAAAGAAAGGGGACTAAATAAACGGAGAAGTAAAGGAAACGGGAAAAAGGACTATGCCATACTTATAGTAAAAGCAGATATCTCGCTTGAGATTGCTTTTAAAAGAAATTAGGAGGAAGACCGGGTTGTAAATAAAAACGCGAATTTGGCCTGGTTAAAAAGAAGCCGACTTATTAAGAAGCGGTTGCCGCCGAATTTAGCTCGCAGGACTTTATTAAGGCTAATAAGGCTTGCGACACGGATCTTAAGCTAGGAAGGAATTTGGTAAAAGCCTTAGATAAGAACTAAGAAAGCTAAAGTGTTGGTAGCGAGTTAAGTAATACCTATAACGACTTGCCTTACCTTAATGAGAATTAGATTATTCGTAGTTATTATAGCGAACAACGAATATAAAAGCATATCGAACTAAAGCTAAACTTTATAGAGAAATATCGTACCCGAAGGACTTTGGCCCGAGGGTTGTTTTGTGTAGTAGCCTATTGTGATAAGTTTATAATAGTTTTCTAAGAGAATATAGGTTAAGAGGAGAAGTGTCCTAGGCGTTATAAGGCTATTTTAGAACTCGAATTAGAAACCCTAATGTAATATGGGCAGCTAGACGATTACTTGCGAGTTAAGGAAACCTAGTTAGTTATATACATTACTAAAGGAGAACGTTATTAGTAATAGAGATAGTGCGCCTTCTGTTACGGCTGGCAAGAGTTTGATACGGCGAGTGGACTCTAGCTTTGTATTTGGGCCTAATACTACGCTCAGAATCGAGAAGAAAAGACAAGAAGAAAGGAGAGCTTTCTGTAAGAGAGGGCTCGAGTATAAATACACGAAGAACCCTCCTAATAAGGCCTAGCGTAGTCGAGCGCCATTCAAATCAACATGTCGCATACTCGCCACCTAGTCCTCCTGATTAGGCTTAGCGCCATCGCATAGCCAGCGATACTACGAGCCATGTCGGTTAGAATACGAGGCGCATCGGAGGTCGTAACACCTTCGAGCTAAAATATTATTAATAGATGAGAATAGATGAGATTTAGGATCGCGCTAACCTTTAGGAAGAAATATTATATATTCTCGTTAGTTATAACGACGAGTTATGGAAATGATTAAACGAAACTATAGGGGAGATTATCGAAGAATAATAATGTGTTTTCGAAATATCGCTAGCTTGCTTAAAGTTAGTAATTACTAGAGAATATAATTAGTTAATTATACTAGTTATGGTGGTAGACATCGAAATAAAGGCATTAGTAGATTTAAGAGCTATGAGACGCTTTATTAACCTTAGCTTTATTAGAAAACATAATATTCTTACCTTATGTTATTACTACACTTATCGCCTAAACTTATTAAACGAAAAGAATACAAGTAAGAACAGATAGGTTTGGGAAAAAACTTAAGGAATAATTATATATAAGGTTACGAGAAGACGATTTACTTTGATCTTATTAATATTAGAAGATATAATATTATCTTAGGTACTTAGTGACTATAACCCTAGTATAAATTAGGTTACTAAGGAAATTAAGTTTAACGATTGTTAATAGCGATACAATTAACTAATTAGTAAAAGAGAAGTTAGCGTTGCCTTCTTACTAATGACGCCGAAGGACTTTAAATAAACGAGTCGGATTTTTAGCTAAAAGGAATCAACGGATTATCTTTGTTAGTCCACAGGTCCCTACATAAGTATACTTTAGGCTGGAAAAAGAGGTGCAGGTTAAAGTCAAGGGTTAGAGCCTAGACGGAATAGTTTCGGAGCACATTCGGTGGGGTTTCGTAATATATAATCTAGCTCTCCTCGTACTCTCTTAAAAAATACATAGATTTTTAACTTTATATTATTTACTCTGTCGCTATACTAATATATTAATATATTACGTGGTATATGAACTGGTACTGCACCGACAATCTTAGTTAAATAGATAGATTATGAGGTAAGCTACTCGTATAATATAAAAAGTTCGCTAAGATGTTTAAGGATTCGTAGGATATAAGAGCTTTGCCTAAATACTAATCTTGAGATTATGAAATCAACTTTAAGAAAGGATTTGTACTTATCGTAAAAAAACTTCGTTATTATAATTACGCAATTATAAGGACGCTTAAAAAATATCGGGAGTTGGGCGTGTAAAGAAAAGATGAATTTGAAAGTTTAAATTAGTATGCGCTATTAATGTGCTAATTGCTAAGAAAAAAGGGAATTTAAGGGGAAAACCTTGCGGCGATTATCGTATAATTAATAGCGAAACGATACGGGACATTTATTCCTTGCCTAACGCATAGTATTTGTGGGATAGGTTGGCTAAAGTAAGGATATATACTAAACTCGATTAGCGTAATGCCTTTAATTTAATCCGAATAAAAGAGGGACACGAGTAAAAGATAGCCTTCGTATTACCCTTAAGCTTATGAGAATATACGATAATGCCGTTTGGGCTTATAAACGCACTTGCTATATGCTAAAAATAAAATAATAAGATCTTATGAGATTTCCTTAGTAAGTTCGCTATATATTACCTAAATGATATACTAGTCTACTTAAAGAATCCTAAGGAGTATTAAGAGTATGTTATCGTAATTATAGAAACTTTGCTTAAGGTAAATTCTAAACTAAAGCTATCGAAATATAAATTCTTAGTTTAGTAAGTTACCTTTCTCGGTTATTATATACTTGGGATAAATAAGTATTAACTTGGAGAAAATTAGAGTCGTAAAAGAATAGGAGTTGCTAAAGAATATTAAAGATGTGTAATCTTAATTAAGATTCGCTAATTTTTGCTAATAATTTATTTAAGGCTATTTTAAGATCGTAGAACTACTTATTAACTTAACTAAGAAAGGTATTTCCTGAAAAGAAGTGATACTTGGTGTG
The DNA here is from genome assembly GCA_020726505.1 of Leptodontidium sp. MPI-SDFR-AT-0119. Taxonomy (NCBI): domain Eukaryota; kingdom Fungi; phylum Ascomycota; class Leotiomycetes; order Helotiales; family Leptodontidiaceae; genus Leptodontidium; species Leptodontidium sp. MPI-SDFR-AT-0119. The sequence goes on from JAHLEZ010000021.1 coordinate 346,810, forward strand.
AATGATGATTCTATTGTAGAGGGGATTTCTAGGTCTATATAACTACTCTAGCTTATCACGTGTGTATTCGCTTAGGTAGCCGAATTAGGTAAATGTAAGCTCAAACGAGCTCAAATGAGTCTTTATTAAATGTCACGACACAAGAGCCTTGGACGTAAAAGGTTGACTTAACACTTAGAATACAAAACTATAAAGTTACTCTATAAGAGGGAGCTATATATATAGGGAGTTAAAGGGGAGTTAGACCTATTTTAGACCCCTAACTTAGCCGAGGTATACTTGCCGTAACACTACTTCCTCAGGAAGCCGAAGCTTGTCCTTGTGCTTTTTACTCTTCTTTTAATTCGATACTATTCTTATACTTATATTTAAGAAGTGTCTTAAGTATAATATTAACTCTTATAATATTAACTTCTCTCTCTAAACTTAATAATTATCTACTTATATTATTTATAAGTTAACGTTATATATAAGTTAGTAACTAAAAAGAGCGTGTAATATCCTTAGAAATTATATAATTAACTTAAGTTAGCTAAAATCGGACTTAAGGCTAAATCGTTTATATTTAGACTAGTTCTTATAGAGATTTAGATTTAGAACGTAATAAAGGTACTAGATAAATAGAGACGTAGTGATTAATCGATTCACATTAGAAGTAACGGGAACGATTTATACTTATAAGAGAAGAGGAACGAGAAGTTACGTTAATAAAGTTAATTATAAAAAGGTTTATTTTGTTAGCCTTTTAAGGGTTATATAAAGAGCGATATTAAGTTAGACTTATTTTAGAGGAGTTACTGGGGGCTTATATAATTATAAGGAAAGTTAATTATAATACGTACCTCTTATAAAGAGAGACGAATTCAAGATACTTTAAAAGTATTATACTTGATATATCGTACTCTTAGAGCTTACGTTTAAGGTACTTAGAAAAGTATAGCCACAAAGTATCGATTTTCTTCTTATTGTCTTAATTCTAGCCTCTTATCTCGCTAAGGGTCACTTTAAAAGAAATTAAGAACTTATAGAAATTACTTGTTTAAGCTAACTTATAAAGCTTTACTTTAACTTACTAAACCTTGTTTTCGATTCCGTTATATTTATTAAGTTAATTTAAGATTAAATAATTATTATACATATTTATAAGGTTAGCGTGTTTAAGGAACTTTAAATAAAAGGCAGTTAGTCCTAAATTAAGCTATAAATAAATAAAAGCAAATTAAGCCTACGAATCGCTAATTACTTCACTATTGACGCTAAGCACGAGTTAAAGCTACACTAGCTAAGTATTATAATATAATTAAGTGCCGTTAAACTTTAAAATATCCGGGAGTTAACGCTTAAGCCTTTTAAGAATTACTTTTAATCACGCTCGGACTTACTCTTAAAGCGGGGTTAACGAGCTCTATAAAGAAGTAATTATTAAAGAGAGAACATTAATTTAAGAGTCTTTATAAGCGAGCTCGTCAGTGAATTATTAATAAAGAGCTTATAGTTATTATTAGAAGTCTATAGTAAAGGAAAGGAATTAAGGAGGAAGGTTTAATTTAGAAGTGTTATATAATACTAGAAGTAATAGGCTAAATACAAAGGAGTCGTATATAAGTAAAAATGTATATAGAAAGTAAAGGTAAGTAGTATCAATAATAGAAATAACGACTTTAATCTAATCGAGTAGTAAAAGGACAGTAGCAACAATAGTAGTAGTAATAAATACTTTAAATACACGTAGAGGAGTTTTGTATAATGTCACGACACAAGAGCCTTAGACGTAGAAGGTTAACTTAACACTTAGAATACAAAACTACAGAGCTACTCTATAAGAGGGAGCTATATATATAGGGAGTCAGAGGGGAGTCGGACCTGTTTCGGACCCCTGACCTAGCCGAGGCATACCTGTCGTAACACTAAATACAGTTGCTTTCCGGTAGTTTGAGACGCAGAGCCCGGAGCTTCGTACAACCACTGTTTTAGCCTAGGAAAGCCGTGTATCAGAGGCCTTGGATTCCATGGCTGTAACCTGTGGACGTCAGAGCTTTGTATCAGACGTATGTGACTTGTTTTAAGCTATTTCCTGCTGATTAAACCTAGAATAGGTTTTATTGAGTATATAAGCGAGCTTTAAGCGAGGTAGTTATATTACAATCTTTATATTTCCTTTATATAGAACGAACGTTGCGAGGAGGCGTTTTAGCGACTTAAGATGGAATTTACAAAATAACTAATACTTCACGGATTTAATGAAAAGAAGAAAAGTATTATCGAAACCAATGCCTTAAATACCTACATTAGCGTAGTATACTTGCAAAAAGATAATTAAGAACGGCTATATTTAGTGGTCTACTACTTAAAAAAGATGTCCCTAGTGAAGCAAAATTACAATATATATAAGAAGAAACTTATAATAATTATTAAAGTACTTAAATATTAGAAGATTTATTTGCAAGAAGCCAAGTTTCTCGTAGTTATTTATACCGATTATATGAATTTCTAAACATTTACCATTATTAAGATCCTTGATAATCGAAGGTTAGTTAGATGGTCGAAGGAACTTGCGTTTTTTAACTTAATTATTAAGTATATTTAAGGAAAAGATAACGTAAGGGTAAACCTATTAAGTAAATTACCTCGTTACGAAAATAACAAGATTTATAACGAGATCGCCTTGCTTAGATAATTAGATAATAGTAATATAGTAACTAATGTTTGAGAAGTAGCTGTAATTGAATTAAATAAACTTTAAGTTAAAATATTAAAAAAAGCTTAAACAAAAGAAAGGTTAAATATTAACTTAACCGTTAAATTAGCGATAAGAGATGAACTTATGCGTATCAATGGAAAGCTATAGCTTTTGCCTAGCTTACCTAAGGATTATATTAGAAAGTAGCATAAACTCCCGGCGTATAGTTATTAAGGGTTACATTAGACGTATCTTAAAATCTTAAGAAACTACTAGTGCAATGAACTTCGCGCCTTAGTTAAGAAAGTGATTATTAATTGTAATGCTTATATTAAGAATAAGCTTTCTTAGTACGCTTCTTATGAGTAAATAATTATAGTATTAATACTATTAAAATCTTAGAGATTTATATCGTAGGACTTTATAGGGTTATTGTTATTATCGAAGAATTAGGTTACGGGGGTTAGTTATAATATAATACTTGTGTGGTGCAGAAGTGGAGCATAAAGTAAGTGCTCTCCCAAAGTGGTGATCAAGTCGTCTGATTCTGTAAAAGGAGGCTCGTAGGGAGTAACTGACTATATACACGAATAGGGGCTGCTGACTCAGCGGTGCCATGGTGCCGCATGCCCGTGCCTGTACGACAACTTGTTATTATAAAAAGACTTACTAAATATATAATTTTGGTACTAGTTAAATCTACCCTCACGGCCGAAAACCTGGTACAGGTATACCTTAAGGAGGTAGTTTTTAAGTATGAAGTACCCGAAGAAATTGTGTTGGATTGAGATAAGTTATTTATATTTAAGTTTTAGAAAGCCTTAATAGTATTTTATCCTTAAACTAATGGAGGAAACGAATAAATGAACTAAGTAGTTGAAGCGTATTTACGCTATTACGTTAATTACTAATAAAATAATTAGGTAAGATTATTACCATTAGTAGAGTTCGCCTATAATAGCTTACTTATAAAAATAACAAAGGTTATACCTTTTTTCGCGAATTATAGTTACGAACTTATCGCTTATAAAAAAAACTAAATGATATTATTAAGGATAATAATGCAGCTCGTATTTAAGATTAAAAGATTTAGGATTTATATAAGGAATTAGCCGAAGAACTTTAATTCGTAGTAAAAAAGAATACGTATTATTATAATAAAACACGTAGTTAGGAGCTAACGCTATAAAAGGGGGATAGGGTTTATTTTTTGCGAAAAAAATATTAATACTAAGCGACTAAGTAATAAACTAAATTATAAGAAACTAAGATTGTTTAAGATTAAGTAGGCTAAGGGATTATTACATTATAAACTTTAATTATTAACTACGATAAAAAAGATATTCTTGGTATTTTATATATCCTTATTAGAAAAGGCATTATTAAGAGCTTTATTAGCTTCGAGGATAATTGCTAAATTAATAAACCTACTTAAAGAATACGAGGTAAAGGAATTATTAAACTATTAGTATAAATGAGGCATCGTTAAATATCTAGTGAAATAAAAGCATTACTTATTATTAGAAAATACATAAGAACTTAAATTAAGCTTTTATTGCCCGAGGTTACCTACTAGCTTTTATTAATATAACCTAGATTTACTTAGAAGGGGTTCGATAAGTCGAAGGGAAGGTCGGTTAGCGGGTCGAACGAGGGGTTAGCGGGGATATTAGGGCGCTTGGCGCCCGTTAACTTAGTACTTTTCGTGCCTTCTTTGCCCTCTTCTTCTTCTTCTTCTTCTTCTTTTTTGTTTTAGCTTTATTTAGCTTATCTAAAGTTTTTAAACCTTAACGAAGCATTTCTCTTTTCCTTTTGCGTAACTTAGCTTAACGCAACTTAAGCTTACAAATATGGGCTAAACTAGTTATAGTGGCCTCGAAAGCCATATTTTTCTTAAACTTTAAACGCTTTTTTATTTATTTAAAGGCTTTAAAGATTATTAATAAAAACCTAAAGGGCATTACACTTTACCTTACGACGAATATATTTCTTATACCTTCAGGATTTCTTATTTAAAATCACGTAATTGCGATAAGAATAAACATAGTTTAAATGTAATATTATAAGTAAGCTGTAGGAATTAATGATTTCGATAAGCGTTATCCTTTATTTATGTTAGATTTTGACTTCGGTAACTCGTGCCGACTCTACGCTGGAGAATAACCGAAGTAATCTCCACTGCTTACGCGGCTCGGAAATTACTCTCGTATTCGATTACGTAGTCCGTAAGAGCCACGTAATCGACTACGTAGTCGTCGAAGCTTCTAGAGAAGCTAATATTATGTATATAACTACCGAAGAGCCCTTATGGCTCTTCTCAAGCAAGCAAGCAATCTACTTTGTCTCTAATCACGTGTTCACCTACTGCGCTTCCTCTCTTCTGATTGGCTCACCTATTTTCACAATTTATACTTAGTAGTTTTAGAGAATATAATAAAAAAAGAAAATGACTATAAGTTAGCGTCGATGTTTCCTTTGGTATACTTAAGCGTAGGAATACGCTAAGGATAAAAGGGAGATAGTATTACGATTTAAAGGATCACGTGTGTTTTAGCCTTAAGGCTTGGTAGCCTTGCTACACAAAGGAGCTAAGACAAGGATAAAATCATAGGACCTAAGGTCACGTGATAATATAAAGCTTTTAAAGCTTTAAGATTTAAGGTTTTAAGGACCTTAGAATTAAAGGCTTCTTAGGGATTAGGCATTAATTAAAGTTTTATATAAATAAAGTAATTTCTTAAGTAATAAAGCTTTATACTTAAATTTATATAATAGTTTAATTATTACTTATAACGTCTTAATTCCTATTAAGAACTAGACCTCTTATGACTTTATTTCTTAGGTAATACTAACCGCCGAACTTGTACGCCGCGTACTAGTTAAAACCAGAATCGTTACACTGAACCTCTTTAACTCTTACCGCCGAATATATAAAATAACGCATTTATTATTTATACTGCCGTTGTAATTAATTAATCCTTAGCGAAGGATTTTCGCTGTGACAACCGGAGGCTAGCAAAGCAAGGTGGCGGTATATGCTTAGAATTCTAAGGTGAAGAGCTCAAAAGGAGAAGCTCTGAACTAATATACAGGTTGTAGGTCATGTGATGCGGCCGTATTAGCCTCAGGCATTAAGCGCCAGGTCAGAACCGTAACATTCGCTGTCGAACTTGATATCTTTTATAATCTACTTGCGGCTATTTTGCATATAAAGCTAGATATACTCCGTCTCGTTTCCGCCGTGATAGATAGCTTGCTTACAATATAACTTAATAAGAGATAGCTTTTTATACTCGATCTGCTGAGAATTTAAGGAAACTGACTCTGTTTGGCAAGGCTAAGTACCGATTAACGGCTGATTTATGTCGGTAATTTATAAATGTTCGTTTATGTAATAATTAGTTAAATAACTTAATTACAAAATAAATAATTTGCTTAAAAAGTAAGTGATCTTTTAAACAGACAACAGTTATATTATATAAAAAGCAATAGAAATATTTGTCTCAGAAACAGTTTATATATTAACTTAAGAGTCACTAGCGACCTTTAACTTTCCGCCGCCGATTTTATAAACGCTTATATTAAGGTTATAAAGACTATACCTTTAACACTTGTGAAAGTCGAACTTAAGCTAAACGTAAGAGTATTAATTAACCCGGAGACCCCTACTACGGAGGAACTTAACCTTAATTTTATAGTAGCTGATAATATCGCGGAATACGATATTATCGATTAGGTACTTACGGCTAATAAGAAGTCCCCTTCGCTAGAGCCCCTTTAATAAAGAGCCCGCGAGAACGACTTAAATTACGAGCTATCGAATAGCAAGCTCCTTTTCTAAGGTCGCCTAAAAGTACTTATAAAGCCGCTAAAGCTTTATACGTCGCTAATGCGTTACGTGTACTCGTAACCTTTAGTCTCTTATGCCGGAATTAGAAAAATAAAGGTTATATTAAGCCGAAAATACTATTAGAATAGCTTTATTACAAACGTACCTCGTTATGTTACGAATTATAGTTACTTCTAATAAAAGGCTAAAAGGGATAAGACTCTTAGTTTCTTGTACCCCCTGCCAATTCCCGCTTAGCCGTATTAGTATCTTATAATAGATTTTACGAAGTTACTGTGGGAGGGACGAACCCCAATCCACACAACAAGAGGGTAACATATAGCGAGCCACTAAAGAAGATTCTAGGCTCTGTAAATAACAGATTAATCAAATCTAAAGATATCACATATCTAAAGAGTACGAATCGGCAAAGGAGGGGAAGAAAAAAGTTCTAATAAATAGAATATATTTAGTGTTACGTTTTTAACGTTCTATAATCAAGTATTAACTCCTTATATATACAAAGAACTAGCCTAGTCATATAACAAAAGAAATTAGCGGCTGTCCCTACTATATACGTCCCCCCCTTTAAAGACTCTGCTCGTCCTCGAGCAATATATACTAAAAAGAAGTAAACAACTAATTAAAGCGTCTCAAATCGTTAGTAAGATGTTATATAGCTAATACATATAAAGTCCCGTGATAATTAACCTGTCACCTTTGAAACAAATAATCGTTTCGCTTAGTACCTTTCTGCCCCCCTATATAAGGCTAGCTCTCCCCCACTAACCTTCTAACTTCAACTTTCTAAATATAATAATCTCTCCTTAATATTATTCTTTCTATAAAGTACCTTAATACGTCTTGATCTCTTTCCTCCTTCTTTCTATTAATTAAACAATATCTCCTATATCTTCTCTTATTATAATATCTCTAAAGAAAGCAAACTTCCCCGCTAAGCTTATATTAAAATCAACTTTACTATTACTTTTTTCTATACTATTAAGGCAAGATCTCCTTCTGTTTAATAATGACTTTAGTTACTATGACTCTAGTACTCTTAGAGGTCTCTTTGCTACTAACTTCTTTATATTTAGTACTTTTAGGACAACAACTTTGGCCTTTATTATTAACTTCAGCGTGTTATTAAAGCTTAATACCTTTAACTTCGCTATTGCTTAATCGTAGAGGTAACGTAGTAGAAAGCTTTTCCTTGCTTTTTTTCTCATTGAGTAATAACTTTAACATAACACTTGCGTTAACTTGTGCGCAGTCTCTCCTTAGTATTCCGCACCTTAATCTTCAAATAGTAACTTTAGTATAAAGTTAAGTCGCCTCAACGCAGTGAGTTGACCTTCTATAATATTATTTAAGCTTTATTAACTTATCGTAGACCTTTGAGAAGAGTTCTTTATTATTAGTTACCTTAGAGGTGCTATTAAAATCGATTCGCTTTATCTTAGCCTAAACGCTCTTAACTTTAATATTAAAAGTCAATATTATAAAGGTCTTAACGCGCCTTAACTTCGTGAGTTATACTCTTATCTCTTCTCTTATACTTAATTAGTTATTTATAGATTATACTAATACCTTTCTTACACTAATTGTAATGCGATTATTGTTTTTAGTCTTTAACTCGTGTTTTAAGAAGTAATTAAAGTAAACTCTAAAACTTTACCTTGACGTTATTTAGTTAAGTATTAAACTGTCTAACCTCTTCGTAGCGCTAATGCTTATATTCTCTCTATAAGTCAAGGAAACGATACTATCTGTCTTCTTTAAGTTTATAAATTAATAGAAATTAAGGCCACCTCGTGCGACTACCCGCATTAAACTCTACCCCTCAGGTTTAGAACGTGCGTATCGCGCCGTATTAATCTTCCCTTAGTAATAGGTCATTAAGTAGTTTTCGGGTTTCTCTATAAATACGCTCTTATTATACTTACGCAAGTTACACTACTAAAGATAAGTAGTATTATTCCGCTAGTCTCTTATTAATCGGTTGGTTAGATAAGGTAGAGGCTAGATCCGTTAATTTCGAAGGTTTATAATAGAAAGCCGGGAGGAATAAGTAAACTAACGGTCGTAATACGCCAAGTAAGGTTAAGAGGCTATAATAGGTTCTTAGTTCTTAATGTAGTAGAAATGGCCCCTTCTCCCTTTAATAAGTAAGTCACCTCTCGTTGTTAAAGCTAATAAAGGGTCTTTAAAATAACTAAGCTTTCTAGGGGCAAAAGAGTTTAATTAACTCAAGTATTATTAAGCTGGCAATAGCTAAGTATAGGATAGTATATTATAGGGTCCTGTTAGCTAGAAATCTTCTCGAAATAGTGGTTTAATTATAATTAAGGTCTCTTAATTACTTTAGTTCTTTAATAAGGGTTAAAGAACTTATTATTAATCTTGAGGTCGAAGTTAGACTTGACTCTTAATTGGTTACTCTATAAGTTATTAGCTTTGTCCCTGTCTATTCTACTTAACGACACTTCTCAGAATAATATAGTAGGCGGTGACGAAATATTTATAAGAACACTTAAAGTCGCACCCTTAGCCTTAATTAGTTACTAGTACTTATTATTAAACTTAGCTAAAAGTTAAGGGTATAAAGTCTTTATTACTTTAGCGATATTAATGTGAGCCTAGAATAGTAGTACTTTTACTTATAAGTTTATTATAGTCGTAGAACTATTATATTATATTTAAAAGTTATTTATAACTTATAATCTCTTATTAGTACTTTAAGTGCGAAGTATATTACCTCTTGTCTATTAATACTAGTAAACGGCAAGAGAAGTTTTTATTCTTTTAGATTTTTTAACAGAAAGGGACTAAGAGGTATTAACGTATATATAAAAGGGGCCTTAACTTAGTAAGCGAGAGACTTTAAATAAAGTTAATTAAGGGTAGTCGATTAACACTCGATCCCTGAAAGGTTCACTAACTAAGGGTCGTCGGCTAATAGCATACTTAGATCTCTAACACGTAAGGTAGGGTTAACGTTAACTATATTGTGGTTATTAACTTAAGGTTTTAGAGAACACGGCTCTAATTCCGAGTGTGTTATTAGCTCTTTACTAGGAGATTTCCTAGACTTTTACTTGCCTTATATAAATCGTGTGATCTACTTACCGGTTTAAGGCTAATTTATCGATAGTACTCTTAGTATTATCCTTTATAGATCGCTATACGCTACATTAGGGTTAATGGCTTTGTAAGTGTTAGCTTTATCCCTAAAAATAATAGACTTACTTCGTTGTTTCTTCTCTTTTTATTAATTATTAAGAGTTAGCGCCTAAGTATATTGCGTTTGTATTCTTTAAGGTGTCTAGTACGTTAGACTCGAATTTCTAGCCTAGGCCACAAGTTCAACTTGCCGTTTTAGAATCTAGTCCTGTGAATTAAGCCCGATAATTGGCTTATTTAAACGAAGTTACTTTTTACCGCCTAAAATATTATTAGCTTAATAATAGTAGTCTCGTTTTAAACCTGTCGTGTATTCGTATATAGTAGGTAGTTTATAAGAGCGCTAGTTTCTTATTAAGTTTTGCTCCGAGAGATAAGTGTTCTTGTAGCGCGGGGCTAATATTCTCTTTAACTTGCTTAGGGCTATATAAGCTCTTCTTCGTGCTTATTATAATACTAAGGTGTCCTAAATCGTAGTTCTTAGTAATACGAAGTCGGTTTAGTGATCATTTTAATAATTTTAATGTGCGGTAATATATTGTCCCCCTTTTTAAAGACTAGGGGTGTATCCTCGTATTAGCTCCTTAACACTAAAGCCTCAATACTGACGTGTTAACTTTAAGTTTCGTGTCGCGACGGTTACTCGTAAAAGTGAGTAATAGTTATTAGGGCTAAGTTTATTTAGTTAAAGAAATGTTATTAGCGACGCTAGTGTGTAGAGCGTATATATTTATTCCGAGTTAAATACTACTTGGTACTCGCTGCGCTATTATATTAATAATTTAGGGACTTTAATCACTATCTTATCGTCCCTAACACGTTATATTATCGGAGTCGTAGGGTTCTTTAAGAATTCGGGGTCGTTAAAGTGTTGCAAATTAATATCTAATTTAAGATTTAAAGAAGTTAAGTTATCGTCTTCGTTAAAGGCCTCTCTTACTTTATTACTATTGTTATAAATGAAGTTATTCCTCTTATAAAAGAGCTTAAGCTTATTACTAGTAAAGGTTTATTGTAGTTAGGGGCTATTATTACCAAGTTCCTTGAATTTATAATAACCTTTATTAGTGTAGGTTTCAGCGATCTCGTAGGGACTTAGCCACCTAAAGTCGAGTGCTTAGTTTAAGAACATATTATTCTCTTGTATTAAGTCCTATCGGAGGACTAAGTCTTTCTTTTTAAATAATCTCTTTTATATATTGTGTTTAAGATTAAAGGCTTCTTTGCCTTCTTAACGACGCCAAGTCTTCTTAAAGATAGCCTTATTAATATGTTCCTATTTTATCTGAAATTATATAGCCTTAAGTTATAGTAGCTTCGATTAGTTACGAACCTCCTTAATAAATAACGTTCTCTATATTAGGTTTCTTGTCTTAATAGGTAAGATCGCCTCCTTGCCGTACACTATATAGAATAGTATGTAATTAGTTAGACTATATATAGTAGTTCTGTTAGTAAATAACACTACGAAAAGGTTATTAGTCTAACGTCCTTCTATTTTTAATAAGGCATTCTTAATAAGTCCATGGCCTCGTTCGATTATTTTATTGGCTCTGGCGTTATATACTGAGATCTTAATTCGCTTGATTTCCATTTTATTAAGTAGTTTTAACACTTCCCTTATATTTTTAGTTCCTCTATTTATAATAAGTTTTTAAAATAACTTATAACGGCAAATGATATTTTCCTAGATAAAAGCAGCGATGTGTTTAGCCTCTTTAGTAGGGAAAGCTTTAACTTTAGCCTATCTACTTATATCGTCTCTTGTAATAATAAGATAGCCTTTTCCCTTATGTAGTAGTATATAAATAATATCTAATACTCACTTTTTTATAAGTCTATTTGATACTATAAGGTAAAGAGGCTCCTCAAGACGTTTCACTGATCGAAGTTAACAATTCTTACACGTTCGAACGTATTTTATATAGTTAGTAAATAATCCCTTCTAAAAGTACCGTGTAGCGATGTGGTGGTAGGTGCTTTCTCTTTCTTTATAATTAGAATTATTATAGTAGCTTTAAAGTATGATTTCCTTTTCCTTATTAGTATTAATAATAAGCTTAATAGTAGAACCTTTTATAGGAAGCCTCTAAATTCGGCGACTGTACACACCGTAATTCAAAGCTTCCCATTTGAAAACTCGAAACTGCTTTCTAATTATATCCTTAAGAGTCTTGAGTATCGTCAAGTATCAGGTAATTTACTAGTACCCTTCGTCGTACTTATTAGCTAAGATAAGTAATTCTCCTTTAATAAAGCTTAAATTATTAAAGGAACTAAGTTCCTCTTTGTTTCTTAAGTATTATACTTTTACTTTTATATTTAGTAAGATGTCGTTTCGTTTGTGTAGTTTAGGGTCTATTATTACTTCTTCGAGTTTTAAATTAATAAGCTTTTTAGCGTTAGATACTTTTATAAGGTAGATTTTATAGGCTTTTAACTTAGAAAATATTTAATTCTCGTTTATATTACTCTCTTCCGGCGTGTTATTAATATGCCTTGGCCTCTTAAAGAGCTAATCGGCAACGACGTGTATTAAGCCTTTAATATGCTAAACTTCGAAATTAAATAAGCGTATTTAAGTAAGCTATTTAGTAAGTAAGGCGCTAAAATAATCGTAGGCGGCTTTATTTAGTTAAGTAACTAAGGTATTAGCGTCTGTTTTAATAATAAAGTACACGCTAACGAGCTAAATCTTAAGCTTTTTTAAAATATAAAGTATACCTTTATACTCTCGCTTAGTGACATTATATTTAGCTTTAGTCTTACTTTAAAAACTATTCTCGTACTTTGTAGGTCGTATCTTGTTCGTTAAAGGGTCTCTTTAGCCGAGGAAACCTCCTTAACTTGTGTTACTTGAGTCGACACTGACAATTATCTTTCTAATATTCTCGCTATAATTAATCTAATATAAAACTAGAAATAAGTATAACACATTTTTGAGAGTTTATATTACTTTATCGTAAATCTTTAGGTCTTAGAAGAATTTGACTCTTTTTCTAGATAATATATATAATGGCTTAACGATTAGTTAAAAGTTTTTAATTTAAATTCAAAAGTAAATAATAAGGCCTAAGAATGTCTTGACTTTTATTAAGTTGCTTAGTAAGTTTTAGTTCTTAATCTTAACTAAGTGTCTCGCTAAAGGTTTTCTCCCTTTAGAGTTATAAGCGTATCTTATAATGTTTATACTATTTAAATAAAACTAAGACTTTAAGCTAATAGTAGTACTTACTTTTTTTAAGCGTTTTAGTGTCTTGTCGAGGTTTTAAATATACTTTAAGATAAATCTTTAGATTCCGGGACGAGCTTCTTTTTAGTTATAGTTTATGTATAATCCCTTAACTCTTATATTATTTAAGAATAGTATAAACACGCTAAGAATTAGTGGTTTTAATATGCGAGTAATTATTTTAATAAACTAAGTAATAGAGTTTATAATACCTTAGGAGAGAGTTATATTCTTGACTAAGCCTACGTTCGGAATATAAAAGGCAGTCATGTCTTATCTGGACTTATAGAGAGTTTATTAATTATAGCCGGAATATAAGTCAACGAGGCTAGCGACGTAGTAACCGGCGAATTTTTTAAAGAACTTATTTATTAAAAGTAAAAGATTAGTATCCCTTTATATGACAGTATTTAATATAATGGCTGAGTTAATAAGTCTGTATTTTCTAGATTCCTTCTTTTTTATTAAAAACTAAGTATTTTAGTATAAGCCTTTAGAAAGCTTAAGAATACCTTTATTAAGACGCTCTTATATTATCTTTGTAACTTCTAAGACTAAAGCTTGTAATAACGGAAAGTTAAGGGCTTATTAAGCTTTGTACTTAATAGTCTTAATAACGATTAGGGGAGAGACATCTTCGTAGAATCTATTATATTCGGGCTAGTTAAACGCTATAACTTTTTCTTTATTAATTATTATTTTATTAAAAAGAGCTTTCTCTTTAGGTTATAATAGCTTTCTAATGTTAAGTTTGGCTAGTCTCTCCGGCGTAAGTCGAGAGTTGTAGGGTATACTAGTAAAGTATAATAATAATAAATCTTAATATTTCCCTAATTGTTTTTCCTTAGTCCCTTTATCTTTTAATCTCTTATATTAATTATCTTTCTCTCTTAGGGGGTCGCTTATAAGGTCGGCTTTATTAATTAGCTAGACTTTCTTAGCTTTTAATTTATATATAGTATTAATCTAAGTAATAGTGTTTTAAGTACTTTAAAAGGGGTTCTTAATCGGGAGATCGTTATAGTTTTTCGTTTATTTAAAAGTAAGCGTGGCTTTAGTTAAAAAACTAGCTTTAAAAGCTTTAAGAAAAAACAGTTTCGTAGTTAACTTCTTTTTTAAGAATGTATTTAAGATTACCTCTTATTAAAAATTATTAAGTATTAATTTCGGGACGTAAAACTCTCTTTCTAAGTACTTAATAAAAATAGTATCGCCTTTATTATTATTACTTAGTACCGCTTCGTCCCCCCTTTATAAAGCTTGCCCTTAAGCTTTAGTAATTAAAGGTTATATTATAAGGGGTTAATTAAGTATTCTAAGGCACTAATAATAGCGCTTGATATATAGTTAGTTACTTTTTTCCTAAGAAGTCTTTTTCTTTATAATTATCTTTAAAGTCCGTTTATTTTAAAAAGATTATACTTATCCCGTTTTCTTCCCGAAGAGCTTTAGCGTCCTTAACATCCTCTATAGTATCGTTAGTTTTAATTATAATAATATCTCTTAATCGCTAATCTTAAAACTAAGCTAATATAATGCCTTTATTATAGTCTTTAAAATAGTAAAATAATACTTTAGCTTTATAGAAGAATAGAAAGCTTAAAATAACCTTTATATTAAGGGCGTCTATAATATAGAATCTATTATTAATAACGTAGTTACTTATAGTAACTATAATATTATTAGTAAAACTAATAAATCGGGACTTAATTCCGGTGATTGTCTTTAGAGCTATAGTTTAACTTTTAGTAATAAGGAGCTCTAGGAGAGTAGCTGCTTTAAGTGTTATATAACTAATTTTAGCTCTTGTATTAAGGGTAGTTTTAATATTAGTGACTTTAGTTTAGCTAAGTATAATAATAATAACTTTTAGTACTAGCGAGAAGTATAAGTTTCTTATCTTAGCTATTATCTTTAATAAGGCTACTTTAGTATATAGTAGTTCTTAAGCGCGAGTGCGTTTTGTTAAAAGGTTCCTAAAAATGTACTTACTAAGTAGTATTATAGTTCTAAGTAATACTATAAAGATTAAATTAAAGACTGGGATAGTGTTAATTATAAGCCATAATACTAAGTTATTAATAAGAGCTTCTTATTATACGAACAATTAAAGTCGCTAGCGTCTTTATTATATTCTAAACTTTACCGCTAGTAGATTTCTTAAAATAAAACTATGAGTTATAATACACTCTTCTTAATACTTATACTTTAATTTAAGGCCTTCCTATTTAATTTCCTTAAGTCGTTGTTTATAGTTCGTAGTTATAAAAACATTAGTAATATAGAGGTTCGAAAGAGTATATAGAGTGCCGTGAAGTAGTTTTTAATATATAATAATATCTTCCTTAATTATTAACTTTAGTTCTTCGAACTCTAAAGTACTAATATTAGCGATTAATTCCTTTTATATACGTCAGTTAATTGTTCTAGTAAAGAGACGAGATACTTTAGGCGGGTTTATAAAGACTATAATTTTTCTTAGTATAAGGTTTCTAAGAAGTTCCTTTTGTATAAGTAATTTGTTTAAGATATTATTAAGCTTATAATTATTCCGAGTTAACGCCTCTTATAGGCGAGGACTTCGGGATAACGTTATACGGGACATAAGTCTAGGGATAGCCGATAATATTACTAGTGCCTTAGACTTCGAAGCTCTTTTTCTTATTATACTACTAGTAAGTAATGTTTTAGAAAATGTTTTTAGTGTTATAGTAAATATCGTTTTTATATTTAAGTTAGAGACTTTAGACTTATTACGGGCTAGAATCTGTTACGGCTGGCCAAAGGTTGATACGGCGAGTTGACTCAAGCTTTGTATTTGGACCTAAGGCTACGCTCAGAATCGAGAAGAAAAGACAAGGAGGAAAAGAGGGCCCTCCGTAAGGGAGGGCTCGAGTATATATATATGAAGGACCCTCTTAATGGGGCCTAGCGTAGTCGAGTGCTATTTACGTCAATATGTCGCAGGCTCGCCACCTAGTCTTCCCTATTAGGCTTAGCGCTGTCGCATAGCCAGTGATGTTACGAGCTAGTGTCGGTTAGAATGCGAGGCGCATCGCAGGTCGTAACATTACCCCCCCCTCTTAAAAAACTGCGTCCGCGCAGTTATAGCCATAACTATATCGTCTTCTAGGTCGTTATAGTCGTCGATACTAGCGTTGTAAGCCTCTAGTCACTTTAGGAGAGCTCTTAGCGGGCCTTTAGTATTCGGATACTTTAAGTGGAACCTCTTAATTATATACGGAGCTATTATAACATCTGAGTATAAGTACTACTCTAAGTCTTCGTTAGCGCCTAGCCACTTAATACGATAAAATAACTTGTTTCGTATGACCTTAAAGCCAAGGATGCCTTTAATTTCCTACTTATCTTACTTAAGTAATAACTAGATAAGTGCCGGCGTAGCTCTAGCTTATCCCGGTAGGGGGTTGTCGACGTACTTATAGAGCGAGTGCGAGTAGAAGACAAGGTGAATTAACTAGTCCTCTAGTAGCTTAACTCTTTAACTCTCTCCTTCCTTGGCGACTACTTTAATTAAGCTATACTACTTGTTAGAGAGCTTCCTTAAGGGTCGGTTAATATTCTAGTTCCGAGTATTTACTAATATTAAGTCGCTAACGTCCTAGTCGATAGCGCGTCGCCCACGATTCGCTAGTTGTTTTATTTTCTCTTATTAATCCTTAAGGGACAACTGTGCGACTTCTGTGACCTCCTTTATTTGTAATATTACTTAGAGAGCCTCCTCGCGATTAAGTTTCTTTATTGCCGTAGCCGGAGGCTCTAGGTTAACTAAGTCCTAGGAAGTCCTTAGCTTAACGCTATTAAGTAATTAAAAAGGGGACAGGCGGCCTAAGGACTCGTGTAATAACGTTAGTTAGGCGATGTCTATGATTAATAAGAAGTCGCTTTAATTGTCTTAGTAGTAATAGTAAAAGGGACAGAGCCGCTACTTAATATATTAGTTTGTTACCTCCGTCTAGTTATCGACGTTCAGGTTATACGCCGTCGTTAGCTTTACCTTAGTCCCGAGGATACGACAGTACTCCTTCTAAAAGGAGGAGACGAATTGAGGTCCTTAGTCCGAGACAATAGAGTCCGGTATATCGAAGTGTCGAGTTTAATAAACGAGGAAGAGAATAGTTATGCCTTTAGTCGTAATTATGTCGTTATAAGGTATTGAGACCGGTTTCTTCGATAAGCGGTCAACGATAACTATAGCGAAGTTATAGCCGTACTTATCTAATAGTAGCTTCGTGAAGTCTATCGTGAGGTGTTAGTATGGCCGAGTAAGGATTAGTAGGGGGTATAAGAAGCTAGGGGTCTTATCTTTATAGGCTTTTTGTCGAGAGTAACTATAGTTTACTACGTATTGAGCTATGTCTGTAGTAAGGCCGTTCTAATGATATTTACGACTTAGTAACGCCTTTATCTTTTTAATCCCTGCGTGTATTACTAAAGGTTAAGAATGTATATAGCGAATAAGTGTCGTACGAAGCTCCGGCGGTTTTAAGGGCACTTTTAGGCGGCCTTAGAAAAGCAACTTATCGTTTATTAACTTGTAATCTAGCGACTACTCCTTAGCTTTTTATTAGAGAGGCTCTAGTGAGGGAGACGACTTATTAGCTAGGAGTACTTGATTAATGACGTCGTACTCCGCGGTATTATATGTTACTATAGAGTTAAGGTCTAGCTCCTCCGCGGTAGGCGTCTCCGGGTCGATTAGTACTCTTGTATTCGACTTTGGCTCTGGCTTTAGTTCGTCACGTGTCTCAGTATTGTGATCTGGGATCATGGCGTCTATAGGTGCCAAGGGTATCGTCTTTACGACTTCGATATAAGCTTCTATAGGATTGACGGCGGAGAGCTAAAGGTCGCTAGCGACTCGCGGGTCAATTTTGTCGGTCGGAATTAGCTGTTAACTACAGATAGCCCGCTTATGTGCCTCTGTAGCCGTGAAGTCTTGATTGCGTCGAGACAGGGTATTAGCTAACGTATTAGTCGTCTTAGTATAGTACATAATCGTGAAATAGAAATCCGCAAAGAACTCAGCCCATCGAGCCTACTTAGCCGTAAGGTCCTTAATAGTCATAAAGTACTCTAGGACTTAGTAGTCCGTGTAGACGAGGACGTTCTTCTAAGTACTTAAGAGCTCCGGGCGATATTACTTAAATAACCGGAAAATCGCTAGTATTTCTTTATCGTAAATCGAGTAGTTAAGTTTCGGGTCCGTTATAGTCTTAGAAAAGTATCCCACGGGGTAAAAGGTATTGTCTTCTTGAAGTTGAGATAAAATCCTAGCGACGACTCTATTAGAAGAGTCAGTCTCTAGCCGTGTCTACTTAGTAAGGTCGTAGTGGCAAAGAACCGGCGTAGACTGAAGGGCTTCCTAGAGAGTTTCCTAAGCGTTCTTATAAGCGGTGTCGAATTTAAAAGGAACGTCCTTCCTAGTAAGTATTATAAGGGGTCGTACGATACAACTGTAGTCCTTAATAAACTGGCGGTAGAAGTTATAGAAACTAAGGTAGCTCTATATACCCCGTATATTGTCGGCGTATCGCTAGTCCTTAATTACATTAATCTTCTCTAGGTCTACTTTTACACTATCGACTCTAATAATAAATCTTAGGAACCTTGTCTTTTACACGTTAAACTCAGACTTCTTAATGTCGGCCTGAAGTCTATGTGCCTATAATATTGCTATGACTTTCTTAACGTGGACCTCATGTTCTTTAATAATAGACGAATATATAAGGATGTCGTCTATATAAGCCGCGCAGAAGTCGTCGAGGTACTTTATAAGGATATTATTAATAAATCGCTAGAAAGTCGCCGGACTATTTATAAGGCTAAAGGGAAGGACCTTATACTTATACGTGCTATACTAGGTGCGAAAGGTCGTATAGTCTTCGCTCTCAGGGGACATACGAATGTAGTAGAAGGCTTGCTAAATATCGAGCTTTATAAAGACGTTTGCCTTATAAATACGTGCTATTATCTCATCGATTAGTGGAATCGGGTACAGGTCCTTCTTCGACAGGGCATTTAACTTCCAGTAGTCGACGTATAACTAGAGACTACCGTCGGCTTTTTTGGCGAAGAGGATAAGGGCCGCATATAGTGCGTTAGAGGGCTTAATAAAACCTTTATATAAGTTATTAATGATATACCGCTTAGTCTCCGATAATTGTTCTTCAATTATACGCCGGAGAGGTTTAAAAGACAAGTCGTTCTCTCTAGTAAGCTCGATTTAGTAGTCTACGCCCTGGCGATACTCTAGTAACTTGTCGGAGGCTCGCCGGGAAAAGAAGGGGGTATACTCTTAATACTCTGCCGGGAGCTTCTTACTTATTAGCTTATTATCTTACGCGTACTTAGCCTTTAGGGCCTCCTCTGGGGTTAGGTCTCTGTTTATCGAAGCGAGTTCGACACTTAATTAGTCTAAGGCCTCTCGCCGGCGACGAGTCAGCTCCTAGTCGATCTTATATACTGATATCACAAAGGTTTCTACCTTACTCCTTCTAGATTTCTTAAGTCGGAGGTACGTCGTAAATATCGCCGTTACTAATATAAGGAAAATCTCTATAGTAAGTGCCTTTAGCTAGTGATTCGCCGAGGAGGCTCTATAGGCTCTCTTGTCCTTAAGTAGTAATTTTAGATCACGGGATATTAAAGGGTTTAATTACTCTTCTATGACCCGCAGGCGCTCTTTAACTTCTCTAATAAAGCTCGAGGGTCGAGTTAGCGAGACGCTAACAATAAGTCAGACGGGGGCCTTTGTCTTAAGGGAATCGTCGAGCGCCGCAAGCCTAACTTGTCTCCGGCGGTAGTCATTTATGTCTATAAGGGCATCCCTTCGTTTTGCGTCAAGCTAGTGAGACTTAATAATTAACTTATTAGAATAGTTAATATCAATGAAGACTCGCTAGTTAAAGTACGGCTAGACGGGTATGTCTAATAGCTATTCTAGCTAATTATAGTCCTTTATATACAACTACTTTAGGTCGTAATACTCGAGGAACTTCTAACTAATTAGGACGTTAGTGTTACTTAAGTCAGTCACTAAAAAGGGGAAGTTGATTCGCCGGCGGTCGATTGTCAAGGTAAATAAGACGGCCGTGTCAATTAACTTGCCTTTCCTACTATTATAATTAGTTAGGACAATTAGCTAAGGGAGGGATACAAAAGAAATATCAAATTACTTGACGAGTCGGTATACGAAAGAGGTTTTAATAGCACTGAAAATATTAGCTCTATTATTAATATATGTAAGTGTTTTAATAAAGAATCTATTCCTTCTTAGTTTAATACTAATTAAGAATTGTCGTCCTTTAATAAGAGCACGGAAATTAAAAGTTAAGTCCTTCCACAAGTTGTGGCTTATACTAAGGTGTGAGTCTTTGCCACGGCCTAGGAGTTTTTTAATAACTCGTCGGTCTCTAGATCCTCGCCGACGACTAACTAGGAAATTAACTTATTGAGAGCCTAGTCTTTACGGCGCTTGGGACAGTCGCTAGCCTAATGGCCGGTCTTATTACAGTAGAGACAGGTGTCAGAAGAGACGTCCTTAGGTGTAAGAGGAGGTACGGGGGACTTAGGTCGACGCAGGATAGGCGAAGGAGAGGGCGTACGCTGGCGGGTATCCGACGACTGTCTTGGAGTCGGGGTCGGGGGTCTCTATGCCGTAGTAGCCGGCGTAGGGGAGGTCGCACGCTAGCTTTCCTTCTTCAAGATGCCGCGCGAGTCGTTAGTGTTATTAAAGGAGACTCGGGGGCCCTCGCAGGCAGCGGTAGTAGTTCGTCTATTAACTCGTCCGACAGCGATGTTTCGTAACTCGCGGTCTAAGACGGCTAAGAACTTGTCGAGAGCCGTATAGTCTCCGGCGAATTTATATTTCTTAGTTCGGATGTCGTACTTAAGCTTATCTAAGACTTTCTCACAAACGTCGTCGAACTAACGGGCAGGTGAGATCTTTCTAATAGCCGTATATATTATAAACTTTATATAAAACTTATTATACGTTATATTACTTATTTATAATTAGTTATACTTGAGCTTAGTTGTTTGTACTTGGTTATAGTTAAAGAAACGCTAGTCTAAAACCTTTAAGACGTCGGCGGCTCTATTAAAGTCTCTAGTAAAGTCAGGGTTTATTCGTTAAAGGATAATAGTCTTAGCCTCTCCCTTCGTACACTTAAAGTAAGTATAAACTTACGATTCGCTAGTGAAGAAGTTACCCGAGTACTTTTAAATAAAGAGCTTTATATTTATCTTCTAGGCGTCGTATTTAATTTCGCCCTTATAATCGCTAAAGGGGGTACAGGGGTACTTGACTTTATTAGGCTCAACGGCTGGGGTGGCAGGGTTCAGCTTAGGGAGGTAATAGTCGGCGGTAGGCTAGAGGTCCGCCGTAAGAGCACGTATTAATCGGTCGGAAGGGGAGGGAGTGCTAGTCTCTTGGCGAGGGTTATTGATAGCATATTAAGTAAGGGCTTGTGTGATAGCGGCGGCAATAGTAGAACTAACGGAGTCCTTGATTAACTGATCTACCTTAGCCTGTTGAGCGGGGGTAAGGCCTTCTATATTAGTAGGCTCTAGCGATGTGTCGAAGAAACGCTGGGGTTTGTCCTCTAGGTCTAAGTCGAATCCGTTAAAGCTCTCTAGTTCCTCCGAGAGAGTCTTTACTGAAGAGATAAGGGTGTCGGTAAAGCCTAGCCGTACCGGGGCGCTTCTTTCTCTAGAGCTTCGCTGACGAGGGAGGGAAGTCGGTAATAGTAGTAGTGCGGGGTTAAGGGGTGTTTTAAGTTGTTGATTGATTTGTTAATTAGACATTCGTTCGAAACAGGGGCGCGCGTCAAGTTATAGTAAAGTAAGTTGACCGCGAGAGAATATCTAGCTTTCTCTAGGACAGTCTATTACTAGGGCAGAGAGGTACTTATCTGTCGAATAGGCTAAGGTGTTGAGGCTTATTATTGACTTACTATAAGGGCAAGTCGACAAGGCGTAAGACTAAGTAAGATATAACGCTTTATAGTAGAGGGGTGTTAGTCTTTTCTTATATTACGGCTAACTAAAGGTTAATACGGCGAGTTGACTTAAGCTTTATATTTGGACTTAAGGCTACGCTTAGAATCAAGAAGAAAAGACAAGGAGGAAAAGAGGGCCCTCTATAAGGGAGGGCTCGAGTATATATACATAAAGGACCCTCCTAATAGGGCCTAGCGTAGTCGAGTGCCATTCACGTTAATATGTCGCAGGCCCGCCACCTAGTCTTCCCTATTAGGCTTAGCGCTGTCGCATAGCCAGCGATGCTACGAGCCAGTGTCGGTTAGAATGCGAGGCGCATCGCAGGTCGTAACAGAATCTGTTGCGGTGTTATTTTAGTCTCTATTAAGCTATTAACGTCTATAATATTAACGAACTTGACTAGTTCTTTAATATCGCGGGGTGCCTTTGGTTTATTATAAGTAAATTAAGACTAAATCTTCTCTTAGAGCTTGTCTAAAGTCTTATACAGTTCTTGTCTAAGTACTTCCTTTCGTTACTTAGTCTTGACCGGAGCTATTATAGCTTTAAAATCAGTATTATTAGTATTATACACTAGTAAATTTTAGATTTATATTAATTAGTATTTAGTATAGTCCTATTAACTAATAATATCCGAGTTAAGGTCTTTCGTAAGTTCTTTAATAAGCTTAATATAACTTATAACAAGAATAGTCGGAGATTGTGTCCCCTTATCTCCCTTTTCCTTAGTAAGTGTAACTTCTTTTCTTGCTTTAAGGAGTTCTTTAATTACTTTAGCTCGTCGCTTAAGGTTAAGGTTATATAAGGTATTTAAGACTTACGTTAAAATATAATGTCTTTTAGACCTTCTGTCTAAGGGAAACTAGACAGGGTATAACTTCTTCCCCTTTTATTATAAGTCGATGTAAATATAGTTAGTGTCGTCGGCTTTATAAATAATACTAAGACTAATCTATTTCTTATAGTTATAATATTAGTTTATATAGTTATAATACTCCTAGGGTCTTATGCCTAACTAGTATTAATTCATATATTAGCAGTAACTATAATTATCCCTAGTACACTTATTATACCTCAAAGAACTCGAATTTGTTATATTATAGTCGACGGCAGCTTACTCTTAGACTTCTTTAAAGAATATAAATATATTAACTTTAGTAGTAAAGTTAGTATTAGAGGCTCTTTAAACTATTACTTTAAGAATCTTTATATATTTTAATCCTTTAGTAATAAAATCTAAATCTCTTATATTAACCTTACTTAAGTTCTTAGTAACTTTCTTTAAGGTAAAAAGGAAATTAAATATAAATAACTCCTTGTCTTATTACTTTAGTACTTTAGTAATCTTGTCTTAGGTAGAGTTGTCCTTATAGTTAGTAAAGTCAGACTAATGCCGGGGTACTAGTCTACTACTACGAGGTAGAATAATATAAGTCATTAGTTAAGGTATAAAGCGCTTAGTAAATAGGTTAGTACTATTAATATTACCTTATACTCGGTTAGTAATGCCTTACTCTTTAGTAATAGCGCTTAACTTCCTCTCAGAGTTAAGGTGGGCCTTTATAGTAAAGTAAACCTTTTCGAATAGGTTTATATTATTAATGTTTAAGGTTTTACTATTCTTAAAAGTAGCCTATATAACTTTAGTTCGTAGATTCTAAGGAAGAGAGAAGATAAATCTTATAGAGACTTACTTATTAATAAGGTTGCCACAGTTAATATAATTAATAATAACCTTTTTAAATACTTAGAGGAAGTCGCGGTATTATTTAAGAGTAAGCTCGCCGTCTCCTACAAGAGTCTTAAAGTCATACTCAAGTCGGTTAAGGTAATTATTAGTATATAGGCGGCGTTCCGTATTATCGCGCTAGTACTCCTGAATTACAGTATTCTTGAAGCTAATATAACTACCCTCTTTAAAGCCTAAAAGCTTCTGAATAGTCTATATATGAGCTTAAGTAGTGTACTTAGTAACTTATTTTTTCTTAACTTGATTACTAGTGATTATATAAGCTATAAAGTATTAATTAAGAATCCGGAAGTAGTTGTTAATATTAATTTTATTAAAGATAAGGGCATTTAGGGTTCCGGCGATAAGTATAAGCTAACTAAGATGGATTTTCAGGTTCTTTAAGTCGTTTATAGTAAAGGTAAGGCCGGAGTATTAGTGTGGCCTTATAAGATTAGTAGAATTAGAACTACTAGTCCTTTGCTTTTCTTTCTTTCCCTTGTTTCTCTTTTAAGAAGTCTTTAAGGTTTAAGAAGTAATGTCTTTAGAGAGTATAAAGGTATTAAGGCTTAACTTAATAGTGATTTTAGGTCTAAACAGAGGAGTTACTCTTATTAAAATAGAGCCAGGGGGTATTATAATGTTATTAAACCCACTTATTTTAAGGTTGCCGTAATTATAATTAATGTTTCTATTATTTAATATTATGCGTTGTCGTAAGAAGGTCGTAATAAGATAAGTTAATAGTATTATTAATTAGAATATAGGAAAGTAACTAAAAATATAATATATTAATTATTAAAGAAATGTAAAGGAAACCCCTTCTCTTAAAATAGAAAGTATATAGGCTTTCGCTTACTTTAAAGCGAAATAAATGTTAATAACTTTTAGCGAAGGTTTAGGGCCGTGCTCTTTAGTTAGCCCTTAGCGAACGTTAATAACTACTAAAATAAAATAAACACGCCCTAAAGCTTAAGGCTCGTACACGGAAATTACAAAAATAACAAAAGCAAATATAATAAGAAAACAAAGTAAGGAGATTAATACTCGGCGTAAGCTACTTAGGTTTTAGACTAGCCTAGAAGTTCTATGTCTCGCCGAATACTCTAAAATATAAGCTCGTTAGTACTTTACTTAAGCCTCTAATATATTAATTTTAGTTCTATTATAAAGTCTCGACTTTTCTTAGCGTTTAAAGAATATTAGTTACGTCTAGAAACACTAAAACCTTCGCTAAGAATAAAAGCTAGTGCGAAGTAGCTAGGCACTATGTCTCGGAATAATAGAATTAGAATAGTGGCTTAAGGGAGATAAATTTTCTAATACTATAAGTGCTCTTACTTTATAGCTTTCCTTAGTTCCTTAGTAGCCTTTGTTCTCCCTAAGTTAAAGGTTCGTATTCTTTATATTCGTCGTTTTGCCTTAAGGGCTAAGAGATAATTAACTAAATAGCTCCCTTAGTTTAAACAATTGTCGTTTTTCTTGACTCTCCTTATATAAGTTAATATATAAGGGCCTTACTATTATACTTACTTAGTTCCTTCTTTAGTAGTAACTTACTTCTTATATAAGTCACTAGAAATATGTGAGAGGGACGAACCCTAATTTATATAATAAAAGGGTAGTATATAGCGAGCTACTAAAGGAAATTCTAAGCTCTATAAATAACAGATTAATCAAATCTAAAGATATTATATATCTAAAGAGTACGAATTAGTAAAGGAGAGGAGGGAAAAGAGTTCTAATAAATAAAATATATTTAGTGTTACGTTCTTGACGTTCTATAGTCAAGTGTTAGCTCCTTATATGTGCGAAGGTCTAGCCTAGTCATGTGACAAAAGAAATTAGCGGCTGTCCCCGCCACATTACTTGATACATAATCGCAGGAAACGTTCGTCTCCGCAACTGCTGCAACTTGGCGGACTCTAAGATTTAACTGTACTGCACGTCGTGAACAGCTTCACCAATTCCGGCGACGAGACTGTAACTACCTCGCCACTTAAGCGACTATAGCGACCACAGCTCCTCCAAACGCTCCAAACGCTCCAATATCCTCTTTCTACCGCTTGAACATGAATAGCATGGCCCAAGAGACAAGCCGTAATGTCTTAGGTTTGCCACGAACCTCATCACTTGTGACTACTACAATGCCAGCAGCCAACAAGGACTTAGTCTTCGTGCATCTCAATGAAGTTACTGGCCCTGTTCAAGACATAGATACCCGAAACAAGGTAAGAGCGCATGTGATGCGGGATTTTCAGCGAAAGAGACATCACAAACCGAAGGCTAGCAAGTCGAACAAGCGATCACTCTTGCCTACTTTGAAAACGGACTTGATAGAGGTCGATACTCAGAAAAGGCAATCATTATCGCCCGTGTACCTTGGTACTAGTTCAGATGACGATCCCGAAGCGAGTATAACAATGATGCGCCTTCTAGATCCCCAATTCTTGGGAGAGCTAGAACTTTTCAACACCTTACCAATTGCTAGCTCTCCCCGACTACAGCTGTTGATACACTACTGTGAGCACTGTCTCCCTTTTTTAGGTCACATACATAATTAATCTTTTAAGATAACGAAGTTCTCGTAAACAGATTGATTCCAGTCGACCCGAAAAACAAATGGTTCAACTACGCTATCACAGATCCAGCGCTATTTCACGGCATCATGCTACATACAGCTATGCATCATCGACTCGTCCATGGTGAGAATGATGAAGCAGAACAGTTGCAGTTCAAGGGAAACACGATCAAGATGGTTGAGGGACGGTTAGAAGATCCAGTACTAAGTCGAAGTGATGATACGATAGGTGCTGTTGTATGTTTGGTGCTGCTTGAAGTAAGTAGAGTTCTATCAGATCTATGGAAGCATTTGATTGAGACGTGAGTAGAATTAAGAAGGGAACGTGACTCTTTCAAATATCCATATGAATGGACTGGAAAGAATGGTAGCTCTCCGAGGTGGCATAGACAACCTCGGCCTCGCAGGCATCCTGCGTAGGAAGATCCTCTGGTTACTTGATCCACACGCATATAGTTAACATGCACTGACGCGTTTCCAGGGCTGACCTGTGTAACGCTACGATCTCAGCTAGAGAGCCTCGCTTCAACTTGACATCCACGAGCCAGCATCTCATTTCAGACTTCACGGGCCCCTCGGATATCAGCGGTGCATCCTTATCACAATACTTACACGTGCTAGAAGAAGTATTCTCAGCAAGTTGCGCTTGTCTAGACGAATTCGAAAACATTCGCACCTCGCTAAAAGCGATATCAAGCCAAGATCACCTAGAAGCAGACATTACCAGTACATTAAGTGACAGCATCTACCTCGCCGAACGTAACCTTTTCTATCTCCTGAGAAGCGTTAGTGATTTCCCCTTATTGCACTCTCCGCTATGTACTGCAATAGGTGCGCCAAATTTTATCGCAGCACAGATATACCTCTACCACACTCTCCGCGATTTTCCGTTCGAAGTCCCCCTGTTAAGCATCTTCATGCAGCGCCTCAGTGCTGCATTATGGAACTATGAAACTGGCCGGTTAAGTGAGGGCTGGGAGGGCCAAGAGCGGACTTTGGCCTGGGTGCTGACCCTTGGTGCGCTGGGAAGGGGTGTGATGAGGGACCAGTATGTGTTAGCTCTGAAGGCCATTTGTGCGAAGATTGGGGTGGAAGATTTGAGTGATTTTGTGAAACTTCTAGAGAGTGTGGTTTGGAGGGCTGGGGAGAGGGACCTAGGGCTGGTTGGGTTGTGGAGTGAGGTGCAGTGGGGAACGAGTTTTGAAAGTCTAGGCCAGGGAAAATTGGGTCTAGATCTGGACTTGGGGATAGAAATGACTGACAACATGAGCGCGAGCTTATAATTGCAATTAGGTATAAGAGTACTGGCATATCATGAAGGATGACGTTTATAACGAGATTAATTGATGCTATGGGACGGGCGACTTCCGACTTTGTTATATTTTCTACCTCTTCCAGAAGAATGAGAAGGGAAAACCCTAGCTTACTTCCTTCAGTCTTACCCTCGGGATTGGCATCTCCCAGCACAAGGGAGGGCAAGCACATTCATTTCAATAAGCAGGTCGAGTAATATATAGCGTTGGAAGTGAAGGGCGACAAAGACGAGGAGCCCGAATCGTATGCAATTCACGATTCCGACGATAGCGATTCTGACGATGGAGCCATCACGATGAGGAGGACCGATCCCAAGTGAAAATTACCGCTTATGTCGAGCAGAAAGGCTACACCACGGGCGAGCTTTAGTGCTGGCAGCAAGTCGATTGAAATGCTACCATCTACGACGCTAAAGGACAGAGAAGGCACCTCAGAACCGCCGGAGACAGCAGTAAAGCACAGCAGCAGCTTCTCGAACAGCGGCAAACTCTCCCCATCACCCTCACAAGCAGAGTGTCCAATAAGCCAGCCGGCTTATAAGCTAGCCAATCAGCTGGCTATTTCGCCTCAGTCAGTCAGCTCAGCCCTTGCCGTAAGCCAATCAGCTCGTATATTCTCAACTGATCTTTAGCTTATAAGCTCCGGGGTATTTTATAAGGTATTTTTAGGTGTATTTTAGACGATTTTCACGCTCAAAACGCCTTAAAATTAAGGATATTTTATATTTTTTCCCCCTCTTAAAAAGTTATAAAAAAGCTTTAAATATAACTTTAATATTACTTTGTTATAGGTTAAAGTTACTTTAAGATGTAAATCAAGTTAATTATAAGTGATATAAGCTTAAAAATCAAAGAAAATATAAAAAATACAACGAAAACGTGACTTAAAATCACGTTTTACTTAAAATTTAGCTTATAAGCGGCTGATAAGTTAATAAGCTAAGCCAATCAGTTCTAATATAATTACAAGTCAATCAGTTGAAATATTTCCTCAGCTGATGGCTGACTGATTGGCTTATTGGACACTCTGCTCACAAGAAACACTCAAGGACGGCTCGGGAGACGACGATGCGGCTATGGACTGGCAGCCATCCAGTGCCTTTGCCAACTGCAAAGACAGCATGACACTAACTCAAGGACGACTTTAGAACTTGCACACATCTAGATTATTCTCTTGTCTCAACGTAGATCGATCAGGCATAAGTCGTACACCCTCAGGCATGCTCATGCCTTACGAAGAAGACGAAGACGATGTGGTCACGGATGGCCTATTTGGGAAAGTGGTTGATACCGTAAATACAGCGAAGGATATCGTATACGTGATCTAAAACGTTGGCTAGAGGACGTAGTTATTACCTGGGTATTTTTCGCGTTTGATATTCTCTTCGTAGGGAGGCTCCGGCTCCGGCTCAATGTATGGCGTCTCTTCGTATGCAGGCTCTGGCTCATCGTATGGCTTCTCTTCGGACTCGGGCGGTGGCGGCCGCGGCTCATCGTATTGTTCGGCAACTAAATCTTGATCCACCTTCTCAGCCTTATTCCATCTGCGTATTCCATTCGAATTGATCGGTGAGGGGTCATTCGTCACGGCCTGTTTCTGCTTCGCGTGCCCTGTTCCGTTCCCCTGTCTTCGGTATCGAGTAGTCGCCAGTATATTCGAATTGGGCGAACAGCTCGAACGTCTCCTTGCTCACATTGTCCCATATTGTACAAAGCACGCAGAATTACAGTTGGCGCACCGACTATTATGCCCTGAAACGAAGTGTAAGGGTTTACTTTCGCGCCTGCAGGGACGGCAGGGGTGTTTTTCGGTAGAGAGTTGGCCCGCCCGACATACAAACTGCTCTGCCAAGCATCGCCCAAAAGGGTTTAATTTTTGGGTAAACGACCGCCCATTAGTGGTCCTGCTGACTGTACAAAGTCTTGTCTTGGTTCCCTAAATCTTTCCTATTGGCCGGCTAGCGAGGGTTTCTAAAGCTTCTTCTTTCTACTATGAGAATGAACTCCATGCCGCACAAGACGGAGTTTTGGATGCGGATGACCAAGAAGCTTGTATAACAGGCTCTGTCTACACGCCACTGTTTCAGGGCATCGGCGTGCGGAGCGCGCGTTACCAGTATCTAACTGTAACCGAAAACGGAAAACGCTCTCGACCCATGAAATAAGCGACGCTTACATAACTCCCTGCAAGCGAGCTTTTGACAAATAATTTGAGCTCTTAATTATGTTGACCAATAAACTAAGACTTACATTACGCCTGTCGATTATTCACTTTGTAATGCTAAGGATAATAAAAGCGCTTTGATACAGCTGCTAAGGCAAGGTGTATGTCCCGATTCAACATCATACACATTCTACCGCAAAACGTTTAGAAGCTTACGTGATATCCTTTGTATCTGCCACGTTGTCTAAGGGGAATATCTTTCAGGTTCATGATATCCACCAATCGGAGCTTCAAGGACCTCGCCACTTCCTCAAAATTGCATATTTCCAGACTCAAGTGGGGCGCGGGTCCAAAATCAGAAAACGCACTTTCATGGTTGCTCGGAGTTCTATAGACTAGGAAAATAAAGTGCACTTGCTACTAACAACCCACGAGACCACGTCGAATTGTAGAATCAAAGGCTAGAACAAAAAACCGTTCAAAGCGAACGTAGGGGCTGTCACGAGACCATGGCGGAACTGGAGGAATCGAACCCATGTAAATAGTACTAGTGCCCTTTAGGCTTAGCCGGGCGTAATAGACCTTCATCATCATCATCATCATCATCATCATCATCATGCGCCGCCTGCTGATAAACCACGTTATGTATATCGGCCAGTCACAATATGCAATGTAATGGGCGGCTAGCAAGTGCGGGTATTGCGGCTGCGCGCCAACCCGCTTGAGGCGAGACCCCGAGGGGGGCTGAGATGACATTGAACCAGGATATGCACTTCTAAGCACGTTGTGGTAAGTTTACTCTGACCACAGGAATGTCTAGCATTGGCTCTCGGCTTGCCGCATCAGCAACAGTCTGCATCCATGAGTTTCGCTCCCTCCGAACGGCAGTAGGCACGTGTCTCCGTGACTACCTGGGTCTCCCGCTGGCAGGTAAGCATTGAGGCAGTGCCTCGGGGTCAACTTGCGGTGCTGGTAAAGCTCCGTGGCCATCTAACCTATCACCAGCTGCATATGTGATTTGGGTTTCTTATTCTAGGAACTCACATACATTCATTTTCAGCTGCAGAGCTGCTTCAGAAGACGTGTATCGTGATTTATAACATTGTCTCCAAAAAGGGAAGTCAGACAGAATACACAAGGGCTCAAGGAGTATAAGTATCGGTGCAGATTCTCTTCATGTTTCTCAATATCATCATTCTCATCATCAGATCTCCATCTCATCTCATCTAGATCATCTCACACTCACATTCACCTACTAACCTTCTTTCGATAAAGACTTTTTCCTCGGGAGATCTAGCCAAAAAAAAAAAAAAAAAAAAAAACCATGTTGGTTTACTCCATCCTACTCCCAGTGCTAGCTGGCGCCGCGCTGGCCACTCCTCTACCAGAGGGACAAGATATCGCAGCATGCCGTGCCAAAGCTACAACCTCGCTGGAGCAGTGTGCCTGCTTCGCGGACTGTGTCGCCACTCCCACCGAACACGGCTACATGTTCTCCATGAGCAACAGCAATAGTTCCAGCGCCGCCAGAGCCGCTCAAGACGGCTGCTCAAACCCGGCCGCGCACGTCACCACCTCCAATACCGACATGAACTGGGGCAGCACGCCGCCCTTCAACACCATCTCCCACATCTTCCAGTCCTGCGGCCAGTACGGCTGCGATCCCAACCCGGCCACGGAATCGACCATCATCCTCGGCATCTCCGGCGGCCAGCCTGTCCTCACACAGGCCAAAGTCGTCGCCACAGGCCACTTTCGCGACTGGCCTGACCGAGACGCAGCCTGTTCCCTCGCACGCGCTGCCGCTCAGGCGGCTCCCAATGTCCAGTACCGTACGCCCGGCGTCCACTGCCGTCCCGGAGTGGACTGTGATGCCCCCGACCCAATGGCTCAGTACTACGCGCATAACTACTATCAAGTGGACCACTGGAACGATTGCGGATGGCAGGCCGGCGTCACCGCGTTGATTTCAATCGATTCCGTTCAGCCCCAGACTGCACTCTGCTCAGCGGCCATTGGGGCCATCGGATCACTTTTGGGACCTTTGTTTGGAGAGTATGCGTGGTTGTTTGGAAAGATCACTGCTGTGTGCAACTTTTAAGTCTGGGAGGAACAATTCCTTACTGAGGATGTGATGTACTGTACATATGTCAAAGATTGCATTGCATTGATTCGCGCTAGATGTTAGAGATTTTTTGTCCTCATAGATATATAGATCGTGTTTTTCTCTCTACGTTGATTCTTAGTAGTGTTGTGAATATTCCATGTGCTATCACGGCCTACCCTAAATATAGCCTCTTTCGCATTTCACTTGTTAGGTGCAGTTGCAGCAAGAACAAGTGGCTACTAGGGACCTTGGAGGAAGCCTGAAGACAGCACGCGACGCCACGCAGAGAGACATAACACTCACAAGCGCACTTAAAAGAGAGCTAGATACAGCCAAGGCAGAGAATAAAGCACTACTCCAGCAAGGGAAGGCAGCCATTACAGAGCTCACAGCAGAACTGAATACGGTCAAGGCAGACGCTGAAACCTTATGGAAAGAGGCAGGACGAGTTCGTGGCCTGGAGACAGAATTGAATGATTTAAGAATATCATCGCAAGCGACAGGTCGCGTGCAAGCAGAACTGGAGAAGACGAGACAGGACTTAGAAGACTTGAGGCAGGTATCAAGCTCGTACATTAAGGATCTGAAATCAACCAAGGTCGAAGTTGATAAGAGGCTAGAGACCTCGAAAAGTCAAGTTACCGGCCTGGAAAAAGACTTAGAAGCAATGCGGCAATCTATAAAGGAGAGGGAAAGAGAGTTAGTAAGCCTGAAGCTTGAGATCGATAATGAAGATGAACGTATAAGGTTATTGAAAGCACAGCTGTTTGAGATGAACCGCCTAATACAACTAGAGAAGGAGAAAGAGAAACTCGAGGCCGAGCAGAAGGAGATTCAAGCTGCGCTAGCCGGGGCAAGAGCCTCAAGTAGCCAGGATCTTAGGGAACTCCTGTAGCGGGAGGCGCTTATTAATGCCAGTCTCTCACAAGTTGAAGAGAAGATAGTTGAAACGGGATCGTATATTATGAGATATGCGAAGTATAAAGTACGCTTCGAAAGTTCTAAAACAGGCCGCTAAATAGGTATTAACTATGTTCTCGTGGAAGACCTAGGGAAGAAATTTAAGGAATTGCGTGATCAGGTCGTTTATTGTTTCGTGAACGGCATTATAACGGTGGTAGAGCTCGAGAAGTACAAAGACTTCTTAGTAAATCAAAAGCATCTCGCTGACCACGGGGAATTCTTCTACTGTGGCTACAATCCACCTCGGAAGAGACACCCGCGGTCTGGATAATGCGGGAGGAGATTTGATGAGTACTCCGGGACCAAGAGCCCAAGAACTAGCAAGACTTTGCACCAAGTCCAAAGAACCCCGTGGCTGATCCCCATTCCTCCTTTTCATCGCCATTTGTATGTGTATCGAGGAAGGAGAGGAGGATAGAGGTGCGTTGTATGGACGGCGATACGACCATTGAGGTGCAAGTTCGTATAACCATTGTTCGGCCGGTTGCTGTGTTCGAGCTTATGGCGGAAGAAGTCTGCGAGACAGAAGGGTTAGTTGGAGATTCCGGACTGGCCTCCTGGCCTCCTTCGAAAGATCGAGTTCAATATCATGCGCTAACCGAATTAGGTTAGGTGGAAAGATAGATTTACTTCGGTTTCCTGCTTCCAATAATTATGTTCTGTCATTTTCCATCGCTACTCACCGCTAGCTCCGGTTTGAGCTATTTACCGATACTAAAATTAGAGAGTTAATCGCCCATGTTTAGCCTTACTTACTCGGTGAGCTTGTTGGGTTGCAGTCAACACCAAGCTGTGAGGAGCCACAAGCCGTGAGCGAATCAGATGCCGCCCTCCCCACCCTTTCATAATAGAATAGAATAGAAACAAATAACTATTAAAGTACAGTGATACTCGCGGTTGTTTTCTCGATCGGTTACTTCGAATCTTCGCCGCAGAGAGAAGGACGATTTTCACCTTTCGCGAAAATGGCACAACATTCAGATCTCGAAGCCGGCATCGAACTCCCCAATATTCCCGCACTAGTAGCTCTTTCAAGTGCAAGGGAACCAGTTCGTATCCCAAAGCAGTCCCGATTGCGATCGAAATGGAAACCGAAATTTCATCCTCCCCGGATAGAGCAGGTTTCGGAGCAAGTAGACCAGTTCTTCGAGACTCTTCGTGCGGAGCTACGAAAGGGGTCACGCGAGCACTGCCTCTTCGTGTGCTGGGAAAATGAGGTCAATAATCATAGGGCTGTCCCAATTTTAATTAATAATAGAGAGGATAAGGTGATGGTGTATCCAATACCATGCCTGAAATCATTTTCAAGCCTTGTGGCGGCTATACTATGCAGATTTATCTAAACTCGCCACGCAGATCAGTACTTTCGCCGAGGTGGCGAACCGTTTTTGGAATAGCGTGCTGAAAGCTACACCTCTGAATATCTGGGTAATTTTGATCTTGGAAAACCGACACGTGACTCTGATTTATACACACACACACAATTTATTACGCCCGGCGGCTGAGCCGAGAGGGCAACTATCACTGATCTACTAATACATTTCCGAAGAATTATCCTAGTCTCCTTTAAGCCTATATAGAGTTCATTTCTAGTTTATGTTTCCTCTTCTTTCTTATTTCTTACGGATTCTTGTAGGTTAATAGTATTGTTAGTAGGCTAGCTTAAAGGCAATTCTCTAAGTGTTTAGCATCCTATCTTCGGCAACTAAAGCGGTGCCTACTGTCTATAACACGAGGTAATAGGTGTAGGTTAGGTCGGATGTAGTGGGCTAAGTGCTCTAACTCATCTGCGGTTGATTTGCGTCGAGTCGGCCAGTGGCTATTACGAACTGTATCGTTACTTGAACGGCCTTTATGTTCGGAGTCTAGCCTTTATTATCTAATGGCGATTTCCCTCCTAAATAGAAGGAGATATTGCTTTTATATGTGTCTGTGTATCGAAACATCTTTGCTCGATGCGCCGTCTATTGCCTATATCGGAAGAGGAAATACTCTACTGTCTCTCTTACTTGTCTATATATATATATTAATCTGTCGCTGTTACTTTAATTCGGTGGAAATATACATTTAGTCTTGTTATGTTAGTCTTGAGTTGAGCGAGGACGCTCGCTTCCTTTTATACTAGTTTGTCGTAAAGCTATCGTGTGTGTTTACTTAGTAGTATTACGTTAACTCTTTTGGAATGTTTTCTGACTTTTTCTAGTAAGCTCCTACTAGTGCCTAGTTTAGATCGTGCCACGTTAAAAGTTATTAATTGTACTCTAAGAGTTTATATTTATAGAGTAGCGCCTTATTAAGTAGCCTCTCTTGCCTTCTCCTTAGCGAGCTTTAAGAGTTTATTTTCTTCGCTTAAGGGGGTCTATATAATTAATATCACGTTTCCCTCCTTTTGTAGTAATTTAATAGACTTGTAGATATAGCGGACGTGCTCTTACTTAGACTACTAACGAGGTTGCCTGAGTGTGAGTACTATTGCCTTATTACTTATTAGTAACGCGATACTGCGAAATCTAAGCTTTAGTAGCGAGCCTAACGCTTATATTATCGCTATTAATTCTCCGGAATATAAATTCTGCTCTAATCTTATGTCAAGTGTAAAGGAAAAGGTCTCGAGCTTCGGGCTGCTATGTACTAACGTCGCTAGTTAGACAGCTCCGCCTACTCCTATTATACTATTCCTCGCCGAGCTACTTACGGCTATACGTACTGTCTAATCCGCATTTATCTTCTCTTCCGCTGTTCCGTTATTAATAGTCTATACACGCTTCTCCTAGGGTACTAGTGTGAACGGGTTAATAGTTTCTAAGTCCTTTATTACTATATCCTTAAGTGTGTCTGTTACTTAATAGAGTGGCGAGTAGTACTGTTTTTTAAATTTTCGCATTCGAGACGTATTCCTGCGAAGCGGGTTAGTATTAGGCAGGGTATAGATGTCTGTCTATAATTTGACTACTCGTCTTTAGAACCGATCTTGCGCGGGGGCGATATGAGCCTCTACTTCTACTACGCTTGTTACTACCGTAAGGAACGTTCCTACGATTGCTTATGCCTTAATCCTTTGGACCCTATTAATAGGTCTTACTAACTTGTCCTTAAAGGCGTGTATTTAGACATTAGAGGCGTAGTCTACTACTAGTACGACGGTGGAAGTAAAGAGCCGTCGCGCCGTCGCGGGAGATAAACTTCTAAGCCGCTTTAACTCTAAGGCTACTTCTAAGCCTTTAGAGGCTGCCCTTATAATATACTCTCTATATTTGAGCTTAGAGTCTATGACTACTCCGAGGATCTTAATATAGTCTTTTAGTTAAACAATTTGTCCCTTAATAATAAAAGGCTTTGACTTTGACTTATATTATTTATAAGTGAAGTGTATAATTACTGTCTTCTCCGCCTCGAACGTCACTCCGCTTCTTTTCTCTTAATCTAAGGCTTCGTTAATAATAGTTTAAATACTTTCCCGGTTACTTTGTGCCGTGGGTCCTGTGACTTATACTGTGAAGTCATCGACGAATACTATCGCTCTTCCGTAGCTATTAATTCGTCGTTATATAAGGTTAGTATTAAAAAAGAAAAATAAGATCGAAGACAGAGGCGAGCCTTAAGGGAGGCCCGCTTGTGGCAGGCTTCGGACTTCTACGGACTGTTCGTTGATTTGGATCGTTACTGTGCGTTCCGAGTAGAATGCCTTTATTTATTAGAGAAGCTCTTCTGGTATACCTCTCGCTCTTATCCTTTAGAGTAACCTTTCTTTATAGACTCCGTTATAGGCTCCCTTAACATCGAAACTAACTAAGCTCACGATCTTTCGACCCTGCTAGGCAGTATATCCCCTTAACTGCTGCATCCACGTCACCTTTAGCGCTTAGCCCTGTACGGCACGCTAGAGTGGCCTCGCATTACAGGGCCTACAGGGCCCGTGCCTAGGTAAACAAATATATAAATAAAGAGCTTCTTTCCCACCTAAATTACCTACTTTTGAAGTATCCAAGAATGCCGGAATCGACTGTTCAAGACCCCACCGATGCAGGGACCCTAAGGCCTACTCAAAAACCACTTCAGGCTCATAGGACGCATTTTGAGCCTATGAATATACCTGATTTTGACATGGAGCTAAACCTACCTGACGATGTCTCTCCAAATGATCCTATTACCTTATTTACACAGTATTACACGCCAGAAATAATCGATCGGATGGTTGATTCTACGAACGCTTATAAAAAGCCGACTCAGGATTTGCCTAATAGTCGAACTAAGAGCTAGTTTCCGACTTGCCGCAAGGAGCTCTACCTCTACTTTGCCTTTTTGATTTACATGATAGTCTTTCCACTTAATAAGCTTGAGGACTATTAGAATACGAAGAGAATTACGCCATATCACGATATTACTAGGTGTTTTTCAAGAGACAGGTTTATGGAACTTCGGACGAGATTTAGAATAGCACATCCGTCCGTGAAAGACGATTATAAAAAGGTTAAATATCTCTTCTATTCTCTTATAGATTTAGCTAATTTTAAGTTTAGGTTGAACCTATGAACTCGCATATTCAAGACGTCAATACTCGTATATAGAAACCTGGCCGAGATCTTACTGTGGATGAAGCTATCAAGCGGTATACTAGTCGATCCAAACTTATAACTACCGTGCCTAGAAAGCCAATTTCGACCGGTCTCAAGATATAAGTAGTTACACAGCGTGGTTTTTTTCTCCAATGGGCGTTTCATAGGCCAAGGAGAAACGGAGGACCCGTGGGAGTACAAAAACCGAAGGAAATCAACAAGACTCAATCAGTAGTTCCGCACCTATTAAGTCTCCTTCTAAAGGCCTATTACCACGTTTACCTTAACAACTTGTTTACCTCTATATCGCTCTTTGAATATCTCCGTAAGCTCGGCCATGCTACAACTAGTACGGCACGTATTACCTCTGGAATCGTCAAAGATTTGGTTGATCTAAAGGCAAACGACAAAGGACTAAATGCTATGCCTTAGGGAACCGTCCATACTTTCCCTACAGAGCCAAATATAGTTAATCAAACCGGCTTTAAAGATAGTGCCTTTGCCCTAGCCATGTCGACATTCTAGGATAGGGCGAAGAAGGTATTACGGCTAAGAAAACGACCTAAAAAGACATCCAGCACACACCTTCTTTTCGGGACCTTTGACCCCCCTGCCTTTTAGCTACAGTTGCTTCCATTCTTTAAAGAACCACTAATACACCCCTCTCCCTTGCCCTTATACGCTGCAGGCCCTTATAAGCCTAGCTAGCGTGTAGGTGGTATGGAGCCCCTTTCCGACCCCTTCGGCTCTTCAGAGCCCCCTACGCCAACGCCTATGCCAAGAGACCTAGGAGAGCTTCCGAATAGGCCTCCAGTAGGCTCCGAATCGAACGAGCCTACGCCTAGGGCCGCTAGAGGTGTACGAGACTCTAATATCGATCCCCTTACTTAAAATGCCCGCTTTCGACCCCTATTTACTAGTGCGGCTCTACAGAGCCGCACGGAGCTCGGGGCTAAGCGTGGACCACCCTCAGGCCCCTCCCCAGTACAGCATATCGACAAGAACCCCCGCTTAGTAAGTCAACAAACCTTCCAATTTATAGTAAGTAGTAATACTACTAATATAGACGAAACTAGTAACTTACTAGTACTTGAAGCTAGGGACTTACTAGTCAAAGCGTACTCAGCTTCTCAATCAAGAAGCAGGCAAGCTAGGCTACTTGACTTATTAGAAGTATTCCGAGAGTTTACGGAACACGGAAGAATACGTAATATAACGACGATTTTAGCTACGCAAGTAACTAACCTAGAGCAAACTACTCGCAAAATCGAGAATCAAGCTCGGCAAAGCCAAACTAAGCTTAATTAAGCTAATTAACTAACTCAGCCGGTAAATACGGCAAATCCGGCTAAGTCTACATAGGCGAATATAGCGAATTAAAACTAAGGCAATATATCTAAGCAGATTAATATTCATTTTATAGGGAATAGGGCTAAGGCTAATAATACTAGCTCTAGCCCTAAAGAGACTATTAGTACGGGTACTAGTGTGGGAGGGACGAACCCCAATCCACACAACAAGAGGGTAGCATGTAGCGAGCCACCGGAGGAGATTCTAGGCTCTATAAATAACAAATCAATCAAATCTAAAGATATTATATATCTAGAGAGTACGAATCGGCAAAGGAGGAGAGGGAAAAGGTTCTAATAAATAGAATATATCTAGTGTTACGTTCTTAACGTTTTATAGTCAAGTATTAGCGCCTTATATGTACGAAAGACTAGCCTAGTCATGTGACAAAAGAAATTAGCGGCTATCCCCGCCATATACGTCCCCCCCTTTAAAGACTCTACTTGTCCTCGAGTAATATATACTAAAAAGAAGTAAACAACTAATTAAAGCGTCTTAAATCGTTAGTAAGATATTATATAATTAGTATATATAAAGTCCTGTGATAGTTGACCTGTCACCTTTAAAGTAAACAATCGTCTCGCTTAATACCTTTTTGCCCCCCTATATAAGGCTAGCTCTCCCCCACTAACCTTCTAACTTTAACTTTCTAAATATAACAATTTCTCCTTAATACTATTCTTTTTATAAAGTACTTTAATGCGTCTCGATCTCTTTCCTCCTTCTTTTTATTAATTAAACAATACCTCCTATACCTTCTCTCGTTATAACACTTTTAAAGAAAGTAAACTTCCCCGCTAAGCTTATGTTAAAATTGACTTCACTATTACTTTTCTTTATATTACTAAGGTAAGATCTCCTTCCGTTTAACGATAACTTTAGCTACTATAACTCTAGTACTCTTAGAGGTCTCTCTGCCGCCAACTTCTTTATATTTAGTACCTTTAAGACAATAACTTTAGCCTTTACTATTAACTTTAGCGCGCTATTAGAGCTTAATACCTTTAACTTCACTATTGCCTAGTCGTAAAAGTAACGTAGTAAAGAGCTTTTCCTTGCTTTTCTTTTTATTAAGTAATAACTTTAATATAATACTTACGTTAACTTATACGTAGTCTCTCCTCAGTATTCTGCACTTTAATCTCTAAATAGTAACTTTAGTATAAAGTCAAGTCGCCTTAACGTAGTAAGTTGACCTTCTATAACACTATCTGAGCTTTATTAATTCGTCGTAGACCTTCGAGAAGAGTCCTTCGTTGTTAGTCACCTTAGAGGTACTATTAAAATCGGTTCGCTTTATCTCAGCTTAAACGCTCTTAGCTTTAATACTAAAAGTTAATATTATAAAAGTCTTAACGCGCCTTAACTTCGTGAATTATACTTTTATCTCTTCTCTTGTACTTGACTAGCTATTTATAGATTATACTAATACCTTTCTTATATTAATCGTAGTGTGACTACTGTCTTTAGTCCTTAACTCGTGTTTTAAGAAGTAATTAAAGTGAACTCTAAAACTTTACTTTAACGTCATTTAGCTAAGTATTAAACTGTCTAACCTCTTCGTAACGCTAGTGCTTATATTCTCTTTATAAGTCAAGGAAACGATACTATTTATTTTCTTTAGGTTCGTAAACTAATAAGAATTAAGGCTACCTCGTGCGACTACTTA
Organism: Leptodontidium sp. MPI-SDFR-AT-0119; assembly: GCA_020726505.1. NCBI lineage: Eukaryota > Fungi > Ascomycota > Leotiomycetes > Helotiales > Leptodontidiaceae > Leptodontidium > Leptodontidium sp. MPI-SDFR-AT-0119. The sequence goes on from JAHLEZ010000021.1 coordinate 387,190, forward strand.
TATTAAACTCTACCCCTTAGGTTTAGAACGTGCGTGTCGCGCCGTACTAATCTTCCCTTAGTAATAGGTCACTGAGTAGTTTTCGAGTCCCTCTATAAATATACTCTTATTATATTTACGTAAGTCACACTATTAAAGATAAGTGATATTATTCTATTAATCTCTTATTAATCAGTTAGTTAAATAGGGTAGAGGCTAGATCTGCCAATTTCGAAGGTTTATAACAAAAAGCCGGGAGGAATAAGCAAACTAACGGTCGTAATACGCCGAGTAGGGTTAAGAGGCTATAATAAGTTCTTAGTTCTTAATATAATAAAAATAGCCCCTTCTCCCCTTAACAGGTAAGTCACTTCCCGTTATTAAAGTTAATAGAAAGTCTTTAAAACAGTTGAACTTTCTAGGAGCAAAAGAGTTTAGTTAACTTAAGTACTATTAAGCTAGTAATAACTAAGTATAAGATGGCATACTGTAGGGTCCTATTAGCTAGAGATCTTCTCAGAATAGTAGTTCAGTTATAGTTAAAGTCTCTTAATTACTTTAATTCTTTAATAAGGGTTAAAGAACTTATTATTAATCTTAAGGTCGAAGTTAGACTTAACTCTTGACCGGTTACTTTATAAGTTATTAGCTTTGTCCCTATTTATTCTACTTAACGACACCTCTTAGAATAATATAATAAGCAGTGACGAAACATCTATAAGAACACTTAAGGTCGGACCTTTAGCCTTAATTAGTTACTAGTACTTATTACTAAACTTAGCTAGAGGTCGAGGGTATAGAGTCTTTATTACTTTAGTGATATTAATGTAAGCCTAAAATAGCGGCACTTTTACTTATAAGTCTATTATAGTCGCAGAACTATTGTATTATATTTGAAAGTTGTCTATAACTTATAGTCTCTTACTAATACTTTGAGTGTGAAGTATACTACCTCTTGTCTATTAGTATTAGTAAACAGTAAGAGAAGTCTTTATTCTTTTAGACTTTCTGACGAGAAAGGATTAAGAAGTATTAACGTATATATAAAAGGGGCCCTAATTTAATAGGCGAGAGACTTTAGATAGAGCTGATTAAGGGTAGTCGACTAACACTCGATCCCTGAAAGGTTCATTAGTTAGGGGTCGTCGGCCGATAATATACTTAAATCTCTAGTACGTAAGGTGGGGTTAGCGTTGGCTATATTGTAGTTATTAACTTAAGGTTTTAGAAAGCACGGCTCTAATTTTAAGTGTATTATTAACTCTTTACTAGGAGATTTCCTAGACTTTTACTTACTTTATATAAATCGTGTGATTTACTTACTAGTTTAAGGCTAGTTTATTAATAGTACTCTTAATATTATCTTTTATAAATCACTATACGTTACATTAGGGTTTAATAGCTTTATAAGTATTAGCTTTGTCCCTAGGAACAATAGACTTACTTTGTTATTTCCTCTCTTTTTATTAATTACCGAGAGTTAGCGCCTAAGTATATTACGTCTATATTCTTTAGGGTGTCTAATACGTTAGACTCGAATTTCTGGCTTAGGCTATAGGTTTAACTTACTGTTTTAGAATCTAGTCCTACGGATCGAGCCCGACAACTGGCCTATTTAAACGAAGTTACTTTCTGCCGCCTAGAATATCGCTAGCTTAATAATGGCAGTCTTGTTCTAAACTTATTATATGTTCATATATAATAAGTAGTCTATAAAGGCGCTAGTTTCTTATTAAGTTTTACTCCAAAAAATAGGTATTCTTATAACGCGGGGCTAATGTTCTCTCTAACTTGTTTAGGGCTATATAGGCTCTTCTTCGTGTTTGTTATAGTACTAAGGTGTCCTGAATCGTGGTTCTTAATAGTACGAAGTCGATTTGGCGATTATTTTAATGATTTTAATATGCGGCAGTATATCGTCCCCCCCTTTAAAGACTAGGGGTACGTCCTCGTACTAGCTCCTTAATATTAAAGCCTCAATATTAAAGTGTTAACTTTAAGTTTCGTGTCGCGACGGTTACTCGTGGAAGTGAGTAATAGTTATTAGGGCTAAGTTTATTTAATTAAAGAAATATTATCGGCGACGCTAGTATATAAAGCGTATATATTTATTCTGAGTTAGATATTACTCAGTACTTACTACGTTACTGTGCTGACAATTCGGGTACTCTGATTATTATCTTATTGTCCTTAATACGCTATATTGTCGGAATTGTAGGGTTCTTTAAGAATTCGGGGTCGTTAAAGTATTATAAATTAATATCTAGTTTAAGATTTAAAGGGGTCAGGTTGTCGTCTTCGCTAGAGGCCTCTCTTACTTTATTATTATCGTTATAAATAAAATTGTTCCTCTTATAGAAGAGCTTAAGCTTATTGCCGGCGAAGGTTTGTCGTAGTTAAGGGCTATTATCGCTGAGTTCCTTAAGTCTATAATAGCCTTTATTAGTGTAAGTTTCAGCGATCTCGTAGGGACCTAGCCACTTAAAGTCGAGTGCTCGGTTTGAGGATATATTATTCTCTCGTATTAAGTCCTAGTAAAGGACTAAGTCTTTCTTTTTAAATAGTCTCTTTTATATGTCGTGTTTGAGATTAAAGGCTTCTTTACTTTCTTAACGACGCTGAGTCTTCCTAAAGATAGCCTTATTAATATGTTCTTGTCTCATCTGAAACTATATAGCCTTAAGTTATAGTAACTTTGATCGGTCACGAACCTCCTTAGTAAATAACGTTCTTTATATTAGGTTTCTTGTCTTAATAAGTAAGATCGCCTCCCTGTTGTATATTATATAGAATAGTGTGTAATTAGTTAAACTATATATAATAGTTCTATTAGTAAATAACACTACGGAAAGGTTATTAGTCTAACGTCCTTCTATTTTTGACAAAGTGTTCTTAATAAGTCTATAGCCTCGTTCGATTATTCCGTTGGCTCTGGCGTTATATGCCGAGATCTTGATTCGCTCGACCTCTATTTTATTAAGTAGTTCTAGCACTTCCCTTATATTCTTAGTTCCTTTATTTATAATAAGTCTTTAAAATAACTTATAACGGCAAATAATATCTTCTTAGATAAAAGTAGCGATGTATTTGGCCTCTTTAGTAAGGAGAGCTTTAGCTTTAGCCCATTTACTTATGTCGTCTCTTATAATAATAAGGTAGCCTTTTCCCTTGTGTAGTAATATATAAGTAATATTTAATACCTACTTTTCTATAAGTTTATTTAATACTATAAAGTAAAGAGGCTCCTTAAGACGCTTTATTAATTAGAGTTGATAATTCTTGTATATTCGGACGTATTCTATATAGTTAATAAACAGTCCCTTCTAAAAGTACTGTATAGCGATGTAATAGTAAGTACTTTCTCTCCCTTTATAACTAGAATTATTATAGTAGCTCTAAAGTATAATTTCCTTCTCCTTATTAGTATTAATAATAAGCTTAATAGTAGAACCTTTTATAAGGAGCCTCTAAATCCAGCGACTATATATACTATAATTCAAAGCTTCCCGTTTAAAGACTTAAAACTACTTTTTAGTTATGTCCTTAGAAGTCTTGAGTGTCGTTAGGTATCAGGTAATTTGTTAGTACCTTTCGCTGTACTTATTGGCTAGGATAAGTAGTTCTCCTTTAATAAAACTTAAACTATTAGAAGAGTTGAGTTCCCTTTTGTCTCTTAAGTGTTATACTTTTGCTTTTATGTCTAATAAGATGTCGTTTTATTTACGTAATTTAGGGTCTATTATTACTTCTTTAGGTTCTAAATTAGTGGGTTCTTTGGCGTTAAATACTTCTATAGGGCAAATCTTATAGGCTCTTAACTCAGAAAGTATCTAATCCTCGTCTGTATTACTCTCTTCTAATGTGTCGTTAGTATGCCTTAGCCTCTTAGAGAGCTAATTAGTAACGACGTATATTAAGTCTTTGACGTGCTGAACTTCGAAATCAAATAGGCGTATTTAAGTAAGTTATTTAGTAAGTAAGGCGCTAAGATAATCATAGGCGGCTCCATTTAGTTAGGTAATTAAGGTATTAGCGTCTGTTTTAATAATAAAGTGTACGCTAACGAGCTAGATCTTGAGCTTCTTTAAAATATAAAGTATGCCTTTATATTCTTACTTAGTAACATTATACTTAGCTTTAGTCTTACTCTAAAAACTACTCTTGTACCTCGTAAGTCGTATCTTATTTATTAGAGAGTCTCTTTGGCCGAGGAAACCTCCTTAACCTGTGTTATTTAAGTCGACACTAATAACTATTTCTCTAGTACCCTCGTTGTAATTAATTTAATATAGAACTAAAAACAAGTATAATATATCTTTAAGAGTTTGTATTATTTTGTCGTGAATCTCTAGGTCCTAGAAGAACTTGACTCCTTTTTTAAATAGTGTGTACAATGACTTAGTAATTAGTCGGAAGTTTTTAATTTAAATTCGGAAGTAAATAATAAGGCCTAAGAATGCCTTGACTTCTATTAGGTTACTTAGTAGGTTTTAGTTCTTGATCTTAACTAAGTGTCTCGCCGAAGGTTCTCTCCCCTTAAAGTTATAGGCGTATCTTATAATATTTATACTGTTTAAATAAAACTAAGACTTTAGTCTAATAATAGCGCTTACTTTTTTTAAACGTTCTAGTGTCTTATCGAGGTTCTAAATGTGTTTTAAGATAAATCTTTAAATTCCGGGACGAACTTCTTCTTAGTTGTAGTTTATATATAGTCCCTTAACTCTTATATTATTTAAGAATAATATAAATATACTAAGAATTAGTGGCTTTAATATATAAGTAATTGTTCTAATAAACTAAGTAATAAAGTTTATAGTACCTTAAGGGAGAGTTATATTCTTAACTAGGCTTACGTTTAGAATATAGAAGGTAATTATGTCTTGGCTAGACTTATAGAGAGTTTGTTAATTATAACTAGAGTATAAATTAACGAGGCTAACGACGTGGTAACCAGCGAATTCTTTAGAGAACTTATTTACTAAAAGTAAAAAATTAGTATCCCTTTATGTAATAATATTTAATATAATAACTAAGTTAATAAGTTTGTATTTTTTAGATTCCTTCTTTTTTACTAAAAACTAAGTATTTTAATATAGGCCTTTAGAAAGCTTAAGAACACCCTTATTAAGACGCTCTTGTACTATCTTCGTGACTTCTAAGACTAAAGCTCGTGGTAACGGAAAGTTAAGGGCTTATTAAGCTTTGTGCTTAATAGTCTTAATAACGACTAAGGGAGAGACATCTTTATAGAATCTATTATATTTGGGCTAGTCGAACGCTATAGCTCCTTTTCTATTAATTATTATTTTATTAAAGAGAGCTCTTTCTTTAGGTTATAATAGCTTCTTAACGTCAAGTTTAACTAGTCTCTCCGGCGTAAGTCAGGAGTTGTGGAGTATATTAGTAAAGCGTAGTAATAACAAATCTTAATATTTCCTTAACTATTCTTACTTAGTCCCTTTGTCTTTTGATCTCTTATATTAATTATCCCTCCCTCCTGGGGGGTCGCCTATAAGGTCGGCTTCGTTAACTGGCTAGACTTTCTTGGCTTTCGATTTGTATATAGTGTTAATCTAAGTAGTAATGTTTTAAGTACTCCGAAAGGGGTTCTTAATTAGGAGATCGTTATAGTTCTTCGTCTATTCGAAGGTAGGCGTGGCTTTAATTAAAGAACTAATTCTAAAAGTTCTAAAAAAGAATAGTTCTATAATTGACTTCTCCTCTAAGAATGTGTCTAAGATTGCCTCTTACTAAAAATCATTAAGTACTAATTTCGGGACATAAAACTCTCTTTCTAAGTACTTAATAAGAATAGTATTACCTTTATTATTATCACTTAATACTACTTCGTCCCCCCCTTTATAAAGCTTGCCCTTAAGCTTTAGTAGTTAAGGGTTATATTATAAGGGGTTAATCGAGTATTCTAAGGCACTAATAGTAACGCTTAATATATAGTCAGTTACTCTTTTCTTAAGAAGTCTTTTTCTTTATAGCTATCTTTAGAGTCTATTTGTTCTAAAAAGATTATACTTATCCTGTTTTCTTCCTAAAGAGCTTTAGCGTCCTTAGTATCTTCTGTAATATCGTTAGTTTTAATTATAGTGACGTCTCTTGATCGCTGATCCTAAAACTAAGCTAGTACAATGCCTCTATTATAGTCTCTAAGATAGCGGAACGATACTCTAGCTTTGCGGAAGAATAGAAAGCCTAGAATAACCTTTATGTTAGGGGCGTCTATAATATAGAATCTATTGTTGACAACGTAGTTACCTATAGTAACTATAATATTATTAGCAAAACCAACAAATCGGGACTTAACTCCGGTGATTGTTTTCAGAGCTATAGTCTAACTTCTAGTAATAAGGAGTTTTAAGAAAGTAGCTACTTTAAGTGTTATATAATTAACTTCAGCTCCTGTGTCAAGGGTAACTCTAATATTAGTGACCTTAGTTCGGCTAGGTATAATAATAACAACCTTTAGTACTAGCGAGAAATATAAGTTTCCTGTCTCAGCTGTTGTCCCTAGTAAGGCTAATTTAGTATATAATAGTTCTTGAGCGCGAGTGCGTTTCGTCGGAAGGTTCTTAAAGATACACTTATTAAGTAGTATTATAGTTCTAAGTAATATTATAAGGATCGGACTAAAGGCCAGGATAGCGCTAATTATAAGCTATAGTATTAAGTTATTAATAAGAGCTTCTTATTGTACGAACAATTGAAGTCGCTAACGTCTTTATTATATTCTGAACTTTGCCGCTAGTAGATTTCTTAGGATAAAGCTGTGAGTTATAATGCGCTCTTCTTAATACTCATACTTTAGCTTAAGGCCTTCCCGTTTAATTTCCTTAAGTTGTTGTTTATAGTTCGTAGTCATAGAAATATTAGTAGTATAGAGGTTTAGAAGAGTATATAAAGTACTATAAAGTAGTTTTTGACATATAATAATATTTTCCCTAGTTATTAACTTTAGTTCTTCGAACTTTAAGGTACTAATATTAGCGATTAATTCCTTTTATATACGTTAATTAATTGTTTTAATAAAAAGACGAGATACTCTAGGCAAGTCTATAAAGACTATAATTTCTCTTAACGTAAGGTTTCCGGGAAGCTCCTTTTGTGTGAGTAATTTATCTAAGATATTATTAAGCCTATAATTATTTTAAGTCAACGCCTCTTATACGCGAGGACTTCGGGATGACGTTATACGGGATATAAGTCTAGGGATAGTCGATAATGTTACTAGTGCCTTAGACTTCGAAGCTCTCTTTCTTATTATGTTACTAGTAAGTGATATTTTAGAAGATGTTTTCGGTGTCGTAATAGATGTCGTTTTTATACTTAAGTTAGAGACTTTAGACTTATTACGGGCTAAAATCTATTGCGGTGTTATTTTAGTCTTTATTAAGCTGTCGACGTCTATAATATTAGTGAACTTAACTAGTTCTTTAATATCGCGGGGTGCCTTTAGTTTATTATAAGTAGATTAAGACTTAATTTTCTCTTAGAGCTTGTCCGAAGTCTTATACGGCTCTTATCTAAGTGCTCCCTTTCGCTGCTTAGTCTTGACTAGAGCTATTATAGCTTTAGAATCAGTACTATTAGTACTATACGCCAGTAAATTTTAGATCTGTACTAATTAGTATTTAGTGTAGTCTTATTAATTAATAATATCCGAGTTGAGGTCTCTCGTGGGCTCTTTGATGAGCTCAATATAACTTATAATAGGAACAGTCGAAGATTATGTTTCTTTATTACCCTTCTCCTTAGTAAGCGCAGCTTCTTTTCTTATATTAAGGAGTTCTTTAATTACTTTGGCTCAACGTTTAGGGTTAAGGTCGTACGGAGTATTTAAGACTCACGTCAAGATATAATGTCTTTTAGACTTTCCGTCTAAGGGAAACTAGATAGGGTATAACTTCTTCCCCTTTTATTATAGGTTAATATAAATGTAATTAGTGTCGTCGGCTTCGTGGATAATATTAAGACTAATCTATTTCTTATAGTTATAGTATTAGTTTATATAACTATGATACTCTTAAGGTCTTATGCCTGGCTAGTGTTAATTCATATACTAGCGGTAACTATAATTATCCCTAGTACGCTTGTTATACCTTAAGGAACTCGAATTTACTGTACTGTAGTCGACGGCAGCTTGCTCTTAGGCTTCTTTAAAGAATATAAACATATTGACCTTAGTAGTAAAGTTAGTATTAGAGGCTCTTTGAACTACTACTCTGAGAATCCTTATATGTTCTAATCCTTTAGTAATGAAATCTAAATCTCTTGTGTTGACCTTACTTAAGTTCTTAGTAACTTTCTTTAAGGTAAGGAGGAAATTAAGTGTAAATAACTCCTCGTCTTATTACTTTAGTATTCTAGAAATCTCGTCTCGTGCGGAGTTGTCCTTGTAGTTAGTAAAGTTAGACTAGTGCCGGGGTGTTAGTCTATTGTCACGAGGCGGAATAATATAAGTCGTTAATTAAGGTATAAAGCGCTTAGCGAATAAGTTAGTACTATTAGTGTTACCTTATACTCAGTCAGTGATGCCTTACTCTTTAGTAATAGCGCTTAGCTCCCTCTTAGAGTTAAGGTGGGCCTTTATAATAGAGTAGACCTTTTTAAATAGGTTTATATTATTAATGTTTAGGGTTTTACTACTTTTAGAAGTAGCCTATATAGCTTTAGTTCGTAGATTCTAAGGAAGAGAGAAAATGAATCTTATAGAGGCTTACTTATTAGTGAGGTTGCCACGGTTAATATAGTTAATAGTAACCTCTTTAAATACTCGGAGGAAGTCGCGGCACTGTTCAGGAGTAGGCTCGCTGTCCCTTGTAAGAGTCTTAAAGTCATACTCAAGTCGGTCAAGGTAACTATTAATATATAGGCGGCGTTCTGTATCGTCGCGCTAGTACTCCTGAATTACAGTATCCTTGAAGCTAGTATAGCTACCTTCTTTAAAGCCTGAAAGCTTCTAAATAGTCTATATATGAGCTTAAGTAGTATACTTAGCCACCTATTCTTTCTTGACTTGATTATTAGTGACTATATAGGCTATAAAGTATCGATCGAGAATCCGGAAGTAGTTACTGACATTGATTCTATTAAAGATAAGGGCATTTAAGGTTTCGGCGATAAGTATAAGCTGACTGAGATAGATTTTCAGGTTCTTTAAGTCGTCTATAGTAAAGGTAAGGCCGGAGTATTAGTGTGGCCTTATAAGATTAGTAGAATTAGAGTTACTAGTCCCTTGCTTTTCTTTCTTTCCCTTATTCCTCTTCTAAGAAGTCTCTGAGGTTTGAGAAGTAGTGTCCTTAAAGAGTGTAGAAGTGTTAAGGCTTAGCCTAGTAGTGATTTTAAGTCTAAATAGAAGAGTTGCTCCTGTCAAAATAGAGCTAGGGGGCATTATAATGTTGTCGAACTTACTTATCTTAAGGTTACTGTAGCTGTAGTCGATATTTCCGTTATTCGACATCGTGCGTTATCGTAAGAAGGTCGTAGTGAAGTAAGTTAATAGTGTCGTTGATTAGAATATAGGAAAGTAATTGAGAATGTGGTGTATTAATTACTAAAGAAATATAAAGGAAACTCCCTCCCTTAAAATAGAAAGTATATAAGCTCTCGCTTACTTTAAAGCGAGATAAATATCAATAACTCTTAGCGAAGGTTTAGGGCCGTGCTCTTTAGTTAGCCCCTGGCGAACGTTAATAATTACTAAACTAAAATAAACACGCCTTAAAGCTTAAGGCTCGTATACGGAAATTATAAAGACAATAAAAGTAAATATAATAGGAAAACAAAGTAAGGAGATTAATACTTAGCGTAAGTTACTTAGGCTTTAGACTAGCCTAGAAGTTCTATGTCTCGCCGAATACTCCGAAATATAGGCTCGCTAGTACTCCGCTTAAGCCTTTAATATATTAATTTTAGTTCTATTGTAGAGTCTCGACTTTTCTTAGCGTTTAAAGAATATTAGTTACGTCTAGAAACACTAGAACCTTCGCTAAGAATGGAAACTAGTGCGAAGTGGCTAGGTACTGTGTCTCGGAACGATAGAATTAGAATAGTAGCCTGAGGGAGATAGATTTTCTAGTACTATAAGTGCTCCTACTTTGTAACTTTCCTTAGTTCCTTAGTAGTCTTTGTTCTCCCTAAGTTAAAGGTCCGTATTCTTTATATTCGTCGTTTTGCCTTAAGGGCTGAGAGATAACTAACTAAATAGCTCCCTTAGTTTAGACAATTATCGTTTTTCTTGACTCTCCTTGTATAAGTTAGTATATAGGGGCCTCACTATTATACTTACTTAGTTCCTCCTCTAGTAGTAACTCACTCCTTGCGTAAGTCACTAAAAATATGTGAGAGGGACAAACCTTAATTTATATAATAAGAGGGTAGTATATAGTGAGCTACTAGAGGAGATTCTAGGCTCTGTAAATAATAGATTAATTAAATCTAAAGATATCATATATTTGGAGAGTACGAATCGACAAAGGAGGGGAGGGAAAAGGTTTTAATAAATAGAATATATTTAGTGTTACGTTCTTGACGTTCTGTAGTTAAGTGTTGGCGCCTTATATATGCGAAGGACTAGCCTAGTCATATGACAAAAGAAATTAGCGGCTGTCCCCGCCACACTAGTAGCGGCAAAGGTAAGTTTGCTTTTACTAAGAGAGGCACCCTCTTACAGGCACGGAATGTCTAAGTAAAAACCTTTTCTTTTATTATTATACACAATTCGCTTAATTCTACTTTTAATAAAGAGGGAATTTAGGGACTAATTATTTCCTTAGTCTTTACTTCAATTCGCAGTAATTTAGTTATTACTACTACGTATGATTTTAACGTTAATTTCTTGATTTTATACGCGCGTATTATTAAGGGGGTACTTCCTGATTTAATCGAAGTCAAAAAGGGGGAACTATAGTATAAAGTTACTATTTATAGTATCCTAATTAGGGAATTTAATATAAAAGAGGGACTAAACTCTAAGCTAGTAGCACAAGAGATTTAAACCTTTAATAAAGGTTTTACTCCCGTAAGAAAGTCTTATTAAATTACTCTTAAAGAGAAGCGTAACTTAAGTCTAATATAAACAGGTACTATTATTATAGCTTTTCTAAGCTAAGAGCAAGCAAAAAGAGCTATATTTAATAAGCTTTATATTGCGGGTATTTCAGCTAAAGTAGCTAAATATATAAATACTCTTAGTACCTCTCAATGTACTAGATATTCTGGCTTTAAGTACTCAAAAGCTCTTTGTAAAAGGACTAAAAAGTGCGTTTTATACGCAGAAAACCATATAAGTAAGCAATATAGTTATAATACTTATAAATCTAATACTAAGTATATACACTTAAGTATAAGATACATAAATTGCTCTAGTACAACTCACACGGCCGATTCTAAGCTATACGAGGTGTATTTAGCAATAAAAAACAAAGCAATTAATACTAGTAATACTAAAAGACTTAATATAGTAGACGAACTTATTATAGTTAATAATAATTAGTCTTAAAACACTACAAATTAATGTGAATAAGAGTCTCTCTATTATAGAGCACGTTCTTTAAATAGCTATAGAGCTAAATATATCAATACTAGCTATTTAAGAGCCTTAGACTATTAGTAATAATATAAGCGGCTTTCGTAGTATTTTATACCCTAGTTTTAAACAAGTGCTTCCGAATTACGGCTCCCTTAGGCCTAAAGCCTTATTTTATATACTAGACTCAATTAGTACGGCTTTAACTCCTAACTCACCACAAGACCCTAATTATATCATTCTAGACTTAGTTGAGTATAATACTCAATTAATTAATGTTTATAATGCCACTCACCCTAAGTCGGAGTCCCTTAGTAGTACTAAGACGTTATAAAGAATAAGTTTATTACCAGACTTACTCTTAAATAATACAATATTATTAGGGGACTTTAATATACATCACCCGTAGTGGGACCTTACTACACCTCAAAGTAGTAATACGAATATTTTATTAGACCTAATTAAGAAACACTCTTTAAGGCTATTAAATACTCCAGGGGAGGGAACGTTCTATAGACCACATATAGAGTACCCTTCTGTATTAGACCTTACATTTGCTACGCAAGGATTAGTAAATCAAGTCAAAGACTAGCAAATATTACTAGATTTAAGTTTAGATCACTTTAAGGTATTATTTACTATTACTTATATAAGTAGTAATATTAATACTAGCCCTTTAAAGGCTCTTCGATTTAATATAAAGAAAGCAAATTAGGTACAATTTAATAAAAGTCTAAGTAGTTATTTTCAAGACTTTAATTTTAACCTAAATTCTAAATATATAAATAAAGAGCTTAATAACTTAGGGGAGCTATTTACTAGTAATATAATTCAAGCGGCTAATGACTCTATCCCTAGAGCTTATAAGTCAATTACTAGTAAACCTTAATAGAATAAGGATCTTAAAGTACTACGGAAATTAATACAAAGATATTACTGTTTAAATAAGGCCTTAGGGTATATTTTATACTTTCAAGAACTAAAAAATGCAAAAAACCTTTATTTTAACTCTATTAAGGTTAAAAAAAGAAAGCATTAGAATACGTTCTTAAAAAAGGAAGATTCCTAGTCGATTTTTAAAGCTATATTATATATAAAAAACAGTATTAGCTCTTTTATACTTAGTCTTTATAACTTAGAGACTAAGGAATTAAAGTCGACTTTCTAACAAAAGTGTAATATTCTTAGAAGTATTTTATTTCTAGAACCTCTTATTTCAGCGCCTATTAATTTAACATTATATATAAGTAATAATACTTAGAAATAGCCTCTTCTATCTAAGGTAGAGCTTAAGGATTTATATACTTCAAAGATTAAGGGTAAAACCCCTAGACTAGACTTAATTACACAAGAGATTATAATTAAAGCTTACTTAGTTATCCCAGAAGCCTTTTTTATAACTTATTTTATACTTATAAACTAAGGGTACTACCTTAGGTATTAGAAAGAAGCTTCTAGGTTTATTTTTAAGAAGCTAAAAAAACCTAATTATTTAAAACCTAAAGTATATAGAGTTATATCTTTACTTAATTACTTAGGTAAGGTTTTTAAAAGAATATTAACTAAGCGCCTAAGTTACTTAGCTAAAACAACTACTTTATTACACGATAGTCAAATTAGTAGTAGACTAAAAAATTAGCTATTAACGCAGCTTTACTTTTATAAACGGGAGTAGAGCTTAATAAGGCAAATAAGCTTAAAACTAGTACTCTTTTCCTTGACGTTAAAGGAGCTTTCGATCACGTTTCTAAGAATTAATTAATACAAGTGCTTACTTAATTAAAGTTACTACTAAGTTTAATCTCTTGGATTTCGTTATTTCTAGAAAACCGTACTTTATAACTTGCCTTTAATAATAAATTAAAGGAATTTCAAGTTGTAAATATAGGTATCCTTTAAGGAAGCCTTATTTCGCCTATTTTATTTTTAATATATATTCGCGACTTATTTAAGTTAACAAATATTAAGCTAATATTATATATAGATAATATAGTATTAATAACTTATTCTAAAAGCTTTAAAAAATATATAAGCATTTTAGAAAGAGAAGCTAGCTTATTAGTTAAGCTAAGGGAAAAATATTCGATTAGCTTTAATATTAAAAAAACAAAGCTTATTCACTTCTTCGGAGGTAAAAATACCCCTAGTATTACACTTCTAGATAAGACTATATTAGCCCCTAGCAAATTAGTTAAATAGCTAGGAATTTACTTTAATTTAAACCTTAAATTTAAAAATCATATAATAATTAGGGTCTCCCTTGCAAAGCAAATGTTTTACTGTATAAATCGACTCTCAAATATTACTATTAGACTTTCCCCCTTTACAATTTGTCAATTATATATGGCTTGTGTTACTAGCGTAGCCGATTATAGTTTTATATTATAGTAGAAAATCAATTGCCCTAATAAGGCTATAATTAGACTATTTCAAGCCTTGCAAAACCTAGCTACTAAGAAAATATTAAGTGTTTTTAAAACAGCCCTTATAATCCTATTAGAGCTAAAAGTAGCTTTACCCCCACCAAATATTAGACTAAACCACACTAGTCGACGCTATATTCTCCGCGCCTTAAAACTTAGTAAAAAACACCCTATTAGACTTAAAGTCAAAAAGGTTATTACAGGAGTTGAAGAGGAATATAACTTAATAAGTAATTTACCTAAGTCAAATATTACTATTTTAAGCCTAGTCCTTTCAATATTTCATATAATTAATCTTAATATATTAAAAGTAATAAGGCACTTTTATTTTCCCCCGTAGAAGAAAGAAGTACTATATACTATTAATATATTTAAGTTATTAAAAGAAGACGAAGCTAAGGCTTACTTATAATACTTATAAAGTATTTATAATAGCCGAAATACCTCGATTTATACAGACGGCTCTCAAACTCCCGAGGGGCGCGGAGTAGGCTACGGTTTAGCTGTTTATACTTATAATTTACCTTATATTCCTTTAATACTTAAATATACTAACTTAAGTAATTTAAGAGAGGCTAAATTAGTATACAATAGCGAATTAGAAGCTATTACACAAGCTATAGAATACGCTAGTAGTACGGCAAAAGAAGGGGATAATTTTATAGTCTTTTTAAATAATTAAGCGGCTCTATTAAGACTTAAAACCTCCTCAGATAACCCCGGGCAAAGCCAACAAATTAGAGCTATATTAACATCTAAGACTATTATTAGTCTAAATACTAGTATTACTTTAGCTTAGGTCCCAGGCCATTCTAATATAATTGGAAATGAAAAAGCAGACGAATTAGCTAAAACAGCTATTAAGTCAACTATTACTTTTAATAATACTTCCTTTGCATTTTTAAGAGTTAAGCTAAGTAGCCAAAAGAGGACTGAAATTAAAGCTAATATAACTCAAAACCTTAGTACTTAAAAAAATACACATATAAAGTAGCTAAAAAAACTACTTATACCTACTAGAATATTAAGAGAAATAACTAACTCTTTTTACTAGCTAAAAATAGGGCATAAGTATCTAAAAGCCTACCTTTATAAGCTAGGGCTAGCGTCAAATAACAAGTGTAGATGCGGTAGTATTAAAACCGCAGAACACTTATTACTTAGTTGTAAATATTATAAGATAAAGCGTAAAAAACTCTACTCTAGTATAAAAAGCAATTTAGTAACTAAGACTATTAATATTCCCGTTTTATTATATACGCAAATTAGAATTAAAGAAATACTAATATTCTTAAAAGAGACTAGTATATATACAAGGAAATAGCACTTAGAGAGGCTAAAGAGGATAAAAGAAGAGGAAGAGTAGGCCTTTAGGCCTTAATTTGTACTCTCATTTAGTTATTTCCTTTGTTTTTGATTTTAATTAGTTTTCTTTAATTTTATTTCCTTATAAGTTACAGGGAGAATGTTCCCAAATATATAGTCGCAGTCTAATTCGAACTGAATTTATATATAATAATTAGCCACGCTAATAAACTAGCCGTACTATATAGTTTCTAACTAATACAGCACGTTAAAGGGAAAAAAAAAAAAAAAAAAAAGATCACACTTTACTGGTTAGAAGATACCACGTGATATCCCTTTTCGCCTCGGCTATTTGTGCTACGACAGCCTGACTAGTAAATTTATATTAACTCGTTATTTGGGCCAACTCGCGCTTAGAAAATACGGGTATTATACCCAGGCGGCCGTCGCCAGACTAGACCCGATATTAGAAAACAAACTATTACAGTCATTCTCCACCTACTATAAAACTCGCTACAATAGGGTTGAGTTCGAGGCGTTACTTAAAGGCCGAAATAATTATCCAGTTGTTAAGAGTATTAAACGACATAAAAGCAGTAAGTTTAATATAATAAAATCGTAGTATTTTTCTTAGAAGAGAAAAGTATTAACCAAGTAACTTATAGTCTCAGCTACTATAAATACTCTTACCACAAGGCACGTATACTGAATAGTTGTTATAGTACAATGAGCTAAATATCCTATATAAGAGACTACTATCACTCACAAAGATAACCCCTAAGTGCTATTAACCTCTTTATATTAACACATTTATTAAGTAGACTTGTCTAGGGCCTAAGTATACTTAAAAGTCCCGGATAATAAGCTAGAAAAATTACTTTTTCTAATAAACTGTGGATTTGGTTACTTAGTAAGAATAGTACGCGAGGGGGTAGTTCAAATACTAGGACAGCTCGCTCGAATGCGCCTGGAATGATTAGTGAACTGATTTCCCGGAGGAGTCTAATAAATCCTTTATCTCGATCGAGCCAATATCACTTCGAGATTCACTAGTTATATCTAAATTATACTCAAGGTTAAAAGGGATCTAAGGTGTTTTTAATTCCCGCTCTCGAGCCCTAATCGCTTTCACGTTTGCTTCCTCTAATAATATCTAAAAAGATACTCAGGGGTAAATAATAAGGGAAGAACGAGACCCGAGACGTGAAGGGATAAAATCTTATTTAGAAACTAAATTAAATAGAGAGATACTTCCTTTAATAATACGAGAGCGCCTATTAATAACAAGGGAGGTTATATTAATTAATAAAGCTATTTTTACTATTCTTATTTTATTACAAGTATTAGTTAACAAGTAGAAAGGAGCTTTTAGGTATTCTTTAGACGTCGGGACCTTTACAGGTATATCTGTTTAGTGTTTTAATATAGCTAGTATAGCTTTATTTAATGCGAAAACTATTCCCTCAAGAACCTGCCTTATAGTCTTGTTCTTTAAACCTATTTAGCTTGTGTTTAATAATTACTTCTAACGACTTACTACAGATTTTGTGTCGGGCTTGCTCTAGCCTTTATACACGCGGTTGGCTTTCGAGCAATTCCGGTATTTTGGAAGTGTTTTATTACACTTAACTCGACGTTGCCTAAAATACGGTTAAATAAAGTGTTATAGCCGTGAGTTTTCCTACTTTACCTACAAGCTAAACAGCCCTCTTTGCGTTTATTTTCCTCTTTTAGTATTATAGTAATTAGAATGTGGTTAATAGATATTAAAACGTGAGTATGTGATATCTTGTATATATTCCTTATATTCTAGTAGGGGTTATCTAGTCTTATGTATATTGTACCACAAACCTCGGTTTGTTCTATTAGGGGTAAGTGGGCCCTCATTTTATCTAAAAACACATCTAATTAAGTAGGTGTTTTTTGTTCATCCGTGTGCGGCCCTTTGCTCCAATGGGCCGTTAGATCATCTGGATCATCTGGATCATCTGCGGGGCCACATTTTGTGGGGGAAACAGGGCAAGTCCGGTCTTGGTCTTCGCTTATTCGATCACTAGGTACAGGTAGGTAATACAACCGAGATCTGGTTTAGCGAGCTTTTATTGACTAACTGGTTTTCTCAACAATTGCTCCCAGAGCAAAGCTCCAGGCTCAGAGGGAACCTCCTTACGAAACTAGGGTGGTAAGTTTTGATGACCTAGGCTGGTCATCATCCCCTATCAGAAAATGGATGACAACGTTCGGATTTTCCTCACGCTAACAACCCAACGATCATTCAACAGCCATTTTCTGAGGGCAGTCAGCTTCAAACGTCGCTTTGGGCTGGTCAAATGCTGACTGCTCTCGACATCACATCTGAACCTACTACCTCGGGTCAGAGACCTCAAGCTACATGGGGTTGGATTCGGTTACCTTTCTTGGTCCTGATGATTTGCACCTAACAGAGTGTTCGACAAGCCAATCAGTCAGCCATCAGCTGGCCAGATTTCTCAACTGATTGACTTATATGTAAATCACTAACTGACTGACTTAACTGAGCAACTGATTAGCTGTTGATAAGCTGCAGGGGTAAAAAATGAAGCCAAAAAAGATTATATTCCTAGCCAAACTACATTGTAACAACTCATGATATCGATAGCGTTACGGTGCTCCTAATTCTTCAAATATTCCCTGTACTATAGCATTTCTCCTGACAACTGAGAAACTTCTGGAGTTGTTTGCTTTAAATAGGAGGAAAAAACACGCTCGCACTTAGAGCTTATGGCAGGGACAGCTAAGAAGTTAAAGGCTATGGCAGCTAACTGTGGCCATTGAGCCTCTTTCTTTTTCCAGTACTCCAGAGGATTCGTAATCTCTATAGGCTCTTCTAAGTACTGTACTAATTAGTCTCTCCGGCTTAAAGAACGCCTAGGTTCAGCCTCCACAGGTGCTAATCCATTGAGCATGGCCTCTAAGTAGTTAACTGGCTCCGCAGGCTCTAGAGAGACTGTCTCCCGCCGTACAGTAGGCTCAGACTTGTAGTCGCTTTGCCAGAGAGCCTTTAGCTTTGCCTTTCCCTCCCGCATAAATCGAGCCTTTATACTAGTCTATTTATTCTCAAAATATGCCTATTTCTAACGAGGGTAAAGCACTAGAGACACCTGCTAGGCCACGGAAACATCGGTTTTGACGTAGTACTCTTTTGCCTTCCCCCAGGCCAAGGTAATCGACTGTTATATACGTTCGTTAAAGTCGCTATTCCGTGCTCTCTGCTCGAGATTCTCAAAGTGAGAAAGTAACACTTTAAAGGCAGGTAAGACCTCCTATCCCCTCAACTGCCACCAGCAGCGCCCTCCTAAAGCCCCTATAACGTGACCCTAAATTAAGCGACGAACACCAAAATTTCAGGGAATCATTGAATTTCAGTGTGTTCGACTACTACTTTTGATAATACAACGCAAAGGAATTATAATCTTATATAAAGGCTCTGCAAGCGGTCGCAAAGTAGCTGCATCGGCCGGATCTTGTCTTGCGTTCTCGGGCATGGTTAGGACATTAAAAGTAGGTAATTTAAGTAAGAAAAGAGGGTTTGTTAATGTTCTTTGTTTACCCAGCCCCGCAGCGCACGGGCCCTGTAATGCAGCCCTGTACAAATGCCAAGAGGGCGCTTATGGCAGTTGAGGGGATAACGCGCCATGCGATGGTTTTCCTGCTCCTTCTGTTAACTTAGTGTTTCTTTCAAGAGATTTAGTAATAGAAAAGAGAGGTTGAAGCTGTGTAGAGATAAGCTCTAAAGTCTCCCATTCTTTATCGTCAAGGTAGTCTTCTTAGTAGGTTTCCACGTCTAAGTCGTCTTTTGAGACTCTCAGCTTTGCAGCGTATTAATCGAGAGCTGGCCGGAGAAGGAGTGCTCGAGTGATCATAGCGTACGACGCGTTCTAACGTATTCCTCCGTCCAAAACCAGCTTCAAACTATAGTTGATATGTTACGGCTGGCCAAAGGTTGATACTGCGAGTTGACTCAAGCTTTGTATTTGGACTTAAGGCTACGCTCAGAATCGAGAAGAAAAGACAAGGAGGAAAGGAGAGCTCTCCGTAAGGGAGGGCTCGAGTATATATATATAAAGGACCCTCCTAATAAGGCCTAGCGTAGTCGAGTACTATTCACGTTAATATATCGCAGGCTCGCCACTTAGTCTTCCCTATTAGGCTTAGCGCTGTCGTATAGCTAGCGATGTTACGAGCCCGTGTCAGTTAGAATACGAGGCACATCGTAAGTCGTAATATTACCCCCTTCTTTTAAAAAACTACGTCTATGTAGTTGTAACTATAATTATATTGTCTTTTAAGTCGTTATAGTCGTTAATACTAGCGTTATAAGCCTTTAGCTACTTTAGGAGAGCTCTTAGTAGGCCTTTGGCATTAAGATACTTTAAATAGAACCTCTTAATTATATATAGAGTTATTATAGCGTTTAAGTATAAGTATTACTTTAAGTCTTTATTAGTGCCTAGCCACTTAATATAATAAAATAACTTATTTTATATGACCTTAAAGCTAAGGATGCCTTTAATTTCCTACTTATCTTACTTAAGTAATAGTTAAATAAGTGCCAGTGTAACTCTAGCTTGTCTTAGTAAAGGGTTGTCGACATACTTATAGAGTAAGTGTAAGTAGAAGACGGGATAAATTAACTAGTCCTCTAAGAGCTTAACTCTTTAACTCTCTTCTTCCTTAGTAATTACTTTAATAGGGCCGTATTACTTATTAAATAACTTTCTTAAAGGTCGGTTAACGTTTTAGTTCTAAATGTCGACTAATACTAAGTCGCTAACGTCCCAATTAACGGCGCGTCGCCCACGGTTCGCTAGTCGTTTTATTTTCTTTTATTAGTCCTTTAGGGATAATTGTGCGACTTTTATAACTTCCTTTATTTATAAAGTTACTTATAAAGCTTCCTTATAATTAAGTTTCTTTATTATTATAACTAGCGGCTTTAAGTTAACTAAGTCTTAAGAAATCCTTAGTTTAACGCTATTAAGTAACTAAAAAGGAGATAGGCGGCTTAAGGACTTATATAGTAACGTTAATTAGGCGATATTTATAATTAGTAAGAAGTCGCTTTAGTTGTCTTAATAGTAATAGTAAAAGGGATAAAGCCGTTACTTAATATATTAATTCGTTACTTCCGTTTAGTCGTCGACGTTTAAGTTATACGCCGTCGTTAGCTTTACTTTAGTCCTAAGAATACGATAGTACTTTTTCTAAAAGGAGGAGACAAACTAAGGTCCTTAGTTTAAGATAATAAAGTCTAGTATATTAAAGTATCGAATTTAATAGACGAGAAAAAGAATAGTTATGTCTTTAATTATAATTATATTATTATAAGGTATTAAGATCGGTTTCTTAAACAAGCGGTTAACGATAATTATAGCAAAGTTATAGCCGTACTTGTTAAGTAGTAGCTTCGTAAAGTCTAATATAAAGTATTAATATAGCCGAGTAAGTATTAATAGGGGGTGTAAGAAACTAGGGGTCTTATCTCTACGGGCTTTTTATTAAGAGTAACTATAGTTTACTACGTATTAAGCTATGTCCGTAGTAAGGCCATTTTAATAATATTTATGACTTAGTAATACCTTTATCTTTCTAATCCTTATATATACTACTAAAGGTTAAGAATATATATAGCGAATAAGTGTTATACGAAGCTCCGGCGGTTTTAAGGGCACTTCTAGGTGCCTTAAAAAAGTAACTTATTATTTACTAACTCGTAATCTAATAATTATTCCCTAGCTTTTTATTAAAGAGGCTCTAGCGAAGGCGAAGACTTATTAACTAAGAGTACTTAATTAATAATATCGTATCTCGCGATATTGTAAGTTATTATAAAGTTAAGGTCTAACTCTTCCGGCGTAGGGATTTCTAGGTCGATTAGTACTCTTATATTAAGCTCAAGTTCTAGTTCTAGCTCGTCACGTGGCTTAACGTCGTAGTCCGGGATTATAGCCTCCACAGGCGCTAGGGGTATCGTCTTTACGACTTTAATATAGGCGTTTATAAGATCGACGATAGAAAGTTAGAGGTCGCTGGCGACTCGTGAGTCGATTTTGTTAGTCGGAATTAACTGTTAACTGTGGATAGCCTGCTTATGTGCCTTTATAATCGTGAGGTCTTAATCCCGTCGAGACAAGGTATTAACTAACGTATTAGTCGTCCTAGTATAATATATAATTATAAAATAAAAATTCGCAAAGAACTTAGCCTATTAAGCCTACTTAGCCGTAAGGTTCTTAGTAATTATAAAGTACTTTAGGGCTCACTAGTTCGTATAAATAAGGACATTTCTCTAGGTACTTAAGAGCTTTAAGTAATATTACTTAAATAACTAGAAAATCGCTAATATTTCTTTATTGTAGATCGAGTAATTAAGCTCGGGGTTTATTATAGTTTTAAAGAAGTATTTTATAAAGTAAAAGGTATCGTTCTGTTAAAGTTAAGATAGAACCTTAATAACGACTTTATCTAAGGAATTAGTTTCTAGTCGTGTTTACTTAGTAAGGTCGTAGTAGTAAAGAACCGGCGTAGACTAGAGGGCTTCCTAAAGAGTCTCTTAGGCGTTTTTATAAGCGTTGTCGAAGACGAAGGGAACGTCCTTTCTAATAAGTATTATAAGGGGTCGTATAATATGATTATAATCTTTAATAAATTAATAATAAAAGTTATAAAAATTAAAATAACTTTATATATTTTATATATTATTAGCGTATCGTTAGTCTTTAATTACATTAATCTTCTTTAGGTCTACTTTTATACTCTTAACTTTAATAATAAATCCTAAGAACCTTATCTTTTACACGCTAAACTTAGACTTCTTAATATTAGTTTAAAGTCCGTGTACTTATAATATTACTATTACTTTCTTAACGTAAACCTTATATTTCTTAGGAGTAAACGAATATATTAAGATATCGTTTATATAAGCCGCGTAGAAGTCGTCGAGGTACTTTATAAGGATATTATTAATAAAACACTAGAAAGTCGCTAAACTATTAGTAAGGCTAAAGGGAAGGATCTTATACTTATATATGCCGTATTAAGTGCGGAAGGTCGTATAATCTTTGCTCTTAGGGGACATATAAATATAATAAAAAGCTTACTAAATATTAAGCTTTATAAAAACCTTTACCTTATAAATACGTATTATTATCTCATTAATTAGGGGGATCGAGTATAAGTCCTTCTTTAATAAGGCATTTAGCTTCCGGTAGTCGACGCATAGCCGGAGATTGCCGTCGGCTTTTTTAATAAAGAGAATAAGGGCTATATATAATACGCTAATAGGTTTAATAAAACTTTTATATAAGTTATTAATAATATATTACTTAGTCTTTAATAGTTATTCTTTAGTTATATATTAGAAAGGTTTAAAGGACAAGTCGTTCTTTTTAATAAGCTCGATCTAGTAGTCTACGCCTTAGTAATACGTTAGTAGCTCGTCGGAGGCTCGCTGGGAAAAGAGAGGAGTATACTCTTAATACTTAATAAAGAGCTTCTTACTTACTAGTTCGTTATCTTGCGCGTATTTAGCCTCTAAGGCCTCTTTTAAGGTCAAGTCTTTATTTATTAATACTAGCTTAATACTTAATTAGTTTAAGGCCTCTCGCCGGCGACGAGTTAACTTTTAATTAATCTTATATATTAACGTTACGAAGGTCTTTACTTTATTTTTCTTAGCTCTCTTAAGTCAAAGGTACGTAATAAACATCGTTACTATTAATATAAAAAAGATTTTTATAATAAGCGCCTTTAGTTAGTAATTCGCTAGAGAGACTTTATAAACTTTCTCGTTCTTAAATAATAATCCTAGATTATAAGATATTAAAGAGTTTAATTAATCCTCTATAATACGCAGGCGTTCTTTAACTTTTTTAATAAAGCTCGAGGGTCGAGTCGGCGAGACGCCGGCGGTAAGTCGTATAGAGACCTTTGACTTAAGGGAATCGTTAAGTGCCGTAATTTTAGCCTACCTCCGGCAGTAGTTATTTAAGTTTATAAGAGTATCTCTTTGTTTTATATCGAGTTAGTAAGACTTAACGATTAATTTGTCGAAACAGTTAATATTAATAAAGACTCGTTAGTTAAAGTACGGCTAGACTAATATATTTAATAGTTATTTTAGTTAATTACGATTCTTTATATATAATTACTTTAAGTCGTAATACTTTAGGAACTTCTAGTTTATTAAGACGTTAGTGTTTCTTAAGTCAATTATTAAAAAAAGGAAGTTAATTCGCCGGCGGTTGATTGTTAAAGTAAGTAAGACGGCCGTGCTAATTAGCTTGCCTTTCCTACTATTATAACTAGTTAGAACTATTAACTAAGGAAGAGATATAAAAGAAATATTAAATTACTTAATAAGTTAGTATATAAAAGAGGTTTTAATAATACTAAAAATATTAACTCTATTATTAATATATATAAGTGTCTTAATAAAGAATTTATTCTTTCTTAGTTTAATACTAATTAAAAATTATTACCCTCTAATAAGAGCACAGAAATTAAATATTAAGTCCTTTTATAAGTTATAGCCTATATTAAAGTATAAGTCTTTATTACGACTTAAGAGTTTTTTAATAACTCGTTAGTCTCTAAATCCTCGCTAACGACTAACTAAGAAATTGACTTATTAAGAGCCTAGTCTCTATAGCGCTTAGGGCAGTCGCTAGCCTAATAATTAGTCTTGTTATAGTAGAGATAAGTGTTAGAAGAGACGTCCCTAGGTGTAAGAGGAAGTACAGGGGACTTAAGTCGGCGTAGGGCAAGCGAAGGAGAGGGCGTACGTTAGCGGATATTTGACAACTGTCTTGGAGTTAGTAGTCTTTATACGTAAGTAGTAGGGGTAAGTGAAGTCGAACGTTAGTTATTTTTTTTTTAAAATACTGCGCGAGTCGCTAGTGCTAGTATTATTAAAGGAGACTCAAGGGGCTTCGCGAATAATAATAATAATACGTTTATTAGCTCGTTTAGTAATAATATTTTATAACTCGCGATCTAAGACGGCTAAGAACTTATTAAGAGTTATATAATCTTTAGCAAGTTTATACTTTTTAGTTTAGATATTATACTTAAGCTTATCCGAGACTTTCTCGTATACGTTATTAAATTAATAATTAAGTGAGATTTTTCTAATAGCCGCGTACGTTGTGAACTTTATATAAAATTTATTATAAGTTATATTACTCATTTATAATTAATTATACTTAAGCTTAATTACTTGTACTTAGTTATAGTTAAAAAAACGTTAATTTAGGGCCTTTAAGACGTCGGCGGCTCTATTAAAGTCTTTAGCGAAGTCAGGGTTTATTTATTAAAAAATAATAGTCTTAGCCTCTCCCTTTATATATTTAAAGTAGGCATAAACTTACGATTCGTTAATAAGGAAGTTACTTAAGTACTTTTAAATAAAGAGCTTTATATTTATCTTTTAAACGTCGTATTTAATTTTACCCTTATAGTCGTTAAAAGGGGTACGAGGGTACTTAACTTTATTAGGCTTAACGGCAGGGATAACAGGGTTTAGCTTAGGGAGGTAATAGTCGGCGGTAAGCTAGAGGTCTATTATAAGAATACGTATAAATTAATTAGAAGGGGAGGGGGTACTAGTTCCTTGGCGAGGGTTATTAATAATATATTAAGTGAGGGCTTATATAATAATAGCGGCGATAGTAGAGTTAATAGAGTCCTTAATTAGCTAATCTACCCTAACTTATTAAATAAGAGTAAGGCCCTTTATATTAGTAGGCTCTAACAGTACGTTAAAGAAACGCTAAGTTTGTCCTCTAAGTCTAAGTCGAATTTGTTAAAGCTCTTTAGTTCCTTTAAGAAAGTCTTTATTAAAGGGATAAGGGTATTAGTAAAGCTTAGTCGTATAAGTGCGCTTCTTTCTTTAGAGCTTCGCCGACGAGGGGGAGAGGTTAATAATAATAATAAAGTAAGGTAGTAAAGTGTTTAAGGTTATTAATCAATTTATTAATTAAATATACGTTTTAAAATAATAATACGCGTTAAGTTACAGTAAGGTAAGTTAATCGCGAGAGAATATTTAACTTTCTTTAAAATAGTTTACTACGAGGGCAAGTCGACAAGGCGTAAGACTAAGTAAAATATAACACTTTATAATAAAGGGGTATTAGTCTTTTCTTATATTACGGCTAATTAAAGGTTAATATTACGAGTTAACTTAAGCTTTATATTTAGACTTAAGGCTACACTCAAAATTAAGAAGAAAAGATAAAGAGGAAAGGAGAGTTCTTTATAAGGGAGGGCTCGAGTATATATATATGAAGGACCCTTCTAATAGGGCCTAGCGTAGTCGAGTGCTATTTACGTCAATATGTCGTAGGCTCGCCACTTAGTCTTCCCTATTAGGCTTAGCGCCGTCGTATAGCCAGCGATGCTACGAGCCTGTGTCCGTTAGAATACAAGGCGCATCGTAGGTCGTAACATTTCTGTGACGACTGACGCTCATGGCAGTACGACCGGTAGGTGAATAGCTTTACCACCGGGCCAGCGGGCCCAAAAGGGTACATGAATTAGTTAGAGGCCAATTCAGCTATTCGACTATATTAGGGGTACAATCCTAGGTCGTAACATTACCCCACCTTCAGATCGGTTTCGTCCCCGAAACCGGTAGGCGCCGCTACTACGTCTATTAGGTGACTGCCAGGGTTTCTTTAACCTGTATAGTTTTCTATAATTCTTTGTGGCCTCGCTTATTCTTAGTATAATCGAGACAGTGCCCCCGCATGCCAAAGGGCCTATACTAACGTGGAATAAGTCTTAGACGGTGACCGAATTTTAGCCGCATCTCCTCGCCGGTTTAACCGAATTCAGAAGGTAGCGACTGTATTAACTAATTCATCTGTGACGACTGACGCTTATGGCAGTACGACCGGTAAGTGAATAGCCTCGTAGTAGACTATCTTAGAGAAAGCTAGATATTCTCTCGCGATTAACTTGCCCTGCCGTAACTTAATACGTATTATTATTTTAGAATATATATTTAATTAACAAATCGATTAATAACTTTAAATACCTTATTACCTTACTTTACTATTACTGCCTACCTCTCTCCCCTGTCGGCGAAGTTCTAGAGAAAGAAGCGCACTTATATAGCTAGGCTTTACTAATACCTCTATCCCTTTAGTAGAGACTCTCTTAAAGGAACTAGAGAGCTTTAACGGATTCGACTTAGACTTAAAGGACAAACCCTAGTATTTCTTCGACACATCACTAGAGCCTACTAATATAGAGGGCCTTACCCCCGCTTAATAAGCTAAGGTAAATTAGTTAATTAAGGACTTTATTAACTTTACTGTCGCCGCCGCTATTATATAGGCCCTTACTTAATATACCGCCGATAACTCTCGTTAAGAGACTCGCACTCCTTTCCCTTTTTCTAACCGGTTAACACGTGCTCTTATAGTCAATCTCTAGCTAACCGCTAACTATTACTTACTGAAGCTAAATATATTAATCTAAGTAATAAAGCCTTTTAAAGTCAAGTACTCTTGACTCCCCTTTAACGACTATAAGGGAAATATTAAATATAATGTCTAAAAGATAGAAATAAAGTTATTCTTAAAAGAGTACTTTAGTAACTTTAAAAATAAAATGTCTTAAGTTAAGACTTACTTTTAGTATCCTACTAGCGAAGCTAAGATTATTATCCTTTAATATATAAATCTCGACTATATCAGAACCTTTAATATAATAGCCGACGTATTAAAGGCGCTAGACTAGCGATTCTTTAATTATAACCGGGTCTAAGTTATTAAGAGACTCTATAACTAACTTATTATAAGAAATATAATATATAACGACTTTTAAGTTAAATTTACGTTATATACTATTATAGACAAGATTACTCGCACTTGCTAGTTCGAGGATATATGTGAGAAGGTATCCCCGACTCTAAAACGTATAATTTATATTAAGAAGTATAAGATAGACGGTAATTATACCGCTCTCGACGAGTTCCTAGTTATTATAAACTAAGAGAGCCGTAATATTATTTTAAAAGAAGTCGCATTAACTTGTAAAGCCTAGTTTAACGTGGCCTTTAATACTAACGACTCGCGTGGCATCTTAAAGAAAGAGAACTAGCGTATTACCTCCCTTACGCCGGCTATTACGGCATAAAGACCCCCGACCCCGACTCTAAGACAGTCGTCGAATGCCCGCTAGTGTACGCCCTCTCCTTCGCTTATCTTACGCCGACTTGAGTCACTTGTACCCCCTCTTGCCCCTAGGGACGTCTCTTCTAATACTTGTCTCTATTATAGTAAGACCGGCTATTAGGCTAACGACTGTTTTAAGCGTCATAGAGATTAGGCTCTTAATAAGTCGATTTCCTAGTTAGTCGTTAATAAGGAACTAAAGACTAACGAGCTCTTAAAAAACTCCTAAGCCGTGGCAAAGACTTATACTTTAATATAAGCTATAATTTATAAAAAGACTTAATATTTAATTTCTATGTTTTTATTAAAGAACGATAATTCTTAATTAGTATTAAATTAAGAAGGAATAGATTCTTTATTAAAACACTTATATATATTAATAGCGGAGCTAATATTTTTAGTGTAATTAAAACCTCTCTCGTATACTGACTCGTTAAGTAATTTAATATCTCTTTTATATCCCTCCCTTAATTAATTGTCCTAATTAACTATAATAGTAAGAAAAGAAAGCCAATTAATATAACTGTCTTACTTACTTTAACAATTAACCGCCGGCGAATTAACTTCCCCTTTCTAGTAACTAACTTAAGAAACACTAACGTCTTAATTAATTAGAAATTCTTAGAGTATTACGACTTAAAGTAATCGTATATTAAGAACCGCAATCGACTAAAGTAGTTACTAAATATATTAGTCTAGCCGTACTTTAATTAGCGAGTCTTCGTCGACATTAATTATTCCGACAAGTTAATTATTAAGTCTCACTAACTTAATATAAAACAAAGAGATACCCTTATAAACGTAAATAATTACTATTAGAGGCAAGCTAAAATTGCGGCACTTAATAACTCTTTTAAGCTAAAGGTCTCTGTACGACTTACCGCTAGCGTCTCGCTAACTCGACCCTCGAGCTTTACTAGAGAAGTTAAGGAGCGCCTACGTATTATAGAAGATTAATTAAACCCTTTAATATCCCGTGATCCGGGATTATTACTTAAAGGCAAGAGAGCCCGTGGAGCCTCCTTAGTAAATCACTAATTAAAGGCGCTTATTATAGGGATCTTCCTTATATTAGTAGTAACAATATCTATTACGTACCTCTGACTTAAGAGAGTTAAGAAGAATAAAATAAAGACCTTTGTAGCGTTAATATATAAGATTGATTAAGAACTAACTCGTTGCTAGCGAGAGGCCTTAGACTAGTTAAGTGTCGAGCTTATATTAATAAATAAAGACTTAACCTTAGAAGAAGCCCTAAAAGCTAAATACACGTAAGATAACGAACTAATAAGTAAGAAGCCCCTTATAGAGTATTAAGAGTATATTCCTCTCTTCTCCCGGCGGGCCTCTAACGAGTTACTAGCGTATTACTAAGGCGTAGATTATTAAATCGAGCTTACTAAGGAGAACGACTTATCCTTTAAACCTCTTTAGCGTATAACTAAAGAATAACTATTAAAGACTAAGTAGTATATTATTAATAACTTATATAAAGGTTTTATTAAACCCTCTAATATACTATATACGGCCCTTATTCTCTTCGCTAAGAAAGCCGATAGTAGTCTCCGGTTATACGTCGACTACTAGAAGTTAAATACCCTGTTAAAGAAGGATCTGTACTTAATCCCTTTAATTAATAAGATAATAGTACGTATTTATAAAGTAAAGGTCTTTATAAAGCTTAATATTTAGTAAGCTTTCTATTATATTCGTATATCCCCTAAGAGCGAGGACTATACGACTTTTTATACCTAATATAACACGTATAAGTATAAGGTCCTTCCCTTTAGCCTTATAAATAACCTAGCGACCTTCTAGCGATTTATTAATAATATCCTTATAGAGTACCTTAACGACTTTTACGCGGCTTATATAAACGATATCCTTATATATTCGTCCACTTTAGAGGAATATAAGGTCTATATTAAAAAAGTTATAGTAATATTATAAGTACACGGACTTTAAGTTAATATTAAGAAGTCCGAGTTTAACGTATAAAAGACAAAGTTCTTAGGATTTATTATTAACGTTAATAACGTGGAGGTAGACTTAAAGAAGATTAATATAATTAAGGACTAATAGTACGCTAATAATATATAAGGTATATAAAGTTACTTTAGTTTTTATAACTTCTATCGCCGGTTTATTAAAGACTATAGTCGTATTACACGACCCCTCACGATACTTACTAAAAAAGACGTTCCCTTTAAATTCGATAGCGCTTGTAAAGACGCTTAGGAAACTCTCTAAGAAGCCCTCTAATCTGCGCCGGTGCTTCGCTACTACGACTTTAATAAGCAAACACGGCTAAAGATTAACTCTTTAAATAAAGTCGTCGTTAAGGTTTTATTTTAACTTTAAGAAGACGACACCTTTTACCCCGTGAGATACTTCTCTAAGACTATAACGGACTTTAAGCTTAACTACTCGATTTATAATAAAGAGATACTAGCGATTTTCCGGTTATTTAAGTAGTATCGCCTAGAGCTCTTAGGCGCCTAAAAGAAGGTTCTTATTTATATAAACTACTAAGCCTTAGAATACTTTATAACTACTAAGGACCTTATGGCTAAGTAGGCTCGATAGGCTGAGTTCTTTGCAGATTTCTATTTCACGATTATATATTACACTAAGACGACTAATACACTAGCTAATACCCTGTCTCGACGGGATTAAGACCTCACGGCGATAAAGGCACGTAAGCGGGTTATCCGCAGTTAATAGCTAATTCCGACTAATAAAATTGACTCGCGAGTCGCTAGTGACCTTTAGCTCTCCGTTATTAATCCTATAGACGCTTATATCGATGTCGTAGAGACAATACCCTAATACCTTACGATAGATTTTACAAAGTTATTATTAGACAAGTACAGTTATAACTTTATTATAGTTATCGTCGACCGCCTGTCTAAGAAGTTAGTCTCAATACCTTATAACGACACAATTATTACGAAAGGTATAACTATTCTCTTCTTTGTTTATTAAACCCGACACTTTAATATATTAGATTCTATTGTCTTAGACTAAGGACCTTAGTTCGTCTCCTCCTTTTAAAAGGAGTATTGTCGTATCCTCGGGACTAAGGTAAAGCTAACGACAGTATATAACCTAAACGTCGACGGCTAAATAAAAGTAACGAACTAATATATTAAGTAACGGCTTTATCCCTTTTACTACTATTACTAAGACAATTAGAGCGACCTCTTATTAATTATAAATATCGCCTAATTAACGTTATTACATAAGTCTTTAAGTCGCCTGTCTCCTTTTTAATTACTTAATAGTATTAAGCCGAGGACTTCTTAAGACTTAATTAACTTAGAGCCTCCGGTTACGGCAATAGAGAAACTCAATCACGAGGAGGCTTTATAAGTAACTTTATAAATAAAAGAGGTTATAGAAGTCGTATAGTCGTCTTTTAAAGATTAATAAGAGAAAATAAAACGACTAACGAATCGTAAGTAATACGCTATTAATTAGGACGTTAGTGACTTAATATTAGTTAATACTTAAAACTAAAATATTAACCGACTTTTAAGGAAGTTATTTAATAAGTAATATAGCCCTATTAAAGTAGTCGCTAAGGAAGGAGAGAACTAAAGAGTTAAGTTACTAAAGGACTAGTTAATTCACCTTATTTTCTACTCGCACTCGCTCCGCAAGTACGTCGACAACCCCTTACTTAAATAAGCTAGAGCTACGCCGGCACTTATTTAACTATTACTTAAGTAAGATAAGTGAGAAATTAAAGGCATCCTTAGCTTTAAGGTTATACGGAATAAACTATTTTATTATATTAAGTAACTAGGCGCTAATAAAGACTTAAAGTAGTACTTATACTTAAATACTATAATAGCTTTATATATAATTAAGAGGTTCTACTTAAAATATCTAAATACTAAAGGCCTGCTAAGAGCTCTCTTAAAGTGGCTAGAGGCTTATAACGCTAGTATCGACGACTACAACGACCTAGAAGACGACACAGTTATAATTATAACTACACAGACGCAGTTTTTTAGGAGGGGGGGGTAATATTACAACCTATAATACGCCTCGTATTTTAACCGACACAGGCTCGTAACATCGCTAATTATACGACGGCGCTAAGCCTAATAGGGAAGACTAAGTGGCGAGCCTACGACATATTAACGTAAACGGCACGCGACTACACTAGGCCTTATTAGGAGGGTCCTTTATATATTTATACTCGAGCCCTCCCTTATAGAGAGCTCTCTTTTCCTCCTTGTCTTTTCTTCTCGATTCTGAGCGTAGCTAGAGGCCTAAATATAAAGCTAGAGTCAACTCGCCGTATCAACCTCTTGCCAGCCGTAACACTTAGTAGGGAAGTTTACTTTTTTTAAAGGTATTATAACGAAAGAAAGTATAAGAGGTGTTATTTAATTAATAAAAAGAAAGAGGAAAGAGATCGAGACACGTTAAAGTACTTTATAAAGAGAATAGTGTTAAGGAGAGATTATTATATTTAGAGAGTTAAAGTTAAAAGGTTAGTAGGGGAGAGCCAGCCTTATATAAGGGGGCAAGAAGGTATTAAGCGAGACGATTATTTACTTTTAAAGGTAATAAGTTAACTATCACGGGACTTTACATATACTGGCTATATAACATCCTATTAACGATTTAAGACGCTCTAATTAGTTATTTACTTCTTTTTAGTATATATTACTCAAAGACGAGTAGAGTCTTTAAAGGGGGGGGACGTATATAGCGGGGACAGCCGCTAATTTCTTTTGTTATATGACTAGGCTAGTCCTTCGCACATATAAGGAGCTAACACTTAACTATAGAACGTCAAAAACGTAACACTAAATATATTCTATTTATTAGAACCTTTTCCTTCCCCTCCTTTGCCGATTCGTACTCTCTAAATATATAATATCTTTAGATTTGATTAATCTATTATTTACAGAGCCTAGAATCTCCTCCGGTGGCTCGCTACATACTACCCTCTTATTATGTGGATTAGGGTTCGTCCCTCCCATATTAGTTTATTAGTTTATTAGTTTATTATAATGATAGTGGCTATGACGGTTGGAAGCGCCCAGAGCTTCATTTCCGGTATGCCAGATAACCGAGCTTTACCGAGATTAATTAGCCCCATGGCGCTCCCCCTTTATATATAAAGCTCTTCTCTCCTTACCTTCTTTCCTACTTAGTTGTAGATTCTGAGAGACTCTTGCTATCTTCATATGTCGTGTATTGATATGTGAGGCCGCTGTTACACGTAATTACTATCTTTATAAAGCAAGCGTCACAGATTCAAGAACTCCCTAGAAAATCCGAAATATACTTAAGGTATTACTTAAGAATTCATAGATAATTATAGTTACATTTAATATTTTGGCTAGATTACATTAATCCTATGTAAAGTACCGTTCTTCTGCCTTTGCCGATATTCGAGAGGGGTTTTTTTTTTAAAAAAAAAAAAAGGTTTTAGGGGATCTACTAATTCTTTCTTAGATTAAGTATCTATTGCTAGGATAATCACGTACAGCGAGGAAGCAGGAGAGTGTCAATTGGGTTGATCAGCTTGTAGTATTAAAAGCTATGGACCGACGATCAGGGAGATTACAAGTAGTCTCGGCAACCACTAGCGTGCAGAGATTTGGTTATCCGGCCACCTGACATACTCGTGACTTAAACCTGCAACAGTATCTAAACATCGCAGCTATTAAAAAGATCTATTGTTATAATAATAGGATTTTTTTTATCGTGGAACATCTTAACGTCTCTTTCGCTTAGTTAAATTTCCAGAAATATAATCTTGAAGAGCGAGAGATAGTAATAATACTTTTCGAAGTACTAGTTACCCTCACTCACGAACGACGTAATGGCTAATATTAGTAGGTTTTAAAAGGCGTGGCTTATGTTTCTTCGCTTAGGTTTTTTTATAGAGACCTCTCGTAAGAAAATATTTGATTGTTTTTTAATGGAGATATCAAACTTGGTTAATTTATCTCATATATAATACACAACTTGTGCTTATCCATTTATTATAATCCTAGATCCTTGAGATCTTAAGTATAATAGACAGTATGAGAGCCCTAAGGTCTCATAGGTTTTATTAGATTTTCTAATTTTGATTAAAATTATAAAAGAAATGATGATTTCTTATTATCACTTTACCTTAGATAATAATAGATAGTTAGGGGATACAATTAATTTTATCTCATATAATTTAGAAGAGTCGTTTAAGAGTTTAATAAATATAAGAAGTAACTAAATAATATATTACGAATATTAGCCAATTAAACTAGTATTACTTTCTTAAGTTATACCCTTAAGAAGGCTGATTCCATGCATCCGTTTCGCCTACGAAGCCGAGCGTAGGTCTTGGAATTCTAGTAGCGAAAGGAGCAAGCCTTTAGCTTCGATTTTATTACGGCGGCTTAAGAATAGGATATTTCCATAAATTGTACTTAAAATTACGATAACGAATAAACTTTATGGCATATTAAGCGGCTGGTTCCTCAAATTTTATGACCTTAGGTACTGTTAGGCCATACGTCGTCCCGCCACGTTGGGCAAGGTGTGCCGAATTCTTGAACCCCCATTCAAACTCATTCCTTCACAGGCAGTATACTGCTTCATCCCATGACATGAGCAAGTCTACCTTAACAACCAGTTTTCGACATCAGCTAGCACTGCTGCACAACAAGCAGCTCGAATATTCAACCTAGTTAACCAGACTCGAACACGGTCAACGCTACATCCAAATTGTCTGCCGTCTTGATTTCCTTAAATCGTACTACACCCTTTCCCGAACACCCGAACGCTACCCCGTGCAGTAAGCCTCTACATCTATCCAGGTCTGCCACGGCAATCATGGCCTAACTTCTGGCTCAGAAGACCTGACTCTCTCTGGAGACTTGGCCTCGCATAATCGATGAGACTGGCGTAACTTCATGACGTAGTCGTATTGAAAAGTCTCCTTCCACAGGTTGATCGCCTTGAGACTTTCGAGACCTACGTGTTCCTTTTTCAATTCCCTTTCGAGCTTGTCTCGCCTAACAAGGTCAAAGTAGGCTGTCAAGTCTGTAGGAGGCTTCTTGATCGCGCCAATACCCTTGAGTACCTTTGTGACCAAGCAATCAATCTCCATTCAGTTGTGGAGAATTCTCTGCGGGTATAACGAACTCGGGGGTTCAGGGAACACTGTCTGGATTGGATGCGTCCCGAGATGCGGCATCACTGTGCCTGAGATCATCAAAGAGACTACACGATTCAATCTCTAGCGATGAACGACAAGATGGGCATCGTTGCCTTAGTGGAGAGCACATCTTGGCTCTGCTCGAGCTTCGTGCCACCATCTCCATGTAGCTCCCTGGCTGAGGACGTTTCTTGAGTCGCTCAGCAGGAGTCTGGGGAAGTGGTATTAACATCAGGCATGATGGTAACGAAGGGGTCGTCGTCGAGTATTTGTTCAGAATTGGAGGATGTATCTCCCTCGTGGCGTATCTCGACTCGGTGGTGACGGACCAGAGACAAGTTAGTAGTTTGTCTATCGCAGGATTCATAGGAGACTTACACGAAGAGAAGATGCTGTCAATCTGCGGTTCCTATGGTCCAGAGATTTCCTCAATGGCATTCTTGCAGGTATTGATACTGGACTCAAACCCCACGTATCAAGTTTCAACTCAGCCTTAGGCCTATTCTAGACGAGCACCTGAATCGCATCAATATCTCCAAAAACAATTGCGTGGTGTTCATCCGTTCTAGACTGTAGCCATCACGTCGAGCCCTTTTCGAGAAGCAATTTGATCATGTCGATGGAATATTTTGGGGCCATATGTAATGGTGTCCGTCCACAGTTATCTGTAACCATCGCATCAGCGCCATTTTCGAGAAGCAACTTGATCACCTCGATACGTCTAAAATTGGAGGCCGCAAATAACGGTGTCCATCCTTCGTGGTTTGCAACTGTTATGTCGGCCCCCTCCTCAAGTAATTGCGCTACAATATCTTGATAACCACAACTTGAAGCAGCCTGGAGGGCATTGCGATGGCGTCCACCTTGAGCATTGACGTTGGCCCCTTTCTCAAGCAGCAGCGCTACAATATCCTGGCAGCAATTCGATGAAGCTTCATAGAGGGGATTACCACCGTGTTCGATTTGAGCATTAACGTCCGCCCCTTTCTCAATCAGTTGTTGCACGACGGCCCCATAACCGTTTCTAGCAGCATAAAACAGTGACGTCCGACCTGACTCATCCTGGGAGTCGACCTCGAGATTGCTGGTAAGTATATACTTTACAGAGTTGTCGACCCCGAAATAAGCTGCTAAATGCAGTCCTGTCATTGGTGTCGTTTGTGCTGGAGATGACTGCGCCGAGGTTGAATACCTGTCCGCGAGGGCACCTGTGAAGAAGTCTCTGGAGAAACGCCTCCGCAACTAGAACATAGTTCTCTGAAGCCTCATCCCCTTCCAGGCTACATTTTTCTTCAGTTGAAAACCCAAGTATACCGCACGTCTTTTCCTCCTCTTCGACTCTATCGGTCAATGTCTTCTTTGGCAGTTGGTTCCCGCAGCTACCGGCAAGGCTCACTCCTGATGTGACCGCATCGCTAGCAGGAGCCTTCCAGTGCTCTTCTTCGCTGCTTGATATAATAGACTCTTGACTTCGTCCCCCTACTAACTCCGACCGACCAAGTCTGTCATAGGACTCGCCTGTATGTCCTCCAAACGTACCGATACTAGCATCTAAAAAGATTGTCCCATCAACTTCAATACATTCCCGGATGATGTTACTACCACGCGAAAACATCTCCTTGAGATTTTCGGATAACATGCTCTCCTGCAAGTCTGCTGTAGATGTTCTTGCGTTCGGGTTTGAATTGGCTGAGCGCTGATCATCTCCTGTGCTTCGTATCGGAGATGCGTCCTGCTCGCGGGCAGGTGTCGCCGAGGTGCTCGACGCTGGAGTCGCAAAGGAGAGAGTTTCCTGCTTTCCCAAGTCGGATGCTGTGGAAATTTCATCACAGTCTCATTGTGTTGCTAAAAGGCGCCGTGATTCAATCGCGGGTTCAGCTTCAGCCTTGGCTGGAGTGTCTACCGCTGCTTTGGGTAGAGGAAGAGGTGGAGGATTGTCAAGCGACTCGGGCTGCCCCGCGGCTTTGGGTCCCGTGATCTTGGTGGCGGGGATGTGCTCCTTACAGCAATGTCCATAACTAGCTTCAATCCGGATTTTTAGCGAGCCTCACGAAAAGTCGCGTCGGCCCCCCTCCCGCTATCTCTCATATCGGCGCCCCCCTATATAACACCACCAAATATTGTCAGAACAACGTCGTAAGTAGCTCAAATTAAAGCTTAATAGTTACGCTTTCTAACGAACTAATTTATAGGTTACTCTAATAGCTCCTCGTTTAGATATAGACGTAGTGGCGCGTATTAAAGATACTCTTCGGGACCCTGATACTATACTCGACCGAGCCTACTTACAATTAATCGCTAATATATATAAGACGACTAAACGAACGGTATATCACTATAAACTACGATTAGAGTATAATCTGCCTGTTTTACTATAATCTAGGGGTCCCGCGAAGATTGTTTTTATAGAAATAGAGTAGTCAATTAAGCTACTTTTGGACGAGAGACTATAGATGTACTAAGACGAGATTACAGACTTTCTAAAGGACGCATTTGACGTTAATGTGGCTAAAACTACTATATAACGAATATTAATAAGAATTAAGATTACTTAAAAGAAGTTGAAGGTCGTCGCCGCTTAATAAAATTAAGAACTACGCTTAAAATAGGCATATCGACTACAGTAATACATAGTGGACTAAATCGTTTGTGTAGACGAATCTAGGAGCGACAATAGGACTAGAGATCGTTAATATAGCTAGTCCTATTTAGGAGCAAGAGTAGTAGTTAAGAGGTGGCTACAAAGTAAAGAACGAGTATCTGTACTCCCTACATATACCGTGGACGGCTATATCACTTTTATAACCTTTATAAGCACTTATATAAGCGACATATTTGCGGATTTCATAATTGACGACTTATTACTACTATATAACGCATATTCTGCCTCTAGATTAGTGGTAGTCCTTAATAACGCCTTAATCTATTATTCTAATATTAATAAGATTCAAGCACAGTTTGATAAAAGAGGAGTCTTATTACTTTTCTTACCTTTATATTCTCTTGATTTTAACCTAATTAAAGAGAGCTTTAGAGACCTAAAGACATATATTCGTCGCCATTATTATAGGGAGAGGCATAAATATGTAAATTATCAAGATTTCCTAGAATAAGTATATATTAAGTCAAGTTCAGGCCCTGATACTACCCACAGAGCACGTGCGCATTTCAGGAACGCAAGTATTAGGGAAGCATAAAACTATTACACCTAAATCTACAGCAAAAGTATTATAAGCTCTCTTTAAAAATATAATTAGTAATAACTATTAAGAATGAGGATACGAAAGCGAGGATAAGAACTTAAGCGAATTAACGTCGGATAGCTTTAGATATTCAATTACACTAATAAATACATACAAATACAACTAAAATAAC
This sequence comes from Leptodontidium sp. MPI-SDFR-AT-0119, assembly GCA_020726505.1. Classification (NCBI taxonomy): domain Eukaryota; kingdom Fungi; phylum Ascomycota; class Leotiomycetes; order Helotiales; family Leptodontidiaceae; genus Leptodontidium; species Leptodontidium sp. MPI-SDFR-AT-0119. The sequence goes on from JAHLEZ010000021.1 coordinate 425,203, forward strand.
GCGGATATTAAGTATTTAGGTATTAAGAATGCGTATACACTTTATCTTATTTAAATTGATTTAATATTCGTCGAAAAAATCATTATCTAGTTCTTTACTTAACCCCGCACTTAGACCCTCTATTTAACGACGTATATCGCTAGTACTACTTATATTAGGGAAATCTAATAAAGCTATAGCGGCCTCTGTCTCTACTCTCTATCTCTCCTTAAATTCAAGCTTAAATTTAGAAACGTGCTTTAAAATCAAGTTAGTAGTGCCAACTTTAATACTATAAGACGTAATTAACTCTTTATTATATAATTAATTAATAGATAATATATTTACGTCGTTAAATAAGTCAAATATAGATTAAATTAATAGCTTACGTGTAAAGAGAGTCTTTAACCTCAAGAGAAAGTCGCGGAAGGCTAACATCTCGTTCCCCCCTATTAGCCTTAATTGTAAAAGTAAAGAGAGTAGAGTAATATTTCGCACATTACTAGGAGCGAGGTTTTACATAATAGCCCCTACAAAAGAAGGACTAGCGGGTATACCTTCAATAAATTAAAGCCCAAATAGACTATATTACTAATAACTAAGAGGAGGGGGGGGGTACATATACTGGTGGTTGCGGTTAGGCAAGGGGAGCCAGAGTCGTAGCGGGCATATTAACGTGAAGGTATATTAGACTTAACTCTATCGTATCTTTCTTTAATACGTTCTCTTCCTTCTTTTAATTAACCTTACGGTTTCCTAATAATTTTATTTATATTACTGACTCGCTGTCTTGAAATCTAGTAATTTATGTGGCAGGTAAAGTATAGAAATTAACTCTGGGGATCTTTAATTTAATAGCTATGGCCTACTCTTTTTACTCTAATAGCGATATAATATAGTAAGTACTAGTCGACTTTAGTACGTAATAATAACCTCTTTTATTATTATAACGTGAGTCGGCACAATAATTTAAATTAAAGACTGTTCTCTGTAGTAATTCAAGCCCGGTTTCCTTTTCTTCCGATAATCTCTTCTTTTGTAATAGTTTCCCTATTATAGTGTTTAGTAACTTCTTTATAGGAGAGATAATTACTAAATCGTCGTTATCTTCTTTATTTAAATTAACTATATTATCGCTAGAGGATTAGCGTACGCTAACTTTCTATATAGTCTCTAGTCGTGTTTTCCCTTTGCCTTTATTTTTAATTAAAAGAGTAGGCTTAGGGGTTATATCTCTATTATACGTCTTATACGAGGCATCTATAGAAATAATGAATGCCTATTTAGCCCCGGAATAGTTCCATTAACGTAGAAACACATAGAAATCCCGTAAATCATCCTCATTTGTCAATTCCGTATAAATCCCTTATTTCTTTAGATTTCCTAAAGTAATAACCTATAGTCCTGGCTCTGGCTTATTTACACCTTTTAATCCTCTTGTATTAGCCTATCCTTTTACTCTTTTCTTATATACTAACGCTCTTATAACTACAAATAGTAGTCGATCTCGGGAATTAATGTCTTTATAGAGTAAGAATAAGTTCTTTACTTGACTATCAATTAAAACGGTAATAACGAACCTAATTGTGAGTTTAGGGCTATAATTGTCTATTAGATTAAAGGCTAGAACTTGTTTCTTTCGATGAGGTAACTTAGAAGGCGTTAAAACTGCGCTAGAGAGTTCAATAGTAGTATCCGTTTTGTCCTTGCCTTTCCGAGGATTAAGTGTTAAGGGCTCCTCTTTTATAGCGTCTTCTATCGGTTCTTTTATATAATCGTCTACTTCTATAACATCCTCTACACCCTCTTCTCTAATAGTAGAGGCCCTAGTACGCTTCTTGCCCTTAGATTTACGGGAAATAGGCTCTTAGGACCTAGTAAATGCCTCTAACGAGTTAGTGTTAAGTTTACGCGCCCGTTTACTAATTTCATCTATATCTAGCGCTAGACCTTACAAACGCTTTGACCGAGAGGCTCGAGGCATATTAACCTTGATATTCTGAAAATTTTATTGTGTTTGGACAAGAATTCGTGGAGTTATTAGAGGTAGTTGTAAAGTGAGGGGGCTAGGATGCGGGGGGGAATTCAACTTTTAGTGAGGCTCGCTAAAAATCCGGATTGAAGCTAGTTATGGACATTGCTGTAGACGTTGGCTTTGGACCTAAATCTGGTTGGGGTCTGCTATTTTCTTTGCTTTGTACTTTTTGAGTTTATTTCACATGAATCTATGACTCGATGAACAGACAATGCAATCAAAATTTGCCACGCCTGGCTATTACCGTGTCTCTACATAACCTGTTGCCTTCGGTTGGACCACCATCCCACGAATATCGCTTCCAGCGGAAGCCACAGCAGAAGCCCAAGTTGCGGTAACACTCGCCGCCAACTGTGTTGTCGTCGCCGCCACCATCTGGTTAGATGGCGCAGTCACTGTAGGCTGAACAACAATGGCCGTCTCTATGCCCAAAGCCCGCATCTCTTCATTGCAGTTAGGCGTACTGCACCTCAAGATCCCCAGCTTCTCTTGCAACTCGATATCCGTGAGCCGTCGAGTGCGGTTCCCATCATTGAACACCCAGTCGTCTGGGTTCAGGTCATGTGAACCCCCGTCGCGTTTCTCATATCCTGCCTGCGAGAAATGCCCTTCCGCCGCCGCTGAGTCCAACACATCCTGCGGAATCAGCCCCCCATAGTTCCTTTTGCCGTATCTTGCTTCAGCGACGTGCCCTAAGTAATACGGATCGTTCGTGAGCAGCGCGAAACCCGGATCTAGGACAAGATTTTCGGGCCAGCATGGGTTATCATGCAAACCTGCTACGCCGTCGGAATCGACCACGTCACTGTCGAAGTCGATAACGACTTTACTGCGAGTTGTTCGTGCCGTATAATGGTAGACACTTCTTTTCAATCCAGCCACCACGCGGTCGCTAACATAGCGCACGTTCAATCTATCTTCAGGTAGTTTGCCATTGGCGTCGAACCGGCAGAATCTGAGTCCGAAAATAGACCCAGCGCCTGCATTCTGGGACCCGGGATTGAAGCGGATGTACTGTTGAGGCTGTAGACTGCCTTGGTTGAAGGCAGCTGGAGGATATTCGTCTGCTTCGCAATCTGCACCATGTGATCGCATCCAGCCCTTCCTCCTGGGAATTTTGTGTTAGTACTGATAAATTGTGGGGTTCCGATTTCTTACCATTCCGCGTTATGATCATCGTACCATCGGTTTCTCCATGGGCGACCAGGGTCCGCTCTACTCTCAAGGGGACACGTCAAAGTCTTGTAACCAGGCTGATTGTTGATCACAGAACTGTAGCTGCATAGCACATGCTAGGTCAGTAATTGCTTCAAATAAAGCTGTTTCTAGAGATAATTTGAGAAGTGCCGGGAGTGCTCGACTTCGAAAGTTTGGAACGATGCAACAAATAAAGATATCAGGGAAATGCGAGTGCTTACTGTAGGCATGCTTGTATCCAAGGTTTGATACCACCAGGTTGGACACCAAGGCCATGGCAGGTTGAAGTAGTCGCAGCTGGGTAGATGGTCGTTGAGTCGATACTCTCATATATGTCAGGGCCGTTACGCTGTGGTCTCCCACAGTTACCATCGTCAGCGCGTTTGCACTGAGCCGAGCTCGTTGGCATCGGGCTGTGGCTGGAAGACGGTGGTCTTGTAGAGACGGGCTCTGTCTTTTTGTCCAGGGTGAGAGATTGTTTCTTGCCAAAGACTTTGAACTCGGCCTTGCCTGATTTCTCGATTTCCTTGGTACAGAGAGTGATGAGTGCTGGAGTGGCGGCAATTTCAGCAGCATCTGCTATCCAGCCTTGAGAGTGTGAGCCGTTTGGGTAAGAACATGACTGATTTTATAAGAGACTTACCGAATATTGGAATGAGGTCTTCAATGAGTTCCAAAGGTGCCAGCAATGCGGGAACTGCAATTCGACAAAAGGCCTTGGCTGCCACATCTAGTGCCAACTGCTCCGCCGCAGCCTCAGCTGCATCCTTTGCAGCATCGGCAGCTTGAGCCTCAAGATCCGACTTGGTCGGTGGTGCCTTGAACCCGCTGCAGCAATACGATTGTAGACCACCGTTACACGTTTGATCCTTCTTTCCGCTGTGGTTGTTCGTATCAGTGACGAGCTCGGTTTCGCCTGCCACGAGCAAGTCAGTTGCAGTTCAAGATCAAGGCAAGCTAACGCACCGTCTGCACACCCCGAGATACATGATAATCCAACACCCCGATATCCGCGCCACTGACATGTGCCTGTAGTTGTCCCATCATTGCAACATAAAGTCCGGTATTGTCCACTAGAACAGCGGTCGCTTTGAAATCGTCAGTTTGAACAGTCTCAAAAGTATGAATGTCGGTGAAGGGTGCTTTGCTCTCTTACTTGGTAGACAACTGCCCAGGCTGCCCATTCATCTGAGTGACCTTATTTGTGCCTTTCTTGCATGACTTATTGCAGTCGGTAGTATAGCACGACAACTTGGCTGCCTGGTCCGCAGAAGCTTGCTTGGCGCTATCTTGTTGAGCCTGCGTAACACCAGAGGCCAGGTTGTTCCCCGATGCAGATTGGTCTTTCTGGTCAATGGCCCATACCATCATCCCCCCAAGACATCGCTTTTTGGCAAATTCCTACTTGCAAGTAAGTAGAGAGTTCTCATCTGAAGGAATACACTTGCCTTCTTCTGTGCGAAAGTATCATCATCGTCATATGACACCCACTGATTACTATCCCAATTAATCCATTTCACCCCAGCAGTTTTGTCCCAGACAGGGTTGAGATTCTTCTCGGTAATAATATCAGTGATCTCCCGGAGATCGAGAATACCTGCCGTACCAGAACAAGGCCCGGCATTGGCTCCACCGGAGAACTGGCAGACTCCATTTGGCGTGTTGCATGATGAATCTTTCAACGTAAAAGAGCGTCCGTACTATGGACCCCTTAGTATTGAAATCAGAAACATTCAAAGCAAAACAAACTTACCCATCCTTGCCCCAGCACCACTTTAGAAGCTGCCACGCCTGCTCGCCACAGAAGTCCGAGTCCTAAATCGATTTCTGTCAAGTTCGTATGAGGCGCGATATAAGGGCCGACGAACTGCGAGTCAGCGTCCCACGTTCCGTGGAGGTCATAGGACATGAGGTTGAACCTGAAACCTGTCAGCGAGAGCAGATATTTGGATGTAAGAGCCAGCAAACCAGTCCACATGTTCCTGCATTGCTTTGACATCGAAATGCTGCAGGTACCAGAAGCTGGTTGGTAAAGTGACAGTTAGGCCTTTCGACCCGAAACTTTGCTTCATCTCTTGCACAAGCAGAACGAAATTTGCAGTATCCGCTGCCACGCCTCCACGGTCATCTGCACCTGGATACTCCTGGACTGCGTGTCAGTTCTGTGGTAGTACCGCGAGACAAGTGCGAGATTTTACTTACCCAATCGAGGTCCACTCCGTCAAAACCATAAGTATTCATGAACGACAAGGCGCCACTGATGAACTTTTGGCGATTTTCAGCTGTACTAGCCATATTGGAGAATGCTTGCCTCGTCGGTCCCGGATCCGTGAACGACCAACCGCCAACGGAGATGTACGCCTGCAAGCCGTTGTACTTGTCCTTCAAAGCAGTGAAGCGGTGATAAAGCTTAGCTGAGTTATCATCCATGGGAGAAATCTGAAAAGTTATAGGGTCAAAGAAGGCAAATGCGAAGTTGACATGCGTGAAACCGGCCAAGTTCAGATCTTCTGGTTGCACCTTCGTGAGGTTAGAAAGACTATGGAGAAGGTTGGCCCTTGGCAAATGGGACTTACACTTTGACATTTTCTGGTGGACGACCACGACTCGTAGTACCCTACAGTGCGCTTGTCTACACCAGAACTTGAACAAGAGGGCTGGGGGGCATCGCCACATGATCCAAAAGCCGACTGACATCCCTTGTCGCAAAAATCAGAGGTACTTCCGCAAAATCTATGACACTTGTTAGTTTTTGACTGTTGAATCCTGAGCACACTCCAGGCTCATATCTACTTGCACTTACCCGAATTCTGAGCAGCAGACGTTCAGAGGACAAGTCTGCGATCCAGGCTTTCCGTATTGCCCGCAAGCAGCTTTTGCATCACAGTTGAACAGGCATCCCGTACCACACTCAGTTGGCGAATATCCGCAGAGACCATTGCTCCCGCAACAGGCTCCATTTGGACATGGTGTTGTCGGATCGCACGTCCCGATGGGAAGAGCGCGAGGGAGTAAAGAAAAGTTTGGGTTAGGAGAGCGAGACTCGATTGGAGATGCTATTGTGACAGCACTCAGAATCGTTACAAGCAAGAAACTCTTGAAGGAGAGGACGACCATTTTGTCTTGACTAATGCAGGCACAAGGAGAGAATGCCGCTGGAGGACGAGAGGTCACTTCTAACGAGGGGGGTCAAGTAGGATAATATCCCAAAGGCCATATCGAAATATCCTGGACAAGACTCTCCCCTGGTCTCAGCGTCAAGATCCATGCATGGTATGTGGTGCAGATAGGTAATTTCCGGGCTTGTTCAAAATGGACTCCTTTACTTTGCAGTTATACCCTGTAAGACATGGGCCGAACCGAGCCGGTCCGCCCCCGAGCGCCATTCTATTGAAATCTTACGATACAAGTCAATTGATTGGACTGGATGACGACTTCCGGGCTTTATAAAATTGAAGATGCTGCACGAACCATAATTGGCATTGCTTGACATTGCTTGTCCTTGGTAAGGTTGCGGAGGATTGTCGAAAGTAGAAGGTGGGATGTCTCGCCCCAGCCTGCAACCTTGTTCAAACAAGCTTCTGCAGAAGCTTATATTGTTTCGCCCCACCATTGGAAAAAGGAGAGCGGCGCAGCCACCAGGAAGGTGTGGGAAGACATCACGAAAACCACCCTGTGAATTCAGAGATACGGACCGAATAGTCGGGCCCTGTATTTTCTTAAATTAAGATGTCTTCGGGGTTGAGCTTGAAGCTTGATCAAGGATGGGTCCAACTGCAGCTCAACAGGGGTAATCACATTCATTTTACATGACTTGATCTATGCTCGTCGCTTTTTTTTTCTCTAAGTTGCTATTCTGTCCTGCTTCTGTGTTGATTCTGTCATTACCTTGATGAGATATGGCGGTAATACAGCTTCTTGCCAGGCTCTGGCTTGCGGTTTTTGCAGCAGTTGCAGTGGCTCAAGATACTCCTGCAACCTTCAATATGTTTCCCGTCATTGGTTCTGCAGGTCTTGCTACGAATCTGGGATGGACGGAAGATTGTGTCGTAGCCATGTAAGTTTCCTCAAACAAACAGCTTTGATAAATGCTCAAAGTATTTTCAGGAACGCGACATTGGGTTGTGACTCGACACTCTATCGTATGGCGGGGCAACTGGATATGTATTATTGGTCTGAAGACAACCTCACCGCATTATGCACCGAAAGTTGCCTCTCAGATAGCAGCTCTTGGGTTGGCAACGTGGGAGATGCTTGTGTGGGCCAGACGTACAATGTAGGAGGCAAGCTGGCACCAGTGGATACCGTCGCACTTCGCTACGTAGAAGGCGTTACAATGGCATGCCTATTGTCAAAGTAAGTGCTCAAAAAATGCCTGACACAATTCTGAGGTGATCTAATACCTAAATTAGCGATTTGCCGATTAATTACACCAGTAATTCAACCATCAACGACCAAAGTTTGACTAATGACTTTCTCGGCGACTCTAACACGACAGTCCAGAGGAACTCCACTACAGGCGACCCTCTCTTTGAGTATGTTAATTATCTCGCGTCTGAGGAGACCCGCTGATCGCTCTGACTAGTCCGAATGATGTTGCACCGTCCAGTAACGATACCGTTACCACTGTCCTCAATATCACTGACCCAGCCTATTATGTCCCAGGGCCGACTTGGTGCTACCTCGAATCTCAAGACTGGGTCGGAGTAGATGTCGACGAACCAGACTGCGTTGCTAATCCATCCAATCCGTTCTGCACAGATGCTTCTGCCATGACCAGAATGGTACGTTGATGTTGGCTAGTAGTTGTAACCTGCTAACAGTCATTTCTAGGCCAACTTGTACTACGATACCACCGTAAGCAATTCAGTCTACATTGTCTTACCCCAAGGACTAACGCTTACGTAGCTTTGCAGCCCGTGTTTCTTAACAATAATGTGGTATCGAATAAACTCGCTCTTCCTCCCCGACACAGAATACTCCGACTACCTAATCTCGCAATTCCAAGACATCCAAGACATCTGCCAAATGCAGATGCCCGAGACTGTCATTCGGGCTTTACCAGACTATGCCTTAGCCCCCAACACAACCTATCTCCCACCAGGAACCGATCCTGCCGACAACTCCACCGCTCCCAGTTCGAGCTCAGGCAAGTGTTCTAGCCAGACAATATCTGCTAGTAGTGCTGGGTGTGCTAGCCTGTCGCAGCAGTACGGCGTCACGACTGGAGATCTGCAGGCTGCTACAGGTTCGGATGATTGTGTTGTAGCGAATGCGACTTGTATACCGAGTGCGTGTACCCTCAATCAAGTCAGCAGTGGGGATAGCTGCCAGAGCCTTGCAACTGCATATACGACTACCACGCTCAACGTATCGACATCTTTATTCCTCTCCTGGAATCCGAACATCCTAGGATTATGCGACAGCCTGACAGCTGGACAATACGTCTGCTCCTCGTAAGCTCTATCTTTGTCCTACAAATCATAAATGAGAAATTGTCTGACTGTATCAGCCCACCCGGCGGCACTTACACGCTACCACCCCCCATCAACGGCACTAACACTGACGCATCAGGCCAAAACCGCGGTGGTCAAGGACCCGTCGGAGTCGTCCCAACGACAAACAGCACAGCCGCAGCGCCGACACAGGCGGGTATATCGCCCAATTGCACAAAATTCGCGTATGCTAGCTCGGGAGATAGTTGTTTCGGGTTCACGCAATCGTTCAGTATCAGCATGGCCGATTTCACCACTTGTGAGTTTCCATACAATATCCTCCTACAATCACATCGCCTTTTCAAAGATACATCTTCAGCAAAATGAGACTACAGTACTAATACAACGATAGGGAATCCCGTGCTAGGATATCCAGATGGCCACAACTGCACCACCCAATTCTGGGCTGAGTTCGTACCTTTTCCACTTCTTGTTCCCAACTTCCAAACTTCCAAACCCACCTACAAACATCTCCTAACCTCCAAAAAACCACAGATACGATTATTGCGTCCAAGTCTCCGGCAGCCCTTCCAGTTCCAGCAGCACATCCTCCACTCCCACAACAACAACCAGCACGCTCCCCTACCCAACCCAAAGCGGCATCATATCCAGCTGCAACAAATATAAAAACGCCATCAGCGGCGACTACTGCAGCCTCTTCGCGACTGACAACGGAATCACAACCGCAGAGCTCTACGCATGGAACTCCGTCCTCGGACCCAACGGCGAGAACTGCGCAACACAATTCCAAGCTGGCGTAGATTACTGCGTGGGCGTCTCATCATCAAGTGTTACAACGACAAGTACTTCTACAACGCCAACCACGACCTCGAAAACATCCCTCCCATACCCCACACAAAGCGGTATAATCTCCTCCTGTAATAAATTCCAGAACGCCGTTTCAGGGGACTACTGCTACATTTTCGCCTCTAACAACGGTATCACTACCGCAGAGCTTTACGCCTGGAATCCAATCTTAGGTCCTAACGGCGAGAATTGCGGGACGCAGTTTCAAGCTGGTGTTGATTATTGCGTGGGTGTGAGTTCGGCGGCGGCGACTACGACGACAACAAGCTCGGTGATCCCGACACAGAGTGGCATTGCGGCGAATTGTAATAGAATCGTGGTGGCGAAGAGTGGTGATTACTGCTCTTTGTTTGCGCAGGATAATTGTATGGTTCCCTCTAACTCCCCACTATCCCCCTCAATCCTGTATCAGTCGCTAATGGATTTGGATAGCTATTACGACGGCGCAGTTGTACGCTTGGTATGTTATTTCCCCCTTGTCAAAATCCAGACATCCAGCGTTGCTTCTACAGCAAATATGCGAATTACTTTTTCTTTCATATTTTCTACATGATGCGTACTAATGTGAGGATTTGCAGGAATCCGGTATTAGGTCCGAACGGGGAAAACTGTTCGTTACAGTTCCAGCTTGGCGAGGGGTATTGCGTTTCGGTTTCTTCATAATTAAGTGATAGAATCATGAAGTGTGAAAGTAGGATCAAATGTAATAATGTATGCCGAGAGAAACTCGGTACGACTAAACGAGGTCTAGCTCCCTGCAGGGCTGCGAGACCCATGAATTTCCCCTTACTACTAAAAAAAGCTGTGGGAGACCCCTTTTCTTGGCACACGTGAATAGAACGTGACTTAGCTAAAAAGAACTTACCGAGCTCGAGACTAGGCCAAACGCTTCGCATTCAGACTAGTCGAGAGCGAGGTAAGGAAAATAAATAGGAAGCACAAGTATAAGCATTAGAACTAGAATTAGGTGGAGATTTCTCTCGCTTACAGCGGCGAGCGAAGCGCGGACAGTCCCAGTTTATAAGCATCGCATCATCTTCGTAAACCGCGTTGAAACTCAAAAACGTGATTTTGGGGAAGGAATTTTTCTTTTGAATTGAATTGAATTGCTCACTTGAATTTTACCAAGGCAGCTAGCTGTAAAGTCGCACTCAACTCAATTCCAACTCAACTCACCATTTCCACCGTACGGCCGTTCAAAACACAACAATGAAATCCGCTATCCCCCCTCTCAATCTTCATCCGAATCAAACATCCCCGGCGGATCAGGAAACAACTCATCCATTTTCGCCCTCTCATCCTTATCCTTCTTCATCTCCAGCTCCAAAAGCGCCGCTCGACAAGCCTCTTTATCAAAGCGATCCGGCCAACCATAGTTCAGATACGTGTTATAAACATCCTAAGCATCGCATCAGACTTGCCCCACTTTCCCATTCAAATACCCCTCCAAGATTTCAAGACTTACCGCTGCATGTTTTCTCTGGCCACTATGCGCCTCGCTCTCCCCCTCTAGCGGCCCATACTCCCACGGTTGCCAATCGCTCTTCTCTAAAAGCGCATCCTCCTCCACCGGCAAACTAGCACGAGTAATGAAGCTCCCTGAAGTCGGCACTCCAATCGGATTCGGCACCAACATCCACACCAGCATCTCATACCTCTTAGTCCACTTCTCAAAGAACTCCTTGACAGGTATCTTCTCATACACTTTCCACTGCTCCTCGAAAGGCAGAGCGTCATACTCCTCATACGGGATCTGGAGTCGAGATCCGGACCCCATGTGCGTGATGATACCCTCGTTCGTGTCGAGGATCAGCGCTATGCCTTCGCGGTCCACGGAACGGGTAAGGTAGACGCAGTGGTCTGGGAGGGGATAGACGTCTTCGGCGAAGGATGTTGAACCGCCGGTGCGTGAGCCAGATGAGTAGTCAATTGCAATGGTTTCATATTGGAGGCAGATTCGGTCAGAATTGTTCTCGGAGTGAAGGTAGGGGAGGTGGCGCAGGAGGGAGAGGACCGTGGGGGTTTTGGTTTGAGTGGGTTCTGAGATGGTGGGCCAGCCGGTTGGGGGCGGGGTGATGAGAGCGGAGGAGGGCAGGTAAGGGTGGAGGATAACTTGCTGGTAGAATTTGAGTATGACGAGGACGGTTTCGTCTTGGGAGTACATTTTGATGGCGTGGTGTGACTGGTGTCGTTGAAGAAAAGGAAGTGAGATGATGATGAAGTTCTATTCCGCCCGGCTAAGCCTAAAGGGCACTAGTACTATTTACCTAGGTTCATGATCGCCTGAGAATTTAATATCTTTGGAGGGTCTCGTTGTTAAGTTACTTGAAAGGGATGTGATAGTACAAGACAAACAGTGGCCACAAGGCGGCGATTGCGAGTGGTTTAGTGGCTAAGGTTCTTGAGGGGGCAGTCAGCTGGGCTGGATCTCCCGCGGCATGCGGCGCCCAGCTAGCTGTCCTAAGCTGACATCGCTAGACAGGAAACCGTACAGGAATCTTAGCCCTCTTATTAACCTTATAAACATTACTAAATTAATCTAACCTACGAGGCCTAAACTATTCTATATTCTATAATCACGGCGGCTGCCCAAGGCGGAAGAATCTAAGCTAATTACAAAATTATTTGGGGCGATAGGGACTACGATCTCGACGTTGAGACCAATGATTGGGTAGGATATACATGCGTTATTAAGAGGAACCTTAGGACAAGCTTTGGACCACCATTGACAATGACTAGATTATGTAACTCGGCAGAGCAAGCTTAGACAGAGCTAGATAAAATGTTAGGTGTAATTATGGGCAGGCAGATACAAAGCGGACACCCGATGACAGGGGCTTAATCATTAGAGATATTCGGGGGACCAAATGGGCGTAATAAGCTCGTTCTGAAGATATTTCTCGATGAGGTTGAGAAAAGAGGAATGGGTTTGTAAAAGGGCTCAAGGGATTGATTTTTTTTTCAAAGGCCATGTGCAGACTGTGCACGGCATCAAGCTCCGGGAACCAAGGTTTGTGCCTTCGTCAAAACAAATTGCGCCCCATTTCATATATAGATCTCCTCTTGTTTATGTTTGCTATGTCTGAGTGTAGGAATTCGAGTCAGATTCAATAAGATACTTAAACTAACGTGACTCCAACCCCACTGGCAACCCATCAATACGAGACGTGTGCAGGGACCTTGCTCAATGAAATGATAAGCACGCTGAATGGTGTCCTTGTCACGGCATCTCTTGGAGTTGAGCTTAATACATCCTCATCCTCAGGCTCGTCCAAAACACCTGCAAATACATCATCATCCTGGTCATTAGTTTGACTACTTTCTCGCACCAAAGGAGTAAGTCTAAAGGTATCCCGGGCTTGCTGCGCGTTGGATTTGCCTTTGCCTTTCGCTTTGAATCGCTCCCTTTTGGATTCCGATGCATCCTAATCAATTGTCTTGTAGTAAGCTTCAATTACAACCTTGTTGTCTGAAACCAGGTATTTTTTCTTGTATATACGCAGGGGAACCATAGCATCAACGAATGTTTCTTCACCACGAACTGTAACTCTCAAAGTCGGGTTCTTTGGATTGCTATACAAGAACTCAAACGCTATCCTCACAACTGAAGTTCTAACCTAATGCCCGTTGGCTCCATTTGCCCCATTCGTCTCACCCTTGTAGAACTTGTCAAATTTGTACTTTTCCTCCCTCTCCCAGTACTTGTTAAACCCAACGCCTTCGCATACTTCAGAATAGCTCAAGATTGATGGTGGAGCTCCAACAGTCATGCTCTTCTTCAGGTTCTCCAACGTTTCCCGAATACTCTTTAATTTCGCAGCTACTAAAGTCCAAGGATAAGCCACAGCGCAGAATCCCAGCTCAGCGAGATCCTTGGCTGAGAGGTTCTCGGTCTTGCCTCCTTCGATGATGTTAGCGAAAATTGGTGCACCGACTTCCTTGACAGCTTTTCTCATCGCCTCCTTGTCTGGCAGTGCTTCGATGAAGACTGAGTCGACACCAATGCGCACGAACTCTTTGGCCCGGGCGATAGCTTCATCCCAGCCGAGGATGAGGGAGTCGGTTCGTGCGAGGACGAAGATGTCCAAGCCTTCGTCACGGGCATCGCAAGCGGCTTGAATGCGAGCGAAAGCCTCTCCTCTGCCTACAACAGCTTTGCCTTTGGTGTGTCCGCATCCTGATTCGTGTCAGCTACTACAATGGTAGGCGAGAGAAAATAGGTATTGTTTACTCTTGGGCCAAGTCTGGTCCTCAATCATCACGCCAGCTGCACCGGCAAGCGCGTAACACTCCACGGTCCGCTTTACATTCATCGGGCTTCCATACCCGGTGTCACCATCGGCCATTACCGGAACACTGACTTGACGGACCACGTTCTGGATCGTCTCACACATCTCTTGACAGGCAATATAGCCAGTGTCAGGAAGTCCGTAGGCACTCGACACGGGGTACCCGGCCAAGAAGCACATGGGGAAGCCGGCTTCTTCGACTAAGCGTGAGCTGAGTCCGTCGTAGCTGCAGCAATGGGCGAGGATCTTGGTTGGGTCATTGTGGGCTTCGATCATCATTGTCCGGAGACGGGATGCTTGGATGGAGGGGATGCGGCCACGAACATTGGGGAGAGAAAGTACGCTTTGTGTGAGCTGGCCGGGTTTGCCGCCTTTGCTTGGAACTGGGGAGTCGAATTTGAAAGGGTACTCGACGGTGTTGACGATCGATTTGGACATTTTGTCGAATAAAGGCAATTGATTGGATCTGGCTAGTCTGGTAAAAAGAGGCGGAAGTGACTTCGAGTCTGAAATAGCATGAGAGAGATGAGAAGTTCGGAATGACTGAGGGTTCTTGGAAGACCGGAAGGAGAGCGAGCATCTTATTTATATATGAGCAGGTGATAGACTCTCCAACATCAATTTACTTCCCCTTACTGTACCCCGCCCGCTCACACCCCACTTCGATTGTTACTCGAGGTCCATTGCGCGCTCGAATCAATCCCACCCAGTACTTGGGTATCAATTCAACGAATGGCTGAGCATATTCGCGTCCAAATGCAAGCGATGGAGAGTTGAAGGTTATGCGCTGGATTTCACGATCCATGGTTTTCCGCGCTTCCTGAAGTTGCCGCCCGGATACAAGCGGCAGGTGCGCGGCGCATGACGGCGTTGCCCAGAAACACTACTTGTACACTCACTCCCCTGTGATCCCAGCCACTCGCACTGACTGACTGACTGCATGTTGAACTCCCACTGGCTCCCCACACTCCACCATCTGGAATCTGGGGAAGAAGCCGCCGTGGAGACGGCTGCAGTAACTCCACACACCTCGGACACGGGAAATGAATAGTCGAGGACATGATGCGTCCCTACCTCCTTTCTATAAGTTTGGATTGATTTCCAGGTTCGATTGACACACACCTTCTTGTGGTTCGGATCATCCTGAGCTCATACCATCATACTGTGGATTCTTCTGAGAGATTGAAGTCTCTGTCTTCCGTAATCAACTCCACTTCTGGATTATATTCCCCCTACACATCGCGAGAGATCAATTGCAGTATGCCAGGCCAGCGCGACTGGGCAAGTCAGAAGGTGGACTCATGCCAAGTCGAGAACGTCGATGAGATGGAAAAGGGCTCGCAAGACCCCATTTCGCAATCTGTCGTTTCGGCTGATGTCCAGAGACGAATCCGAAGACAAGTACGCACAGCTGCTCCCTCTTGGCGTCGCAATATTTAAAATACTGACATACAATTAGTTCGACAAGCGTGTTCTTCCAATTGTCTGTTGCCTCTACGTCTTGTCATATCTCGATAGAGGTAACATTGGCAATGCAAAGACCGCCGGGGCCCAAGCCGCATTGGGTCTGGACAGTGCTCAGGTCAGCAACGTTCACTCCATGCTAGGTGACTACAAACTAATTGTTGACTAAACAGTGGACGTGGGTTCTCAACGCATTTTATATCTGCTATGTTCTATTCGAATGGACTACCCTCTTGTGGAAGATCTTCCCCGCCCATGTGTATGTTGCAGTTCTATGTGTGCTCTGGGGATCTGCCGCAATGTGCTCTGGTTTTGTCCACAACATGGCCGGCCTAGTTGCATGCAGAAGTTTTCTGGGAATCTTCGAAGCTGGATTCGGTGCTGGAGCTCCATATTTTCTTTCGCTTTTCTACCAGAGACGTGAGCTTGGCTTGAGAGTCTCTGTTCTACTTGGGATGTCTCCTTTGGCAAACTGCTTCGCTTCGGCACTAGCATATGGCATCACTCATATCAAGACCGATTGGGGATCTTGGAGATACTTGTTCATTATTGGTAAGCTAATCTCTGGAAAATACAGCTATCAATCTGGTTTGAGGTATTCTGACTTTGATTTGGTAGAGGGGATTCCAACTATACTCTTCGCTCCCGTGGTATATTTCTTCCTTGCCGACTCACCGGGCACCGCCAAGTTCCTTCATATAGATGATCAGACAACAGCAGTCGAGCGCCTCCAAACCCGCGATACGACTGCGAAAAGCAAAGTCCACTGGAAGCAGTTCTTCGCTGGCCTGACCGATTATCAGAACTATGTTCATACAGCTATCCACTTCTGCTGCAACTTCTCATTCGCTGGGCTGTCCAACTTCTTGCCCACTATCGTTGCCGACATGGGCTACAGCAGCATCACCGCGCAAGGGCTGACGGCCCCGCCATACTTTGCCGCCTTCCTCTTGTGCGTTGCTGCTGCCTTTACATCCGACAGACACGGCATGCGCGGGTACATCATCGCAGGATTCGCAACTGTCGGCATGATTGGATACCTACTTCTTGTACTTGTGAAGGATGAGCTGAGTACTGGACCTCGATACCTTGGAGTCTGGCTGGCATGCTGTGGCATCTTTCCTGCCCTCTCTATCAACATCACTTGGCTTCTCAACAACCAGGGAGGCGACTCGAAGCGTGGTGCTGGACTTGCCATTCTTGCAATTGTTGGCCAATGCTCCTCATTTGTTAGCAGTGCTGTGTTCCCCAAGACTGAAGCGTAAGTCGAGCCCCCCAAATCTAATTTATTTTATCGTTTAAGACTAATATTCTCGTTCTAGACCCCGTTACACTCTCGGATGCTCTCTTGGTGCTGGCTTCACGGGCCTCATTGTCATGCTCGCTCTAGGACTTCACTTCAAGTTGTCCATGGAGAATAAGAAGAGGGACAGGATTTATGGACCTGTCGACCCTGAGGAGCGCATCGATGTTAGTATGCTTGGAGACCAGAATCCTAAGTTCAGATACTTGACATAGGCCCCTCGACCAGGGAAGTTCATGGGATCGACAACTCTAAGTACGGATATCGGTTTAGGCATCAAGATAGCATTTGGCAGTTGCTAGGATATTTTGTATCATTTTTGCTCGCTTTGGCGTTTTGGTTCTGGCGTGGAAAAATCCTGGTTATTGACAGACATGAAGATCAAGTGCTGGGCTCGGTCTGGATAACTTGGGTTGCTTTGGCGAAATGGGATCTCGGTCTTGATAGCTTCTAATCTATTGATAGACATGCAGATCACAAATGATATTGTGTTTGTTGCTATTTCGTATAAATGACCCTTGGGAGATTTGTGTTCACTAAACATCTTCTCGTCCCTCATATAGCACCTTCCGCATCCGTTGGCCTCGTTCCCTTCCATCCTGGGTGCCGTTCCTGCACAGTATATAGGACCTCTGCCCTGATCACGTCACGCAGTTTCTCGTCCTTTTAAATACCGCAGCCCACCAGATTCCTTTCCTTTTCAATCTTCCGCAACGCAACCACTCCAGCACATATTCTCTCCACCAACCTGTGAGCTCCGATTCCTGACTGTCGCCGGATTGTGGTCTTTGTTGAGTTCTTCGATACTCTGTCTTTCTCCGCTACGCAAGGAGCCTAATGGCGACTCCTTTAACGGAATATCACAGTTAAGTCCGGGACATTGCCTGCTGTAGGTTATTGTTGATTGCACTATGTTACCTAGAGCTCCCGCAATAAGTAACAACTTAGTCAATCGTGGTGAGACTCGATATACACGGTACAAAGCTTTAGTTGCAAGTATGTATTTGTTCAAGTCTAAGGAGCTACTCTAGGGGATCGAAGAGAGCTTTATATAAGAGGCTCTCATCGTGGGCTAGTCCCGAATAAGCTAGCGTCGAGTACTCCTTTTCACTCCTTGCGTCCTGCAACCCCTGTTTTTGCCCGTCCTCCGTATTCACGTAGTTCCGTTGATTACGTGAATATCATTATTCACACAGTTATAATTTGCTTAATGCATAATAGATATACATCTCATTCCATAGAGAAGAAGTCAAGACCCCTCGCTCCTAAGCCACCACCGAAGTCCATAACCTCAGGATCGAATGCATCAAGAGGAAGACACATCCAGTCATCGCCAAATACACCATATTCTGTGCCAGCTGCCCACATATTCATATCGCCTGCACCAAAGTCCTGTATTACCTCCCCTGTCATCATTTGACCGAAATTCGGAACATTGTGGTTACTTCTCATTCCATCGAACTGACCGTCCTCTTGCTGCTGCAATCCGTTTTGATTGTCAACTCGCAGGTCACCGCTGGCAATTTCCCCCGATCTAGACCTCCCTACACGAAGAAAGCGCTTCCGGAAAGCCTTCACGTGAGTTTCAAGGAGCGACGCGTAACGGTTTGCGAGGTGCAACTCGTCAACGGGATCAGATCGCAAAGCAAAGACGAGCTTGTCGAGCAGCTCAAGCGACACCTGTGCCTGCTCAATTCGAGTACCTAGTCCTGTGGCCTTGAGTAGAAGAATAGACGCCGATATCGTTCTCGAGAGTATCCGCGCGGGACAGAATCTCAAAAGCCCATCCTCGTCTAGTTCAATCACTTTCTTGAGAATCTTTCGGCTACCATCAACTACCTCCTGAATGAACCCCCAATCGACTGAATGTCTCTCGAACACAGAGGTCATGAGAAACTCCTCTTGTGTCGGAATTTTAAAAGCTCGATCGACTACAGCCTGTACAGCAAGTGAGTTTATGTATGTTCTGGTGAACTGGAATTCGATGAGTAGCATATCAAGCAATCGTTTGTCGGCTGCGAAATAGTATCAGCAGGGTCCCTCACAAGGCGATGCCCATCCTACATACCAGTGAGAGATGTATATTCCTTGAGCCAATCTTGAAGCAAGTGTCCGAAATGCTCAAGAGAGGTCACGTAATTTCCACTTCGAAGTAGTTGCTTCGTAGTTATTGGAGAAAACAACATATCGCTTGCTGTCTTCATCAGACGGGTCAGTGAAATCCATCGAGACATGACATTATGCCACTGCTTCTCTGCTTCGCTTCCAAAGTGCTGCTGGGCAGAATCTGACATAATCCGTGGGATCATCGAGGTCCATCCAAGTCGTGATGCTAGTTGGTTGATATAGATGTAGAGAAGTCTTCTGGGGCGATTTTGTCGAAGCTCTACGAATTCTGCATCTCGCTTCTGCTTGTCTGAGGTGAATGATTCGGCGGAGATATCTCGTTTCTGCAGACGCTGATCTGAAACCCCAAGTTCATGTGCGAGGGTAAGAGCGGATCCAAGTAACATCCTGCTGAAGTGTTAGTAATTGACGGGTATCTTAGTGCTTAAATCAAGAAACGGAAATCGAAGCTACAAACTGTACTTCATATACGCACCATGACATCCTATCGGATCTTCGGGCCGCTCCCTCCACTTCTTCCGTTGGCCCGTTATTCTCTGGACAAATTTTAGTGAATCATATTCGCTAAAAGTGCGGTTGGAGTTTCCCTACCTCGTCTACCATGTATATATCCGTTCGAGCCGCCTAGCTCGTGTTCCATTATGTCACGATCCCATCCATCGACATCAGGAGCAAAGTGCAAGGCACGAGGGTGCCACTCTGTCATCAACAACAAGCTCTCAATAGTTCCCACTGCCCTAATACTCGTATTGGAACCAGCCTCTTCTCCGTACATGACCTTCATGAACAGTGTTTTCCAATAGAGCCAGAACTTCCGATGGATGTCATCACTGCGTAACATTCCACCATCACCATGAAGGACATGGTAGCGGGAAGATATTGTGAGGATGGTTGTGCATAACATTGGCTCCGAAGAAATGAGGGCAGGGTGATTGGAATGATCGGAATAATAGTCTAACAAAATAGGAGAGAGGGGTGATAGGTTTCGGAAGAATCTGTTTGCTTGTGAGGACCGATCCCAAAGCGATGAACCGCAAGGGGTTTTCGAGACTACTCACAAATCAACATACATAATAGCTTCCCTTGCGGTGAGCCAGCCTTCCCTGACGAAACGGTACTTCTTCCACATTTCAATCATTTCGCGTGAAGATTCTGGTATTGTCGACGCGGGAGAGGTTGCCGCTGAACGAGGAGTGGGAAGAGTGTTTGTGAGCCCGGCGACACTGTTTCCAGCGTCCCTGTCAGTTCCATACGTCCGGAAATTGCCCTGCATTTGCGGTTCCTCCTCAGGAGATTGATTTCTAGTGTTGATAGCAGAAGGATCTTGACGTCCGGCATCAAACAGAAGGGCAAGGGCATCGTTCGGTTTGGAGACCAGAGTATGGATGACATTATCCGTGAGATTCCGCCTGGTATTCGAATTATGAGATCGAGAGCTTGTGTTATCTGCTTGGCTTGGGTGATTTGGCCGAGTCGAGTGAGGACTGTGGAATTGAGAGGCCTGTCCATTGTTTGGAGACGTGCCTGATGGATATGGAGATGCTGCGAGATCTCCTGACTCGGATGCTGTCGGTCCTGGCGTCGCGACCCTCAACACTTCTCGCCTAAAGTCTGCTGAGGTCGAAGATCTATTTTCACGGGCTTGGAATCTTTCCAGGCTGTCTATGTCTCGCTTGTTCCGCTTCGACGCAAGGACACATTGAGACTGGATGCTCTCCCTCTTGCACCTGGCGCAAGGCGGAGGGCGTGGATCATCTTGAGCCCTGTCAGCAAGTTCTCATCGTATCGGAATAAACAGAAGCACCATCACTGCCTCTATCACACTTCGCCTTCCTAATCCGGCACGGTTCACATGCTTGATACACTCGACGCTTCCGTTTCGACGTTCCTGAGCCTTCGGTAGTGGGCGGAGCTTCCGACATGACGGTGACTAAGAATCAGGAGAGCCACGGCGAGAGTGAGTATGCGGAGGAGAGAGAGGGCCCTGGAAGAAATCTGCCAGGAAGCGGGATTTGAGGGGTTGATATTGCGGGGAGCGCGGAGAAGTCCGGCTCGGCTCGCTTGGGGTGGAGAAAAGCCCGTGTTTTTATTTTTTTTTATTTAGCGAGGTCCACATCGGAGTTGTTGGTTTCGTCTTCAGTCCTATTGTTTGTCACCGTATCTACTCTATCCTCCACATTTGGTCTGCTCACCCCTTTGCTGTACACATTAGCAGGCTGGTAATCGTCTCTGCTAGCAACGACATTTCTATCCCAGTTATGGCCAGGATTCAGAGAGCTGGCATTATCACACGTTTGATAGTTAATTGTTAATGAAGTAATTGCAGAAGTACGCAGGACTTTGAATCGGTCAGTGTGATAAATTTCTAATCTACTACTTGAGTAGTAATCTAGAGTAGTAGATTAGATTAGATTAGACTAGATTAGTAAAAAATTTAAAAATCTAAGATTAGATTTAAAGTAGTAAATCTTGCTTAATCTAGATTATTAGATTATTAATAAATTTATTTCATATAAGTTAATATATAAGAAAGTAATTAAGAAAATGTTGGATTTAAGACTAATATAATAAAACCCCTTTACTTATAATCATACTTAATAAACTAACTAATAATAAATATATCTTCTTATAAAGCTATTAAGAAAACTACGTAGAAGAATTATTATTCGTTACTCTGGTAGAGCCGCTCACTAAGCCTTATTTAGTAAGGACCGCAGCGTTAGACTATTTTCGGCTAGTGTAATAATTACATAACCACTACTCAAGTAGTAATCTAATACTCTAGATTAGATTAGATTAGATTTAGAGTAGTATTTAAATTTATCAGATTAGATTAGAGTAGCACCAACTACTCTACTCTAATCTAATCTATTTGTCACACTGGAATCGGTCGGTTTCGGCGATTAATGATGCAGCTATAGAAGTTGCGAGGAGATGGTTCTGGAAGCTATCCACGAGGGCTTGACCAGCCTGTCTACTGGTGATATTGAACAATGAATTTTGGGGACGGTGAACTCTTCGACCGAGAAGTCTGCCTTAATGGTCTAGATAACAATCGCCTGGTGGTGACATGTTAGTAAAGAAAGGCTTTCATCCTTGGCAGCACGCAGGTAAAAGGACTTGAGGTACGGCTTCCAATATTTATCGCTGCATGCTAAATGCATAGTGGCCATTAAGCCAATCAGTCAGCCATCAGCTGAGCTACTTTATCAACCGACTGACTTATATGTAACCTCACAGCTGAATGGACTGAACTCAAGAGCTAATTAGCTGCTTAAAAGCTGATTCCAAAAATAGACGTATATTAAAAATCTTTCCTAAGGTGTACCGCATTAAAAGCAACCATTACTTTACTAGATCTCTTCTCTGCCAATTCTTTAAGCATTCGCCACGCCATAACGTCTCTCCTAATAACCTTGAGTTATGAGGCGTTGTTTACATAAAACAAGAGGAAAAGATTCGTTCGCACTCAGCGCTCATGGCAAGAATACTCAAAAAATCAAGAGCCATCTTCGTAAGCTGTGGCCACTAAGCCTGCTTAGACCTCTAATACTCTATTAAAGGCATATTTGTCAGAGGCTCCTCCAGATACAAAGCTAATTGATCTTTTCGGCTTGACGTGCGAGGCGCTCTTAAGGCAGATAGATTAGCAATTGCTAGAGCCAGCCTCTCTAGCATCGCGGTTTTATAAGCCTTGGGACGCTCCAGAAGCCTCAGACAATACATCGTTAATATCAAAAGACGTAGTTAAGCGAGACATTATTTTATTAATGATATTAACGAAATTAGAGAGTTAGTATGTGTGGGTGATAAGTCCGGGACGTGCCCTAAATATCCTTTACCACCTAATTTTGGCCTATCGGGGGTGGTTTTTCCGCTCTGGGGCATATATTTACCTCAAGCGAGGATCAAACCATTATACTAACTCCCTACTACCTCACTCCAAAATCACTTTTAAAAATCATGTTTAACTTATCAGCCAGCTTATAAGCTAGCCATCTTACAGCTGATTGGATTTTTACTCAACTGACTGAACGACTTAAAAGCTGGCTGACTTTTGGCCACTCTGTCGCTTCTGAACTACATCACATATCCTATGCCTTTCCAAATATTTCTTTACGATTTCATTTCTCGCTGATTCCTCGTATTTCCATAGCCAAAGTCTCAATTTGAACACAAACCAACATCCCCCCCTAGAATAGCCCACCTCATCAACTCCAGCTCCGGATTCACGCTCTCCACCGCCCGCACCTTCATCGAAAACACCACCTACCACCACTGGCGTCTCCACAACCACCCCAAATTTCCCATCACCCTAGCCCAGCTCACCCCCCAGCAACCGACCCCCCAGTTCCAGCACCGCACCGCCATAGCTTTCGCGCCCACCCTCGCCGCTGTCATAGCCTACGGAAGCGCACAGCGGCTGGGCTGGGACGAAAGGAAGCGAAACTCAAATTTACTTACGTGTTTGATCTCTTGTGTAGGTAAGCGAGATATGCAACGAGAAGTGAATTACATAATCTCGTTCGTATCCCATCGAGACATAGCTGTTGAAAATCAGCTAGTCAATTTGGTGCTATTTGTGGCCCTTCAGTCGACCTATTTGAGTCATGGAATTTGGGCTGATCTTCGCCATTTGGTGTTTATTGGTCCTTGTTTATGGTTTGGGCAGATTTGTCTGCTCTGAGGTGGTGGAAGTCTCAGCTTTTTCGACACTCGACGAATATGAAGTGTCAACATCAATACAACCCGTCCTAGGTTTTTGCTTTCAATTTTTCCGGAATCTTTTTCTAAATGTGTCCTAGTCTGGTATAGTTGTTAGCTCTACATTAGTTAGACTTGTACTTTAAGCTTCGAGTTGGGATGAACTGCACTTGTTCTGGGCTCGTCTGATACATCAAAGTAGCTTTCAGCGTATTAGCTCCCGAAACTCAGTTGATAATCAAATAACTTGAGATAGAGTGACCAGAAAAGCTGTTAGAGAACCACGTGTTACAGTTAGGTATTCAAACAGATCATGTGAACCAGTGTTTGAATCTTCAAGAAATTTGCTTGACAGAAACAGCATGTACGAATTACAATCTGAATTTGCCAGTGGTGTTTGATGACTTTTGCGTCAACCCGCGACCCCCAACGAGTTGACGTTGTGTGACTTCCACATCATATATTTGACACATATCATAGCAATCGTTGAATAAGTCTTATGGCAACTTCGACCGGCAAGACTTGATCAATCTGGGCCTTGACAGATCATGAAACGGTTCATTTTCCAGTCATCCGCATATTCTCGATCTCTCCAACATCTAGGTCATGGGTGAGTACCCAGGCGACAGAGCTGGTAGTCTAGAGGGTACATCTGCATAGTTTGAACTTCTTGACGAGATACCAGTTCCAGCCGTCATGGGTTCTTCCGAGTACGCACCCTGGATCCTCCTCACAGCAGCACTGCCATAGGGGGGAGCAGCCATGCCCAGACTTTCTTCTGTCAACTGCATTTGCGAACCCTCAGGAACTGACTCCAAGCCAGAAGTAGCTTGGTGTGAGGCAGGAACTGGTTTTTGTGGCGTTTCTGGCCATGTGAACAGCACTTGACGTGATGGTAGAGGTTGGATGTCGGATTGCCCAGAGGCTACATTTGCTTTGCGTTTATCCCGTGTTGAAGGTTCGGGCTCAAAAGGAGGCTTTCCAGCCTTGAAGCTCGGAAGAAATCTTTTGAACCTTCCGCGGATCGTTGAGTTTTTGCTTGACTGGTTTGACGTGCTATTGGCGTCGGTGCTTGTTGCATAGCTACCACCTCCACCTCCACGCTTCATGTTTCTTTCCTTGGGCACGTTTCCTTCGCTGTGGTCTCCTAGAGTCGTAACTGTGGTGGGAGACGTAGACTTTATGGGACCCACAAGACCAGCCTGTTGAATGAACAAAGCTGCAGGAGGGGCACTTTCTCGCACGGGAATCTGCGGAGTCATGGGTGGTATAGGACTCAGTCCGGGACCTAATTATCACGCGGTCAGCACTACGACATCTATATCACTTGGAATTGGACTATCACGGTGCAGCAATTGGTTCATACCCTCTGTTGTAAGCCCCAGTGCAGCCTGTTCATTGGCTCTTGTTTCGGCTGTTGTCAAAATCCAGGCGATTGGGAAATTCGTTTTGTATTGCGACGCCATCTCAATTGCAGCCATTTCATATCAAAGCACGTTGCGCTCCGGTGTCCTGCAGAGAAGATCAGTGTTCGCGGAGTAGCGATTACTCTCAAGGTGGGAAATTGGAGAGCCAGTGTCTTATCGAACAGCATGTTGTGAGGGCTAGTGAGGCTGAGTTGGCGCCCTGCTTGAAGGCGGTGGCGAAGCAAGCTGCAAAGCCCAACATTACTTGTTGAGGCTGAGCTTGTGACTGCACAACCTTTCCCCTATCTGATGTTAACTTCACTTCACGACACGACTTTTGAGATAAGCAAATGGTCGTATTTGTTGATTCTAACGCGGTGTGCCAGAAGTGATTGCGAGATAATGCCCCGCCGTTCGTGATGGGAGACCTTGCTGAAGAAATTCGGTGGCTTTCTCAGGCAGCAAAGTTGGCCCCCGCCTTGTGAGTACGACTCCCCGTCAACTTGGACCATCCGTTGAGTAACAATCTAGTGATAACGCAAGGGAGATATTGAGCGCCTTGAAGGATTTCGAAACAAGTACCTTATCAGACGACACGGCAATATGCTTGTTGTCCAAACGCCCAAATCTGACAGGTATCCTCAACCACGAATTATGCTAGTCTCGAAATGAAACTAATAAATCATAGAATCAACCGAATCAATACTGGGTGAGGATAACATCACAGATGCTCTGGATGTAGGTGTTAGATCCGGGATGCCACGGCGATATAACAGTATCACTCAAGTCGCTAACTTTCCAGTAGGAGGTCAACGGTGAAGGTCATCATGTCTTGTGAGTATAGGATCTTTTGCCATGCAATCACGTCTCTGACAGTGATCTTTACAGGTTGATAAACAGGTTCTTGGTTCTTTCGAAGCGAAATCCGATGCCAGCGAATTCAGCCAAGCTGAGGACTTCCCCCTCGTCCTTCCGAATCTTGATCACCAAACTGCAACTACCAGCTCCTTTCGTGTATGCACTTTCTCGGTATCACTTACCATGCGGCCGTGGCTTCAACACTCGTAAAGCCCCCCAAAGAAATGCAACCGTTCACGAAATGTGGTACTTTCTCCCCCTGCGAGTACAGTACAAATGCAACGACAAAGCCAAAGAGCACGAGGGAAGTACCGCGGGTGGTAATCAGATGAATCCTTTTCACTACTTGCTGCATCTCTCTGACGTTGGGGTTGATGTCCGTGGAAGTCGAATAGCTCTGTTTTCGCGACATGACTCGACGGGAAAGATGATGGCTACTTTAGCTATTAGCTTCATGGACGGTCGCTGGAGTAAGACTGCCCTGGAGCCAAAAATAAGGATCAAGGAATCTTGGGACAGGTGCGAGGATGTGGATAGTGCCAAAGACCCATTTCAAGTCCACTGCATTTATTTCACAAGTGCCCTTCGGTGGTGGACGAATACTTTGGACGGCGTTAACGAGCAATTGATGGCACACGTAAGTCATTGATATCAGTCTAGTTGGCGATCTTTCTTGCACTCCAGATTTCTAACTTTATCTAATCTTAGGAGAGGCGACTACATGAAGCTATCGATACAGAATCTCAAGTCAATATATTAGGCGTTCTGAACAAAGCACTCCATGCTGTGGCAGCACACCTTCAACGATACAACACGGAGCTGAAATCGATCCAGGAAACTTGGCAAGACATCATTGATTGTCGGCATCGATATCAGATGGCCCATGCCCGAGCCGTCGAGGACATGGAAGCAACCGACTTTGATCAAGTGACATCACATCTGAAGCAACTCAGGGCATTTCTCAAGGAATTGATGGCCAAAGTGCAGAACAACCTAGCCCTCGTGAGTCAATTCGTTAAATTCTGAATTTTTGACACTGGCACTGGACGAGGTCTGATCTAGAGACTGGATGCTAAAGTCCTCATAGCTATTCAATTGTATCCAATTAACGAATGACCGAAGAATGGTCGCAAATGGAGAGAACATGCATGCAATCCTCCTTGCTAGTCGAGACGAAGCGAGAAGTTCCAAGGAGATCGCGGAGCAATCGATAAAGCTATCCGAGGAAATGAAGCAAGATAGTGTAGCAATGAAGACCGTGAGTGATTTTTGTTTTTGTTCTCGTTTGTTCTCCCATGGCGTAAGTTAAGTACTGAAATTTCATAGATCGCCGTTACAACGATGTTTTTCCTCCCAGGGACCTCGGTCGCGGTGAGCTAGATCTGACTCCCTGAGACTGGCCGCCTCTGACATTTATCCAGACTTTCCTCTCGATGCCTTTCTTCGACTCGATGCAATACCTCAACAATCCCCGGACGTGCTGGATCTGGGTTGCATGCACAATTCCTTCGACATTGATTGCATTTGCGTTTTACTTCTACTGGAGGCGCAGGGAAAATGCTCAGAAGTTGAAAAGAACTGCGAAAACGATTTCGTGAGGAACTGAATACATTGTACATAGACCTGACCCGAAATAGCTTGGTAGTGACCCAATTGTCAAGTCATATTTGCCCAGATTTCCATCACCTCGGTATTTCCAAGTAGCCATGGGGTCTGGAAAAGCTTTTCAAGCTCTGGTCTCGTACAGTACCAATGCAAAAGTTGTCGCGGTTCTTTGTTTGTAATATTCAAAGCGTGGAGCAGACACACAAACAGACAAAGTGCGACTTTACAACTGTTTTCGACCCTATCAAACCCCTCCTTAGATGCTCTTCTGAATATTCTGAGGGCCTTCCCATCGACCAAATGATGTTCCGCGAACACATCCAGAAGTTTGGACACATGAGCTGGTTCGCTGGCTGGAACTTCGCCGGACGAATATGTTCCAGCATCGATAATGTCCATGAATCTCCTCATGTCGTCCCTGTCTGATATTCGAGATCGTAACATGGTGCAGAACTTTGCCGATACTTGGGTGTGTTCCGAGTCTTGCAAAGTGTTGCCGTGCTCGATGATATGGAAAGCTAAGCGAAAGAACAAGGCGGTAATTTTCTGGGCTATGGGAACGCATGAAGCGGAGAGTATAATGACGAAGGAGTCAACAGGATGATTCAGGAAATCGCACGCCGGACTGGCGATTCCCATCGACATATGATGCTGAACAACATCAGTGGCCCCTCCTGTCCAGTGGCGATTACCAGCTTCGTACTGGAATTGTAGCCCTGTCATCAACATTTTGCAAGCCAAACCCAATGTTGATGACAGAGTCTTATTCGTGACAGCGGTCTGCTCCTCTGCGGCAAGCATGATTCCAAAAAAGGCCTGAAGGAGGCACTCGGTGGCAACCCTCCCATCTAGAGCCCGATCGATATGGGACATCCACGTCTGTTGATTGATGGTGTTCTTAGCCGAGAGGTTGTGTCCGAAAACTAGTGCCCCAACAATTGGATTCGAGCCAGAAGCTTCCAGGATATGTACCGAACAGGAAGGACAACACGTCAAATTTGAAATAATGTCCGTTTCTCGGAAACCACCCAGAGCCAACGGAAACGCAATTTCTGCACGACTGCTCGGGGGAGGAAATCCCGGCGTGTCGCTTCCGGCTGGCGGACGTTTCAACAGTATCGTGAACCAGGCCACTGCCACCTGACAAATAGAGCATTTGTAGTTTGGATAGATCGTTGGCTCTTCGAGTATATATCCTTTGCTCGGTAGAAGCCTCGAGCATGGCCCTTGATCCATTGCCTCGCTTCGATACATCGAATTGCCACCTCTTGGAGATACAGGCGACATACACTCAGCACTGGACGGCCCTACTCGTCCGATCAAATCAAGTCGGGCGAGACCATCATCTATCACGATACTTCTCTGAGAGACTTTCTGTGCTCGAAGAGCCGCGGAAGCTACGAACGCATCCCAGTTTAGGGCATGCGCACGTCGCAGAGTTGCAGCTTTCGCGAAAACGAAGTCATTGACTCTCCAGTCCCTTTCATGCAATGTATTGGTCGCCTCAGTAACAAGACTGGCAGCTGTTCCATTGATGTCTGGCCGTGGCATATTAACGAGATCTGCAAAGGAGCCGCGTCGATTGGCGATCCAATTACGGATATCTCGATTCTGGCCACGAGTTGTCGCGGTCAGGATGACGGACTTGAGATTGTCGTCATTTTGAAGTATCTTCTCTTCTATGGCATTGCCGATTTTTCCATGATACAGATCCTCGAGGTCCACCTTCTCTCCGCTCTGTAATTGGAATTGGTTGACGTCCAGCTTCACAGGAAGCGGAATTCTGATGGCGAAAAGGTCGGGATAATGCAGCTTCGGGATGTTGTACCATTGCGTTGAACTGTTTAGTGAGGTCTGGTCCATTCCTCTCGGGAGGAGGGAATTGAAACATCCTTTGCACTGGAGAATATAGGCAAGATGTGTGTCGACATCGTGAAAGACGAAGAGACAGTTAGGGGTGACAGCAAAGACCGAGATCCCAACGGACACATTACATAGAGTCGGAATGAGTGGCAATTTCCCAAAAATGACAATAATACATGCTGTTCCATGGAGGCTTCGTGAGTTGATGCTGAAAGCAAATCTGTGGACGGTTTTTGGGACAATCTCGCCGTCCGTCAGGAGGAACCACAGGTGGCTGGCCTGAAGTAAATCGATGTGCTCTCGTTTTTGTAACAGAACATTCGGATCGGTTCGTCCAGCTGGTTTGATGTTTCCCAGTTCTTCAAGAGTGATGATTGGGTGTGAGATTTCGTCCCATGGTATCATTCGAGCGGAGTCTTTCGCGGACGGGGACAGGCCACCCACGAAGTTCTTGATGAACGCGCATTCTTCAGCGAGCACAGGACCAATGGTACTCTGAGAAATATCAATTGCAAATGTCATGTGGCAATCTTCAAAAAGGACAGGAGCTGGTACATCGGGTCGTGGAATGTTAGGCGAATATGATTGACTCTGGGTGGCTGCTGCTGGAGGGAGGAAAGACGCCCAATTATCTTCAAGAATCCGTCTTCTAGTCCTTGCCAGTACAGATGGATCGGGACCAGTAGGTGCAAAGTCGCGAGCAACAATCGAATTATCCAGAGACCCAGACATTTCGTGGTGAGAAGGTTTCGTGATAGAATCGATTATGAGATCGGACGAGGCTGGGCTGGACGCGACATGAAGAACTTGGTGTATCGTTGTGATCGGGCGCAGTCCAGCTCAGCCCGATCACCGCACCAATTGCAATAGAGTGCTGGTACAGCAGGCAAGAGAACGCAACCCAATCAGCT
Source organism: Leptodontidium sp. MPI-SDFR-AT-0119 (assembly GCA_020726505.1). Classification (NCBI taxonomy): domain Eukaryota; kingdom Fungi; phylum Ascomycota; class Leotiomycetes; order Helotiales; family Leptodontidiaceae; genus Leptodontidium; species Leptodontidium sp. MPI-SDFR-AT-0119. Next base: position 455,246 of record JAHLEZ010000021.1, read on the forward strand.
ACATCAGCTAAATCATTAATCAAAAATGCCTTTCTCTGAAAGGGCTGTGTATCCTGTATAGTGTAGCATGAACAAACACTGAACGAAGCCCTGATTTACAGTCCTGAGAGATGGTTCGAGGCCAGTCCAGAGCAGCTGAAGATCATGAATAGAGCTATGCTCCAAGTAAGTTTAATCAATGCAACGACGGCAGCTAGATCGGAAGTACTAACAATAACTCACAGTTTGGAGATTCGCTGGGTGCATGTATGAAGTCACTACAGTCAAAGGACATGGCATCGCCCCGTTGAGGAGGATGATGGGCCAATTACCAGGGAGTAAACCTGGCAGAACTCTCAATCCGACGATGCAAAAAGTTTTCAATGTGCAAGCCAAATTACACCAGCAGGCTTTCGAAAGAAAGGATTCTCGCTAAACACTCATTACGATATATATATCGATGCATACTCCTCTGGACCCAGGTTTCTGCAAAGGCAGAAAACAGTCACCCCAAAGTCTAACATTGTCTATTGTTGTATCTATCAATTCCAGAACGCCAATATCATCGTCGCCCGTGACAGCATTGCTTCCAAACTTTGCGAACACCGCAGCGAGGCAAGTGTAGATTTCGGCTAGAGCAAGGTTCATACCCAGACACCTACTGCTGCCCTTCGAGAATGCCATCTGGTACCTGGCCAAACCTGGGTCCTCGATCCAGCGTTCTAGCATGAAAGCGTAGGAGTCCGGGAAAATGGTTTCGTTGTGGTGGAGATAGGGGATTGATACGCTGATTGCAGTTCCCGCTGGCATCGTCCAGGTTTTACTGTCATTGGATGGCTCGAAAATCAATGGATGTGAGAACACGCGCTGCAACTGCTGTGTAGCCCCATAGGATAGCCGCAGCGACTTGTTGACGATGGTCGAGAGATACGGAAGAGACTGGAGAATGGCAAGTAGTGTCTGCCCTAGACTATCCGGGTCCACGATCTTCAGCTCCTCCTTAAATGTGCCTAGGATTGTTGGATTGTTCAGGAGGTGGGAGACCGCAATTGACAAAGTCCAACCTGTCGTCTCAGTCTCCCCCCCCCCCCCCCCCCCAACGAGCAATTCTGCTTTGTCCGTCAAGCGAAGGGTTGATTTCTCCTGCTCGGATAGCTTGGAAAGAGTATTTCATGGAACAGAGTTGCGTACGAGGATTGAGAGTGTGACACTTTCTTTGCGGACCGAATGACTTCAATTCGTTCGAAGAAGGCGTGTTTTAGGGTAATGGTACCAGCGACACCGTCCCCAAGACGCTTGAGAACACACTCTGGTAACGACATGACCAGAGTTAGGATAGGATGGAAGAATTTCCATAATGTCAAAGAATGCGCAGCGGCGCGGCTAGTATTGGAGAAAGTCGGGTCGAACCTCGGGGTTTCGATACGATGCTCGTGGCGGCCAAAGCTATATTGCATGACAATATCCGAAGGACATCAGCAGATAGCAAGATGTAGAAAAAGATGCACCTACCGTTAGTCATTGCTGCGAAAGCATTTTCTGCTATTATAACCTCACCTGTAGTTTGACAATCCAGCATTCGATTGATGAGCGTATCCACTCGCTCCTGTACCCTTGGCTGCAATTGCTTTGCTCGTTGCATCGAGAAGAATTGGTTTAATGCACTTCTTCTCATTCGATGTGTCTGGCAGTCGATGGTACTGAATAAGCTGTGCTCAATAGGAAACATCTTTGTTGACCAGTACCATTTATTTGCGGACCTGTCATTGGAAAAAAAAAGTATCATGGAACTCTGGGTCACTGACATGGATCTCGTAAGGGTTGATACAGACTACCGGTCCGTATTTCTCGTGGAGGCGCTGAATCTTCCAGATATATTGACCATTGTTGACGATGTCATAATAGAATTCGTATGCAAAAGTCAAGGCTGCCAAGCGTGGACCAGGGAACGAGGAGTCCAGAGAGAAGTGCAGGCGATAAATAATCCCATATATGCAGTACAGAGCCATTGGTACCAAGACGCATCCGAGCAGCTTAATATTGAAAAAGGAGTCCAATGGTAGCACGAGAAATGGAGTACCAAGCATTCACAGTACTTAAATGTTCCACAAAATGGAGATTGACAATTCTTATGTACTGCTTCGATTCGAGAAATTGTGCAGCGGAGCAGTGTAAATCTTGACGGCATATCTCCAGAATCGGCAGTGTGTCCATACGCCTTGCATTAGATGTTTGATTTTGCTATGACACCAATTGCAAGAGAGTGGATTCTGCGTCGGAACGCGTGGTGGCTGTCATCTAGCCAAAGAAGATATTGTTAGGTGCATGGTGCGGGCAGGTGCGGCTTGTTACTTGTGCACTTCTCGTGGGGGTAACGGTACATTGACACTGCCAACATAAGTGCTGCTACCCTATGAGATAAGAGGGCTTCTGAGGTCGAGGCTTTGTAGAGATAAGTTCACGAGAGACCACGAGGGTATGCTGTGCACCGGTTGTCACACCTCCCAATACTCAAAAACTGCACCGCACGTCTCAAGACTACTCCAGAACAGAGGATGAACTATGGTAAAAAAGAAAAATCGTATTCGATGGGATATAATGTGCAACTCGTCTACCATCCATCGTTCAAGTAAACCGCGCCAGACCGTACCATGTAATGACCCAAGCCAGACCAGCTGTTGAAGGGATTCGAGTCATATGCACGTACGCCGACACACAGTGGGCCCGATGATCCTTGAACTCCAATTACCACCCAAATTACAAAAGCTCTTTGCCTCAGAACTTCTGATATCCCCCATTCGAATATCCACCAGGATACCCCCTCGATTGAGATGGTGCAGGAGAAGTGACCGGGAATGAGGGACTCCGTGCAATATTGTTCGAGCCTCCATAGCCTCCAGTATAAGCGTTGCCCGCGCTGTTGGTCAAACCAGCTGACATTCCACCATTCCACGTCCTTGGACTTTGAGGGATAGGGCTAACCAGCGAAGGTGTTTGACTCCTCGAGATTGGGCTGTTCACCCTGGGTGGCAACTCATTCACCGCCACGTTCGCTGGACTCTTCGGCTCTGGGAAGTCAGATGCTTTGATTCCCTGTGGTACGTAGGTTCCTCCCCATCCACCAAGAGCATCGTCTCCCTGTCTCTCATAAGCTCCTTTATCCCATCCACCAAGCCCCTTTTCGCGCAGCTCCACTTGGTTTTTAAATTCCTCGGCACGATCTCTCTCGACCTTTGCGTTGTACTCTTCGCGTTCCTTCTTGCCCTGCTTGCGACGACGAATACAGGTGAAGAGAAATGCCGAGAAAAGAAGGGCGGCAGCAGCAGCACTGCCCGCATAGACTGCAAGCTTAGTAGTCTGGGGAAGAGCCGCAAACTTCTCCGAAATCGACAATCCGGGATTCTCTGTCTTTTCGATTGCCTTGGCAACAGTTGAGTTCCCACTGATAGCCTTTATACTTTGCCAGCTTCCAGACTTGTCGGTCCATTCGTATTCCTTTGCCCCGGTCGAGAAGTCGCTTACGTCTGTACTCTTTACTGTCATGGTATATGGCCCCTTGGAGAAATCGCTGAGTCCACCGGCCCATTCGATCGTCCCGTTCTTATTATCAGGATCCCCGCCAGCCCAGATTCCGAGGCGAACAGTCATAGGCGTTTGGGGATAATTATGTCCACCATTCGCTGCTGCGTAGGGGAGGGTCCGAATGAGCTCCGAATCTATGTACCATTCCAACTTGTCGGAGGTCCAGTGAATCGTGTAGTTGTGAAAGGTCTCCCTGGGATCGGTGGCCATTGGGTGATATATAGCTCGGTCGAATGAAGTTGTGTTGCCCTTTCCAAAGTAGTTTGTCTCAACGTGGGTGCCGTTGCCGCCGAGAAATTCCCAATCCACTTCATCAAGGTCGTCCGACTCGAGCACGATGGAGGAAACAATACCCTGGCCCTTGGCTGCCTTCATTATAACGCTGACGGAGCCAAAGAAGATGTAGAACTTCGATTCTGAGTAAGGAGGGAGTTAGCAATTGTCACGCCAGACGTGTTTGGAATGAGGAAAAGGCATGTCTCCGGGAGAACTCGAGACCGCCAATATATATATATATATAGGCTCCCCTAACACATACGAATAGTCGGCGAGTCCTTTCGCTTATTGATCGTGTATTCGCTTCCATCGGTGCCATATACTAGGGCCCCAGAAGTGACGTTGAAGGAGTCTGATACCGTTGACGAGGTATTGAAGACGAAGTTATGACTGATACCCAGAGCAGGATCGTTCGGGCAGGTAACGTTTGTGGGATCGCAGTCAGTGAACTGAGAGAATCAAAGTTAGCGATCAATGTCAACACACGATGAAGGCCTTGCGATTGAGGTTGAGGGCGCGCAACTGTGAGGCCCGAGCAGTCGAGTCCGGGGTGCTCAGGATGCGATTTGTTTGGCAATTGACGTACTGTTTGGGCAGAAACACATGCGACAAGCGCAGAAGCTCCGACGAGGAGAGTGGGGAGGAATTGCATGGTGAAGGAGTGTGGTATCGAAATCGAAATCGACGTCAAGCAGATCGAATATTAACGAGAGAATGAATGAGAGGCTTTGGCTTCGAGCGCAACGCGTCTTGCGAGTCGGCGACAACCGGTGGTACTGTAATGAGCGTGTGGGTTTCCACGTAGGAAAAGGAATGTAATGTGCAAAAATGCACGGCGCAGACGCGGTCGAAGCGATTGTATTTGTTGATGCCGGCGGCAAGCTGTGCGGTATTGCGACAGGAGCTCAAACGAACATCATGGGGGAAGAGACTGAGGAGGTGGAGATATGATATGGGAGATTGGAAGCCGAGGATCTCGCTTGGCACATCTGCGACACGCTTGTCACCTTGCCTACATCCATCCAGCCAACCATGGGCCAGCCAGCCAGCCCATATCCGCCCACACCTTTTCCGCCCTTGTTTGTGCTCTCTCTCGATTGGGTCCAAGTAACATTTGACGGCCAGTGCGATTATTAGAAAAGGGGGGATCGACGGATGGACGCGGGTGGAGATAGGCGAGGTAGTCAGGACAAGGTTCAGGACAAGGTTCTCTTTGCAGCGTGTGGCTACGTAGGCACTGTATGTTTCATTTGGTTGATAAGCTACCTAGTAGGCATGGATATACCTAGATATCGAGTGTGTTATGGGATGCCTTATTGTTATATGCTCCTTCTTTTTTAATGACAACCTCTTCTTACCTACTTCGTACAGTATGGGCAAATCATCAATCATCCTAATTGAGTTGGAGAGGCTGCCAGCCATGCCAGTGCGACAAAGTCAAGCCACAAATTAAGCCGCGGCTGAGGAAGGTGAACATAAAGTAGATTGATTTGCCTACTTTAGGTAATACTGCAAGTGGAGTTGAACCTCCGCGTTTGGTTCTTTCTTTCACAGAAGTTATAACTCAACTTCACTTCTAACACGAATATAGAACTGAGGATACGTAGCTCCAAGTCTCAGAGGCTCAATCCAAGTCCTGTCTGTGGCTATCGGTCTATTCTCTGTCAACAGCACAGAGACAGCTCCTTGTACTTTGTCCGGGTATCCTAGCCAACCTTGTTAACTTTTCCTCGTGCTTTGAGAAAATACCGTTCTTCTGAGATTAAATACTTGCTCCACTACGTGTTAGTACACTTCCTAGGAGAACCTCCCTATCACTGTCGAAAAGTGGCTCGTCAATTTCAGGATTGGAAGAGTCGTATTGACTTTGAGCCTGTCGGCCAGCCCAGGTGTTCAGCGACCGATTCTTTGGAACATAATCCTTCATAGTCTTGAGTCTAAATGCTTTGGGACTTGTGTTATGCCCTATCTCCCCTACGCACTTTTCTCCCCATCTTTTCTTTTTGCTCTTCGTTCCCTGTTGTTCTCATCCAGTTTCCAAGGACTCGCACGCTTTGGTGCCACAAGAGAGATTCTAGACTCGAAGAAGCGACGCCTGTGGTGGCGATCCGCGCCAACGCGAACTACAACTGTATTAGGGCCATCTACACATGGATCAAGTTCCAAGTTCAAAGTTGAAGCAAGGCGAGCCTCCGGCCATGGTATCCTCCTCTGCGAAGGCCAACATCTCTTCTGCCATACCTAGGTAGCCGAAAGCTTGTAACATTATTCAAAGTGGTCTCTGATCAACAGACAACTTGCTACCCGGAATCTTGTTGTCGGTCGCCTACGCCTGGCTACTCGCACGACAGGGAACTGGCAGTCAAATCTCAATTTGCCGTGGGTATCTCTGGCAGGAGAAAGGAACCCTAACTCGGCCGAGACAGTGGCGATATACCTGTGTCTACCTGAATGGATAGAGCCATGGAATAGGCTAACACCCTGGCTGCCCTGTTGAGAGCTCCTGTCCCGGAGAAAAGAAGCACAGTATGGACGACACAAGGAATCTGTCTATGGCACGTGCCGGCCCAGTCAAGAACAAGAGACGAGTATTCGACTGGCTTTCTGATCCCCAGCTAGAGAACATCACTCCTTTTCAGCGATTCGTTCTCGACGTGGACTGGAAAACATCTCCATTGGGGCCATAGAGCTATGGCCCGCCCAGTTACGCCAAATGGTCTTACTCGTCATTCAGGACCCGAGTCCTGCAGGTCATTAACCTGGCGATCATTTGATCCCTACCTACTCTGGGCTGCGGCATCCGAATAATTCTCACTCGAAGCTACAGCTAACACAGCGCAGTCGTATATTGGGGAGATTATAGCACCATTGTCTACAACGAAGCGTACACCCACCTTATTGGCCAGAAGCATCCAGCTCTCCAGGTTCAAGACCCCAAAATCGAGTTTCGGAGATCTGGGGTCATTTTGAAAAGCTCATAGCACACCGGCGGGAAACTGCTCAGACGACTGTAGAAGCAAATGCCTTCCTTCTGCTCGACCGGCATGGGTTTCTTGAAGAAACCTACTTCAACTGGAAGTTCGTTCCTATCAGTGGAAATCAGGGCTGGGTTGTGGGCAGCCATGCGACTGTCGTAGAAGTCACACGAGAGGTTATTGGTGATAGACGGTTAAGCGATGTCCAATCCCTGAGCCGTGAAGTATCTTTATCGAGAACCATCAAGGATCTCTGGACTCGGCTTATAGGTATCGAGAATGCAGGCAAAGACATTCCAATCACGTTGCTCTACTGGGTAGCAGATTCTGCCACTTCGTCAAATCTAGCGCCATTAAATGGGGCCCGCTGTCGTGCCAGTCAAGGAACGGACGCGAGAACAGCTCAAAGAACTGAAATGGAGAGGATTCGGGGTTCCATCTACGCACATTGGCGTTTTCCCCATTATACCAAATGATTCCACCAGCCTGCTGGCGTTTCTGGTCATCGGCTTGAATCCTCGGAGGCCGTTTGACGATGACTATCGAAGCTTTCTGGTTTCCTTGACGCAACAAATCACGAATCCACAGCTATCGGCCGTCATTCTCCGAGAAGAAGTTGAAAGACGCCAATTTCTAGCCCACCAGGAAGCCTTAGATCGCGATCGATGTCCCATGAATTGTCTGAGGCTGAGACAAAGTTTGCAAAATTTGCAACTCGGGCCCCGATCGGCCTTGCTATACAGACGCCGGATGGCTTTGCACAATCAGCTAATGATCTTTGGAAGGAGTTGACACAATTACCAGTTTCAAGCATGAGGGTGGCTTGGGACAATATCCTTCCTAGTAGAAGGAGAATTCGAGCTTGTTAATGCTGTTTGGGACAAGATGCTCATGGAAAAGAAGCCGGTTGACATACAGACCCGTATCAAGAGACCTTGCAAGTACACGGGGAGTCCAGATTTTCCTTTTTGAGCAAAGTTTCCACTCCCGGAACATTGCTTGTCCTACTCCATAAAAATACCCAGATCTAGAGCTAATTTATCCTCGCGTACCATAGGGAAGGCACCTGAACTTGACGCGGAAGGAAACATCCAATGGTATGTCACATTTTGTCCTGACATACTCCATATATCTGGAGTTTGGGATCTGATCCTTGGTTCTGATGCGAAGACCTTAGAAAATTATACATACTAAATCCTTGATTAGGGAAAACACGTGTATCGCGTTGTCTTTATACCCGGATTTTGATGATAGTGGCGAGATCACATCTGTCATGAGATGAGCATGCTCCTTCAATGTATATGCTTGTCATAGCGAATCAATGGTCCACACTCTCCCAAAGTTCGCGAGGCAACCAGAAACCAAGTGCTTGCTAACTCTCTCGGGCAGTTGCGTAACTGATATCAGGTGAGACTCAAACTTCGTTGTTTCGGACCCGGCGTGTTGACTGGGTTTCTAGTGCTGTGAAATGGTCCGCAAGCCAGCTTCGTCGGAAAATGCTTCAGGCTATCGAGCTCAAGAAGCAAACCGAACGGCACATTGATTTGACTTCGTAAGTGTTGTTTAATTCCGAACATATTTGATGAATCACAGTTCCCGCTTTCTTTGAAACTTCGAGCACTTGTCTGGGGATGAGGTTTGGACAGGATGATCAGTCTTCCACAAAAGATTTCTAAGTCGTTGAAGCGAGACAGCAACAAATAGACCCTTGAAGAACTGTGATGTCAGGTTTGACTGACATTACGTATCTAGGCATGATGCGAAATCCCCTTTCAGCACTAATAGGTTGCGCGGACGAAATTCTGGCATCTCTTGACGAAGTCCGTAGCAATTTGCAGGAATCGGAAGCCTCGAAGTCACTTACGCTCATCCCGACAAAGCCAAAGGGACAGAGGTCACTGCACTTGCTCGATGAAGCAATTGAGGCAGCGGATACAATCATATATTGTGCAATGCACCAGAAGAGAATAATCGACGACATCTTGACATTGTCAAGGTTGGATTCAAATCTGCTCCTTGTTTCCCCCGAGCCATCACAGCCTTTGCAACTCGTTAGAGGTGCGTTGAAGATGTTTGATGCGGAGCTGAAGAGAGCCAAGACAACACTCGAATTCATTGAGGAGGAGTCCTTGACATCCCTACAAGCTCAGTGGACATTGTTGGACCCGAGCAGAGTGCTGCAGGTTTTGATTAATCTGATGACGAACGCCATCAAGTTCACCAGGACAGAATCTGAGAGGAAAATCGTGATTACCATGGGCGCATCGACCAGCAAGCCATCTGAAACCAACCCATCGAATATCCAACACGTCCGGAAGAGCAATACCAGTCCAGATCAAACGACGAAAGCCGAGTGGGGGACTGGAGAGATACTTTACCTATGCATCGCTGTTCAAGATACAGGACGAGGTCTTGATGAGAGTGAAATCAAGAACCTGTTTCTCGGAAACTTTTAAGGGAATCAACTGATATGAACAGGACGATGTAATCACGAAGCCATATCGGATGACCGATATGCTGGAACATATAGAACTGGTTTTGAAGGGGCATGCACGGCGTGGGTCCAGAGGAGCCCAACAGCCCTTGGTATAGATCATTCGTCATTCATGATACACGGGTATATTACATATAAATAGAGGAGGCTACTTCTTGATCTCCAAGAAATAAAGCTCAAGGATGATGCTTGCTAGTCTTGGTACTGCTGAAGACGTGAGTCTGCAGTATTGATTTCTGTTTACGGTTCGTCAGCAATCTTCAATCAAACACAATCTGAAATTCCCACCAGAAGAAGCTAAGTGAGAGAACAAACAGAACAGAAAGAAACCAACTCACACCCCCATCTGCAAAATCTTCAGAATGCCTTCTAGCGGCCCGCCTTTCGTTCCTCCAAACCCTACGAATTGGTCCATCCCCCAGTCCCATTCCTTCTTAGCCTCTCCCTTCTTCATCTGGCCAGCACCCATCTTCTTGAATATATTCCCAACGCCCAAGCTTTTCACAACTCGCACCATTCCTGCCCCCGCCAAGACCGGTATAAAGGTCAACAGTCCAGCAGTAATGGGGTTACGCTTGCACCATTTCATCCACGACCGTATCCAGCTTTCTATCTTAGCAAGCATGCGCTGTACGAAGCCTGGGCGGGGTGTAGGACGGGAGGCATTGTAGGGAGATGGGACGGGGTTCGTGGGCGAGTAGTAGATGGGACGAGGGGAATGTCTGGTGCCCTTTGGCGGGGAGAATGAGCGACGTCTTGGCGGGGTATATGTTTGTGATTGCGGACGAGTCTTTTGTGGTAGAGGGGATGCAGGACGAGTGTAGTAGTCACTATTGTTGCCGTGGTACGCAGGATTCTGCTGTGGTTGTGGTCGGTATTGAACTTGGGACTGTCTGGGAGAGTCGGATCGTCGGGGAGGTAGGTATTCATACTGCGGCTGCTGCTGGGTTACGACAACTTGTGTAGTTGTTGGATAGCGATTACTGGACTGGGTGTCCCAGTGGTTTGGAGATGCTGGCCGGGAGTAGCTTGTGGTTGTGGCACTGACGGGTTGCTGGAAATAGGTTTCCTGAGCTGGTCGACTTGGATAGGAATTATCCTTGGACTGGGGGGAGCTTGAAGGAGGAGGCGTGGGGTAATCATTGTTGTATTTTGTTGCGGAGGCCATTTCTGGGGAGGTAAGGTTCGGTCGGTATCGAGCACAATAAAGTGCTCAATAATCAGCTCAAGATGTATATATATTGAGGAAGGTCAAGCAAGAGAAGGAGAACGGAAAAGAAAAAGACAAAAGGATTTTCTCCGTCCGAGGAAGGGGAGGAAGGGGAAGAAGCTTTGCCTCCTCGGTGGTTGGGAGTGAGTCCTGGATGACAGACAGAAAAAGAATTGGCGGTGAAGATGTGGCAGTGGCAGTGGCAGTGGCAGGGACCTGGGCGGGGAGATTTAGCGGGACGGGACTCGGGAGTTAGGCTTGTTAGGCTTGTTTCGATAGGCTTGGCTGCGATTTTCCAGGGGCTCGGTCTCGGTCTCGGTCCTTGTAATTGGCGCTGCCCCCTGTTACGACGTTACGAAGTTACTCCGCACACACAACGGTGGAAAGACAACGCCAAGTCAAGTTCCCCACATACTAGGTACAGTACGGAAGTACCTAGATAAGTAGCCACGCTGGACTTTGGTGGAAACCTTGAATGTATATATATAGGAGGTATGCAATGAAAGATTATTAGGGGAAGTTCTGTATTCCAAGTACATCAATCCCAAGCAAGCCTTGGAAATAGATAATGATTGTACAGTTCTGTTGCCAGATAGGTCGATCCCCTTTCCCGCATCAGACTCGCCCTGTGGAAGATGTGATTCCACCATCGACCACAATCTTCTGCCCAGTAATATATTTGGCTTCGTCAGAAACCAAAAACAGAGCAGTATGAGCAACGTCCCAAGCATCGCCCATTCTCCCAGTTGGAACTTGTCCATTCCTCATTGCCATGTATTCTTCCCGCAGGCTCTCCTCATCCCCCTCCTTGCCCTTGGTGAACTTGGCTACCAAATTCTTCGTATAGGGAGTATCCATGAGACCAGGGACGACAGCATTGAGCCTCACACCTTTCGATGCGTATATCACCGCCGTCGTCTTCATGAATTGCAGGATTGCAGCTTTCGTTGCTGAGTATCCAACTTGAGGTTTGCCGATGTAACGAAGACCAGCAATGCTCGCAACGCTAACGACAGCACCAGCTCCTTGAGCTTCCATGATGGGCAGAACATGGTGACAGGTTAGATAGACACTCTTGAGATTTGTCTCGATTTGGGAGTCCCAAACTTCTTCTGACATCGTTGCGGGACATCCAGGTTCTGAACGGCCCACGTTGTTGACTAGGATATCGATTCGGCCATGCTTGGACATACAGGCATCGACTAACGCCTTGACGGATACCGATGAAGTCACATCGGTCTCTAAGACATCGCACACACCACCCTCCTCCTCGATAGTCCTCTTTGTTGTAATTGCCGAGGAGAATGTTCGATTCCCACCGAATATCTTCGCTCCTTGCCGGGCAAACAAAACCGCAGTTGCGGCACCGATACCCCAGCCACCTGGTTCGCTCTGTCCCAGACCCGTAATAAGAACAACTTTCCCCTCGAGACTCAGCATTTTGGCTAGAGTTTGTCAATTTCAATGGGAATCTGAATATGACCATGTTGGCAAGCTTCCCAGCACAACAAGGCGATATTTAAGCTGTGTTTCTCAAGCGAGAATACATCTCAGGGGCGTCGGAAAGAGATCCGTCTGCCACGGAAGCTGCTCCGCAACTTTTTGCTTGATTGTTTTTGTGCTTGCGGGTCGTTCTGACAGCCAAATATGAATAATTTTGCCTAGCAATACGTAAAGTCTTCTTTGCTCCGAATTCTTTGGTACAAAATCCTTTGATAATCTCATGTTGCCCCGAAACTTCAGTCCAGGGACACGGAACACATCCGGACCCCGCATTCCCTGTCTCTCTCGCTTATTTATCAACTAAGCAGCATTACTGTACGACTGCACTTCAAGAACTCCAGGATTCGAGAGCGGCCAAGATTCGTTCATTGTCATCCTCTGGTTCGAATTCTTGTATTGCTGATCCAACTTCGCCTTTCGACCCCAAGATAATTTGCCTCAGTGTGACAATGGCACACTCATCGGACACAGTGCCCAAGGCACCACAGAATGATGATTACGACCTCTCGAAGCCCATCAATTCGAGTTCAGGTCTTCGGCAAGGCCTGACATCTTATGGCGATCCCCATTTCTCTCTCTTCTTGAGAAAGGTATTTATCAAAGCACTTGGTTATAGCGAAGATGCACTCTCCAGGCCCATCATCGGAATCATCAACACATATTCGGCACTCAACCCATGCCACGCAAATGTTCCCCAGCTCATCGAAGCGGCGAAGCGAGGAGTCCATCTTCAGGGTGGACTCGCGGTCGAGTTTCCTACGATTTCTATAGCCGAGTCTTTCTCATCGCCGACGAGCATGTTCCTCAGGAACTTGATGAGTATGGATACCGAAGAGATGATCAAGGCTCAGCCATTAGATGCGTGCATCATGATCGGGGGCATGTTTCCAAATCCAAAAGTGGGGATGCAATGTTGATTAACAATTTCTAGGTTGTGACAAGACCGTGCCGGCCCAGTTGATGGGAGGAATCTCAGCCAACAAACCAGTCTTGCCTCTGATTACTGGCCCGATGATGCCGGGAAGCTATAGAGGGCAGCGACTTGGGGCATGTACAGACTGTCGCAACAATTGGGCAGCTTACAGAGCTGGGAAAATTGATATGGAGGATATTAGCATGCTGAATGAAGAATTGGCACCGACTGTAAGCACGCCATTCAGTCAGTTACCTGATCGTCATCTAACAGCACGCAGGTGGGTACATGTGGAGTGATGGGAACTGCAAGTACTATGGCATGTATTACTGCAGCTCTTGGATTCATGCCCCTCCGAGGAGCTTCTGCTCCGGCTGTATCATCAGCTCGCCTCAGAATCGCAGAAGAGACCGGATCAAATGCCGTGGCAGTTGCAGCCGCGAAGCGAACTCCTCAAGAGATGCTCACAAAGGAGTCGTTTCTAAATGCGATAATTGTTCTACAGGCCATTGGCGGATCGACAAATGCCGTTGTTCATCTTATGGCCATCATCAATAGGCATCCCTTGGTTCAGGGCGAGATCACACTAGAGACTTTCGACGAGATTGGAAGGAAAGTGCCTTTGTTGATCGATTTAAAACCCAGTGGAGACAACTATATGACCGATTTCCATAATGCGGGCGGCATGCTCGGATTACTACACGTTTTGCGTCCCCTGTTGCATCTTCAAGCAATGACTATCACAGGTCAGACGCTGGGGGAGGTTCTCGATGCTTCACCCTTCCGCAGCTTCCCATTCTCCTCCGAAATCATCCGGCCTCTCTCAAATCCACTGTATCCAAGTTCATCGCTGGTTGTTCTGCGTGGAAACATGGCACCAAATGGAGCAGTTATGAAAGCGTCTGCATCGAAAGACCGACGCCTGCTCCAGCACTCAGGTCCAGCTGTAGTCTTCAAGAACTCCACAGATCTTGCGTTACGTATCGATGACCCAGATCTCCCAGTTACCAAAGACTCGGTATTGGTACTTCAGGGTATCGGACCAATCGGTAACCCAGGCATGCCAGAGGCGGGACTTATCCCCATACCAAGGAAACTAGCTGCCGAAGGCGTGACAGATATGCTGCGCCTTTCTGATGGAAGGATGTCCGGTACAGCAGGAGGAACTATTATACTTCACATATCACCAGAGTCTGTGGTTCCTAGCTCGGTATTCGGAATCGTACAAGATGGGGATATCATCCTTTGTGATGTTGGCAAGCGCCTTCTAAAACTTGAGGTAAGCGAGGATGAGATCCAGAGACGTATAGCCGAGCGTGAGACAGAAGCAGCTACTGGAAAAGGGGTTTGGAAACAACGGAAGGTCAAGCGTGGTTATAGAGGCTTGTATGAGCGTTGTGTAAACCAGGCTGAAGAAGGTGCTGACTTCGATTTCTTGACTGCTGCTGGCCTGAAGGACACAGACCTTAGTTAGAGATGAGCTTTGCTGGAGTGAAACAAGGGAGCTACTTCGAACTTCTCAGAAGAACCAGGACTAATCATCTAAGGCAATTAATTAACTGCTTAAGAAAGAAGTATGAGCCGATGAAATTGGAAGGATCGAGCTGAGACATGTGAATAGAAGTTACGGCTACTTTCTGCACGTCGAAGCACTAGAAGCCAGGTGGAAGAACATTCTGCAATATAGCTCTGGTGTTGTTTCCAGTCCAGATCCATACGTGTGGTGAAATATGAAATGACAATCCCTCACATCTTCGAACGCTCTTCCCCCTCTCCAAAGTACTCTCGCAAGGCTTGGTTCGTATCATAGGTAAATACCCAGGACGAGAAACCTGGAGATCCATAAACTGCGTTCATATCAGGCTTAGATACTACCATCTCCTTTGTATTTTCTGGGAGTGGAAGTAGATTCTTGCCGTACATCTCATCTCGAGCCTCTTGCTCGGGTCCATCTGGCAGTCCATATTGCTTCATATTTCCATGGGAGGTAGCTTTGATCTTCTCCGCTCGGGTTTTGCGGATATCTTCGTATGCCTGAGTGAGCCGTGAGATATCCTTGAGGGATTGAGCCTTCGCAAGACAGCCGCTCAAGACCGCGGCGTCTTCTATGGCTTGAGTTGCACCCTGGACTTGTAAGTTATTTGATATCAAAGATCGAGTAAGATGCATACCTGAGCCATGTATGGCATCATGGCATGTGCAGCGTCCCCTAGTAACACCAGCCTCCCATTACCATTTCTCCAACTTGGAAGATCAGGAAGCTCGCTGATTCTCCACTTGTGGCATTCCTTCGCTACCCCCCAGAAGCTCTTTCACCGTGTCATCGTAGTCAGCATACTCTTTCTTCAACTCATCTAAATCAGCAGGTTCATTCCAGACCCCCGTGTCCGCTGTACCAGGGCCGCAGAGGACAATATTGAACAGTTCTAGTTGTCTGATGGTGTAGGCGACTATGTGCCTATACGGTCCAAACCACACAGTACAGCTGGGTTGAAGAACTAAATGCGACAAAGCTGGATTCGAAAGCATCTGCTCTCGGGTGAGAATGATGCGGAATGCACAATCAGGTGTGGCGTGAGCTTGGATGTCTGGAAACATGGCAGAACGAATCCGAGAACCGATTCCTGGCTTCGCATCAGACACAATCTAGCCACATTCTCTCGGATTCAACGGAGGGCGTACCATCTGCCGCTACTATCAGATCACTCCTGATGATGGCCCCGTCTTGGAGTGTGAGGGAAGGTGTGGATGTATCGATGGAAACAACCTTCTTCCCAAAGCTGATACTCGCTCCAGCTTTCCACGCAGCATCGTACAGAATCTTCTGATAATCGGCTCGATGCAAAGTCAGATTACTATGAAACCCGTTAGCACAACATTCGTAGACGTGAAGCAATACATTACTGGTAATCATAGAGCGCAAGAGTATTCGATCGAAACTTCCCAAGGATCTTTCCGTCCTTGTACCTCCGGAGAAGTGCATCATCATTCTTCGTCCCTTCCTTGTAGAATATATCTTTCAAGCCCATAGAATCAAGGATCCGCAGAGCGTTCGGACTGATTTGTATCCCGGCGCCGACTTCCGAGAGCTCATTGCCTGCTTCGATGACGTGAACCTTATGGCCCGATTGTGCCAGGCATGTTGCTGCTGCCAGACCACCTATTCCAGCACCGACGATGGTAACATCTAGATGAAGAGGTGACATTGGGGTATTTGAGGAAGTATGAAATATGATGCTGGTACTATGTCTTGAGGAAGTAGGGTAGCCTGAAGGAAGATTTAAGATAGCGCTTGGTAGTAAGCACCAGAGCTTCAGAGTAGTGAGGCAGCCGGGACGTCTGGTCACCGTAAGTGTGATATAATTTTAAGTCTCTACAAATGCAATATACTCTCCGAAGATGCCGCTGGAGCTTTCTGATGAACTCGAAGTTTCAAGTCTAACAGGAAACAGCGGAAGTTTAATTTTGAAAGGACTGTGTGGAATGGTTAGAACGTTGCCTTTAACACAATGGGCATAAGAATGCCGTAAAGATTTGCCGATGTATTTTATTGATGAGAAATGCTGACGTTGGATTTTTGACTCAACGGAGGCCACACTGTCGAGCATCAGCGGGGTACCATGTCTTTCCCAAACCCTGAGCCGAAGGGGTAATCCCGCATCTACAGACATGACAAGTCAGGCGGACGATGGACGAACAGAGAAATTGCACGGTCTTTTAGAGAAAGAGTGGAAAGGAAGATAATTATGTATTACTAAGTCTATTTCTTTAAAACGACGATATCATTGACTCCTTTCTGGAGTCGGAAAAAGCCAAAGTAAACACTGAAGAGGGGAATAGGGGAATCCTACTACCTCTGAACGAAATAACCATTTGCTGCAACAAGGGTATCTCCAACCCCAGCTCCATCTATCGGGGATCTAACGCCAAACTTATGAAATGGAACTTTCGAAATTTGCCTCTGCGCAGCCATCCTGATGGACTGCCCACCACTTGTCCCAGGTCGGGCACTGATTCGAGGAGCGGCCTCCGGATTCCACGCGGGTTGGTCCAAGATATTTTCTGCTAGTAGAATATCATTCATTTCGGCGAGCATCACTGCTTCAGCGGCTTCTTCATCTCTGGCCTGCAGACCTCTCCGCAGCGCATCACGTTGCAACGGATCATCTTGGCGAATGAATCCCATGATACGAACCTCGACAACTCTTCGTTCAGGAGACCATTCTTCATAATCGCGCGTAAGGCGAACAATAACAGTCCTGTTTCCTGGCGTTTGCAGTGTTGTTGGCAAGGATGAAAATACTGCTTGATACCATGTATCATCGCTAGATTTCGAGGATCCCAGTGTTGGTTGCTTCAAGAATCGAGCCCAACCTAAATAGTACCCGGACAGACCTTGTGCTATGTTTCCAGGAACACCAGACAGTGCCATACCTGGCATATTGAATTGCTCAGCGCCAACCTTTGCTGGCTCACTGTTTGCAACAAACCGAAGAGGATACGGTGCCTGGGGACCATCCTCGAGCATAATATCCCCTGTCCCTGCCCCGAATGTCAACTGATCCTTATTTTGATTGGTATTTGCATCTGTTTCTGATGGCCTCATAATCCCGTAAGCAGCCGACGCAGCTTGCTGGGTGACCCATGAGGGCATGAATTTCTGCACTCTGCTCTGCACGACTGTTGCTACAGGACCAACAACTCGTCCGGCCGTATTTCGTGCGTATGTTCCAAACGCTATAACCCCGAGTTCTAGTGGAAGTGTAGTCAAGCTTGCGCCTCGTATCGAGCCTGGACTGGTGGATGCCGAGAGGATTCTGAATACAGGGCTTGGGCAAAGGACTTTCTTTCTGTCTCCCAAGCAAAGAACCAGTTGGAAATACCCGTCTTCGGCTTCCTCGGGGATGCGTACGATGGCTGTTTCTCGAAGAATGTGGTACTGCTGCTTGTGGCTCTTAGGCTTTTTCTGGAAATGCGTGATATCCCTCTGCCATGCCCGCTCGTCGGTCTGTTTCAGTTGCTCGGATCCGACACTCAACGATGGAGTCACGTTGATCCAGTTGCCATTCCTTCCCATAAAGGCTCGAGCCCGCATCCCAGTTTTGCCACTCCATCCTTTGCTTTGTAGCCATATTGTGCGATCTAGAGGCAGGGGCTGGTCGGAGAAGATGGAAATAGCGAGTGTCGTGTTTGCTCCCTGGTAGAAGACTAAACCGTGAGAGTGGCGTAAGATCGAGAAATGTTTCGTGCTTTCGACGGGGTGCGTTATCAACCCACCTGCAAAATGACGGGCTTCGCGGAACGCTTCCTGTAGAAAGGACGAATTCGACGTCTGTGAAGGCTGTGATGACTTTGCATTCGAGATAGGGGATGTGTTGCAGGAAGATCGAACAGTCGAGATAGGAGAGAGGCCGTTTAGAGGTGAAGGAACACGAGAGACCGGCTCTGTGCTGGCAGGACTGTAATACAACTGCGAGTCGGTGATGTTATTATGAACGGATGTGTTTAAAAACAGATTCTGTTGAGCTGGCGCGGGTGTATATTGAATGGGAGGAGGCGGTGGGGGTGGAGTTTGAAGCCGACTCTGCTTCAATCGCTCGAACTCTTCGAAGTATATCGGTGGCGGTGCATTCTGATTTCTCGACGGGGCTGTCCTTGGTCTTTCGGCATAAACTGGCTTTCTAGGTACTCGAAACTGGTTGGCATCGACGTTGTCGTCGTTCCGGGATGGATTCCAGTCAACTTCGCGATAGGGAGGTGGAGGAGCTGAGAAATCCATCTCTCAATCCTCAACGTTTCCTGATAGGAGTCAATTCATTACTGAAGGAAAGAAAGGGAGCTTCGAATATCATCTTGAGGCGAATTATCGAATGTCGAATGGAGCGAACCAAGATGTCACTGTCCCGTATTGGGCGAGAACGAGATTATGGAACAAGGGGTGTTTCTTGGGGAAGGAGGTCGTTTGGGTGGCAGCCTCGTCAGGTGGTAGTAGCCTTGCTTACTAATAATCGGTTCGATATCTAGATACTCCTGACTCCTTCTCCCCTTCAACATTCACTCGGTCGCAATAAGTAATGTTGTGAATCGTGGGTTGAAAACATTTCGGGTTCCTAATAGTGAGTCTTAACTAGACGTTCATGCATGGCTTGGCACTGACCATATCAACAGAGAAATGCGTTCATCCCTGTCCAGCTTTCCCACTGGCACTGTCAGTTAATCAAGGGTAATCTGTGCCTTCATCCACACTGTCCAGTGTTTCAGCTTTCCTTATATATTCCCAGAAAAGAGCCCAATCGATTACAGCTATGCCATTTCGGTTCAAAATGCAGTCAAGTTCATCTTGAGTACAACAGAAGTGCGCCGTCAGACGACGATGTTGGCTTTGACGGAAAGACGGCACTCAACTCTTCAAGCCAAGTTCAGTGGCTGGCCTTTGGGGGTTTTTATTTATCTCTATTCTGCTCAATGTCACCCAACCGCTGCAAGAACTCGATTTTCTTTCCTTCTCGTCACATACTTACCTAGGTAAGTAGCGGAAGGCCATTCAGCAGGTGACCTTCAGAAAGTCTGGATCCCCAATTCCTCTCCACTGTCCTTACCGTCTCCCGCGGGGCTCTCGCCATGAATGGAGAGTTGTTTATCCCGCACCCAGCCTTCTGGGACTTTACCCCTCCTTTGCTTCCATATCATTTGTTACACCGAACAGTATGCGAGATTATGAGCAAGTTTGCTCCCGGCCAAGAAAGAGCATGCAGCCTCGTAGCCTTGGCACGTCAAGCCTCACGAGCAAGTTTCCATTCCTACCCACAGGCTGAAGCAGATTTCTATTGGACAATGGGGTCAATACACGGATCCAGAGCCTCGTTTGAGAGGGAGGTGAGACCCGGTGCGCTAGAATATCTTGACAGCTGTCACTGGATTGGACGGTGGTACAGTAGCGGGCTGGTAGCGCCATCGACCATGGGTTGACTTTGAGCTTGAAAAAGAACAAAAGTCGGGACTGGGATATTGATGGAAAAGGAAGATATCTTATCTGTGGGTAGGGTAGGTGAATATTGTGATGGCAGGTGCTAGGGTTCAGTGGATCCTGCCTCGACGGCTGGACAGATATAAGATCTTCCAAGCTCCCCTGAGCTCCTCGCCACAGGCAAAGCCAAGCACTCAAAGTCTAGTAATACATTCTCAATACGAAAAATAAGCTTCAAGATGTTCGCCAATTCCATCGCTTCGGCTCTTTGCTTAGCCTCACTGGCTGCAGCTCATTTCTCCATCGACTACCCCGAGATGCGTGGTGATTCGTTCGCAGAGGGAGCCTCTCAGTATTTCTGGCCATGTAAGTGTCTTGTACACACAGTTCTTTTCTTTCCTTCTAATGCTTGAGTTTCTCAGGTGCTGGTGTGAATCAAACAGCTGCGACAAATCGAACCCTTTGGCCTCTGGATGGTGGATCTATTGTCTTGGACTTGCACCATCAATGGTCTTACGTTTTCATCAATCTTGGCATCGGAACAGACTATCCTACTTTCAACATCTCACTCACCCCGTCTCTTCTCAATGAAACCGGCAATGGCACATTCTGCCTCCCGAAGTTGACTCTACCAGCTAGTATCACTCCTTCCGATGGCCAGAATGCTAGTATCATGGTTGCCACTGGTGGAGCAAGCGGAGTTGCTTTGTACAACGTAAGAACACCCGATTTCGCCAATGCATTGCCAGATCGTCTCTGTACATGAATTGACGTATTTGGGTTTATGACTGGCGTTTGGGAATGTAGAGTCAATCCACCATTCACTTACTAATTTCCGACAGTGCGCAGATATCACCTTCAGTAGCAACGCCACAATCCTCTCAGGCAATGCATGCCAAAACTCCTCCAACGTTGCAGCTACTATCGTAACAGCAAGCAGCAGCAGCACGTCCCCTACAACAAACACGACTAGTGGTGAATCCACCACTCCTACATCCGGAGGCGTCTCACACTCCACTTCGATGATGACTACTGGTGTGTTCGCTGGTCTTGGTGCTGTTGTTATTAGTTGGCTGCTGTAGATGCCCTGTGCTTGTTGATGGAGGCCTATGTACCTAGAAAATGCAATTGAAGCTATGTAATGGAATCAAGAAGTTCGAGTTGATACTGATCTTTCCGTATCTTATGCCTTTGGAGCCAGGCTGAGCTATTTGAAGGCTTTGACCTGCACTCTTATGACACTCCTGTTTTCTATAAATATATTTATAGGTACAGTAAGCTAGGTAATCAGTGATAGCTGACTACGTAGAGGTGAACCGTACCTAGGTACCTAGGTAGGTGCCACCTAATGTCAAGTGACACCCCCCCCCCCCCCCCCCCCCCCCTCTCGAGGTATCCTTTGTTTTCTCCTGGCGAGAAAAAGTGAGTCCCCTTCCCTACCTTCCTCCCATAATTTATCTTGATGCAGCATGTTCAATTGGATTTGGAATTCGGTCCCATATCAAGCTACGCTCAAGCTAAGCTCTATCTTCATTGGCTGGTTGGGTGTCCTAAAAGGGTTAGGAGACATCTAGGAATAGTGGCATCCTCTTGAAATGTGCATTCGGAGAAGCGGCTTGCTAATTAATCATCTTAATAATGCTTGTCCTTCTCACTTCTATTTGCTTTCTACAATCTCCGCAGGGCCTCGTTACTTGAGTGTATATCATGCTTCTTTCTCCAGATGGCATCTCCAATTCTTTACTCTGCAACAGTTGAAGCCCAAGTATTCTGTTCTCTGGTGAAGGCTATTTAGATCCCCAACTAGATTCTCTCAGCTAACTTTCACATTCCACAGGAGTTGTATCTTCGATACAGCCCTCACAATGTCCACACATCAGACGGCAGTCACGAAATATGTCACGGTCAAAGACATCAAGTTTGCCTACCGTCTCTTCGGAGCCGAGTCTGGGATTCCCCTCGTATGTCTCCAGCACTACAGAGGCACGATGGATCACTGGGATCCCCTCCCTCTCAACACACTGGCTCTCACCCGCCCCATCTTCCTCATCGACTACGCTGGCACAGGTCTAAGTACTGGGAGCACACCCACGACATTCAGCGGCTGGGCGTCTGATATCGCGTCAGTCCTCGAAGCACTCAATATCCCCGCTGTCGATCTACTCGGATTCTCCGTCGGCAGTTTCGCGGCTCAGATGGTAGCACTGAACTACCCTGAGCTGGTCAAGCACTTGATCCTCTGTGGCTCAGGACCGAGTGCTACTGAGGGTCTGCAACCCACCGGCGAGGGAATCTTCGAGGGATTCACATCTGCTGTGACTTTTGAAGAGAACAAAGCCATCTATTTGAGCGCATTCTACACCTCCAGCGCCGAGAGCCAGAAAGCCGGTTTGGAGGCTTGGGAACGTATCACTACTTCTCGTCAGGATAGGAGCGATTGGACCGATGAGAAGAGTACTCAGAATCAGGTTGCTGCTGTGATGGAGTGGTTGAAGGGTGAGGGTGACGTCTCGTTCCCGAGACTGGGTGAGTTGAAGATGCCTGTTTTAGTGGCGGCTGGGGCAAAGGATGATGTTGTGGCTACCGCGAACAGTTTGGTTTTGTGGAAGGAGATTGAGAAAGGATTCTTGTGTGTTTATCCCCAGGCTAGTCATGGCTTTATGAGTCAGTATGGGGTGTTGTTTGCGAATAATGTGGAGTTGTTTTTGGGCAGTGAGATGGGTGGATAGGTGGAGATGCAGATACTCCATGGTTGTGATGTAGTAGAGTACCACCAAAAGCTATTCATGATACGCCATGACCGGGAAAATAAATGATTCAAACGTGCATACCAGCCTTGGTGTCCCTCCTCAATGTTTCTTTCCAAAATATACCCTGATATTTGCTTCTGGTTGCACAATTAGCAGCCCGGGAGTACTGTTGGTTTTGCTCACATTCTACCGAGAAGGTGCGAGTACTTGACTGCAGGGGGTCGAGTTCACCTTCCAAGCAAAGTGAATCACACAACCTCATCATCTACTGGGCAGGTATCAATCTCCATTCTTCAGATGCCACGAGCTTGACACCATTTAACACCAAATCTGACCCCTTGCAAGAAGCGCTTCGGCAAAGGTTGTCAATTCATCAACACAATAATCCAAAGTCATAACACCATGGTAAGACATTGCCACCGAAACGAATTGTCACATCTAACAGAAAAAGGCGACAATTAAATCCGCCCGCAAAGTTCGTCACCGGGTAGGAGGCGGTAGCACATGGCCCGGCAAGGGTATTGGCATTGGCCATCGAAGAATTATCCCAAGTCAGTCTATACGCCCAGCTCCATACGATATCTTTTACTGACCTCTCAGCCACAGCCCGCAGGATTAAGAACAAGTCCAAGCCCAGGAGTGATACTGTAGCATCGCTTCGAAAGCTGTCTCTCTCCAACACCAAGCGAGAAGTTGAGGCTGGATCTCCCCAGACCAGAAAGGAGAAGATACTTGCCGATCAACTGAAGGGTGAGGGTGCGGAAGAGGAATTCTCAGAACTTGACCGCAGAAGTGAGCATCCTACAACAAATTACCAGCTGAGACAGTCGGTGTGTGCTAATCCATGATCACAGTGGCTGCCGAGCTTGCAAACCACGCTGGCCGCAAGAATGTTCGGCTTGAGGATTTGAAGTTGGCGAGAACAATGGCTGGGCTGTTGGGAAGACCATTGTTTTAGGCCGTAGACTGCATAACTTGAGTGATGGGGATATCCGGGCTGGGAGTTGCTTCTGAGTGTGGGCGGGGGTGAGGAATGACATCCACGCCTATCATCGTACGAACAGTCCACTGGCCACATGCTCTCCAGCTGGGATCCGATTTTCTGCGATAAATTCGAAAAGTTGCCATAAATGAAGTATCTGAGAACATGCGTTTGCCTCTGTATGCCAGGATTAAGGGTAAGTAATCTTCAACCACAAACAGTCCGTAGTGAAGTAGCTTCAAGGAGCAGCCTGTGACGCGTCCCCATTCAGCCAAGCAGGAAATCAATGGTTTACCGTCGATATCTTGACCAGACCGACCCAAATATATCACGGACAGACCTTGGGCGAGAGGTCTGATCCGGTCTCTCTCTGTGCCACCCCGCAGGTTTTCTTCTTTGGGATATTCCAGTGAGGCAACTGGACTCCGAAGCTTAACCTTGACGCCCCGAGCTCTCATGGATGATGGATCTCTGTTCTTGTCTGCTTTCAACGAAGAACGCACATTGGGTTGAATTTAAAACTGTAGAAGGTGCAAACGAGTCTGCAAGATCTTGATAGTGAAACGATAATTGCGTGATAAAATCGAGGCGGGCCAAATTCGTCTCCGGTCTACCGAAGACTACTCAGGTAGTTACCCTTCGCTCTCTTACTATAATCATGAATGATAACCCGTTTAAAGTCTCTAAATAATTTCAGAACATTGAAATCACTGAAGGGCAAAGGTTGGAGCAAGCCTTGGGTTTGATCTTTCGAGCGAATTATATCGAGAGTAACCCCCTTCACTCACTGGACACGAATTTTGGCCGCATCGAATGAAAGTCGCGATGAGGCTAAATTGCTCCTCAGCTGTTCCATATTGGGCTATCCAAATTGGTATCGATGGAAACTGACCCTTAATAAGAATGTCTCCATAAAAGCAGCAATGTGGCATCTGCTAAGTTTCCACTCTCAGCACTCTGTCAAGAGGATTGGGGTTTAAATATGCAGTGCATAAGAGCAGAGACAAAAAATAGCCAGCAAATTAAAAAACCATCATTCCCCAACAGGTTAGGAACATCGAAGGAAGGAATTCCCCGTTCTTACAGCAAAAGATTAAAATTAAAAATAAAGGCAAAAAACATACAACAGTGGGTATTCGCTGGTGGTCACCCACCCAACTACTAATCCACCGATCTGAAGCTTGAGTTTGGCAGAGCGGACGGGATGCCCTTTTTTCTTCAGTCTATGGTCGTATGTGACAGCCAGACTCTTATTTGTATGTACAAATGAGAAAGTTAGGAGCAGAATTTGAAAAGCTTTTGTGTTGAGGAACTGAACTGACCTTCCCAGGCTTCAGATTGGGAGTGCGGTGGGGGAGGGGGAGGGGGGGGGGGGGATTCTTCATCTTGAAATACCGTATCACTTCATGCCAGAGCCAGATGAACAAATACCTCGCTCTAGCGACCTACAAAATTAAGGAAGGAAGGAGTTTACGTGAACTGTTCAAGAAACGGTTGTGCATGCATTGGGCCAGACTTCGCTTCAATCTCACCCTCGCTCAAGCGAGTCAACACGAGGAGGAATGACGAACCTATTCCAAAGAACTTATTCAAACAATCAGTTTCAAACCATTGTCCCCCAAAAAGTAGTTCATGGCTGAGACTACCATCAAAACAGGGAAACTCCAAAAAAAAAACGCTTATGGAGTGCAGATGCGAGAAAATAGAATTTTTTGTTGACATAATGGAAATATCATACTTCCCCTGAACGCTTTCCCCTGACATGCAGACGCCGGCGTGGAAAAGTCTCTTCTAGCTTATGCAGGCTTATGCAGGCTTATGCAAGCTTATGCACGGTGGCATACTGTAGGATGGATTTATGCAGGGTTGTGGCAGGTGCATTACTCCGGGCGAGATGTGCTGGAGAATGCCCACGCGTGCTGAGAAGTGCCGTCTTGGAAGATGGCTGGTATTTCTGGGGTTGGGGGGTTGGGGGGTTGGGGGGATCGACGATGGGATTTGTGAATCTCAGCGGGACATTAGTATAGGAATTGTTTGTAGTGACATATCATATGAGATTCCATGTTGTTATCCTGATCAGCGTGATGTGGAAAGAAGGAAGTTTTTTGTGACTGACCTCCTTGCACAGCGGGCTTTGACGGTTCCACGCAATTTTCTCACTTCGATCACTGCATCTGCGAGGTATTCTGTGGCGGCATGACAATTGCTCTCACTCAGCACCTTGGCAGGACGAGAACTCAAGACATCGGACGGCATTTGCTTTGAATGGTCTGGACTCTAGATTCTGAACTCTGAACTGCATGACTCTGCAGTCGGTAGGATAATTGGCGAATCAAGTGGACCTCGAGGTAAGCAAGTCTCTTCACCTCGATTTCTTCACATGCCCCTGAGCGACGAGATAAAATCTTGGAAGTTGACAAACTTGACATAAAGATGGATTTCCAAGTTGGCGGTACCCATCAATAATAGGTACGCTGATGGCTTGGCTTTGGGATTTCTACAAACTTGACGCATGAGGCTGAAGGCATTCCCGTATCAACCAACCTTTGCTTGGTGGACAATGTGAATGTTTCATTGACTTAATTTGTGATAAGATTCGAGACTATTGCTTTCTGGCGAGGTTTGTCTCGGTGAGTCTCTGGGGTTGATATTGAGTTGTCGTATCAATTTAGGCAATACGGAAATGTCTCATGTTCCCCTTGAGCCTCAACTGATGTTAACATCATGTCACCTCGCTTCGGGTATTGGTAGCCCCACGAGAGAAGTGCCGTTGCGATAAGTTGCTCTGTTGAACAGCCAGAACCGTAGATTCGGGAGCCGGAGTCCGCTTTCGTCAGCTTGAGGAGATCGCAATTTCCCAGACTTCCAAACTTGAGTCGATGATGCTTGATTCCTGGGATGGCTCCCAGTTTGTTACGAAGTTTGTTGACTTCACCATGGAGACAGTCGGCAGAGACGGAAGACCGGATGGGGGAAGAATGATCTCCTCGTATCCTCTCTTGAGCAGTGGGGCATTGCATCCCAGTCTCTTCTCACCAGCGCCAACCCGGGAACTGCGTCCAATGACAGAAGTCTTGAAGTCTTAGTGAGGGGCAATTGACAGTCGATGGGACAGCGGCGGGCTTGGCTTTTGGCTGGTGGATGGATCGCAGATATGATCGTGCGCACCATGCCACATCTCACCTGTTGCACCTCAACTCGTGAGCACATCTCAATAATCGCCTAGTTGACTGACCACCTCAAATGCTCTCATGCACCTGCATATTAGTATCCTAATGCAAATCGCACAAGCTGCATATCGACTAGAAATCACACTGTTGACTAGACGACTGGCCACAAAAGTGGAGGCTGCAAAACCCTCCAACCGACCACTTGATCTTCCCTGCTCCTGTCGAGTCTTCGAACGGCTCCTATCACGAAACTCGCGGTCGTCTGATAGCGGGTGATAGTCAGGAACTCCCGCATTTTGAGAGGCTCAAGACTCAAGCCTCAAGGCTCGACGGTTGAGGAGAAGTGTCGGTAGGGCATGCCACAACCAGGGGGCTGGTGACGATCAGTCAAACCACTTTGAGTAATGGCTCTCGTATGTGTGGGTGGGTGCACTCAGCACTGAAGCCTAAATTTACATTACTCCGTACAATCGTTGCTGGGGAGGCTGACCACGCCGTCTCTATTCATTAACTCGATGGGGGTGCAGAAAGTCAACACACACACCACCTGGAGAGAGCTGCAGAGCCACCAGCCACTAGGCTTTCGGCGTGATATTGTTCGCACGGTTGTCGGCTTGATGATGAGAATAGCAACAGGCAGGCCCCACCCAGCCCAAAAGAAGGCTAGGTAAGGCGAAGAGAAAGACAGGAAAGTTTTCTCCATCCTCGCTCCTCGATGACGATGATGCGCGGGAAAGGTGGGCTGGGGTGGGTTGGAGTGGGTTATAGTGGGGTGGGATGTTTGCTTGGCCGAGTGAGGTTTGGAGCAAGCAAGCAAACAAAGGACTTGTTGGCCCAGCAAGGCAAGGCTGTAGGCGAAATGCAAGTACTCCCGATCCACCTTCACGATTCTGCTGATTTCCATCCTTCGTATTGAATATTGGTAGCTACTACGGAGTATGGATCTCTGGATCACTTCGATTGATATTCTCCACCCTGATTGGCCTTGATATCTTGCAGCAAGCTTCACGAGGGTGGAGTTTGACTTCCAAGATATCCGTCCCCCTCTCCTCCACTTGATAAAGCGGGACTTTCTCCGGGCTCTCCTGACTTGCAACTAACTGCCTTGCTCACTTGCAGCTACTTGGCTTCCCCCAGCTACTTCGGGACTGCGGCGAGGCTAAAAGTGAGTGAGGCTACGAGCGAGCAAGTGAGTAAGTGAGTGAGTGAGTGAGTGAGTGAATGCCTGCACAGCAAATTGCATGGCTGGTCGTTCCTGCCTCTTCCATTCGTTGCCTCAACCTACCCACTTCCATTCACCTCCCTCTGAACTCAAGTCCCGTCCGTACCAATTCGAGATCCACCACTCGTTCCTGCCCTGTCCTGCCCTGTCTTAACCTTCCTCGCTTGCTCTTTCTTGCATGCAGGTGCAGAGCACATAAATCTCCCACATCCCCAAACTTTTCTTCCCCTTTCTTTCTTTCTTCCTTCCATCAACACCATCAACTCACTCACTTTCGTTCATCCAAGCGCATCTGTCTGTCTGTACCCGTACATCTCCAGTCTTCAAGACCTCATCAACAACCAACCCACTCTCGTTACTGCAAGTACCTTACAGTCGTTCGATCAACCAAACTCAACCCATCAAAATGAAGTCCGTTCAGTCTCTCGCCGTCCTCGGCTTCGTCGCTGCCGCCCAGGCTTCTTATGGATCTGGATGGAATACTACCTCCTCCGCCGACCCAGTCGTCTACACCACTGTGACCACCGATATCTATACGACTTACTGCCCCGAGGCCACTACGTTCACTCAAGGTGAGAGGCTGTCCTGCTCGTTGAAGCCGCTCGAACCCTATACTAACGTATCATCCAGGCACCAAGACATATACCGCAACCGCATCAGAGACTCTCACAATCACTGACTGCCCTTGCACCTACTCCCACCCAGTCAAGCCAACATACACCCCAGCACCCACCCCATCCACCTATGTTGCTCCTCCTCCACCAACCTACAACGCAACCTACACTCCAGTCTGGGTCACCACCACAGAGATCGTCAAGACCTACACTACCTACTGTAGGACTCGCCCAACGCTGTTCAAAGAAATTTGCTAACGTTCACAAGGCCCTGTCCCAACCACTGTAGTTCAAGGAAACCACACCTACACGGTCACTGAGGCGACCACCTTGACAATTACCAACTGCCCATGCACGGCCACCAACACCTACCCAGGCACAACGACCACAATCACCATTGGCACCACCACGACCTACTGTAAGTGTGCCACTCTTCTTTGTACAGGATTCTGTTGACACCGTGAAGGCCCGGTCCCAACCACAATCACTACTGGAGGCTCTACCTACCCAGTTACTGCCCCAGGCACTGTCACAATCCCAATCTGCTCGACAACAGTTGTGCCAATCATCAGCTACCCAGTCACCACACCTGAGGTTCCAGCTACCACTCCAGTGGTCCCAACCTACCCAGTTACTACTCCAGTTGCACCATACCCAACTGCCTCCATCGAAACCAGCGGATACGCATCAGGAACCATCTCAGCCACCCCATCAGGACCAACTCAGATCGAGTCCAACGGCGCTGGTGTGCGCCAAGTTGGCCTCGGTGCTATGGTTGCCGGTCTCATCGCCATGGTCATCTAAACGCCTTTTCTACATTTTCTTCCTCGCAGGCCTAATGATTTAATGGACGGACGGTTTTAGAAGTGTGGGAGGAGTATACAGGGACATTCATTTGGCGGCATCGATACTGCTTCGGGAAGATCACATAGATCAGGACATTTTGGAAGAGAGCTCTCAACACATTTGCACATGAGTGGCTCAATAGATTCAATTCTCACGTACATAGATTTCGGAACTTTGCTTGTAGGACCATGCATATCCCTTGGCTCGAGGAGCTCAAGAAGAGAAACAGAAGATCCATAATAATACAAAAAGTCTAATTCATCTCATCCACTTCCAACTTTTTTTTCTTTCGCTTTTCGCTGACTCCATCGTGCATATATTGAAAATGTGCATATTCTCAAGACTACCTACTGTACCTCGGACGCATCCAAGTGGATCTGTCGTTGATCTGTGTGGCTGCACTCTTATCTTGGAGCTCGTATCGACCTGCAGGGTGGGGTGAGGAGTTGAGCCGTTGCTGTTGGAAGGCCAACCATGGTGCAGCAAGCGCTGCGCTGCTTACGATCTCGTCTGATCTTATTGTTGGCTGATTCACCAGTATGCGTCGGAAATCATGGTATAGTCATGCACGCGTGTACGGTGTACTTTTATTTCTCGCAATTTTTCCACGGACTATCGTTGAGGTCGTTCTAGGTTTTGAAGGGGGTGGTTGGATGGGTGAGTGGGTGGAGGGGATGGACGGGATAGGATGGGGGGGAAAGAGGAGAGAGAGGTGGGAAGGAGGAAATGGAATGGAATGCTTGTTTGATGAAATTGAGTTGAGTTGAGTTGAGTTGGGGGCGGACTCACTGGGTTGCAGTGAGTGAGATGAGGTTGTTGAGGCGGGTAGGGCAGAGCTTGGGGGAGCTTGGGGCGCGGAATGGTCGAGGGGGGGGGGGGGTTGGGGCTCTGGGGGTTGTAGCCACAGATTTCCGAACCCCGGCTTTTGTGGAAAGTTAAATAATTTGTGTAGTAAACAAACCAAAAAGGCTGATATAAAGTTTAATGAGGCTTTTGAAGGCGGAAGAAGTAAATAATTATCTGATCAAATCAAACGATTTGTATACTAAAACTATTTAGTCTCTGAGCAACAGAATAGCAACGGGCACAAAACCCCTGAGGGTTCGGAAATCTGTGGCCACCCTTTTTAAGTGAGAGAGAGACATGAGGGGGAGTAAAGCCATGTGTGTGATGGAGGTAAGTAAAGAATTTACAAGTAAGTTGCTAACTAGCTGGCTCTTGGATGTGGGAGTTGGATTCTGATGGTATTACATCTTTCCCTGGTGGAAGCTGTGCGCTGTTTCCTGTGATATCAGCTGGTTTCTGGGCTGGGCATTTGGATTATGGCTGGGGGAAAAAGACGATGACCGTGTTTTCATTGAGTGAGTAAATTCATGAGCTTGTTGTGATTTGGATGAGAAAGTCTCCTGGATTGAGGACCAGAAGACAAACTGAGACCGCGTTTGGACGATCGATAATGAATGATAATTAAGATAATACGGACGTCTTGAATGTCCTGACCCGATTGGAAATTTGTAGAAGCTAGTCAGATACGTGAAGCTCGGCTTGATGGCTTTTAAAGGAAGGGATTTGTAGGGAAGAAAATAAGTTTCCTCCTCAAGGATATTCCTGTTTTCGTCGCCATTCAGATGTACTTGATGTGTTTGATGTGGTACTGCATCCAGCTTAAGCGACGACTTTGGGTCAGCGAAGCGATGTTTATGTACCTCGGCAGTGAATTGATTTATGGTTAATGACTTTGCTTTGCTATTGAGCGAATCGAGGTGAGGTTGATAAAAGTTATGTGAAGTATCCCTGTGTAAGCGCGCCCCCTTTCTCGTAGCGAGCGTTTTCAGCATATCGGTTTGAGCCTACGCAATATGATATTGTATGACCTGGCAGAAGGCGAGATCTCTTCAACTATTTCATTGAGCCGGGTTCATTACTCTGTACATGGAATTGATGGAAACGGTGCAGTTTAACAAAGCTCTTGTTGATTGGATTGGTTCATTGCGGGTACATGAAACTCAGCCTTGATATCGTCGAGCGAGACTTATCTCATTGTGATTGTATTTGGAATTAGCAGCTACCGACCTCCTACTTAGTGATTATTGATGATCGGATTACTGTAGGTTGGATGAGAGCGTTGATGTAGCATTCGTTTGCGAGAGTTCCAAGTCGAACTTTAGAAATCCGTCATCGCCGTTCAAACGCTCTGAATATCGGATTCTTGGTTGCTTCGAAACGGTTATCGGATTACAAAAACATGTCCCTGGCTATCGGCACTTCGGCAGGCAAGGAAATCGAAACAGAAGTTTTTTTCGTTTGAGAAGGTCATGTCTCTGAAGGTTTTTTGGTTAGAGCGAGGATCAAAACTTGAGATTGAGATTCTATCCCGCCAAGTACTCCTCCGCAGAAGAGTACCCTTGAGATGTTTGTTGTAGTACCCTTGAGATGCTTGTTGTAGTTCTATTTTGAGTAGCAGTGGAGAGGTACCAGTTGTGGGATATGAAATTGGGCACCTTTTAGCATCGATTTCTATCCCCGTGTGTGTTGTAATCGTACGGTTCCTCTATTCTGCGAGGATATTCGGATAAAGCGCTGGGTTTCATAGTGATGATGAAAGACGGCGGGAATGCCGGCTACGATTTTGATTTTGATTTTGATTTTGATTTCAATTCGATTGAAGGTGAGAAAGAGGGGTGATCATAGCAACCGGAGAGTCTATCTTGGCAGCTTTGTTGGATCAAAGGGGAGAGAATTAATATGGCCAGCGCTCAAGAAATACGATCGTAAGCCACCCAAACCTCTAACAAGTTGGAGATGATCAACTGTCGTGCTCCAATCAAGCAAGTCGGAGCCCAATGATGCATTTATTCCTATGCTAGACCACTTTGACTATGTTTGTGGACTCGTCCAGCTTGCTAAACAGACTTTGGGCTCGCCATCAGATTTTCCTCACGAGGAAGCTACGCATAGGACTTCTGACGAATTGTGGTAGCCTTCTTCCTTTAGGAGAAGTAATATCTTGCATATTTTACTATGGTATGGTATTAGCAAGGGTAACCGCCAACCCTGCCGTCATACCTATCTATCTATGTGGACGTGAGGAACAGGCCATTTGATGTTTTCGTCTTACTAACTCACTTTCCAAGTGACGATCACTCGTGATCCACAACACGTCCTTTTCCACAGATGTTCTTTTCATGGCGTTTGACGTCAAAGAGAACCTGCGACCTGAAGCTGCAGTTTTGTGGATGTTTCAAACCGGCAGAATTTTGCATGACCCGCCTGTGATCTGTAATGGCCATCACAGGACCCCTTATGGTTGCCGATAGGGAACCCTTTTCCGAAGGAGAGTCCACATTCTCCAATGTCGCAGACCTCCAGGTCTTCTCTTCGCGTCAAATTTTTGGGGCTGATAGAATGGCGGAGGTCTTCGCTTGACTCATCATTGCCAGTTTCAGTCGGAGCACTGCTAGCTCTCGTAGCTCTAGTCCAATAGCTAGACCCTGACGCTGCCATCTTGGGTTGGTTACCTTTGAATTCGTAGTCGTTTTTGCTGTCACTACAATTGAGTTGTGGTGCGGGTATGGCCGGTCGACCAACAACTACTGGCTCGTCTCTGCTACGAGCCGAGGATCCTTGAGGAGCATTCGGAGCAGGCTGACCCATGTCTGAATACGTCTTTGAAGGCCCCAAGGTTTGAGTGGAATCCTTTATCTGCGAATACATAGAGCCTACTCCAAGCCATGCTGCCGAAGAAGGTATCTCTTTTCCTGTCACGTTCTCGTATGGGCCTACACCCCTAAATTGCTCTTTGATAGGACATTGGATTCGTGCTCGCTCACCCCGTCCCCTTCCATTCGGAGCCATGTCTTCAGAAGTGTCGTAGACGATCTGTTGATGGGACTCGGTGTGCCTCAGCGTACTGCCACCAACCACAGACCATCCACCGTTCCCCTGAAAAGAGCCTTGCGACTGTCACGAAGGACATCTTTGTGGCTGTCCTGGCCTCACGTATCAGCGATGCATTGTGCCGTAGAAGCCATACTTTGCATGGCTGAGTAGTCCCCTCCCATGGTCTGGGATCTCAGGCCTGCAGAACAGCACGAGAGCGAAGTACAAGGTTCGCGATGTGTGGGCTGCGAAGGACCTGGGAACTGTTCAGACTGGAATCACGGCCTATAATGCTATGCTGATTGTCCAGGGATAAGTTATGGTATCCGCCCAGTGATAGACCCATTGGTGTTTGACTCGGACCTTGCGAATATGTCGAAGGGAATCCGTTGGACAAGGCCTGGTCCTGAACTTGTGCTTCGTACGATCTATAAGCCGCTTGCCCTCCTTGAAAGATTCCTCCCATGAGATTGGAGTAATCTCCGGCTGCAGCATTGCCAAGCATGTACGGCGGGTAGTGCTCTCCATAACTGCCCGACAGCCCTTGCGCCGTATTGGGGTTGGCAGGATACTGATTTGGAGCCGGCGCGTTGTATATACCACCTGCTTGGCCTTCCAAAAGCTCTCCTCCTGCTTCCAGGTCTCCCACGGGAGGATTAGCCCGAATGGTCGATGAGAATTCTACGCTAGAGGCCCATCTTTGCGTTTGAGGAGTATTCAGATTGAAAGGATTTTGATTTCGAGATCGCATGCGCGGTTCATAATTTGCACCTGTGCTTGAATCGCAGCCGTATTCGTAGAAATCAAATCTTGGTGGCGCCCAGAATGGTTCAGAAACAGAGCTTGGGTTTGATTGATATTTGCGTTCGAAGTATGCCCCATTGACGGATGTCCAATACCGTCCTGGAGTTGACCCATCTGCATTGACCATGGGAAATCGGCGGGCAAATCTTCGTCATTTCCAGCCATTGCAATTTGAGCCGTCGCGGGAACGAGTAAATCAATGTTTGTTTGAAAGTATGAAGAATAAGTCGCTTTTGGATCATGTAGATACAGATCTGCCTCATGATGCTGAGAAAATGGGTGAAAAGGCGCAACTATACCCTGAGACACTGCTCCCTCTTTCTCCCATATATTGAGAACAAACGAGGGAAGGAGCCCCCCAAAAGAAAGTTAACATTCAAATGTTACTGACGACTGTTCTGGAGATTAAAGGTCATCAATCTGCCGGTCGAGTTGAGTTCTCGAAATGCACACGTCTGGAGAGTATCATCGTCACAAGATCAATGCCTTGAGGCGGGATCTCAAATGGGGCACACTCACGACCCGCCACCACTTCTGTGTCTTGCTCTTCGGCGGCCATGATATGGGCTGTCCGTTGTACGAGTTTCTTCGAGGGATAAAGAGTCGAAGCAGATCTCTTGTAGGCTCGTTTGGGATTCCATTTAGTGTTGCTCTGCCCCTGCCATCGCAGCTGAACTTCGGTCCATTGTGCTCGAACTCGAGGGGAGCAATGTAAAAATTGTTGAAGCGGCTGGCGCGTAGACGGTTGACACCTTGTTTGTGGGTATTCTCCGGCCTTATTGGTGAAGTCTGGGCGAATGTTGTTCGTCTGATGCAAATTGGAGGTGCTTGGCTGTATTCCTCGAGCGGCGTTAGCTAGGAATTATGCTGTTTGCTTGCTGCGAACCCAGCAGCTCCGAGGTCCTCAGCAAAGCGTCCAAATCCAGATCCACAACTTAGGCATTTGTACAATCCGCAAGAATACCAAAATGAGAACTTGGAGATTGTGTGATTTATTTTATTATAATCAAATAAAGCCTGAACGTCTCCATTGATGATGATCTATGGATCTGTCTATGTAAGCGCTGCAGCCCAGCGAGGCGTCAGCTGCAATGCAAAGTAGCTCACACCCCACCCCGCCCCTCTCTTTCCGACCTTCCTCTTTGGCGCGAGAGATCTTCCCGTACAGTAAGTGAGTAAGTAAGCCATAATGTTCGACCAGCTTGCCTGGGTAGATGCAGCTCATCACCCCGAATTTATCGTCGAGAAATATCCTGTCTACTCAACCCTGCTCCATTTCGAGCCACACACACGATTTGATCATTTCCTGGCTTCTCTTGACTTCCTCAATCCTCGCTCGATATGGCTACAGAACGAGATCCGAACCGGGTGTACTATCGAGCAGGTGGATTTGAGCAGTCTCGTCCTATCTTGAAAGGAGTAGATGCTACAGAAACATTCGAGTTCATTCCGATTGTTGATGTCAACGATGTGTTTTCCCCGGATCTTGAAGTCCGGAAGAAACTGGCGGGCGAGATAGGACGAGCAGTCACAGAAGTGGGATTCTTTTATGCTATAAACCCGCCAGTCGATGTAAAGCTGATGGGTATGGAGATCCGACGGCGGGGGTGTTAATAATCTGAAGTCTGACATTCCAGCAAGATGAATCTTTCGCTGTCATCAAGAAATTCTTCGATTTGCCTTTGGAGATCAAGGTATGGAGATTTTCTGTTTACGTACCGATATTTCTAACTCCTCTCCCAGAAGAAGTACATATTCACGAACAGTCCATGCTTCAAAGGCTACATGCCTTCCAAGACTCAAGAGAAATCGGCTCCTGATCGGGATTCTTTCGCGGTTGGCTCCGACTTCTCTGACCCAGAGCAACAGTTCATCAAAGTTGCCCCTCCCGAATCTGTACCACTCAACCAGTGGCCTGACACGGAGCTACCTGAGTTCCGGAAGGTTTTCTACGAATACTGTAGGGTTATCACGCTGCCGAAATAGCACTTACTGATGATGAATATTCTAGATCAACAATGCTATGCATTTGCAAAGGCACTCGTTCACTCCTTCGCACTGGCACTTGACTTGGAAGAAACTAGCTTCGACGAGTTTTTCAATGCACCATTGACCGACGTGCTCATTCAACATTACTTTCCAGCCCCAGACAGAAAGGATCACGAGGAGATACTTTTTCCACACGCCGATTTTAGTGGTAGGCGTTTTTCTATGTATCTCGCTCACTAGCTGACATCCAATCTAGCTTTTACTTTACTGTTGAATCAAAGTATGAGCCGAACCTGCCTGGGTTGTTGAGGATACTGATGCTACGTAGGAGATATCCCGGGACTCGAAGTCCTCAATGCGAATGGGATTTGGGTGCCAGCTCCACCGATTGAACATGCATTCATCGTAAACACCGGAGCCTATTTTGAGTTCTTATCAAACTCCAAATTTCCATCTACCGTTCATCGAGTTCATACGAAGGTATAAAAGTTACAGCCGTTCGGAATCAAAGGAGCTAATCCCCTGCAGCTCGGAATTGAAAGATTTTCATTCCCCATCTTCTTCTCCCCGGAGTGAGTGTTCCTTAATTCCTCTCATGGTACTAGATATTGACCATGTCTCAAAGCCCTGGGTCATTCATTCGTCCTCATCCTGCACTGGTGAAGGAGGGAGAGACATCCCAGCACACCCCCCCACCACATCGGGAAGAGATACATCACTGGTCTTGCAAATAACGCACCAGATCACCCCTGGGTGAAGAAGCTGAAGGCTTCTGGAATCAAGGAGGAAGACTACAAGTGGGAACTTCTTTCACAGCCATTTCCTGAGCAGAATGGAGCTTAAAAGGTGTATTGTTGTGGACGAGAATCCCAAGGAACATAAGCGCACCGCAACATTTTGATATTAAAAATACTACGTTTTCTTCTGCAGTCTGTTGATGCCGAGCTCTCGCAGTTTGTACTTTTCGATCTTGCCACTCGCTGTCAACGGCATTTTCTCTACCCAAAGGACATATTTCGGGACCATCATCTTGCTCAGTCGTTCAAGAACCCATTGCTGAATATCTTCTCTACACAGTAACATGCCAGACTTTCCCACTCCTTTATGAGCCTCCTTGATGACATTCACTCCGTTTTCATTTCCTTCAGTTTGCACACCATCTTTCACAACAATAAATGCAGCTACTACCTCTCCGTACCGCTCATCCGGTAAACCTACAACGCTGGCATTGCCAACCAGTGGATGCTGGAGCAACATATTCTCAATCTCAGGCGGATAGATATTTTCACCTCCACGGATGATAATATCCTTTATCCGCCCGGTAATGCGGATATAACCTTCCTCGTCCACCATTGCCTCATCTCCGGATCTCAGCCAGACTTTTTCATGTCCATTCTTAGACTCCACAATCAACGCTTCCGATGTTCGCTTCTCATCCTCCCAATACCCCTTCATAACACAGTACCCTGAAATCAGCAACTCGCCCTTCTCCCCTCGACGAAGAGTCTTAGTGGGGTCGTCACGGGCGACAATTTTCAGCGAGGTGTGAGGCAGCATTTGGCCCACTGTGTCGAGTTTCAGACCGAGATTATCGCTGGGAAGAGTCATGCAGATTATGGGCGAGGACTCTGTAAGACCATAGCAGTTGGCTAGATCCGAGAGATTGAGTTTCTCGTGCAATGATTTGCGCAGGACAGAAGGGATAGGACTTCCACCGATGACACCAGTACGAAGGTGCGAGAATGTCTGAGGTTTGAGAAAGCTGGATTGGGCGTTAGTATCTTTCATGAATTTTTATGTGAGGCTGACCCTTGGGATAGCAGCTCAAGCTCCGCGATGAACATGGTAGGAACTCCATAGAGAGCTGTGGGTTTGTCGTTTTCTATTGAGCGCAGGACCGCTCTGGCATCAAATGCTTCAGATGGAAGTACAACGCAAGCCCCTGAGAAGTCAGACTTGGAATACTGGTTTGGATCTGAAGCTTACCATGGGTCATCGCTGCCAGCAAACCAAGCACAAGTCCGAAGCAGTGGTAGAGTGGTGGCGGGCAGCAGATAATGTCATTTTCCGTGAGTTGCATCCCACGACCCACAAGGAACGCATTGTTCAGAACATTTCTATGACTTAAGCAAGCTGCTTTGGGAGATGAAGTTGTCCCGGAAGTGAATTGAATGGTTGCAAGATCACTGTTCTTCAAGTCTTTTTGAGGCGGCAATGTACGGGTGGCATTATGGGAGATGAGTTGCTCATAATCTGCTGTGATACTGAACTTGGGTGTATCCGCTCCTTGAAAATGCTCAGTATGTGTACTGAATATCTCACAGGAAACTTACGTCCAGCAGAGTTATCAACCAGTAATACCTTCTGAATGGAAGCTCTTTTACTGCCTTCCCTCACCACTTCTTCCAACAGTGAAGCAGTAGATTTTGGCTCCTTGTATGGTAGAGTGATCTCTGTACTCAGTACAAAGCAGGCTGCTTCAATATGTTCTAGGGCAGCGATGACTTGATCAGCCGTATAAGCTGGGTTCAGAGGCACCACAATTGCCCCAATCTTAAAGCATCCATATGATATCTACAAGCAATGTCAGGAAACATTACCACCTACACGCTCGTTGGCGGACACTTACGACAGCATACGGCACACAATTACCCAGGCTGATGGCAACCCTATCTCCATTTCTTATGCCGAGATCAAGGAGACCGAGAGCCAACGCATCACTTTCCCGATTGAGCTCAAGATATGACAGTTGGGAGGACGGCGTCTTGACCGCTGTCCTGGTAGCGAAGTCTCGGCATACCGTTGCAAGTTTTCGGCTGATAGTCTCTTCTAACAAGGAGGGCTGTTTAGTGGCACCGGTCAACAATGATTCTGTTACTTTGGAGAGTCTTCACGCACTTCTTTGGGGCCAGACAGGATGGCCAGATCACGTTTTGCTACCCCACTTGGGCTCCAGTCCAGAAGAGGTGACATTCTGCGTCTCACACGCCGAACCAGGTCAATAATGGGCGAAATCCCACCACTCATGTATCCGATTGACGACCAGAACAGAC
Source organism: Leptodontidium sp. MPI-SDFR-AT-0119 (assembly GCA_020726505.1). Taxonomy (NCBI): domain Eukaryota; kingdom Fungi; phylum Ascomycota; class Leotiomycetes; order Helotiales; family Leptodontidiaceae; genus Leptodontidium; species Leptodontidium sp. MPI-SDFR-AT-0119. The sequence continues at coordinate 494,454 of JAHLEZ010000021.1, forward strand.
CTTGGAGTGCCGAGTACATTATGCGTGGTCTGATGAGGGATTAACGGCAAGCTTCGCCTTCGGGTTGACAAGCCAAAGATCAGTGTTTCTGAGACTTGTCACTCCCTATGTGGAACCTTGTATTATTCGCAGCTACAGAGTACAATCAAAGACTAGTTTGAGAATATGTAAGGCCTGCATCGGGTCTGACTGCCACCGAAGACCGAAAGTAAAGGACCGGGAAAGGCAGGTCAGGGAGTACAGGTAGCCGGCTACATGCTTTGTTGCCAAATACCGATAAGCTGCCCTTGAGGAAGTACACGAACCAGAGGATGAGAATCATGCGTGATAGCGTAATGATCTGCTAGTGGAGCCGAATCTCCCGCTGAATGCTTTTCGGGGAGGTTGACAGATTTCTACAGCAGCTAGAGACTTGGCATGCATGTCCAGTCGCGGCGCAACTTTATGTCAACCATACACTTGTGGCAACCAAGTAACACCTGCTTGATGTAGCTTAATGTGATGGGGTCCTGCAGTGTAACGAAAAAGGTAATCAACGTACCCTGTAGACTCAGTGGAGCAAGCCGAGGGGGAAACGTGCATTCGTATTCAGAAGCGAGAGTTGAATTTGTTCGGATGGAGGAGCCTGCAAATCGAAGTCGCGATCTGCTCAGGTTGCTGAAGGCATCATTTTGAAAACATGGCTTTTATCGTGCAACATCGCATTGCTACTCGGGTGATTCGCTGTGCAAGACGACATACGGCAGTCCCTTCTTTTACTACGAGAAGATACCTTCATGAATAGTAAGAGACCAGGCTTTATCGATATCTCCATGTACTAATTGAACTCTAACAGTCTGGTGATGGTTAATGATTCGAAAGAAATCAAGAATCTTGGTCCTCAAATCAAAGCCACCTTTGCAGGAGAAGTGCTGTCTGAAGAATCGTCAAGTCCGAGAAGCGTTTTCGCCTGCCGAGCTGCCAGCATTGAAGCTGTCGAAGCTGCATTATTGAAAAGTGTACAGATCCTCTTTTCGTTTATCTTTTGCTCCTGGCTATAGGTTACTGAATGGAGGATTAGGGAGATCATGACATGTCTGCAGTAAAGATTTTCCCACTCGAAACAGTTCATACGAGTATTCTAGAGAAGTCTTCCTCGTGATGCAGGAATAGAGTGGTGGAAGGATTTTGATTGCAGTTTGGTGCGTGAGGTACCGGATGGCATATGTATTTCTCAAGTATCGAGTGGAAAACAGTCCAGTTTGGTTGGAAAAAGTCGAGCTGACTTTACTCATTGATTTAATGGCTGGGTACAACCTCTTCAAAGCCAGTTAGCAGTCGGGTCTCGAGGTACTTAGCCATGGCTTCAACCATGTCTTCCTCAATGCTACCCTTTTGCCATGTCAAAGTGATAGTCATTGGACCTCCTGCAATACTGATACAATTGCATCCAAAGACTGGACCAGTGACTACTCATTGGATTAGTTTGTGACTTTGACGGATACTGGGTCAGGTTCGATTTTAAATCAGAGAATCCATGAAACCGTGGACTGACCTGATCCACATTGAGAAACCAGCATTTTCTCCAGCGTCAACGGAGCAACCTTGGAGTCTTGGGTGGGACCCAGCACTTTCAAGTTACCGAGATTCGATAATTCGTAAGTCAGTGGCCTCTTCTTTCCCAGTTGAGCTCGTGACTGTGAATACCAGTCCGAGACGCCAAACATCCCCGCCCATGCATTATTTTTGGGACATCTTGCCAATTCAGCTACCATATCTCTGCCAAAAGCCCGTCCAACTTCGACGATCAAATCCAATTCTTCGATGGATTTCTCTGGGCTGGAACGTATTCCTGAAACCAAATTTGCTGAAAACTCGTGCACAAGTGCTGATGCGTGATTGCATATCTCATCCTCCAAAACCTTGGAGATATGCCTCATGGAATAAGGCGTGACAGCAAGAAATTCATGACCAGCTGGAACATATCTCGCTAGAAATGTAACAAGAAGCCCATGGATCAGTCCTGTCAGCGTGGTTTTGCGGCTTCTGGAGAACTTGACGGCTTTTCCAATCTCGTTCTGAGGTATCGTTATGAACCGAAGGCCGGATGTATAGTCCTCAATTGAGGAGAGAAACATGTTCGCTCCCGACCATACAGAAGTAGAGCCATAATTGATTTCGTTTTTGTCATTTTCGTCTCTTAATTGAAGGTCAACAGCTTCTTCGAGGAGGATTGGGCAGCGAAGGTCACGAGGGACGTTGTAAGGCCAGACACAGTCTTTGGTTTCTGGATCATTGAAGAAGTGAAGTAGAGACCGATGGAAGTTGATGTGGCTCAGTCCGTCTGCAATGGCATGGTTCGCGAGGAACGCGATGCTAACTTTCTGGACCTTTGGATTGCTACCAGAGTCCCATTGGCCTCCATGCTTGAAAACTACTGCTCTCCACGCTGGCTTGCGATGACCATCCAAAAGTATCCGCGCGTGTGACTTCTCAAGCAGATTCGTGATTGCTAAGTTATCATCAATCGAGGCCGGTTCTTCCGGGTTCTGACTATAGAACTCTGCGATATCATCTCTGTGAATAGCTTGCAGCCTCAAGAATACAGCTTCTCTCTCAGACGTCTCATCCAAAATGCCATAGCAAAGAGAAGGATGAGCCTCGACAGTGTGGTATAGTGCTCGGTAGAAGATACTTTTGAACCACGAATCAGGATCTGAAAGGCCCTCAGTGGAAAAAGAGGTGACTGCAAGAGCGGAGGTGGTACGATAGAATCCCAAAACGTTGCGAGCAGAATAGAAACGTCCCAAGACACCTAATACTATCAGTATGTTCGACGTTCAATGTGTAATGGCAACAATACCTAGATTGACGATGTCACTTGACTCCATGTTTTCTTCTGCAACTTTCAATCCCCGGTCATGTGGTAGTAGTCTCTAGACAGGTACAGATCTCAAAACTCAGATTTCCACACTCGTCCCAGGCATTTGGAATGCTCAGCAAATGGCTGTCCGCATTTGCGAGAGACAACACCGCATTCGTATCCACAATTAGTCTCAATGTAACGTTGGATCCGGCCTAGATAAGCCTGCATTCATAACCCCAAAACAACGTTCAACAATATCATACAACAAGAACATGTTCCATCCAGAGTTGTCAATTCCAATGGTCCAATTAGGGAAGAGACTGCCCGCTTACGAAAAGGGGGTTGATTATGCGGCGCTAGCCGAGGATGCAGAAATTCCGACGGACCGCAACACTAGACTCGGGATTGGAATGTTATTTCAACGACGGAGTCAGCAAATACTGCATGCTAGAGCCGAAAAGGAAGGAGGGGTCAAATACAAAATCCTTCGGCAGTGGCCAACTTCAAGTACACGTAAGTTTCCATTTCACGGTCGTCCGATACACCGCTTTGAGAAGGTGTTCATGAGTAAAGCAAAAGTGGGATGCAGACAGAAGGCAACGATTGGCCGCCTCGGTAACCACAGCAGTTTGGGGTATCGAAGATACGGTGAATTGGAGGTTTTAGGACCAGGGTATTGTAGATATGACCGATTTTGTGTCCCCCCCCCCGTACATCTCGTCGCGACCTCAGGTCGTGCCCATTGCCCAAGAATGGTTGAGAAAGATGAGCTAAACAAGGGGACGAGAAATATTCTTGAGAACAGCTACCTGTGTTAGACCTACTACCTACTCGCGTTTACGAATACTGTTCACATCACGTGGTTTAATATGGCTCACGACATGGGAGAGATTGTTTACTATGTGGTGACAAAACTGGGAGCCGCTGTTGGGCTGATATTCCTATGGCTGCTGTACAAGCTGTTCAGTGAGAGACGTAGGTTTCATGGTCTAGTGAGTCCTATCCTAGTCGATTGAGTCGTCTAGCAACTGAATGTTCGTAAGCCAGGACCTCCTCACCACGTATGTGCAAACGAATAACCCTAAACCTGTGATCGTGAGGTTGAAGGATACTTTTTTTTATTTTTTATTTTTTAAATTTGTTTTAGATCTGGAACATTATATCTTGAAGACGAATAAGAAGTGGCGCTGACTCGAGTGAAGTGGCTATATGGACATCTGCCTGTTCTTAAAGAAGTCAAAGCGAAACTCCCAGCAGATGTTCACATTAACTTGGTGCACGCGATGTTGGCGCGGAAGTACGACCTGGGGCCTATCTACTACCTCGACCTGTGGCCGTCCTTTGATCCTCAAGTCATTGTCTTGGATCCAGCTCTAGCTGCCCAGACTACTCAGCTCAAGAACTTGCCCAAACATCCCATGGTAGGTTGAAATGAAATTTTAATTCTCTAGCTTACAACTAGCTAGTACAAGTTCATGGAGTATACCGTTGGAACCCAGAGTATCATTACCACGCATGGCGAGCAGCACAGGTTTTGGCGGAAGGTGTTTGATGCCGGATTCTCCAGCTCGCATCTTGCCAGCCTAACTCCAATGGTCGTGTCACGAGTCAATGTTTTCATTGAAAAATTGGAAACTCAAGTGAAGACTGGAGATGTTTTCCCTCTTTTGCCACTCACCAAAAGCCTTACTCTTGATGTCATAGGTCGGGTGACGATGGCTGCCGACTTCAACACCCAAAGGCAGTCAAACGAAATAGTAGACGCCTTCTTGACAATGCCGAAGTACATTCCTCCGTTTGGGTTTGACCCCATAAAACTTTTAAGTCCGACCCGGATCTGGAATGCGCGGCATTATCAGATCAAGTTGAACACATTGATAGGTCAAGTTGTTGATCAAAGATTCCGTGAGCGACGAGAAGGCAGGGTGGGCTCAAATGAGAAGTCACTTGTCCATCTCGCATTAGACACGTACGAGAATATGCAAGAGAGCAAAGACGAATTCGTCGTGATGGATTCCGATTTCAAGAAAAATGCAGTTGACAACATCCGAGCTTTCTTCTTTGCCGGGTATGTAGCTGAAGTCCCACACCCATATCAGTTCGCTAATGATTGCAAAGACATGCAACAACAGCAGCATCTCTATGCTATTTGTATTATGTTCTTGACAGACACCCAGAAGTCCTAAGTCGTCTCAGGAAGGAGCATGAGGAGTTTCTTGGGTCTGATCCAGGTGATGTTGGCACCCGCATCCACACAGATCCAAATATTCTGAAAAGAATGACATACACAACCGCTGTTATCAAAGAGTCGCTTCGACTGTTTGTTGGCGCAGGGACCATCAGAAACGGCATCAAAGGCTTCAATCTAGTCGATCCGAAGACGAACAAACATTATCCCACTTATGTTGGAGGACCGTTTCCAATCATGGTCAGAGCATTTCCGATACACCGCAACCCGGCGAATTTCCATGACCCTGATGTCTTTGACCCCGAGAGGTTCTTGGGGGCAAGAGCGGCGGAAATGACCAAAGATGCTTACCGGCCATTTGAGAAGGGATCCCGAGACTGCCCTGGCCAAGAATTATCGATGATGGAGATGCGAGTAACGCTGGCCCTAACGATTCGAAAATTCAACTTCAAGTCTGTATACCCAGAGAACGCACCTGAGGTGATGGGGGATCCTGCATACAATGTAATGTTCTCATCTGCTGGGCCAGCGGGAAGTTTGCCAGTGAGGGTTTCACTTGTGGGATCATGAAAGGGGGCGGGGTAAATAGTCCAGCATACCGTAGTTGCAGGAAGAATTTCTATGACCATTATGGGATCTACAAAGCGGATCTACAAAGCTGGAACGATAGATCCATCAGATAGACGAATGAAGCCGGATTAAGCTGCTTATTTTAGACTAAAGAGGACCATTTGGTCAAAATATCCTACCAGAGCCTTGCATTGGAAGTCCAGCAGGATCTCTCGCTTAGCCACGCACTAAAAGCTCCTGTGAAAAGGCACCGAGACGCTGTAATTTCAGCGACCACTCGGTTCTCCAACCTCCATCGAGAATACCAAATTTGCTTGCACACCAACCAAAAAAAACCTGCAGAAAGAACCTCTATTAATTTCGCCATGGAGGACTTCCATACCTTCGAGCTCTCAGAACTCGATCAGATCATGCCACGTCTATACATTCGGTGGCTACTTTGCATTCCGTTCTCACAGGCCTCCCCTTCGAAGGCAGCGATCATCAACAGTCTCCAGGGCGGAATCAAAACTACAGTGGAGAAGCTGCCATTTCTTCTGGGCGTTGTTGTCTCGAAGTCTTCTGACCCAAGCCGACTCGAGATTCATCTGCCGAGAGAAAGACACAACTTTGAATTACGAGTCCAAAACCACGACAGCGATCATGACGAGACACTTCCGACGTATGAGAGTCTCGAGAAAGCCGAGTTTCCTGCCTCGTCACTGCCAGACAATATGCTGACACCTCCTGATATCGACCCGCGGCCAGCTTTTGACATGATGGCAACCTTTATTCGGGGCGGACTGCTTCTCTGTATCAAGTGCCACCATGCCGCCGCGGATGGAGGAGGGCTGGGTCTTATCGTCAAGTTCTTGGCCCAGAACTGTTACGCTCACCCAGCCCAAACTACCTTGGGCCCTACCAGTCTACCATCTATCGATCGATCAAATTTACCTCGGGAAAGGGACCTGTGGGTGCTTGCAGACACTGGATTCAATTTTGTCAACCCCGTTGACGCTACCCAGAAGCCAACGAAAGACTATGCCTCTATGACCTCGCATACTTTCAAATTCGGACCAGAATCTCTCCGGATGCTGAAAAGTCTCTGCATCACTGGTTCTGAAAGGATAAGCACTCAAGACGCACTCACAGCGCTTCTGTATGGATCTGTTTCCCATGCCCGAGGCCTACGCAATACCAAGACATCAACTACTACCACAGCCCTTCCGTCTGTAATGGGCATTGCTGTCAATGGGAGAGGTCGACTGAACCCTCCCGTAGCAAATTATGCTGGAAATTGCACCTTGTACGCTACTTTCTCGAACCCGATTGTGCTTCCAGTGGAGAAAATTACAGATCATTCTTTTGAGCATTTGAATTTACTTTCACAACACCTCAATCTACCGTCGCTCGCTTCTAAAACCCGAGCATCAATCAATGCTGTGACTCACGATTCGATAGTCTCGACGATATCTGCTGCAGCTTCTCTCGAAGAGGTGTCCAGATTCCAGCCCTCGTTTGCCGACTTTTTCCAAGGCGCGGATTTCTTTATCACCAGTGGAGCAGACTTTCCCGTTTTTGAACAGGAGTGGTGGGCTGGAGGAATGGTGGATGCTTTGAGAATTCCGTTCAAGGGAAATTGGGACGGATCATGTGCTGTACTTGCAACAAAAGACCGAAGCAAAGGTTTGGATATCATGCTTGGTCTAAGAGATGATGATATGGCTCTTGTGAAGGAGATACTGCTTGCATTTGGAGCGCACATCGTGTGACGAATTTTCACTTCTCCGAAATCTATGCTTTGGATATACGCCGAACAAGAAGATGTATGAACATCCAGATCTAAGACCATAGTATCAATTTTGGGCGATCACCTGGGGCTTTCGCTGGAATCAGGCCCATAAAAGAACTAAGCGTTAACCTCGGGCGCTGCGTTCCATCCGCCTCTGGTTCCACGGGAAAGACTTGGTGCATATTCCTTGAGTTGAAGATGCAAAGATCGGCAGGTTTTGGCTGAATGACGACCTTCTTTCGCCCCTTAACCAAGTCCTCTGAATAACCATACGATGAAAAGTCTCTCCATTCCAGCGCATCAGCCGTCCATTGGCAATCATGAACTTCCGTCTTTCCTCCCTTCGGGTTCGTGAAGTACATGTTGAATACCGCTTGCTTGGTCACTTGGTTGATGACCCAGTCTTCTGTTCTCGAGTCGTATGGTGACCAATCGCTAGTCATAATTTTTAGCATGTATAATTTTCAATGTCTGAGGATCCAATTCAAGATTCTAGATTATGGAAAATTTCAGACGGAACTATCATACCAATGAATGGGAGTGGAGTTGTTGATGGCCCGAAAAATTCCAGAAAAATATTTCTGACCATCCTCCTCGGCGACGGAGACGTCATAATCGGGGAGTAATGCAGCGATCTTGTCAATCACAGCTCGCCATATGTTGAGCCCAATTAGTTGCTTCAGATCCTCGTGTAAACCCGCATGTCTTCTCGCCTCTTCAAAGTATTGAAGCTTTTCTATTTAATGGTTAGTAGAGCGAGATTTCTGCTATGGCAATTCACTTACCATCTCCAGTGCTTGATCTTTGTTTGAGTTGGTCATCAGATATTGCTTGAAACTCGAATTGAGCAACACCCACTCTGTGTAGAGTAGGTCCAGGAATATCTTGGTATGGTGAAAGCTTGGGAGATAGCTCTTCTTCTATCTTTTGTACCACATCAGGAGAGACAAAATGAGACTCTTTGATACAGCCAATCTTTCCATCCAAGACACCCAGTAGCGCTTCCCGTGTGAACGGCGCGGGCTCGACGGAATCCCACTGTGAAATGTACGAAGACATGTTGACAGGGCGTGGGACAAACCGGAACGACTTTTACCAGCTACGAAAGGGTTTCCTAAGCAAACAAATATGCGCAGCTCCCAAACAATGACCACAGAGTAGAAAACCTTCAATGGATGTCACCACGAGTACCCCACTACGATTTAATTATCAGGCCAGTTAGTCAAGTTTGCGCGGATGATCTTGCATGACCCTCATCATTTGTCCTGCACCCTTCCTTTCCTACAGCTACTAAGGCAATGCTTAATATGCTACTACCACCTGGTGTAACTACTAAATCTCAGGAAAATTGGAACCTGTGTGGTGGCGATCTAGGGTGTCTATCTAATAATTATACTATTCCCTTGACCTCAGTAGCTACCTCGAGCCATCTATAACCACCTTTGCCTTTAAAACAGACCAAAGCCACTTATAAAATCGGGGAAGTCAAGCTTTTGCCAAATATTTTTGAATTTTCGGCTTTGGAATCCGAGATAGCTTAAAGTTCGGTGGCGATTGAATGACGCGGCACACTTGAAAATGCTTGTGCCGTCTTTCTTTACTCAATCCAGAAGGTCGTCAACAGCATTGTGCATGCTCAGCGGGCGAAGTGCCCCACCTACTGGCTATCGCTCGGAGAAAGGCAAATGTGACATAATGGAGAAAGTAAACTAATCTGCACATGTTAAGTGTGGAGCACTAACGCCTTCTGATTCCCTTCAGCTAGTACCCGCTTGGCATCCCGCAATATGTGAAGAAGTATCGAGAGCTCGAACTTGAAAGACCCTTGACGGAATGTGCTCAAGTCATTCCAGGACATACACGCCTCCTGATACCGTCAAATTCGTTATCAGTTAGCTCGCACCCGCATGAAAGATAGCTCATCTATCCAACATGGCACACGCAGTACAAAAAATTGCAAAACACAGTGCTTTTGCAGCTGCTCCTGCGAAAACTTCAGAATGGCTCGTCATACTCGCTGACAATCCTGGAGTTGTAAGTGAGCCTCAAACTTCCTAGAACGGCTATTTGATCGATTATTGTTGTTACTGATGAGGTTATTGGCAGCTTGAAAGGCGGATTCAGATCAGACCTGTGCACTCCAAAGCATTTGTCAAGCTTCATGAAACCGGGTTTGTGTCTTGGGCAGGTGTGTCCCAATTACTCAGTCCCACTTCTTCAGTTCTGTTTCTAAACAAATTTAGGTCCTGTTTTCAAGGAGCATGTCAGTCAAGGAATCCGACCATTCATTGGCTCAGTAATGGTGGTGAACGCGGAAAGCCGGGAGAAGGTGCAGGAAACACTAAAAAATGACATTTTTGTAAAGGAGGGCATCTGGGACTGGGCGGGTGTCAAGATTCTTCCCTTCAAGACAACGGTACGCCAGCCGACCGAAGAATCGTAATCAAGCTTTGGCTTCGTAAAGTTCGTAAAGCAGAGTTCTATTGAGTGCATTTCTAGAAAGGGGCAAGGAACTGTTGTGGTTCGCTTAGCTAGCCTAACACCAGTATGGCTAGATCAGGGGCATTCTGCTTTGCCCTCGGCAGACCCGAGTTCTCTCCTGGGCGGAGCTCTCCATGCAGCCTTCACATCCCACGCCGTTCAAACACTAATACTTCACGTATGACGGTACATTACTGCCCGATGATACGAGGAGTAATATTTAGGCTACTGCACGTTCGAGAATCGAGAGCAGTACAGTGAACCCCACGGCTCCACAGTTATACGGTGGAGACCTTTTGTCCAGCTGCTTTTGCGGTGAGTTTCTCCTCACCGTAATCCCTTCAAGAGACCAAAAAGGTTCACGCAACCTCCCTGCCCCACCGATAATTTCAAGGCCTTGAACCTTCTCCTTCCACTTTCAGGTGATATGCAAAGGTTTCCACAATACAACGTTAGATCCGGACGCTTCGTTGTACGAGGTGGAAAATCAGCATCGTGAGTGGATTGATCGAGCGACCAATTCAAGTAAGTCCAGGCGTTAATCATAGCTCGAAGTTCAATCCACGAACCAATGCACACCACGTACTTTACAGCAGAACAGGTGCCCCACGCTACTCACTAAAATGACATCTTTACAGACTTTTCGAATGAAGACAGATCGATGCGTTCCCCTAGCCGCTTCCATGCATGTCAGATCGAAAGATAGGGCCGATGCTAGCAGCTGGTTATGACGGTGCTAACGGAGAAGGAAGATAACATGGTCAAAGACATATTCTACCCATCGACCTGCCTAGAATCGTAAGCTTGGTATACGGGCTAGGTTTGAGTCAAACCGATGTCTTTCCAGTCCAAAGGGGGGGGGGGGGCATGGAAGAAAATGCTGCTGCGGCTAAACAAGGCTGAGAGACTCAAAGTGTCGATGTTGTTATGGGACTTTCAAAGAAGGTTCGAGGCCGTCAATTTGTGAATTGTTTGAGACGAACATTCCAGCTTCGCTGTTCTTGGACTTGAAAGTGACAAAGTCTCATCTTCACGATCACAGCTTACAGCAAGCATAACTTCCCCCGTGGTTTTGCCAATCATGTCACAGGCCACAGCATCAGATTTGGATTATTGGAGGATACGACTTCGAGACAAAGAACAATGTTTATTTCCCATTCTCAATGATGGAATAAATGAGAAGTCGAACGAGATACGAGTGGTTGAAGTCAAGGCTCCAGCTCTGAGCCGTTTGAAGTTGTTTTGGGAGCATCACGAACTGAGACTCTCAACAATTTTGCAGACAGCCTGGGCCCTAGTCCTCAGAAGCTACACTGGAACTGATGATGTATGCTTTGGGTACCGTGAAGACTCATCAGGATCCATTCCTTGCCAGTTGAACATTGTACGGGAATCTAGCCTTCAGCATATCCTAGACACTGCGAACTCGATATTTGCACGTGACTCCACGAAGAAGAGCCTTTCGCTTCGACACATTGAATCTGCTTTAGAATTGGAAGAAGCCGGGCTTTTCAATACAGAGATTTATTTTTTCGGGGACGCTTCGAAAGCTGCTTCATCTAAGCAGAACGGTGTAGTGAGCGGCATCAACGGTGGCGAAACGAATAGAGGAGCAGATGATCAAGACCACGATGGCGATGAGTTGGATTCTCGGATCATGATCAGAGTTGAGGTTGATTTTGGATCTGAGTTCCTTCACACGAAACTCAAGTATCGTCACTCGAACTTGTCAGATGGGCAGGCCGATAATGTGGGGAGTGCCTTGGAGATGGCTTTGGCGTGTGTTCTGGAGCACTCGCACCGAAGTGTTGCAGACCAGTCTCTCTTCAGTGACCACCATACCATGCAAGTAAATCAGTGGAATCAGCATCATCTGGAACCACTGGATATCACGTTCCACGAGGCTATTTCTACCCGGGCCAGAGCGCAACCACATGCTACTGGTGAGCGCATGTCCTTCCTTCTCCCTTGCCTTTGATGCCAAAATCTCAGGATACATACCAAGATGAGATATTTCCATCCCCGTATCGCTTCTTCAGGAATCCGAATGCTAATACGTTAAACAGCGATCGACGCATGGGACGAGAGCTGGACATTCCAAGAGATGGAGAATTTGTCATCCCGCCTTGCTCGTCATTTGGTAACGCTCGGGGTGAAGCCTGGCATGAAGATTCCTATTGTGTTCGAAAAATCTGGCTGGTGGGTCATCGCATTGATTGCAGTGTTGAAAGCTGGTGGTGCATTTGTGCCAGTGGACCCCTCCCAGCCAGTCCTGCGACTAAAGGAAATCGTGGATGATATAAAGCCGATGGTCCTGTTATCTTCGAGTCAGTGCGCTGGACTGTTGGCCGACTCGGTAGAAACTACGGTGGTGGTATCCCGGGTTTCTATGGGGGAAATTCCAATGCAGACCAATCTTTTGATTGAGCTGCCTCGAGTGTCACCGAAAAGTGAGGCGTATGTTATGTACACAAGTGAGTAGAACTCAACGAATGCTCACTACAATTCGGAACCAGAGCTAACCATGATTCAGGCGGTACCACAGGCAAAGTGAGAATGTATCAAATCAGGTTTTAGGAATTACGAAAGCTAATTTTTGACAGCCTAAGGGTGCAACCATGAACCACGGCGGCTATCTCTCAGGCCTGCATCGAATCGTAGAGGGAACAGATCTTGGCCCTGGTTCGCGAGTCCTGCAAAGTTCTTCGTACGCTTGGACGCCTTGCATCATAGAAACTATCAGTTGTCTATGGAAGGGGGCATGTCTTTGCATTCCCAGCGAGTCCTCCAAACAAAACGGCCTTACCGAGGTTTTCAACGACATGCGCATCACCTGGGCTTTTCTTTCTCCTTCGATCATCAAGACGATAAAACGCGAAGCTGTAGAACATTTGGAAACCCTGATGCTAGCTGGCGAACCTGTATCGCAGGAGGTAGTTTCCAAATGGTCATCCGAGAAAACCAAAGTGTGGGTTCTTTGGGCTGCGACAGAAGTTGCGAATCTCACTCGACCCGACAACTTCACCAAGGAATCAAACGTGCAGAATCTCGGAAGATGTAAGGCAATATGCCGGATTGTTGAAGTAGGAAACCCCGAAAAACAGGTGCCTATTGGTTCTGTAGGAGAAATCGTCGTCCACGCTCCCTGGATCGCAAATGAGTACCTGAACGATCACGAACGGACAGCCGAAAAATTCCTTGATCGCCCCGACGTACGTAGAGTCCCTCACCTTGACTCCTCAAAGATCTTAGATCTTCGTCCGAAAACATGACTCAAGAGCAATCTTGGGAACAAAAATCCTAGATCTCAAACTGTTGTAAATCGCAGCGCTAACTTTGGTGAAGTGGCTAGTTGGAGGCGAATCGAGCTACGGATCCCGTTGGTACAGAGTTGGGGATCTCGTCCGCCAAAATTCGGATGGCACCCTGATGTTAGCTGGTAGAGGCGACAATATGGTGAAAGTTAGAGGACAGCGGTTTGATATGTCAGAAGTGGAGAGAAACCTTGGGGCCGACCCACGTGTGAGAAACTCTTTGCCAGTCATTGTTAAGAAAGGATTGTGTAAGCATCGCCTAGTCGCAGTAGTTGCGCTACATGACTTTGCTGGAGAGACATGTGATTCGGAAAGATTTGCTTTGTTGGAAGGCAATGAATTGCAAGTGGCAGCGTCATGGGTATTGGCATTTCAAGAAGCTTTGGCTCTGCGGGTTCCACGCTTCATGATTCCATCAATGTATATCATGGTACAGCAGCTACCACTCACCATCACAGGGAAGATTGACAGGGTCTCACTAAATCGTCTCGTCGAAAACATGGATATAGACACGTTTGAGAGCATTTCGTCGTTGGGCATTTCTCCAGAACCGCCAAAGACACAGATGGAGGAGTGTTTACAGCAGTTATGGAGCGACGTGTTGGATCTACCATCAGAGAAGATTGGACGAAACCAGTCTTTCCTCAGTCGTATGTACCAATCTTCAGCTCTCTTTGTCAAACAATTCAGATCTTTGGATTCAGAGAAATTTTTTTTTGGCACGAGAGATCTACCCAAACCCCGATCTTAAAACGTTGTAAATACGAGTGCTGACTATACTACAGTTGGAGGAGATTCTATTCTTGCTATGCTTGTTGGAGCCCGGTGTAATGATAGAAATCTCAGCCTGAGCGTTCAAGATATCCTGAAGTATGGCACAATTGCGGAACTTGCCAAACGCACAACCACCAAAGCTAAAGATCACAACCGAGGTCTCACCGTCCGAGAGCAGTACGATCCTCTGCACAAATCGATCATGGAGAAACTGCATCAGGTGGGAGTGCCGAAGAGCATTGATGTGGAAGACGCATATCCAACGAGCCCAATGCAGCAAGGAATGTTGTTGAGTAAGGCACGCTTGAGTGGGGACTACAACACCTCGACCATATACGAAGTTATCCCGAAGTCAAATGGCTCACTGCCAAATGCTGAGACGCTCATGAACGCATGGCAGCAAGTTGTAGATCGCCATTCTGTTCTTCGGACATTTTTCGTGGAAAGTCTTTCCCAGACCGGCTCTTTCGATCAAGTCGTGCTTCGGAATTGGGACGTCTCGAAATCCACGACCATACACAAGAATGTCAGCGCTGAGTTGGAGAAGAATATCGTTCAAATATTCAGCCAACATCGCCCACAGCCATATATTGATAACCAACCACCTCACAACTTTACCATAATCGAGACTGTGTCCAAACGCTTGTTCTGCAGGCTAAATGCCGAGCATACTCTCGTCGATGGAATGTCCATCGCAGGTCAGTACTCTCTCCCCTGAGTTTTCCCCATGTCTTGGGGTCCGATCCTGGGGATCAGTGTCTTGTTATCAGAGGTCCTGGACTCCGAGGCTTGAATAAACCGAGTACTAAAATGTCAAATAGTTATTGTGCGTGACATTATCTTAGCTCACGATGGATCCCTCCATTCCCGGGAACTGCACCCATACTCAACATATATCGATATGCTGCAGCAAGTTGTTTGCAGCATTGACAATAAATACTGGAAGACGTACTTGGATGGAATGCACCCATGCCTACTTCCAAATCTATGTTACAGCTTGTCTCGAGTGCCTCCTAAGGTCGAGTCTAGAGCCATTGCCGTCAAGATCAACACCCCGCAGCATCTTCTCAAGTTTTGCCAAAGTCACGAGTGGACTGTTTCTGCGCTCTTCAGAACCGTTTGGGGGTTGATTTTGCGTGCATATACAGGTTTGGACGAAGTCGCGTTTGGATACATTACGAGCGGTAGAGACCTTCCTGTGGCTGGAATCGGAGAGATAGTTGGAACCTTCATCAACATGCTTGTGTGTCGCATGGACCTCAAGGAGTCAAGCCTGATCAAGGAAGTTGTTGCCAAGGCGCAAACAGACTATCAAAACAGCTTACCACACCAGCATGCGTCCCTAGCACAGATTCAACATGCGCTAGGTCTCTACGGCCAACAGCTATTCAACACTTCGATGACGGTTCTCAAGGAAGTCCCATTGCGACCTGGGACCGATCCCAGCATTCGCTTCGAGGGTATTCATGAGTGGTCTCCAAACGAGGTAAGGCAGGACTCCTTCCATTCATGGATATTTGCTGAGATCGCATTTTTAGTATGATATCGATGTTCAGTGTTGGTACGTATTATCTCGCTCTGGATAGGGTTTTCGTCTTGAAATCTGGGATATTTTTTATGCCCTCGATTCTTCACCACCAATGCACCTTCACAATATCAAAAGCACACTAACATTATCACTAGGGTATCAAGCTCGAATGTGAAAGTAGAACTATGGTATAGAAACGAAACTGTCTCGCCGGAGCATGCCCAAAATATTGCCTCGGCATTTGGTAAAGCTTTGGAGGCAATCACAGATGACCCTGATCAGCGAATTGGTCAGTTGGATCTGTTCAGCGAGCACCACAGATCACAGATTTGGGGATGGAACGAGAGATATCATGATGTCGTGAGTGTGTGTCTACATGATATTATCAGCGCCCAAGTTGCCAGCCGGCCACAGGAGTTGGCGATCACTTCTTGGGAACGCGAGATGACATACCAAGAGCTTGAAATCTATTCCAATCAACTGGCCAATCATTTGGTATCCCTTGGCGTGGCTCCCGAGGTTCATGTACTACTCTGCTTCGAAAAGTCAGCCTTGGCTATTGTCGCTATGCTTGCTGTATTGAAAGCTGGCGGGGTGTGTGTGTCCATCGACCCAACCCACCCCATTCAACGACTGCAACGTATCATCAGCGACACGGCACCTATATGTTGCTTAGTATCGACACTGAACAGTACTTTATTTAACGATGAGGGTCTCCATAGCCGTGTGACGCACATTGTTACTGTGGAACAGGCACTCTTCGACTCGACGGTGTTGGCTCAGGTAAATTCGACAAAACCATGTGACAGTATTGGACCGAACAATGCAGCCTTTATCCTTTTTACTTCAGGATCTACTGGTACTCCGAAGGGGATTGTACATACACATTCCACTATTGCATCTTCGTTGCATGCCCACGGAACCGCAATGAAAATCGGAACCGATTCCAGGACTTTGCAATTCTCTGCATTTGTTTTCGATGTCAGCATCACCGAGATCTTTATGTCCCTCACTCGAGGTGGTGTCCTTTGCATTCCTTCGGAAGATGAAAGAATGAACAACTTGGAGTCTGCGATTAGTCGCATGCATGCAAATTGGGCTCATCTTACTCCGACAGTTGCCTCCCTCTTAGACCCAGACAAAGTTCCTACGCTGAAACATTTAGCACTAGCTGGTGAGCCACTGAAGAAAGTCAATGTTACCGAATGGGCACCACGTCTCGAACTAGTCAATCTTTACGGACCAGCTGAGTGCGCCTTGGCAACCACTCTGCGTGTGGGATTAGTCAAAGATGACAGAACAGATAACATTGGCAAAGCTGTGGGCCTTCTGGTATGGATAGTTGATCCATTGAATGCCGACAAACTTATGCCTGTCGGAGCAGTCGGGGAAGTGCTTCTAGAAGGCCCAAATGTCGCCCGAGAGTACTTGAAAGACAAAGAGAGAACACTGGCGTCTTTCATCGAAAATCCAGCATGGCTCAAAGAGGAGAAGACGACACCGCCGAGGAGGTTCTACAAAAGTGGAGACCTGGCAAGGTACAATGGGGATGGCTCAATTCAAATATTGGGTCGAATTGATACACAAATCAAGCTTCATGGCCAGCGTGTTGAGTTGGGCGAGATCGAGTATCAAGTCAAATTCAACTTGCCAAGCCATAAATTAGTGAACATGGCAGTGGTGTATGCCAAATCTGCTGAATACCCAGGTGGTGGGTTACTTGTGAGTTATCCGCCTTAAAATCCCTCTTCTTGTGTGGAGCACAGAGCTGGCATGGCAATGTCGCTGGTGACTTCTACCCTGTGCGGCCAAATCAAAACTGATTTTACCATGAAGGCGACTTTTCTAGAATTCGATGAAAAGTCAAACGAGGTCGACAAGAATCAACTTATGCTCACCATCCCTCAGAATCTGCGGGGGCTACTCGTCAGATTAAACACGCATCTTGGTAATACTTTGCCATCGTACATGGTGCCAGCAATTTATTGTCCGTAGTGAAACCGAGCTTAATATTGGTCCATAGCTAATTATTGTGCAGGTCCGATGAATGCGATGCCACTCCTGACTGCAGGTAAAATTGATCGCGGAAAGCTTTCAAGAATCGTGCAGAGTCTTGCGACGGACCAGGTTGTGCTCTATTCACTTGCAGAGTTTCAGAAAGAGAAAGTAAAGCCTCGAACGAGGATGCAAAGACTGATTCAAGATCTATGGGCAAAATCACTTGCCATTGAAAGAACGTCGATAGGTGTTGATGATAACTTTTTTCGCCTTGGGGCAGACAGCGTGGTAAGTTACCAAGTATGATATTTCTATTCAGTAATGTTTCTAAAACAAAATTAGGTTGCAATGAGACTGGCAGCAGCAGGCAGAGAAAACGGAATCACAATTACAGTGGCAAACATCTTCCAGAACCCCAAGTTATCCGATTTGGCCATGGTTGCGAAACCATTCAGCGAGCGAGTAATGCATGAACTTGAGAAAAGACACGGCATACAAAGGCATATGGTTCAGGAGATTTATCCAGCGACGCCTCTCCAGGAGGGCCTTCTCATTCTATCCAACAGGAAATCGGAGACGTATATCGTGCAGCATGTTCTATCTCTTAACCCAAACATAGATATTGGAAGACTTCGTAAGGCCTGGGACTATGTCGTCAGCCAGAATGGTATTCTACGTACTCGAATTGTTCACGTTGAGAGAACAATAGGATCACTCCAAATTGTTTTGAACGAGAGCGCCTCCTGGCAGACTGCCTATTCACTCGAAGAATATCTGGAACAAGACAAGAAGCGACCTATGGAGTACGGTGAGCCTTTGTCGAGGTATGCTATGCTTGATGAGTCTCAGAAAGATGGCCTTCGATATTTTATTTGGACTGCCCACCACTCCATTTTTGATCGGTATTCCGTTTCGTCGCTTTTCAATGAAGTAGCTGCAGCCTATGAAACAATGGCCACAGGTCCTAGGCAGCCTCATTCCTCAGACACCACCACCTTCCGGGCCTTTTCAGATGCTATTTTTCATATGGACATCTCTGGCGCGGAGTCATACTGGAGGGACCAGTTTTCAGACGTGTCGTTCTCGGTTTATCCTAAACTTCCACCAGGACATCAACCGATGGCAAACAAGACCTTAGACTACTCGATCTCCGTTCAAGACATGCAAACTTCAACATTCCCAACTTCAATCATTATTCGTGCAGCCTGGGCCCTCTTACTGGCACAGTACAGCGACACTCCTGAGGATGTTGTTTTTGGCATGACGTTAGATGGTCGCGGCGAGTCTGCGTCGATGCTGGGAATTGACAGTCTCATTGCACCAGTCTTCGCTACTGTCCCTGTGAGAATCCCGATTGACAAGGAATCCACTGTCGCGAGCTTCTTATCTGGACTCCAAGTCCAATTTGAAGATATGAAACAGTGGCAGAATTTCGGATTGCAGAACATCAAAGACGCTAGTCATGATGCTTCGAAAGCCTGTGATTTCCAGACCCTATTAGCTATCCATACTCCCAAAACACCCAGGACTTCTGGAACCAGTCCAATACACTTGGTGGCAATTGAAACTCACGAAACCCCTTCGACCTATTTGCTAGTCCTGGAATGTCAGATAACGGCAACTGGTATCGATTTCAAAGCACAATATGACCCAAAAGTTACATCAACCTCACAAATGCAGACGATGCTACAACAGCTTGAGTTTGTAGTCGCCCAATTAGTACAAAAAGGATCTGGTACCAAGAGCCTCAAGAACGTTGAATTCTGCAGTCCACAAGATGTGGAGCTTATTTCATCCTGGAATAGCGACTTGCCGCTGCCACTGGAGACATGTATTCACGATGTGATATCATCTTACGCATTGGAGAATCCGCTGTCCGCTGCTGTATGCTCCTGGGACGAGAATTTAACATACAGCGAACTTGACAGCATGTCTTCAAAATTGGCTCATTACTTAGCGACATATTTCGATATTGGCCCAGAATCGCTCGTGCCACTATGTTTTGCAAAGTCCGCTTGGGTAGTGGTTGCAATGCTCGCGGTTCTGAAAGCTGGAGGGGGCTATGTGCCTATGGATCCGTCACACCCCGCAGCACGTCTCCAAGAGATCGTCAATGCAACGAAATCCTCTTTCATTCTGTGTTCGCCACAGCACGAGGGCTTAAGCTGGTCACTTGCAGAACGAGCTTTTTGTGTTAGTCGAAAAACGCTGGATATGTGCAAACAAGTTGTCGGCCCGGCTAGCAATACCGTCAGACCAGGAAACACCTGTTACGTTATCTTCACTTCAGGCTCTACTGGAAAACCAAAGGGTGTCAACATGACCCATACGAGCTTTTCTACTGCAGCTGCAGCTCATGGAAAACGCGTGAATCTCAATTCCGAATCTCGGGTAATCCACTTCTCATCATACGCCTTCGAGGCTTGCATCTTGGAAATTTTAACTACATTGTTCAATGGCGGATGTGTCTGTATCGCCCCTGAATCCGAGCGGCTCGAAGATATCGCCAAAACGATGAGAGAGCTTCGAGTGAACTGGGCCTTTTTCACACCTTCATTCATTCGCACAATATCTCCAGATCAAGTACCAGACTTGAAGACTCTAATATTAGGTGGGGAGGTGCTAGGCACTGATAACATTGATGTTTGGGTTGATCGTGTCTTCCTTGTGAACGGCTATGGTAGGTCCACCTCTAATTCCGTCCACGCTGATAGGATATTGCAAATTTTGGTTGTCTTAATCCCGAACATTCCATCTTCGCCGCACATCCCATAGCAGCTTTCCAATGTAATGGGTCGTGAGACTGACACTGGACAGGCCCAAGCGAAACCTGCGTTTTCTCAGTGATAAATGAGAACATCCGCAGAGACTATACGACACCTGACATGATTGGAAGTGCCATTGGCGGTGCATGTTGGATTGTTGACCCCGAAAATCATAGCAAGCTGGCCCCTATTGGGGCCGTAGGTGAACTGTTAATTGAGGGGCCGACATTAGCTCGAGGGTACTTGGATGATCCAGAAAAGACCAACGAAGTATTCATCGACAACTCGGAGCTCCGAAGGAGCACAAAAGCCTCAAAGGGAAACCACAGAAACGGATCGAAAACAAAGGGATTGTCCAATGGCAGTGCCACAAACCGGGGCGATTCGGACGGCAATGGGATCAATGGCAGCAGTCCGGACGTAGTTGCGAGGATGTACAAAACTGGGGATCTAGTGCGCTATGACACGTCAGGAGTGGCGAACGGAACGATTCGATTTGTTGGACGAAAGGACACGCAAATAAAAGTTCGAGGACAGCGGATGGAGCTCGGGGAAATCGAAAATCATCTGAAATCTAATGTCAGGGGCATTCGACATATTGCTGTTGAGCAAATTGTGCTCCCGGGTCGGGAGAGCCGATACCTAGCTGCATTTTTCTCGCTCGACGGTCAAGCTCCCTGGTCCAGACCAGACTCCGAAGCACTGAAGCTTCCAACGTCGGCGAATCTTAAGCAATCGATAGTTGCAGCCGAGAAAGTGCTGGCTGAGAAGTTGCCTTCGTACATGATTCCCACTTTGTACATCCCGTTAGCCAGGATCCCTCTCCTCCCTTCAGGGAAAACAAATAGGCGAGAACTGCGACAGATCTCCTTGAGATTTTCACAGAAGGAAATTGAGCAATACTCTCTAGCCGAGGAAAAAGAACGAACTCCCAACACCGATATCGAGAAGACTTTAGCGCAGGTTTGGAGCAAGATTCTTCGTCTTCCAGATGAAACCATCATTGGGCTTGACTCGAGTTTCTTCAGGCTTGGCGGAGATTCCATTGGCGCGATGCACATGACAACTCTTGCTCGCGAGAATGGAATATATCTCACTGTGTCGAAGATTTTTCAGAACAGCCGTCTAGAAGATATGGCGGCTGCTGCGATCAGAACGAGTGACGGGGCTGACGCGAAACTCAAGCCATTCTCCCTGCTTGCGAAGGTTGAAGACGTGGACACTGCGTTGCACAAATTGTATCAAAGGTATCGAATACCCCAAGGGACTGTCCAAGATGCGTTCCCAACATCTGCTCTGCAAGAAGGTCTCTTTTTGCTTTCCATCAAACAACCAGGGTCATACATGAGCCAGATCACCTTGAGTTTGAGACCGGATGTTGACATTGATCACTTCAAGGCGACCTGGCAGGAGACTGCTAAGAGAAATTCGATTCTTCGAACCCGACTTGCTCATACCGGATCGCAATCTATTCAATTTGTTGTCGACGAGCAAATTCACTGGCATCATGGCTCTAATTTAGATGCATATCTAGCCAAAGACAAGAAAAACCAGATGGATCATGGAGGCCCACTTGTTCGTTATGCTATCATCACTTCCACAGATGGGAGCCGAAACTTTGTCTTGACTACCCATCATTCGCTTTATGATGGCTGGTCTCTCATGCTGATCATGGAAGACTTCAACCACCTCTACAAGAATGGGCCAGAAAGACCACCGGCGCCACCATATGCCAACTTCATCAAACATCTGATGAGTACTGATGTCGAGGCCTCGAAATCTTTCTGGCTTTCCCAATTTTCAGGAAAATCGTTGTCGAGCTTCCCCGAGCCACGGCCCACAGCACAAGCATCAACCGAGACTCAAATTTTCCAATACACGGAGATCCAGCGGCCCGTTGGATCTGAAATCACATTATCAACTGTTATCCGAGCAGCGTGGGCTCTAGTTGTGGCTAGATATGCAGATACCGAGGATGTTTTCTTTGGGGCAATATCCACTGGGCGGAACGCTTCCCTTCCCTACATCGAGCAGATGACCGGCCCGCTGATAGCAACGATTCCAGTCTGTATCTCGATCGATGGCAATGAGACTGTGGAGAGTTTTCTACAAAGAACGCAAAGCCAGTCCACGGACATGATTCCATTTGAGCATACCGGCCTCCAAACAATCAAGTCCTTTGGAGGGGAGGCCGAAATAGTTTGCAACTTTCAGAACCTGCTGGTGATCCAACCGGAAGGATCCGAAGATATGCGCAGTGAGATTTGGAAGGAAAACGTGCTGTTCGCAAAAGGGGAAATGGTAACGATGACATATGCATTGATCGTTGAGTGTCGGCTGTACCGCAACAAGATCAGGATTACTGCCCAGTATCGCGAGAATACCATACCCGGCCGTCAAATGCAACGGATGATAGACCAATTCGAGCACGTTCTGCACCAGCTTAATAGCGGTACCTCGAATGACAATACCGTGAAGGAAGTCGAAATTTTCAGCAGGCAAGACAAGTTAGAAGTCTTAAATTGGAACAAAGACTCCCAACTTCCTACGATCGACGATTGTATTCATCACATCATTGAGCGGCAAGTTATCTTGAGACCTCACTCACCAGCTGTCGAGTCATGGGATTCTAGTTTCTCCTATGAGACTCTCAACTATATGGCGACGATTCTTGCCCAACATCTCAAAGGATTAGGAGTTGGACCAAATGTCTTCGTTCCGCTATGTTTTGACAAGTCAGCTTGGACCATCGTCGCCATTCTTGCTGTGCTCAAAGCAGGTGGTGCATACTTGTCGCTCGACCCGAAACATCCAAAGATTAGAAAAGATCTCATCATTCGGGACGCCTCCGCGACCGTGATACTGACGAGCGCTCAATACCGGGACAATTTTGACATGCCGGGAGTCACCGTTCTCAGTGTTGATCAAACCTTGATGGACAATCTTCCTTCACTTCCAAGTGTGGAATGCTGTCCTGGGAAATCGACTAACGCCGCTTTCGTTGTTTTCAGTAAGTTTCTAACTCAAGTCTACCACGAAGTATTCTGACTATGCATAGCTTCGGGTTCAACCGGTGTCCCAAAAGGTATAGTCATGGAACACGGATCGTTCGTCAGCAGTGCCAACGAGCATTCGAAAGCACTTCACATTAACAGCGAGTCGCGCGTTCTTCAATTTGCAGCGTATACCTACGATGTTAGTATGGGCGAGATCCTAACGACTTTGATGCAAGGCGGATGCGTGTGCGTCCCATCCGAGGAGCAACGCATGAGTAATTTAGCTGCTGCAATCAACTCCCTGAAGGCGAATTGGATCTTCCTGACCCCAACTGTTGCTGGATTCTTAAATCCCCGTGAAGTTCCTGGTTTGGAGGTTCTTGTTCTTGGAGGAGAGCATTGTACAAACCAGAATATCGAAACGTGGTCAGAACATGTGAATCTGATAAACTCCTATGGTATGTTCTCGCCCTTGACATTTGGAGAAATGCAATCCCACGTCAATATCTCCGAATCATGTGCTGACTGAAAGAAAAGGCCCAGCGGAATGCGCTATCGTAAGTGATCAAATTATTCTTTCAACTTCAATTCCTCAGAGGAGCAGCACTGACATTAGACTCTCCGCAGTGGTGTTGTCGAGCTCCAAGTTTGACCATCGGCGCCAACCCAGCAAGCCTTGGATACCCAGTAGGTGCCACCCTGTGGATCACAGACGCCACAGACCCTAATACGCTTGCCCCTACTGGATGTGTTGGGGAGCTTCTCGTAGAAGGGCCTACGCTCGCCCGCGAATATCTGAATGACCCCAAGAAAACCGCTGCATCGTTCATATGGAGTCCGAAATGGTCTTATGATGGCTCTGGCAAAGAAAGGCGATTCTACAGGACTGGAGACCTTGTTCGATACGGCTCAAGTGGAGAGATATTATTCGTTGGTCGTAGAGATACGCAGGTCAAGATCCACGGGCAGCGAATCGAGCTTGGAGAAATTGAGCAAAGTCTTGTGAAATGCAGTCCACCGGATTATTTTCCGACCGTAGACGTACTCCAACTTGCTGACGGCCAAAGAGATGCTACCCTGACAGCATTCATTCACATGAAGAACGCCACCTCGAAGGTTCTTGAAGGATTAAACAGAATGATTATTCGCATGGACCCAGCCATAAGTGAAGACCTGAGCAAGCTAAGGTCTGAGTTGGAGCAGATACTGCCGGGTTACATGGTGCCAACCGCATTCATCCCCGTTTACCACTTGCCATTGACTGCTGGAGGAAAAGTGGACAGAAAAGCTCTCAAGGCTGTTGGCCAAAGCCTTACAAATGACCAGATTCTTCCGTACTTGCTGAGTGGTCAAGATGTTGTCAAGGCTCCGTCAACAGAGATGCAACGACGGCTCCAGCATTTATGGTCAAAGGCTTTGAACATCACCCCAGAATCAATTGGTGTAGACTCAAACTTTTTGCGGCTTGGAGGAGATTCAGTAGCGGCAATGCGGCTTTCTGCTTCTGCAAGAGAAGATGGTCTGCTCTTGACTATTAGGTCGATTTTCACCTCGCCTAGGCTCTCGGACATGGCCAAGTTGGCGGAGAATATTTCTTCAAAATCCAAGGAACTCCAGACGTACGAGCCCTTCTCGACGGTTACAATTCTAGATGTGCCAAAATTTATCGAGAATGTCTTGCGACCTCAAATATCTCCAGATCTAGGAGAGATCGAAGATCTCCTTGAGGCGACCGACTACCAACGCTGGACCCAAGGCTGTGGATACTTGAGCACTCGAGGGTATAACAACTACTTTGTCTTCCACTTCAAGGGACCACTGGACCTGGAAAAATTGCACAATGCGTGCTATAAGCTCCTTAACCACCACACAATCCTTCGTACGGTCTTCGTTCCTCATAGAGACAAACTCTTCCAGGTGGTCATGAAGAGCGTGATCCCAGAGTTTGAAGTTTACGAGAGCGAAAGCGGCAAAAAACCCCAATCAACAGTCATTGATCGTGACATAGAACGCTCAGTGCACTTTGGAGATCCAATAATTCGATTTCTGTTGGTAGATGAAGGACGAAAAGGACACAAATTATTGATGCGAATTTCTCATTCACTTTATGACGGAATTTCTCTACCGATCATCGTCAGAGATTTGAAGGCTGCCTATTGTGGACATGAATTTTCAAGCAGTTCGTCATATGGCCAATTCATTTCTGCGTTTCAGACATCGCAAATATCGGAAGCAGAATCCTTTTGGCGACTTCATCTCGAAGGCTCTACGATGACTCGCATTGTGGACCACAAAGGACCATCTTACCGAAATTCGATCAACAGATCTTTGAAACGAATGGTGGTTGCCCCAGAAATCAGAACAACAGGAATAACATTTGCAACCTTGGTCAAGACGGCTTGGTCTTTGGTTTTAGCCGAGTTCACATCCACTTCAGATGTAACCTTTGGACAGATCACCACAGGACGGAGTACCCCAACCCAAGGCATTGATGGGATCGTTGGGCCATGTATGAACCTTGTTCCAGTTCGAGTGAAGCTTGAGTCCGCCGCGACGCTTTCAGAGCTTCTCCACCATGTCCAGGGTCAACATCTGGATATGTTACCTCATGAAAATCTTGGGCTGCGCCATATCATTGAAAAATGCACTTCTTGGCCAAAATGGACCAGATTCAGCTCGATCTTGCAACACACGAATTTCAACGTCGGCATGAATTCTCTGGATATGTGGGGTGATGTTGAAATGAGACTGGGAAATTTCACACCCGATCATGATGTTTCGGATGTCTGGATATGGACGGGCCCTGCTGGAGACAACTTTTACGTTGACTTCACGTACTCCAGCAATACTCTTCCCGCCAATATGGCTCAAGAAATGCTCGATTTGCTTTGCGAAAACATGAACAAACTATCAGACAGCCCAGATATCTCCCTGGAAAGCTCATTAACCAGACTTCAAGCACGGCTGCCACTACCACTTCCCGATCAAACATTTCCTCCGTCAGACGCATTGTCACCAAGCCCCGAACTACTTGCAGTTGTGCGAGCGACTTGGTCTAGCATACTCGGTGACGATAATGGAGCTCTCTCTGCTGACACGACAGACAATACCCCATTCTTCAGTCTGCGTGGGGACCTACTAGCAGCTGCTCAGATTTCTATGGACTTCGAGAAACAAGGCTTTCGCGTATCGCCGGAAGAGGTCATTGACAACCCCACTGTGCTTTCTCAAGCTACTCTTCTCTCTCTTCGGAGATGATATGTCATATATCACCCCTTTATACGGATTGTATGTAGTCATGATCCGATTTGAAATTGTTTGAACCCGTACCAGCCAGAGATGACAGAGTGGCTGTCGGATACCAAGTACTGTGCTTCCCCAGCATATGCCAGATATAGTAAACAATCTGATTAATAAGGGTCAAATGAATCGCAAGTTCCAGATTGTGTTGCCATTTTCAAAAAATGCTGCTGCACTGCGCTGGAGCTCGGAAGTTCATGCATGGCAAAAGGTTACTGTCCAAATCAGGCTAAGCTCCAGGGGACACTAGACAGAAAACCGACAAAGCTCTTGCTTATCTCATCAACACAGATCCCTAGCGCAACCACAGCACCCAACCAGGAACGGAATTCAGATCCTTACCATGCGCAGGCGTACTCGCACCAGCTTGGGTTCCTCTACAAATTGTATTGAAATCCGAGGCTGAGGATCTGTTACCCCCCACCGGCTAGGCGCGCCCAAGAATACTGGAATAGACTCATGCACAACCAAGGTGAATGCCTCGAATAGTCCATTGATCTCTACAACTTTATGTGCTGAGAAATCTACTTACTGACCATGAGGACTCCATGGTGATTCTAGACAGTGGTATTGACGTGCTACGCGGCGAGGTGACGTTCAGTATATATTTGACTAGTTCATGCTCAGAATTTCACTCCTCATTCACACACCCATCATCGTCTGTTTTCTTAATATACTCTTACAAGAAGAAAAACCAAAGATCTCTTCAATCAATCAGAAACCTTCTTTTCAATCTCAAAATGGAAAATCTTCCTGTCGACTTTTTCGTTACTTCTCAGGCTTTCACCAAAAGCACTTACCGCGATGTCTACCCTGCCATAGACCCAACGTCCGCGTCTAACAACCAGGCAGGGAAGGTCATCGTGATCACAGGAGCCTCAAAAGGTCTCGGTCGTATTGTAAGAATCAGTCCCTTGCCACTTTTTTGCAGACTAACATGAATACTTCAAGGCTTTCGCAGCCTCGTTCGCTAAAGCAGCCCCCAAGGCTATTGTCCTCGTTGCCAGGACTGCCGAGTCTCTTGCCGCTACCGCCAAGGAGATACACGAGATCAACGACAAGATTGAGGTCCTCACTGTCCCAACAGATCTGCTCAGTACCGAGTCCACCTCGGCCTTGTGGGCGAAGGTCAAGGCTAAATTTGGTCACGCCGATGTCTTGGTTAATAACGCAGGCACTCTTGCGGGAGCAGGTCCAATCAGTGACGTAGAAGCAGGATCTTGGTGGTCCGATTTTGTGAGTAGACTTCTCAAAATCCCGAGAATAGTTACTAACATGCTATAGGAGGTGAATGGTAGAGGCACATTTCTCGTTTCCCAAGGGTTCCTCCAACTTCTCGGAAAAGAAAAGAAAGGAACTGTCATCAACTTGACCACTGGGGCAGCCGTTTCGATTTTCACAGGAATTTCCAGTTACTCTATCTCGAAGCTCATCCCAATCCAGCTCGCAGCTTATATCGCCGCTGAGAACCCGAACGTCACAGCCGTCGCCCTACACCCGGGAACTGTGAAGACAGACATGACCCTAGACTCTTTTGTTCGCTTTTCATTGGATACTCCTGAGCTTGTGGGAGGTATCGGGGTCTGGATTGCTACTGAGAAGGCGGCTTTCTTGACAGGAAAGTATGTTAGCTCAAACTGGGATGTGGAAGCGTTGGTCGAGAGGAAGGAGGAAATCACTGGTGGCAAGCTCTCAGTTGCTTTGGTTGGAGAGTTTGGTCAAGAACAGTTTGCCTAAGTACTCCAGAACTTATGTCCGCTTTAGTTCCCGAAACTTAATTTGACATCTATCTACTGTCATGTTATCTCATCCCATTTTTGTTGCAAAATGTGAACTCACGTGATTTCTGATGGCTTCAATAGTCCGTCCTGGAGGCTCATGATCTATTAAACAATGAATCTAGTATGTTGTAGTATTTTTTGTAACATAAATTGGAGACTTGAACTGCCATATAAATTAATTCTCTGTTTATAGCCAAGTGAAAGCCATTGCTTGACCTAGTCTTTTTACATGCCGGTGACCTTCCCAAGAAATAGAAAAGACGCTTGGTGCAGTATCACTGTATCAAATTTAATTAATTTCTAGACTTCGGTTAGCCCATAAAATAGACCGGAGATGATGTGGGGAGTACTTGAAGCTTGAATGTTCGGAGCAGAGAGGGCCGCTTCACAGTAATTTGGCGAGTTGATAAACGTACATGGTCTATTACTAGCATTTGCCGGTTCATGAACAAGTCTGACAAAGATCGATCCGAAAAATTAAAGTTGACGCGAATTGAGTCCACTGACTCTTTGCAGATTCTACCATTCACTTATGATTGTCTCCACCCAAGTGAGACTTCGCTCTTGCAAATCACCGACTCTAGAGGGAATACCTCGACGAACACACTGTACCATAGCTCTTCGATCTTCTATACCCACTTTAATCCTCGAGAGACTCACTCTTGACTCCACTGGAACAGTCCCAGTACCATCCCATCCTTCCTCCTCAATCTCCATAATCCAGCTCCCAATTCTCGCGATCATGAATCGATCCCAGGGGCCATCGTTCTGCTGCATCCTGAGAATTTCAAGAGCTTCACGTCGGAGATTTGGATCTCTGCATCTCAAAAGGACAATGAAGAGGGGCGGTACGACACTTGTGTGGAAATGATATGCGGGTCTGTTGTTGGAAATTGCTAGCAGATTGTTAGAGATCGTCCTTGCTAACGAGACTATCTCGGAGAACTCGGGAAAGAAGACATCGTAAGAAGTTTCGTTGGTGAATACTAGGCCGGTAACTGCAATTTTCGTGCTAAGACTGGTCATGCGGAGCAATGCGACGTTCGTGACCTCTCGCAGATCCGAGGATGTATTTCTCTGATCGAGAAGGTTGTGGAATGATGCTGACCAACGACTAATGTCATCTATGTGTTCGAGCTGTTCTTCGATGAATTCATTCGGTACGACGAAAGGAGAACTGTATATGCTGTTCTCTGCATCAAATTCTATGCTTCTGCCCGCGATGGTACTTGAGAAGTCCTTCTGTAATCTCTTGGACTTCGTTTGTACGGCTCCATACATAATGAAGTGGCATGATCGCCTTAGCACAAGCTCCCAATAAGTAGTTGCCTCTGCCAGGTCCGAGAATGTCACGGGCATCTCTTGAATAGTAATCGATCCCTCTCTCATCCCATTTATATGAGTCTGCGGACCTCTGGTGTCCACGAATGAAAGTATCTGGGTATCGAACCGGCAGAACGTCAAAAGAATCTCATCCTCAATGATGTTTGATGCTGGTGAAGCAATACCACGACGACGAGAGTCCTGACTGCCCCACTGCTCGCAAGCCCAATTACATAACATTCGGTCCCCGATAAGTGCGTGCCAGAACGCTGAATCAGGTTGGACGTGAATGGTCTCGAAGACAAAGACCAAGAGACTGGAGATCAAAATCTTCCTGAAATAAGCATCAAAAGTTGTCTGGATCGTTCGCATGCCCTTGATAGATTTGCCATATTGCTCCAGGGCGTACTCTTTCTGCTTGGTGGCCTCAGCCCGCCAAACTTCCTTACTCGAGTCAGTCGCAAATTGAGCTAGGTGACTCGATTTTGCGGATTGATTGAGAGCGGCAATGCCGATAATAGCGTGTCTGACAAAATTCTGGTGGATTGACTCCTGCAACAAAATGTGATCCCAGAAAGTTGATTTGAACACGCCAGACAGATCAGCAGCAGTTTCTGTCTGGAAAATTCCGAAAAAGTACGACTCGGTGTTGTCGTTGAAGAGAACGGTGGTGATAGGCTGCTGTGGCAATGTACTCGGTCGGGACACAATAGTTCGGGGACTGTATCGTGCCACTGTTGGCTTTGGGTTCACATATCCGGCACATGCCCCAATACTCTTGAGGCATCTTAAGCAGCTAGGCTTAGACTCATCACATTTGATACGGCGTGTTCTGATTTCCAATGTTAACATAGCGAAGTATTTTCGAAGTGATTGTGCTTACTTGCATGTCAGACATCCAGTCCTGACTTTCGGCTTTCTGGTTCTGGACATCTGTTGTCTTGTCGATAGCTCATCATGCTTGGCCCCTATACGACTGCCAAATACTCCTTGTTCCTGTCGAAAGCCATCGTGGAGGGTTTGTTCTTCTTGAGTCCTAGGCGATTTGCTCGTCGTGGAATTGGGATCTGACATAAGACCATGGAAGTAATTTTTCAATCGACCACCTTCAACGACGCCCTTTGGCGGTATCTCAACCCTCAGACTGATACCTTCCAGCGTAGTTTCTGGCTGTGGGGAAGGAGCAAAACTGAATGATTCAGGGAGCAGAAGTCGAAACTGCAAGGGTTTAGAGTCCACATGCTTTCCCTTCTCTCGTGTTGCATGATTGCGTGCGTTCTGGCGGACAAGCTTCTTGGCTGCCGGATCCTGGATCTTGGGTCCGGTTTGGGAGATGAATGACAGACTTAGAGGGCCATATGCTACACCATCAAATTTATCCAATTCATACATGGGCGAGGGACTGATTTTGTATTAGCTGTATATTCTCATCACGTAAGGAAATATCCCGGGATAAAGCTCACATAATCATCTGTTCATGACTGCTCTGATTCTCCTCTACGGGAGACGGTGCGCTAGACATGCTTTCAGGTTCGAGCTACTGAAGAGAGCTAGAAGATTGTTGGGAGAAACTGAAATACATATCTAAAGAAAGATACTTATGTTTAGAAGACTTGTCATGATGTTTTTATTCTCATATCAGGCTCGGATGGTCAATCCAGGAACGTCACCGATGCCAAGATTACCTTGCATAAGGCCAACCAATTCGGGAGAAGATACAGTTGTATGCATATCGGAATTACATAAGCACGGATTTGTCATATCTCCTCTCCACCGTCAGCTTTGAGATTGGAGATGGTTTGGAATCGAATTCACGGTAATTATTTTCATTACAAATGCTTGATGACGTTTGAAACATGAGATTCTCTAGGAATACCGGTAGAAGGGAAAGGCGAAACGAGCTCTGAAAACGCTAGGAGGCCACTGGGACTTCGGCAAAAGTTACG
The DNA here is from genome assembly GCA_020726505.1 of Leptodontidium sp. MPI-SDFR-AT-0119. Classification (NCBI taxonomy): domain Eukaryota; kingdom Fungi; phylum Ascomycota; class Leotiomycetes; order Helotiales; family Leptodontidiaceae; genus Leptodontidium; species Leptodontidium sp. MPI-SDFR-AT-0119. Next base: position 526,034 of record JAHLEZ010000021.1, read on the forward strand.
ATATGCTGATATGCTGGCTGCGGACGTGGAAGCAAGGAACAGAATACCAACTTTGTGACCAAAACATATAGACGCCGAATCAGGCAATGCGAACGCGAGTCATGGTAAGCTGATAGGACATCCTCCTCGCTTAGGATAATGTGCAACGCCCTCGCCCCTGCTTCCGTGGAAATCGAGTGCTGAGAAGCTGAATCGACATCCAACAAGTCTGATTACCTGGTAAGTAACTGATTTATGTAATAATATCAAAAGACACCAATACAGGTATTTAAGCTTTCCCTCGGGCAGACCAGCGAAGCTTGAACTATCTCCATATTTATATGGAGACTGTCTCGCTTCCGAATCTGGATAGTGAGCTGGCCTCCCCCCTGACATCCACCATCTTCACGTGCGCGACCATCTCTCGATCTACCGAGCTTCTAGAAATCATAAACCTGTCCTCGATAATAATTGCACCGAGCCTGCAACCATCAAAACCTAGAAAGTGGAGACATCCACCAATAAATATTCGGACAACAGAAATGCCAAGCCTCCATAACATGGGGAGGAGGCTACCCCGCTGTCGATCGATGTAACGAGTGATGTCGATCACGGACATGTCGTATGCGCTATGAGGATACGGTGTTACGTTAAGTCGACGTGGCTGTCCACGGGGTAAAATAAAGGTTGACTTCGGTCTCGATCTTAGAACAAGGACTTTTTGATTCTTGACGATTGATAGCAAGCGAGAGGAACTGAGTGACTTGTCAAGATGGCGATATTCAAGAAACATTCACTAAAGACGCCGGATGATCAGAAGACTAATGCTGCGGAGTTGACTTTACGGCAGTCGATTTATCCGATTTGCTTGGTTACTGTGCTGTTCTTCCTTTGGGTACGTACTCCCAAGAGTTAGACTGCCTATTGAATAATGACTGACATGAAATGATAGGGATTCTCGTACGGACTTCTCGATACGTTGAATAAACATTTCCAGAATACACTCGGGATTACAAGATCGAGGTCCTCGGGCTTACAAGCTGCTTACTTTGGGTACGTGTAGGACAAATCTGCGATTAGATATGGAACTTACGTGTATTGCAGAGCATATCCCCTCGCTTCGCTCGGACACGCGAACTGGATCCTTAGACATTATGGCTACAAGCCCGTCTTCATCTGGGGTCTCTGTTTATATGGTATAGGTGCACTCGTGGCCTGGCCGTGTCTTCTCCATCGATCGTTTGGAGGATTTTGCGCTGCAATCTTTATCATTGGGAATGGTTTGGGTGCATTGGAAACTGCCGCCAACCCTTACATAACTGGTGAGATCCATTTCCTACAGCAAACAACAGAAGATTGATGTACGACCGCGCAGTTTGTGGACCTCCTCGCTATGCAGAAATGAGAATCAACATCTCCCAAGCCTTCAACGGAATCGGCACGGTCGTTGCACCAGTCTTAGGATCCTACGTCTTCTTCCAGAACACGGGAGATGACACCAAATCGCTAAAGACCGTGCAATGGGTCTATCTAGCCATCGCATGTTTTGTATTCCTTCTCGCCATGGTTTTCTACTTGTAGGTTTTCCCAACCCTCCCCTCCCTCAACCACCAAAACCAAATCCAATGAAGGGAAAAACCAGCTCTCCAATCCCCGAAATCACAGACGCAGACATGGCATTCCAAGCAGAAGAAACGCACGCCAATGAAGATATCAAGCCCTTTCGTAAACAGTACCGGCTGTTCCACGCCGCATTCGCGCAGTTCTGCTACACGGGCGCTCAAGTCGCTGTAGCGAGCTACTTCATAAACTACGTCGACGAAACACGCAGCAACACCGGATCGTCTCTGGCAGCCAAATTCCTCGCGGGGGCACAAGGCGCGTTCGCGCTCGGGAGATTCGCTGGTGTGGGAATGATGCGATATATACGGCCACGCTTGGTCTTCCTGTTCTTCCTAGGCATGTGTATTGTCTTCATTGCGCCGTCGATCACGCAGCGTGAGAACACGGGCATGTCTATGCTCTACGTCACGCTGTTCTTTGAGAGTATATGTTTCCCTACCATCGTCGCGCTTGGGATGCGAGGGTTGGGCAAGTATACGAAACGTGGGTCGGGGTTTATAGTGGCTGGTGTGAGCGGCGGAGCCGTCGTACCACCCTTGCTGGGCGCGGCGGCAGATGCCAACGACTCAACGGCTATAGCCATGTCGGTACCACTCGCTTTCTTCGTAGCTGCATTCAGCTACGCGATATGTGTAAACTTCGTGCCTGCGTATAGGGATGTGGCGGATAAGTTTGCGACTGCGGAAGTGGGCATGGTTGCAAATGTGTCGAAGGTGCAGGCTGGGATGCTGGCGGATGGTCCGATGGGTAGAGGAGATGAGGAGAAGGGTGGTGCGGTTGAGAGGGAGAGTGCCGCTGCGGCGCCGGAGGTCAAGGAGGTCAAGTATTGAGTTTTAGGGTGGGAGAGGAGGTTGTTCGCTTGTTTTGGTAGATGATGGGATTTTTGAATGAGGGGATAGAGTAGAGTTGGGAGAAAAAGACACACTGCAGTTTGAAAGATACTATATGTGGTCGAAATAAGCAAGATAGAACTTTAGGCATGTCATGGCAAGATGATGAGTATATAAAATCCTGTACAGCTGAGCCTGGCGAGCGTGACGAGCGTGACAAAGGAACCCAATGAGGGCACCAGAGGGCAAAACACCACAGAACACATGAACTAGATAAAATGCAGGTTAATACGAAACAATCGAAAGCTACGGATTTGAAAACTTGATTTCACATGTAAATGCGACCTGCAACAAAGCGTTTCAACAACTTCAAGCATCAGGCTTTTCTCTTCTTGAAACTTGGAAGATCAACGCCGGTCACGTGACAATAGGACCAGTTCGACGTTCTTCCTCGTCAGGAATGTTTTTGAGCCCCTCAAGAGGCATACAATATGCTGAAGGCATGTACTCGAACTGGCATTCAAATGGAAAACTTTAGGCAATCAGCAGATCAGAACATCTAAAATATCCGCGCTCTCTTTCGGACTTCCATCAACTCCACCCACCCCCAAAACAAACACCCAAGGCAAATCCACAGCACCAAAAAACAAATAAATAAGGTCTAAACATCTCACAAACACTTTTCAAACATATCGCAAACCCCTAATCATCTCCAGTAGTTGATACCTAACGTAGGTATACTTCAATAAAGCGGTGTTGATGTGGCGCCAAGGTGACATGCAGATGCGGATGTGGATGCGGATAGGGAAAGATATGATCCGATGGGAAACGGAGCAAGGAAACAATTGTTGCACATCGCGATTTTCTGTGCACGGGCCGTACCCCATCCCATCCCATGGTCCTCTCATGCATGAGACTTGCATCCATGCATGAGGAGGCGATGCGGGATTGGAAGAGATTAGGGATGCTTTAATGAATAGAAATAAATTCAGATTTGATGCTGTTTAGGAGAATTTGGTGGTGAGAAACTTCTCTTCGTCTGATCAAGTATCGTCACTGCAAGTGGGGGAAGGCGGGGAATTGAGTCTGGACGACGTGATGACTGGCTTCTCTCAATCCGAATATTTCGTGCCAAAGAAGCTGGGGGAAAATATCATTGTATTCGTAAAACGCTGGGGGTATACCTACACGAAGCGAAAATTTCAGGTCCATCCATCATCCATCCGTATTCGTCCAACCTGAGAGCGAGCTCAACCCATTTTCCCTACTCATACAAGATCGTAAAGCATCAAAAATAAACCACCTAGTGTGCCAGAAACGCGATCTTTCTTTCAAGAACTGTTGGTACCGGCGACCGAGAATGCAAGAAATCCTGGAACTCTCAACACCCCATTCAGGAGTTGAGTATTAGCGCCACATGTCATACTGGCTTCCTCGTCGTCTTTCACCCCCGGAACTGCTAGGACGGCCACCGTCTGAAGGTACGGCGAGGAACCCTCCAAAGCCGTTGCCTACGATGACACTCTTTCGAGCACCACCGCTTACTGATTGCCAGCCCTTGCCCATGCTATCGCTTAACCCGTAGGAACTGACTGGTCTTGGGGCTGTCGCGCTTCCTCGTCTTCCTCGGGCTGGAGGTTGTACTTTCGAGAAATTCCATTCCATCTCATCTAGTCCCTTACTAAAGACCTGTAGTTCTTGCCTCAACCCGGGTCTGAAAATGTTAGCTATGCAGATTGCCACCAAAAATTTAGTGATGACTTACCCAGATTGCATTTTGGCGAATGGATTATTCGAGCTGAGACGGTTCTGGTTGGGATTGTGGGCAGCGAAGGGATTTGGAGGCATTGGTAGAGCAAAGTTATCGGGATCAGTAGCAAAGGCAGGCAGAGGCGGTGCGAGGTCAAGGAGGGTTTCAGGAAAGTCGGGATCTAGAGTTCATCAGTTACGATTCACAAACTAGGAGGTAAGCTACTTACCTCGAACGTAGAGCTCCTTCAGGGCAGGAAGCCCTCCAGACATAAGGGATCTAGTGAGATAGGCGTAGTGACTTGCAGTTGTATTGGCATAAACATTGGCGGAATCAGCTGAAGTGATTTCATAGTGAAAGGTCTTGAGAGATTTTGATTGAAGCGTTGGAATGTCTGCCGCTGGGAAAGAAGCTGTGACAGATTCGGTGATCGATAAATGTTCCATTCTTGGCGCAACTGCAAGAATCTGGTGCAGAGTTGGGGGATGGATACCCGTCGCAGTCAAAGACAGAGTCTTGAGAGCATTTTGTGTATCGGAGCGAAACAAGTATGCAACCAGACCATCCACTGTGAGATTGGGTATGTTTTCGAATATGATCTCGGCAAGGGCTGGAAATGGAGGGAGATAGTCGCTATGCTGGAAGAGCTGATCATGGAACGAGATCATATCCGTGACTTTTAGAGCATGAAGATTCGGAAGTGATCCCAATGCCTGTCGCAGGATGGTAGGATCCACGTTCAACTTCCCAAGCTCCAGTACCTCCAGATTGTGCCACTGATGCCCACTGGCCAGCATTTCCAGTCCTCTCTCGGCTCCTCTAACATATGTCATCTTCCGCAACTCTGGACATCTTCCTTGGACTTCCTGCTTCAGGGTATTGCAAGAGGGGTCGTCTTGGAAAACGCCTTCGGGGAGATCGACATATCGTAGGTTCGGGCAGCATGCCACTGTCCTCGCAAGGTCTGGCTTGCAGGTCTCTCTTGTCATATATGGTGTCTTCAGGTATTGAACATTCAGCGCAAAGCCCCCCTTATTGTCATGAAGAGTTCTAGCCAGAAACTTCAGCCTCGCTGCTGCGGTGTCTTCAGGTTCGGCATTGTGTCGCATGAATGACCGCCGCTTGCGCTTCTCAGCCAGGATATCCTCGAGTTCGCAGTAGTGAACGGCATCGATGCGTATACTGTAGTATCTACAAATGGCATGTCAGTGGGTGTTCAAGAGGTAATGGAGCTGAAAAGCCGAGCACCTACAAAACGTTGACAGCTGCCGCCCTCCACTTCCTCGAGACTTGCGCGCAATGCGACAGATCGCGCAGGTCGCATAGCATGCAGGTATCCTCGGCGGCAGAATCCTCGCAGCTCTCGTAGGTCTCGTCCCTCGCGTGCGGGCACACAAATGCGAAGATGCGCTCGAGTATGGGCGCAGGGAGTCTTGCTAAGGTCTGGCTTGACACAGGCGGGGTTCCATACTGCGGGAAGGACCGAGTGGGATTGAGATCCTCCTGCGAGCGCGCCTTTTTGTTCTTCTTCTTGAACCACTTCATGATGCTGAATTTCGCCAGTTTGCCGGTATTGACCACACTCTGAGGGCGAGCGAGGTGGAGGAGGTGGAGTTGTGGAGAGAAGACCGGCCGAGCGACCGAAGGGACAAACTCGACGGGAAATAGAATTTGGGGATCTATGAGCTGCGCTGGGCTAGGTTAGGCACAGGCACAGGAGGTCCTCGAGGCTGACAGACCGGGATTGTTTGTTGGCGGCTGGGGGATTCAGGGGATTCAGGGGGAGCCAATCACGACTATTATGAGGGAACACAGGATTCAGGTACTCGCTGTTTGCGGCGCAGACAAATGAAAAAGGAGTAAGCAAGCAGGAAGCAGGAAACAAGAAATATAGAAGACCATATATGATCAATAGCAAGCTATCATTTATATCCTCACTTTTGAGATCAGTGTGAATCAGATCGACTTTTGGCAACAAGACCTCGACGATACCAAGACTCACAGAGTCATTTCGGAACCCACGGATGATCTACCTGGGGAATCCCAAGCCGAGATCTCTTTGTCAAAGTATAATTGATTGCTGCCTTCTGGGTTCAGTGGGTTGAAAGGAATCGCAAGTCTCAGACATTATGTGCATGGTCATCGGGTTTCGATTTGAGTCTTGGTCTTGGTGTTTCCATACAAAGAATTCCGAGGCAGTTGCTTTATTTGTTTCCATACCTACCTTAGTCTCGTGGTCTATGAATAGTATACCGAGACATGACCCAAGTTTTCTGCTGCATGCTCATGATCGTGCGAGTCACGAAATACGGGAAACAATCGTTTTGTCATGATGTTCATTTGTTTTGTTCTCTCTTTGTCGATATGTGTGTAGCCTTTCCGGTAGGACCCAGCCCCGTGCAAGTTGCACAACTGGTCAGCCCTCCTACTATGCGCTACTAAATATGTTTGTTGCTCATAAGATATGCTGACCATTTTCATGGTGTTGAGCTCTACTGATATGTTATATGAACGTTCCTCCATTCCTTCCGATATATTTTGTTGTTGTCTTGGGATGGAGATACGAAAACCATCCACCCTCCTTCATCCATAGATGTCCGAATGTGCTGCATATATTTACCTTACGTCGAACCTCTCATATCATTACTTTCCAAGTATGTCGTTGCCTAATCTCAATGACCACAGCAAGCACACCCACCCTTGAACTTCATTGGTCGACCTGCCTTTCTCGCTGCCTCATGCTCCTCGTAGAGTGGAACAGCAACTGTCCGGAACCAGTGGTTAATATCCCTTCCTGATTTCCGAGCGGTTCGTTCGATATCCTGCCAGCACCAAGTTGCAACAATCTCATCAATGCCAACTCTGAATGGGAGGATGTATTCGAAAGTGTAGTAGGAATTTTTGTAGTTCCGGCGATCCCCATACGGAGTCTCAACATTGTAGTAATTGAGTTCCGCATCCATGCTTAAGACCGGTAATTCCTTCGCAAATCGGGCATGGGCATTGATAATAGTCAGCTTGCTGTTGCGCTTGATGCCCTTCTCGTCCTGGCGTTTTGTGAAGGAGGGAATGCGGACCAATTCAATCTCATGGATGCTCGTCGTTGTTGAGATCAAGGGTGTCTTGACCCGGTTGCCCCAGTTTGCGTGACATTTGAGGGCTTCATGACGGTCTTCAGCAGAGCCTAGTGGGAACCAAGAGGCGCCGGAGAGGAAGCCAACTGTGTTGTCGTTGATTTTGCATTCGCTCATTTGGTCCCATGCTCTCAACAGTAGACCATTCCTGTCTTTGGTATCGGCAATCAATTTTGGTGTGGGCATCCAAGGATGCTCTCCCTCTTCTTCTTTAGACAGAACTGCCTTAGTTTTTTCCGCCGGAGATGGTTTGATTGATTTTGTTGGGGTCGTAGGAGGAGTGATTCCCTGTGGAGTCTTCAGGAAGTCTTGCGAGTTGTCGGTTGACTTGCATGGTTCTACGGGCCTTACAGGCTCATTGGACGTGGAAGGCTTACCTCCTTTGGTCCCATTTGTATCTGTTCCCATGGTGAACCAGGATGATTCTTCGGGCTTGAGAGAATGCATGAGCTTGAGGTAGTCTGCCGAGGATCGGGGGTGAGGTTCGCGGTACTGCTTGGGTTCTCGAGGCTTGTTCGCATCTCGCCATTTCTGCTCCAGTGTCTTGAGTAAGTCGATGAATGCTTGCTTTCTCGACTTGGGAATGTGCTCGACATCCTTGTGCAACATGGCAATGGCATCATAGACGCGCAGATTCATTACGCGTCTTCCCTTGGCGTTCTCGAACTTCATCCTGAGTTCGCGAAGCTCTTCCCTGTCAACCTTATAGGGATTGTAACCATCAACCAGTCTGGCATATGGAGATCTTTTGGCTGAGACGGCCGGTGGGATAAGATAGAGATTTTTATCGTTTTCCTCTACCTGGTACGTCTTTGCCAAGGCATTATCAGAGACCATCTCGACTTCAAGCAGTCAGTCATTGATATTTAGGTGGAGTGCATATTAAACTTGCCATCAGAATCATCAACTTCAGAAACTTCATCATCACTTCTCAATTGATGCGGTTCAGAATTCTCAAGACTGTTGGAGAAATCGTCACAGGACTCGCTCTCAGACCAGTCATCTAGATCGTCTCCATGGACCTCGTCAACAGCGTTGTCATCACCAAGATTGTCCGTATTCGTTTGTCCGACGTCTTCGGGATCGTCAACATCCATATCATCTAGATTAAATTAATTTCTGCTCGCAGATATTATGGACGTGAACTCACCAAAGGCTTCGGAATTACGAGCTGCGTCGAGAGCAGGCGAGCTGACTTTCTGCGGGTAAGGTGATAGAAAAGCGCTTGACCCCGACATTCTGCTGAAGTAAAGTCAGTACGAGGAGAATGATCTCGATAACAGAAAATGAAGAGCAAGTAGAATCTGTGGGTCAGGGAGGGAAAAGGTGAACAGTAGAGGATAGTCAAGGTACCTGAATGTAACGAAGGTCTTGCCTTAAAATGCTTGAATGAGTTGTTGAATCGAGATAACAACACCTGGCTGTGTTCAATTTGGTGTCTATCAACTTTGATGAGCTGATGAGACGATGGCTAGTAAAGGTTGAAGAATGTAAGGAAGGCGAAGAGCGATTGTGTTGTCAGGTGTCTGGCCTCAATCTACTCAAGAGACGAAGATGAAATGAGATGTATGGCATGGGGTGAGCCTTGAGGTAGATGCCGATTGAGTATGTGTGGAGGCAAAAGTTGATGAGAGATGAAAGACTGAAGAAGATGAGTTTGAGGTTAAGGTTGAGATAAAAGTCGACGGCTGAGGAGGCCTCGAAGGAAAGGTTGTTGATTCAAGGCTGAAGGTTGGAAGGAAACGCAGAGAGACATTGTTTATATAATTGCTACGCTCTTGCCCTTGTCTGGCTAGTGTTGAGTGAATATTGGAGGGAAGGTGCGACCCCGCATCTCCACAACCATCGATTGCCTAGGAGTAATTCTTTTGTAAAGGAAGGAGGTTGTGGAAACCACAGCTGAGGGTGACCATTTCTTCTTAATCTGTATACTATGTCTGAGCCTAGATGAGCTATCTCGTCATACCAAGAAGAGAAATATTCCAATATTATTACGCTTTGAAGATACCATATTCTAACGAGTTCATTTGGGAGTATCTCACTTCTAGGGAAAGCTGTTCATAATCAAGTTATTCTACAACTCGACAATTACAACTCTGTGAAAGAAAACGACGCTATCATTAATTTGGGGGTCGCAGATACTTCAATAGTCTCGCCCTCGCCCTACTTTGCCAGGTTTCAATTGGAGTTACACACATCGATGGATGCTGTTTCAATCTCCAGCAAGTCATCTCAAATGCGGGCTCACTTCCAGTACCACACTCTACTGCTGGGCATCAGAATCTCAGCAGAGTATAATGGCCCGGGATCTACCTATAAGGGTGACCACGTTTGGTCACATTTTGAAAGAGAAGAAGAACTGCAGAAAGTGATCTGCATTTGAGACTAGACATCACCTTCTGTATACTCCGGCTACAACTCTCAAATTTTGAAAAGATTCTCAAGAAGCATTAGAAAGCATCCCTAGTACATATAGAAAATCAAATACCATCCATCTATCACGCAACGACCCTCATACAACAATGGCCAGAATTCGTGAAGTGCTGCTGATGGGCCCAGCGCGCTTTCTCTTCCTCTTTCAAACTCTACTACTATAACTAATTACGTGGTGAGGTAAGTTCCTAGGACCGTATTGGCTCCCAGGAGCCACCCGGTTCCCAGGGCTAACTTACAGGTACAGACTGCAAATGCTGGCTCCATGACGAAGTGTTGTGTGTAGTGGAAGCGGCGCTCTCGCACAAGAAATATTGGCGGTTCCCCTTTGTAAAGCAGGAGCTTCTAACACACCGCGCAGATGCCGAATGTTGAATGATTCGAGTCTGTACTGAGTGTACGAACTCATCGTCAGTATGTTGACCCCCCTTTCAACTCATTTCTATCACAAGAAGTCATACTCAAATACGCACGATACTACTTTGTAATGGCCATCGATACTTGATTCTAAATGGCTTCGAAAGTGTGAACGAAGGACATCACAAATCTTAGGAGGTTTTAACGTGTTATGTTTCCATGTTACCATTCATATGAGACAAGGGGAGATTCTCTTGTTGACAGGGTTGCGCCGGAAGTGGGAATAAAACAGGACATCAGATCTCGGCGCACCGTCCTTCTTGCCAAACATGACCCACAATAACAATTACAACAACAAGTAACAGGGTCGAAAAAAGATTCCACTTCCGATGCCTCTCCTAGACAAGGAAGGTACTATTTATGTACCATCAGGTAAAATCGTCGCGGCAAAGACTTTCTTGAGAGAAATTGAATATCCAATCTCAGATGAACGTCGCCATGCCGTTGATGAATTTAGGTCCCTTGGGAGTCTTACCCTAATACGATTTCTGCTGGGAGGAGCAAACGGAACGATGACCACTATGAAGGATATTACCTACCTCGAAGTCTTTCCCAGCGCCTTCACGGTAACAATTTTTGCCGAACAAATCCAGCCACAGTTAGACTCCATTAGCAAAGCTGTTTTCATCGATAAAGTTGCCTTCGACGAATGTCATCCATGGATAATTTACGTGTGTGCATTTTATCTTGTCGTCTAGTCGTGACGCGAACGAAGACTGACTGACAGGCTACTAAATCAAATGGGAATTTGGGAACGCCGGATATGGCATGATGAATTGGCAAACAACCATGCCCACCGCACTCTAGATCAACAAGGACGGTTCGCTCGTCTCAGCGCAACCAGGTTGCTGAGCTCCAAGCCAGCACGACGTAGAACACCCGAAAGAAAGGAGGTCCACAGAGAGTCGACCTTTGACAGTGCAGAAGGTCGCGCGATTAACTACTCTCGCGTAATTTACTGCTCGTTGTGATAGGAAAAAGGTAAAAAAGCAGATACATGTTGATGGGAGTAATTAATTCTAAAAGTACCGTGAAATCAGGCACAACGCGCGAAATTGTAAAGGTATACGTGGATGGTGCAACACGTTACACTACCTTGGACCTTGTATCTCGAAGTAGTTATGGTTTTGGTGGGGACTTGGCAAAAATCGCTGCTGCCCGAGTACTGATCTCGTTCATATATCTTTATATCTATAGGTGGTATTGATTGTTACCGCTCATTGCTTGGCCAGCTGCGTAATATCTTTACGACTACGAAGAGATCGAGATCCTGCTCAGGGTGGAGATGTTGTCAAGCCCTAGTAAATAGCGATATTTGATACTTATTTCGGGGCAGCATGAGTCCCGATTGGGTATCGGCAGGGTCGGGGAGTAGCATCATGAGCTTTGTGTTATTGTGATTCAATCGATAGAGACTTGTCAGCTATCAAAAACAACCAAGGTAAAACAAACAGATACAAGCCTATCTGGAACGATGACCTATACAAACTCAATTCCAGACTGCGTCGCAGTGCATTTTTTCATAATATCCTGACTCCTGGGAACTTCCATACCCCTTGTCACAAATGCATTTAAACTACCCGAACCTGTCTCGAGCATATCCTTCGTCGTCCCATTTCTTCACCTCACTAAGTGATTTTACAAGTGCATCGTGTTCTGGAACATGTCCATAGGGTTCGGAAAGTCAAAGTATAACTCTGTCTGAGTGAGAAAATCCAGCATAGGCGGCTCAAGTAAAGCCATTTCAGCCGTCAACCGGTTTGTCGTATTATCGAAGATGCTGCGTGCACCTCCGAGAGAATCCAGCTCGGGCATGGTCAGGGTAGCTGTGGTAGCCGAGCAGTGATGCTTGATATCAGCTCTCACTTGATCCAGATGGCCACAAAATTCAATCGCCGATAAATTTCCGCAGTTAGCCATAGACTGTAGTAACTGAGCTGCAGCTTCTACAAGGTCGCTGTCCCTCCCATCGACATCCGTAACGCTAGAGATGGCAAGTATTACAGCTGATGAGAAGAGGTACTGAGCATCAAAATATCCAAAGGTCGATAGTGTCCCGTCTATCCATACTTCTGTCAAGAGTTCGTTTGAATGACGCGCTGTACGGAGACAGGCCTCTGCAAGTGTTGATATTACTGGTGCAATATTGTCTGCGAGGGCTCCATGTGTTGGCATGATACGAGATATGGTAAACACGTGAAGTAAAACTGGACGAGTAGCGAGTATGACACACTAGAATGATCAGCATTAAAGGCTATGATAGGAAATGAAATGATCATGCCGCACCTGGTTAAAGGATAGATGCAGGGACACCACATGCCTAGCAGAGGACCCAGATTTGGAAAGCCGGACGGACTCCGGTAGAGCCGCCATCCAAGCGTTAAGGCTACGAAGGATTCGTTGAACGCTCTGGATAAAAGGTGGCGGGTGGCCTCTACAATATATACTGGTGACGATTTCGCCAGCAATCCTTGCCAGTTTAATGCTGGCGATGATATATGCTGGGTCCGAGAACTCAGCCTTTGCTTCTTCAGTCAGCATTGAATTAGAAGGCAGATCAACTGTGATGTTTGTATCTGGAATCATCAAAGGATGACCCAATTTTGATCCCCACATCCTGTCGCAAATGTAGATTGTCCACCAGATACGGACACGGTGCTCCCTCGCGACAGGGTCTAACGCTATCGAACCTGGAAGATTGTGATGCAGGCCGATTGTTAAGGCCAGACGAAGAGCCGATCCAATCCATAGATATGCGGAGTTTCTTCTATTAAGATTGTGAGAGAAGAACGACTAACTTGTTAGTGGAGTGCCGTTGTCATGCACGAATAGTCTGGAGGACGTACAAGGAGTATCAAGATCTCGATATGTTCCAAGTTTGTCCTTTCCGGAAGCATCGGAATCAAACTGCATGCACGGATGAAGTACGATAACCCGGGGAAATTGCCGCCTGACGGTGCCTTTACTCTACTTGAATAAACCTCTCCAAGTGCAAATAGCGCAAAGAATTTGCACGTGACCAGTGGATCTCTCAGATTTGGATCTTGATACATTTCTTCAAGTTTGGCCATAGTTGGCTTCGGCAAAACAACATAGTATCCTCGGTTGATGTTGGCCAAAGCGACCCTGAGAAGCAATCGGGCGTGTGATCTGGTCGGCCATGTCGCTTCGTTGGGGACGGAGAGTAAGTCCTCATCTTGTACATAGTGAATCCTTGGAATATGATGAGTTGAACCAGGATACAAGGCGAGAGACTGGCGGAATCGGGTTGCGAACGCAGTGCAGGCCACTTCGCCGATATATATCGGAGGAGTCTCAGCATCAGAGACTACGAACCAAGCCCGTTCTTGCATAAGGGGATTGCTAAGGTTGTCTTCAGACGCCGAAGGCTCTTGTTGAGCCTGTACGACACTTGACGTTTCTTGGGTCGATGGATTGGAAGTCATCGCTAGGCGTCGCTTTAGCTGTTCATTCTCTGCGAGAACTTGCTGTAAATAACTATTTGGATAAGGTGATTAGCAAGCTTGTGATACTAATAGCATCGTCCCGGCAAATTTCACCTCTCAGCCACCTTGACCCGGCGGTCTCTCATAAGGTAGACGCAATCGTTTTCACAGAGTGCTGTTATACACCCATCGCAGGGTGTCCTGCCAGAGCATTTGACCTTACGAGCGTGACATCGACGGCACCTTACGAAGTTAGTGAAAGTACTGGCAACATATCAGATGCTTCCATACGCTACGGTCTTCCTCCTTATTCGTGCTGCATTGTCAGTACCGGCCGGAGAGTCGCCCGAATCCATGGCCTCTCTGTTGATATGGTTCGAATCTGGACCGTGAGTGAGTATCGGAGATATCAATACGTTGGCGAAGGTCCAGGAAGATAGAGGGTTGAGCTTGTCTCGGTTCCTCAGCTCCTCAATCAGAGGCCTTGGTGGTGGCGGGACAGCTGAGACGAGCTGGTATGATTTAGCCCTGGCACCTCCATGCCTCTTCCCGCGCTCTCATTGGTCAGGCTGCCCCTGGTCTTCCCCCTTCGGTAGGCGTCTGTAAGCTTCGGTAACCTAAAGTTCAGCGCCGCGGTGAAAACTCGATGTCGCCGAGCCCAAGATGGCATGGAGCAGAATCGTTAACCAATGAACGAAAAGTCTGCAGGTTGATAATATGTGAATGGTGGGAAGTGTGCCGCATACCGCAATCGGCCGGATTTCAAAGTAGTTATTGCCGTGTTCTGAACACAATGGAGAATAGCCGCGGCACCCTCCCCTTCGCGGCCGACAGTATATTTGCGAAATACTGCGATGCTATCCCTTGCGTCTCAAGTGATGCTTTCTAACATCAAACTCATTTTGTTCCAGCAATCATGACGTCCATTTTCTCGTCTCTCCCAATTGCCCACGAAGACGATGCCTTTGGCCTTATTAGGCTCGCAAAGGCGGACACTCACCCCAGCAAGACTAGTCTGAACGCTGGCGTTTATCGCGACGAGGAGGGAAATCCTTGGGTCTTGCCAGTCGTTAAAGAGGTGCATTCCCAGTTGTACATCTCGTTGGGAGTCGAACTGAAGCTAATTGATAGCCAGGTCAAGAACATACTACACGCAGATCCGACTGTCAACCATGAGTACCTACCAATCCGTGGGAACGCCAGATTCTTGACAGGGGCTAGAAAGTTGGTTCTAGGTGCCGCTGAAGCACTCAACCCAGCTGTCGTGTCAATTCAGACAGTCGCCGGCACTGGTGCAAATCACATGGCAGCTATATTGCTGGTGCATGCACTACAACCGAAGAGCGTCTGGTTCTCGAACCCTACATGGTTGAACCATGCCTCGATCTGGGAGAAAGCAGATAAGAACATCAATCAGAAATGGTATCCTTATTATAATCCGGCTGATAGGCGCTTTGATTTCCGTGGCATGGTGAAGACGTTGGAGGAAGAATCACAGCCGGGAGATGTTGTGGTCTTGCATGCATGTGCACACAACCCCACGGGCCTTGACCCTACTCGGGACCAATGGAAGGCAATTGCTGACCTCTGTATACGCCTGAAGTTGTTTCCGCTTTTCGACTCTGCATAGTAAGCTTGACATACTTGGAAAAAAATTTTTTTTTTGTTTACACATATGCTCACGCCCTATAGCCAAGGATTTGCTTCCGGCGATTTGGAACGAGATAGCTGGGCGATAAAACACTTTCTGGGTGAAGACGGTCTGGAACTGGGCATTGCACAGTCATTCTCGAAGAATTTCGGATTATATGCAGAGCGTGTCGGCGCTTTGCATATTAGAACGACTTCAGCAGATGTGGCCTCCAATGTCGGGATCCTGCTTCAACAAGTGTCTCGAAGTGAATTTTCAACCCCTCCGGCGTACGGAGCAACAATAGTCGCAACAGTCCTCAACGACGATGCGCTTTTCGCGAAGTGGCAGCTGGACTTGAAGACTATGAGCTCCAGGATTGCACAAATGCGCCAAGGGCTCTACGACGAGTTGATAAGACTGAAAACGCCCGGGAAGTGGGATCATATATTGACACAGGTATATCCAACCATTTACTGTTCGCCTCAAGAATCCTTTCTAAAATATTTACTACAGATCGGGATGTTTTCGTACATTGGCGTAACAGCAGCTCAAGCAATACTGTTGAAAGAGCAATATCACATTTACCTTCTCACAACAGGCAGAGTTGCACTCACCGGATGTAAGCATAACTCTACCCCTTGCCTTCACGAAGCTATTACTCATGAATCTAGTGACCTGGGAGAATGTTGGGTACGTCGCAAGTAGTATCGATGCAGTGGTACGGCAGACGGCTACTGAAGCCATCCCTTCCTAAATTATCACTTGACAGGACCTCGGTGTAGGATGTTGTAGTGTTGTACATAGCAAATTGTCCTTTCGGATGATTACCATAGCCTAGATTTCAAAGTAGGAGAAGTTACACAGCATAATTCATCAGAGAAATCACTATACCGTTGATTCTCAAGTTCTGCATAGACCATGCGTGCAGGTTTAACCAAATTGAATTTTCGAGAAGTAGAGGACTGAAATCTGGAGTGGTAGAGGAAGGAATAGGTTTTAGTATACTCGACTTGGACGTAGCTCAGGGAAATGAAGATCTAGTCTTGGCTACTCAAATAGAATGTGAATATACTACCTATGTAATACTACGAATTTGTTTTAGATATATAGACGAAGAGAGGTTTGAATCCTTTTATATGCGCTTGAGTGGCGAGAGGACTGAGGTAAAATCTATACCGATTAAGAACTCCAACACAACACAGAAACAATAGCAAATACTGTCAAAAAGAAGCACTGAGACGTAAATCTCTAGCAGACTATTTTCCAATCGTCTCTAATATTCACAATTGGATCCTTTTAGATTCACGAGCATATCCACTCGGCAACAAAGCACGGCAGTAAGCATGCCATATATCATCACACCTTTTTCAAGTTGATAAAAGACCAGAAGAGTAAGCATACTAACGCTGAATATTAAATGGGTTCGTTTATAGTGATATTCTCTACTATATACAACGAACTTCTCCAGACCTATCCCTCCATTTTCTCCCTTCGGCTTCTCGGATGCTTCATTCGTTCAGAATGCTTCAACCCGTGGGTCCCTAGCAGGGCGTTCGGCCTAGATGCGGCTCAAAGGCTCGACAAGCAGCAGCTTCTCTCGTCTTTGGATTTCAAGATCGAATGACTTCCGTTTGCGACTCCAATGAATTAGGACCGTTTGAACTAGCCTCGCTGCGTTTCCAAAATTGGTCTATCCTTCTCCACATTTCCACTGGATTAGAATACATCGGAAAATGCCCACTGTGAGGAATTTCGGCCAGCTCGACGCCCTCTGCACCCAGCCTCTTCAAGTACGTCAACGACGCATTTTGTTCGCCGTGCATGAACATGCGGGGAAACGGGAGCGAGAGGAACTTCGACAACAGGTCTCCCTCATCGGATAAGCGCACCATCGACTCGAAGATGCCACGAATCGCACCAACACGCACCTTGGAAGGAAGGCCTGAGGCGTAGAAGGCGCTTGCAAAGCTAGGTGCGCGGCGAGTACGTTCAAGGAAGGCTCTCAAGAAGTCCGCGGGGTCATCAGATGGGTGCGTAAAAATTTGTCGACTTAGGAAACAGTCTTCTGGCGCCAGATTGCCTTTGATATCGACAAAGCTGAGAACACGGTCCTGGTTTTGGAGAGCAAACATCAGTGCCGTTAGCCCACCCATAGAATGTCCGACAAGGTGAAAGCGCTGTATGCCCAGGCGTTGTAGGACGGCCTCAGTAGAGTCCACGAGGAAGGGGATCGATATCTGGGACAGGTCGTCACATAGGGTTTCGCCGCACCCTGGCAGATCGAAAGCCATGAACGGACGCCTAGAGAAAGCGGCTCGGTAGGCCATGTCAAGGTAATCCTCCTTGCTCGATCCAAAGCCGTGCAGGAAGACGGCAGGCGCGAGCGGTCCCTCGCGTTGAATGAATGCGACGCGCATTCCAACCCCGTTGACAGACAATTCCAGCTGCCCGTAAGTTACTTCCGCATTCGAAAGCTGCTCGACGACTGTTGTGTCATCATGCGTACGCGTATCCTCCTGGTTTTTCATTTTGATTGCGTCGGGAGCGAACAATCCGATTTCAGGGGAAACCAACGGCGAATAATGACAGAGGAATTCTCTTGCAGAAAAAGTGCGTTTGCCTTTGAGTGCTGTGATTGAACTACTGTCATGTCCTGGCAAGTGCGATAGAGCGTTACTAATAACTTAGAGAGGAATATAGAGAAAAGGAAAAGGCCGGCCTATTTTTGACTAGAGTTGTAAGCTACATTCGCTGGCCACATAGCCCTCGGCAAAATAACCTTCCAGCCGAAGCTAAACACAGGAGGCGAAGAGGACAAAAAAAGGAGCAACGAACAAAGACCCTTGCTTTGGAGTATTCCCGCTGCACGATATAGATATGTATTTACTATGCTAATTATGCTATGACCAAGCAGAAACATGTGCCGTGAGACGTGGTACCGATCTGATCTTGGCTGCCGCAATGTCCAGACCCCCGCTTGAGGGATCTTCCTCCGAATACCTGGTTGTTTTAATATCAGTCAAAAACGTGCCTCTGAAAGGAATCGATACTGGTCGAACAGGGTCATTCCAGTCGTATTCGTATTCTATTATCTGATAACAAGTGACTTGAGTACTACGATGTCGCCTCGTCACCTCCCTCGACTTGTCATCATGATCTCTCTCCTACACGCGAACGCACATTCCCTCTTCAACCCTCCCTGGCATTGATTCATCACAACTATATGTTGCGTGCATTAGTCGCTAGGGCAAGCGATCTGTATGTCGTGATTCGTATCATGACAAATGCCACTGAGTTGAGTAAAGCTTCGGCAACACCGCCAAAGTTACCGAAATCGCTCGGCAAGATGGTCAAGTCACGGACGAGATGTTGCCCTTAGCACCAAGTTCACCAGATGATAGAGTTGTGATTTCTTCGCCGAGCCGAACGCCGTATTTCGATCCATAAAACTTATGCCATCACTCAGTCCAAAACATATAGACATAGACGGTCCTGGCACAACTTTCACTTGATTAATCAACTATCAATCACCACAGTCAACCTCATGACCCAATCTAGCATTTTGGACCGACTTTCGGCGCTCGACACCAATACAGTGTCTGATGCCTTGGATTTCCTCCACCTCAAAGGAGCCACATACGGCCTACAACCACTCTGGGACTGCCCAAAGATCGTCGGACGAGCTAGCACAGTGCAATTAGGCCCCAAAACGGATGCTGTCCCCACAGCCCATCTACTCGCACCCGTCATAGACGCAGTAACGACAAACGACCGCGTTCTCGTCGTCTCCGGCGGCATCGACGGCGTCTCATGCTGGGGTGATATTATTGCCAATGCCTCGAAAGAAAAGCGCATCCGTGGAACCATCATCGATGGCATGAGTCGGGACATCGATGGCAGCCGTAAAATCGGCTATCCAGTCTATGGCCGAGGAGTAACCATGATCAGCGCGCGCAACCGCCTGGTGCAAATCGATTCCGGCAAACCGCTACAGATGCGAGGCGTTACAGTCAACCAAGACGACTACGTGATCGCCGATAACTGCGGGACGGTGTTCATCCCGGCTGGGCGTATTCAAGAGGTCCTGGACTTTGGCGAGCGGATCGACAGCCGACAGTGTGATATGGTCCGGGCTGTTCGATCCGGCTGCCCTGTATCTGAGGTGATGCACGATGCTCAGTTTGAAGCCATTCGGGAGACTGTGGATATACCGTCACTCATAGCCGCCCCAGTTGTGTCATCCTCCAAACAACATGCGAACAAAGCGAGTACAGAAGATCAAGATCTGGTAGCACTGTTCGCCGATTCAGACACCCCTGGGGTCTCTGATGCGCTTGACAAACTTGGTATTTCCGGGCAAGCGTTCAATATCATGCCTTTGACCAACTACGAAAAGGTCGTCGTCGGGCCAGCCTTCACTGTGCGTTACGTAGCCGCCAGCGATCCTCCAGGAAGCGTCGGTGATTTCATCGATGACGTCGCTCCTGGCGATGTGGTCGTTATCGACAACGGTGGACGCACAGATTGCACCGTTTGGGGCGACATTATGACCCAATACGCCGGCTTGCAAGGCATTGCTGGGACTGTTATCGACGGCGTGTGTCGCGATGTGAATCGTGCGATTTCCGACGACTATCCGCTCTTCACCGCAGGCCGCTGGATGCGAACTGGCAAGGATCGAGTTCAAGTGGGAGGTGTCAACGAGCCGATTGGCATTGGCAAGGCACATGTCAAACCTCGCGATATCGTGGTTGCCGATGCAAACGGTGTCGTTATTGTTCCGCGAGATCGCGCCCGTGAGGTGGCCGAAGTGACACGAACAATCGAGAAGACCGAAGCTGCCATCCGGGAAAAGATCGCGGGCGGAAGCACTATTGCACAGGCACGAGAGGAGCTTGGCTATCACACGTTGCAACGTAAGAGGTGAGGATTGGTTGAAGAAGGCTTTCAGGGACGCGCATGTTATTATGATAAATTGAAGAAAAATCTGTAACACAAAGTGCACATAGACAAGAAGGCGATTGTATATAGCTTCAAGATGAAAACAGTATTTTTTGCAAAATTATATGAAACACCTCTATCTTGTTATAATGAGCAACTTCATTTATCCATTTGCTGAATTGAAACAACGGTTTGTATTAATAAGTGCACCCTAGTACAAGGCAGTATCGCGCCGGTTTGTTCAGAGCCAAGAGAAATGAGATAAGGGCAGGGCAGGGACCAGTGACTGTTCCGCCAAAGAAGATATAATTCTTATCTTTTACGTACTCTCACTGTGATTTCGTGATATGTTAAAAAGCAAGATTGCCTTATACTTGACTCAATTCAAATTGTATTGATACAAATTCATACTCAAGCTCTTAGTCATTCAGGTATATTTACATTATCTCTCGTCTTTCTACAAAGTGTCACGAGCGCGCAACTTGCAACTCAGCTGTATACCAGTTTTGCATGGCCCGGATGTCATAACTCAAGGCCACGGTATCGAACACCTTCAGATGCTCCTTGGACAAAGTCCCGTTGTTTGATAAGCGGCCGACCCACTTACCATGCTTTCTAGCTGCTAGGACAATCTTTTCAATAGCGGCGATAACCTCAGGTACGTCGTCTTTTGTGGGGAGATATCCAAGGAGCGATAGGGCAAGGTCGTTCGGTCCGATGAAAATCATATCTTGACGGCGATTAACATGACTATATGTAGGGGGCGTGGGATTCACTACTAACCGACACCAGGTACAGCACAGATAGCGTCAACATTCTCGACCCCCGCTCTCGATTCGATTTGAACGCAGGTTATAATCGTTTCATTTGCCGTCTTCAGGTATGTCGGGATGTCGGTACCGTAAGTGATGGCCGGGAACGCCGAGCCTTGGCCTCGAAGTCCCTGTGGAGGGAATTTTGAATATGAGACAACAGTTCTGGCTTCTTCGGCAGTATGTATTTGAGGCACGACAATGCCGCTGTCAGATAGAGTTAGTACTAAAAATGACAAGAATCGTGACCCTCACTGTGCACCAGCATCCAAAGCTCTCTTGATCAAATCCGAGTGCGTCATTCTGAGCCGGACAAGCGGCGACACTCCCAAAGCAGCGATCGCGGCTGTCGAGCTGTGCATGGCATCGTCGCTGATATGGCCATGCTCGCAATCAATGATGATGCCCTTTAACATTATCAGTGGGAAAACTGATATACAGTAATTAGGAAGTGCTTACATCAACGCCGGTCTGAGCTACAACCTGGGCTGTGCGAAAGGACGGAAGCCCCAAAAAGGTCATGATAGGCTTCGAGTTAGCTCGGAGAGCATTGAGCATGCGCAACCGCGGGTTCTGAATAGAGGTTGTCATGGTTGATGAGTAAGACATCATGTGTTGGGCGAAAGATGATCTCGGATAAACTAACCAGACCCCTTAAGAGCCGTTAACAGGGCTGTTGAAATAAAGAAGTAGAATAGTAGGGGCCGATAGCACAGTAGGCAGCGATATCAATGTCGGGAAAGACTTGAACATTTCATATGGAAAGGATTCGCAAAGATAATGGGAGAGTAATTAGGTGATTATGTATCGGGTAAACGTATTTAATCCCGAAGGGAGCCCGGAGCCGACGGCGAAAACCAGCCGAGCACAAAAGCATTACGTGAGTCGATGCAACATATTTTCTTAGCGTGCAAGCTATTGTAATCAGGAAGCATTCTGATAATTCTTTTTCGGATAAGAATTAATCGAATTGATCGAATCACTTGAATGGCAGTCGTGGGACCCGAGTTCAGACGTGGAGAACAGACTCAGTCTTTTAAGGCTGCAAAAGGAGAATTGATTAAAGTCTCAATAATAATAGTTGGTACAGAATGAAACGCATCCACGCACATGATCATTGCTCAACACCACAGGCCTTATCACAATCCTTTATGCGTAATGAGTTTATATGATTTTTCGGTTATGTAATACTGGTGCTATTCGTTAAAAACAATCTACTTCGAGGCACTTGGTATACTCAGGAACTGAGAATACTCAACCTCAGCTCCAGTGTGTCGATACTCAAACTCGATTTTGACTTCTTAGCAAAATCGAATTATAAACTCACTTTGAGTTATACAACTGGCTTTTATGAGTTTGAGTTTTTAAAAAGGGCGACTCGAACTCAAACTCACTCTAAATATCCTAAGTTGAACTCAAATAAAATCTATTTTAAAAGTTATTATTACTATTGATAGTGCTTTTTAAAACCTCCCTTTCAACTTGATTTCAACTCTATTTATTTTATTCTACTTAAACTCGGTGAGTTTGAGTTTATAAAATAAACGACTCAAACTCGGAACTCAACTCAACTTAAACTCGAAATTTGTGACGGTTCTAGCCGTCACGTAGACGCAAGGGCCCTTGTATCCCCTTAACTGCCAGAAATCTGTGCCCCTGAAGACCCCTGTAGCGAGACCCCGCCAGACCCTAAATTAAGCGAAGAACACCAAGATTACAGGCAGTCATCATCGTTGTAAAGGCTTCACAAGTGGTCGTAAGGTCCCTGCATCGGTAGGATCTTTCGTTGCATCTTTGGGCATGATGATTGCATTGAAAGTAGAGTGTTTAGGTAGGAAATTAGGAGGGGAAACGTAGTTGTTGATGTTTTTGTTTACCTGGCGCACGGGCCCTGTAGTGATGGCAACCCCCCCTAGAAAAAGGTGCCAGAAGTGCTTCTGGCAGTTAAGGGGATAGGTCTTCTCGAGACTCTTCTAGCCTCTTCAGCTTAGAATCTTCGTACATGGGAAACATGATCTTTAGGTTTCGGCTATTGCGTGAACTCCCGCCGTCACAAAATTACAACTCAAGTTTCAGTGCAAAAATCGACACACTGCTCAGCTCAGGTTAAAGCGGTAGTTGCTCACGTCCAAATACTATAACAGAACGAGTGAAAGAAAAGGTTGAGTCTGACTTATGTAATTAAATAAGCGGGGACGCGGAATAAGGAACTTGAAAGTATAAATTTGTTTTAGATGTATTTAAGACACAGACTTGGTCTATTTCCTGGAACTATTGAAATACGGATGCGTATGATGAACATCGTTTGGTAGATTACAGAAACATGAAACACTGAACATGGCATAAAAATTCAATGATACTTACAAAATAGCCAATGAGTGCATTATTATAAACTAGCTCTAACACCAGATAACATGCTCAATGCTCATATCCTCTCTTATATAATACCCCATTCATGCTTAAGCATAGTGCTTTTTCCCAGAGCCAAACTGAGAGTAGTCTGCCATCTTAAAAGTTCGCTCTCTTGGGATATAGCATGTTTAAGCGTACAGCTTAGCCCGCTACCTTTATATAAGAGGTTTCCTCTCTCCGTATGCTAGAATTATTATTTATAAATTTATCATTTTTGGAAGGTCGGGGACGAGCCTCTAGTTGCCTGACCTGGATCTCGTCAATATAATTCAATTATCTTGATTTTCTCATATGAATCGCACATGGAGCATTTCATATTCATCAGTCTCAAGTGTAGAATATATAAATCCAATCATATTAAAAAGCTACAAACTCAAAATCGGATCTGGGACCAGCCCACAATCCATTGTTACATTTCACCTAAAACCAGTCCATGATGATATCACCCTCGATGTCTCTTCTCTGCTGCTGTTGGAGATAGAGAGAAGTGACAATAGGCTGGGTGTAGAAGGTAGGGAAGTCATTCGCATCCACTGGTCCGTATGTCGTGGCAGCGCCCCAGGGGTCGCCACTCACGAACTCCTCATGGATGTCATCGCAGGTATCCCAGAGGCTCTTTGCTGGTGCTGGCTGTGATGGGTATCGCTGGTACTGGTATTGATCTGCCAGCTGGTGGGGGATCTTTGGGCAGTCGGTGCTGAAGTGTTGACCGCCGCAATATTGGCACGGAGGACTGAATTCTGGAGTACCGAAAACGTCTCTCATACGAGTATCACCACGAGTTTCCCCAAAACTTGAACCTTTTCCACCCTTGGTGGGACAGTCTCTGTCCAAGTGTAATTCCTGGCAGAATCTGCAGGGTCTCGACACTTTGCCTTTGCTAGGTGCATGGCTGTTGTCGCCCTTCTTATCACCCCTCTTGTCGCCTCTTTTCTCGCCCTTCTTCTCACCATTCTTGGCTCCCTTGGTGCAGTCTGCAGTTGTGTGATTGTTCATGTTGCAGTTGGTGCACTTGAATGTTTTTCCAGCCGATCGGCAGTCTGCTGCGATATGGCCGACCTTGTGGCATATATTGCATGTTTTGGCGCCAGCGCCGTCCCTTCCACCACCTCCTCCCCCTCCCCCTCCACGGCCCTTGCCTCGACCGCCACCGTTTCCTCCTCGTCCAGCCATTTGTTCGAAGACGATGTGAGTGGTATGAGTTGGTAAGGTATTTGTTTCTGACAAGTATGTTCAAAGAAAGTATCGATCGAGCTATGTAATATTTTGGTCAAATTTGAATGAAAGTGTTGGGAAGAAATGAAAAGTGCAAAGTGAAGAATGACTGTGTGGATTGGATCTGTTCTAACGTGGGACAGTGGGTGGAGAGGACTCCTTTATAGATTGATCAATGAAAGAACATCCGTGTTGCTAGAGAACAAAGAAGTGCCTGGGCTGGACTTCCATTTCGGAGGCATTGCGGGATATGAAGAGGATTTTCGCAAAAGGCCATTGTTGTTCAAACCCACACTAGCTTTGTCTAAGTCTTAAAACTTCTGCGTTCTCTTTCGTAAATCATTTCGTCTTTGTGCAGACAAAGCAGTTCGACAATGAGTGCCTCAGCAGATAGCAGCAGTGATACAATGGCCAGCGGTTCATACGAATGTGACGAGTGGCATTGATGAAGAATATTGAAGACGCTGCCAGCCTGGAACTCTTTGGAATTATTACTCGTGATCGATATCCAAATTGAGTCAGAGCGGCACGATTTTGCTTGCTGAACCGCAGGGCTATCCACTTTGAAGGAGCCTATGCTTACAGGATATTTAGAACGGTTGGTCAATGAGTCCAATTTAATGATACAATATTGATAGTCTAATGGTCAAATTCTTCTTCAAAGAGAAAAACAAACATCCTCCGCTATTCTGTGAATCTTTCAATCTTTGTTTAGTGAGTTCTGGTGAGTCGTAAGATCTTGTCAGGTATTGAGAAAGGAATGTCTCAAATCCTGTTCTTTGTCTCTCGGCCAAAAAGATCTATTCTTAGCATACACGAACAATGGGAATCCAAAATTCTTCAATTGTTTCCGTCAGTGTTGTTACGGGATGAATCGTCATCAAAAAATTCTAGCTGTACAGTAAATCTTGTTGAATTTGAGTGTATGTTTTCCTTGACCCCAAACGCCACATTTATAAGTCTGTCCCAGCCACAAGAATTGGCATCAACTCTACAACAGAAGGCCAGCTTTAATCCCACCCGCTTTTCTAAGCCACACAGTACTCCTTGTCCATCATTTAATTATCTTCCCCCTCAAATGTAATATTGTTACATGATGGCTGCTCCTTACTCCACTGTGCCAGCCTGGATTTATTCCATCCACTCTGCCAAATACCCTCCCCATCAGCCGCTTTTGCATGGCCCAGCCTCACGCTTCTTCCAATGGAGCACTTCTGCCCATGAAATGAATACTGGAAGCATTTCTCATCCTCCTCACAGGCTTTCATACACTCCTCGAACGAAGTGGCGTTTGATGGTATCCCTCCTGTGCGACCGAAATCGCCGCGCTCTAAGGCAAGATTATCCCAGTTTGAACGGGATAGAGGAATCTGTGCGAGTAGAAAATCTTGAAGGATTTCTGTGTGCGTTAAGAGAACCTAGGGAAGTTAGCTGAAATGTGTTTTTCTTGGCTTCAGATATGTTTGGATGGTGTAATAACCAATTGTGATCTATAAGTGGGGCGGCTTAACTTACAGATTTGTTAGATCGCTGTTCCTCATACGCCAGGAATTCTTCCATACCGCCAGGCGTGAGGTGATGCATAGTCATCGCTGGCCAGCAGCGATACTCGGTAGTACCTGGGCCAAACGGCATGGTCGATGGCGCCTCTCCACTGATCAGAGGCCAGCGGCCTTCCAATATACCACCATGTTCTTGCAGCGCTGCACTGAGCGCGACATCCCCGCAGCAATGGTCATGCAACTTCGTATCCCAGTGTGCAGCCGTCCCATTCTGCTTCACAGCTAACTCGTACATCATAGCCTTGGGTATAATATAGCCGGAGCCACCATGCGCGAACCGGATACCGCCCCAGGTCACTGCAGAGCCGTAGTAGGACTTGCTCGTTGGATCAAGCGTTTCCAGCCAGACAAGCAAGTTGGACCAGACTAGGTACGTATCTGCATCGATGAAGATATACCAATTCATATCTGGCTTCAAAGCCCAGGTCTTTTCCAACATGTGGATATTTTTCCATTTGTCCAAGGACCACGCAGCGAGGTCATTCGTCGCCTTCGGGTGTTTGGCTCCTTGCAAGCTAGTAATGTTCTTCTGAGCTTTCCAGAGCTCTTGTTGCTTCTTGTAGAACTCGAAGTCTTGATTATTTTCCACAATGGAAGGCGAGACGGTATCCAGAGCATCGTGTAAGTGATATTGTCCCTCTTCGAGATCCTGCTCGAGATCCGAAAAGAAGAAGACATGTTCAGCGCAACGTAGCGTGGTCCGCATCTGAACTGGGATCTTGGCCGCCGCCTCAGTTGCTCCAGTCTTGACGGAGATGACTATACTCTGGGCGAGGGTAGATGAGGGACACGATTCGGGTCTGGGGGATTTGCCTTGGAAAAAGCTGCCATGATGCTTGCTTTGGTTCGAAGAGAAGAATGAAAACGCAAAAAACAAAACAGTCGTTAACAGTGAAGCTCGGATCCAGATTGAGAATGAACGTGGAGCCCATCGCAGCATCATTGATATCGAAGAAGACGCAACTTAACGGTCATCAAGCAGGAGAGACGATGGTGAAGGCTTGGGGATTTCTCTTCTCAGCGCCGGCAGGGGTCTATACTTATCCCGCACAGCCCGAGTCATCCTGCACTAGTGCAAGACTTGCCGCGGCTGAAACTTTTTCATTTGATCAAAGTTAGCCATTGGCTTACTCTTCCTTGTTCACCAATGCGTCGGTAGCGAGGACGTTGTATCGCGCCATTTTCCGACCGAAAGGAGACAAGCGATCAGCACAAAAGGCGTGTGATTGGCTGGGAGAGTTGACTAGCCGCCAGCCTGCGCATGACGAGAACTTAGCCCAGGGGTAACTAAGCGAATCTGCCCCTTTTGATGAAACTTCAAAGATTCCGGCGCAGATCCCTACGGCAGCCCAGAGTAAAAACTCTGCAGATATACACCGGGTGGGAAGTGTGAAAGCAGTCGGAATCTCAGTACGGGGACTCTTGCCGTCCCCTCCAAGTTAGTTGTCCACCCAGCAAGTTCTAGACCCTAAACCCAACGCCCTTAGCAGGCCTGGGAAAATAATACCCCGTAATTTATTCAACCCGACTAATTCCCGCCAAATGCGCTTCATTGCGTTATAGCCGATCATTCGGTCGCCGTATGAATCCACTGTTAGAATCAACATGCCCTCATACAGTACTTTTTATCATTGTCACTACACATGCCTACAGTATTGCTGCTGTTGGTGATACCCTCAATGTTCAATGGAACAGTACCAACGGAGCTATCGTACACTTGGTGATAAAACAAGCTGGAACTCCCGCGACTCGGATAGACAGAACACCCAACTCTGGTACGTGATTCATTCAAGAAAGAAACTCAGCCTGCACTCTTTTCCCGTATTCGCTATTCTACGTGGAAGGTGTCTAACAAATACCGCTGCCAGCTGGCCTCACGAAAGGGGTTTACACATGGAGAATCACCACAGACGGGAGTGACGGCGGCTCAGCCTTCGATCTAACATTCAGCAATGCCTTCCGCTTCAAGCTCTACGAGACCGGCAACAACCGGCAAAGCTTCTCCTCAGTCTACTTCAACATATCGAATTCCACCATCGATCAATACGGACGACTAATTGCGCAATCATCGTCTTCCTCTGGCACTCTCTTACCCACCATACTTTCTTCATCGACAGTGTCCACCAGTCCGTCCTCACCCCTAGCGTCTGAGGCAACTGGCATCCCCGCATCACCAACACCTACAACATCTGCCATCCCACAACCAGCAAAGTCAGGCCTCAGCACAAGCACGAAGATTGGACTCGGTGCTGGCCTAGGAATAGCTGGCCTGGCTATGTGGTACATCTTTCTTCGGAGAAAGAGGAACATGGAGCCGAATGAGACTCCGGAGTCTGTCAATGTAGAGCAGCCGAAACCTCCTGTACAGCAAAGCTGGTCACCGCATGCTGAACTTTATGCGCCAAGTTAATAAGGAAGTGTGGTCGGAAAGGCATTGACAAATTATTTAAATGATGCAAGGATGGAGACTGATGGTGTTAGGATGGTTTGATGAATCTCAATTGATATTAAACGCTGCGACATATAATGACAAATGTCGAAAGTATATAATGTATATAAGCAGACAGGGGACTTTGGTCTTCAACCATCTCGTAGTATTACTCTGTTGGCTGTGTATCTTGAAGGCCCTTCGATGCAATACTCAACTCCGTAGGTTGACCACCTCAACTGTCGTCATCCACTGTGTTGCCTTCCCCTCGTCACACCTTGCCAGCTTCGTCCTCGTCTCCAGTCCTATGCAGCATTCCATCCACAAGTGCAAAATGCTACAGCATGCTTGCACTTCAAACAGAATCTCGGTTGCTGGTAGTGGTTGGGAATACTGGGTCACTATTTGTCTTTGTGAGCATCGCCACAGAAATTGGAGTTCGGCTGCGGGGTCAATGCCAGGGTTGCGGATCGAGTTTACATTGCGCATTATGAATTCTTAGCTCTTAAATTTTAGTTTTTGTTCTGTAGGGTTCTTCGAGTGGTTCATTGAAGAGTGAACAGAGTTCTTTGTTGTGTAGGGCAGGCTGGAAGTGGTTAAGCTGGTGCTCGGACATTCGGATTTTTTTGTCCTATCCTTGGATTTTGGGAAGTGAAGTCTATGTCTCTGCACATAATCCTTGAGGGAAAGAATGTGGACGAACGAGCGATATATTTCATCACTAGCTTTGGATATCACGACATGAGGTAGATTCATGATTTGCATCGCGATGCGCGTGCCTCCATTTTTTTGTATTGAGGCGTTCTAGAAAAGGAAAAGAACTGCGCCTCAACCAATCCACAGCCATACTCAGCCATGATATTCCAGAGTTGACTTAAAGCTCGTGCTGCCGTCTTCAGTGTCGGTATCGGTCACCGAGACCTTGCGAAACATGATGGACGCTGGCATTTGAAGTTCTGGTGACGACTGATGTGAGAAGCATTTTGATGGATGAATGATCGATGGAGGTTTACAATTAGAATAATAGATGCTGGAATGGGGAATTGAGAATTTGTTGCAGAAAAGGTATAGACAGAGTCGCAGCAAACGGTAGGTAAGAAGTGAGACACAGCGTACTGAGCCCTGGTCGATTGACTCGAATGTGGCATTTCGGGTGGTGCGCGAATCATTGCAAAAATGACTCTTTTAAACATGCCTATTTGGGAGATGGGAGAGAGTTTGATGCTGAAGATATTACGTCAGAGGTTTTGGAACAAACGCGGAAGTTGCTTTAGCGAAGGTATTGTTTATTTCGAGCTCGCTTAGAAAAGGGGGCGGGGTATGTCAAGCACCCCGCTATTCGGAAACCTGCCCACCAAGTACAGTTACCATCCGCCTTTCACTACTTGATAACAACGAAACCCCCACACTAGAGATACACTTTAACGGTATGCTGTTTAAATATTGTACAGCCCAAAATGAAGGTGAGGGGAAATAGGCTTAGGATATTGTGAGGTGGAAGTAGATTAAGCACATATGGCGCCATTACGTACTTCAGCACAATGTGGCCAGAAGCTAAGATTAAATTTCGAGTCGCATCGTTTATTATTTCTCTGTTGTTAGTTTTTGCTGAAAATAAACTTTCGCTACCGTCGACGCATAAAATGATTTGATTCTTTCTTTATGCCACTTCTAGACATACACACAAAGAGCATTATCCTCAATTCCTCTTTGATCTTTCAAAGTGACAAGAACATTGTACCTTCCCACTAATCATCTGGTAAAGAAAGGCTCTTGTGCCATTGTCTGGGGAGCATACTTATCATCGCGAAATCCTGCGACAGTCCATCTCCTCTGAAGCCATTCAAACTCTTGTTATACCTGCCTGCTTCAAGAACACAGGACTTCTTCACTTTCGCAATATCGACTCTGATCCAGTACCACCAAAGCACCTGAGCTATTTCTCATTATAGACACGCACCAAGAGCCAAAAACAACTCACAACAAAACATTGTCTTCCCAAAGCACAAAGCACAAGCACAAGCACAAGCACAACCAAAAAAACCAAGCACACTGGTCGTTCCATCACTCCTCACATTCCGCCCGCCCCTCAAAACCAGATCCAAGTCCAAATTCTAAAGCGATGGATTCTCTACTTGCAACGTTCGCATCCTACAAATTGAAGATCTTGGAATTTCCCACCAACACTACTGCCAACCCAAACCCCACCACCTCGCCATCGCTATCTCCATCTCCATACCCATTTTCATCAGTACCCTCAGACCCAGACCAAGATTCAGATTCGGATTCGGAATCAATAATCAACCAACAGGTCTCAACCGCGCCACTCCCGCTACAGGTACTGCATCTAAAGATGCCCATCCCACGGAAACAGAAGGGTGTCGTATCGGCACTTGAATCTACCGCTACACCTGTACCGGTAGCCATCACCGAGGAACCTGCGAGAAGAGAGCAAGAGAGAGGTCTCGCGAGACGGCCGTCTATAATCGTACCGTTGGTACGACATCGCAGCCAAGTCGCACTATTCGAGAATTGCGATGATGGTGACAGCTCGTCAGATTCGGATTCGGGTACAGATATAGAGATATCTGAAGATGAGGATGATGGTGATGAGGAGGAGGGTATAGACCAGAAACGTGAAACCGAGAACACGAGTCCACTACCAGAGGAGATTGCGAGTGGAACGAGCAGTCCTTGGAAACGTGCTCAGAAGACCTGGAAAGCGATCTCGGTATTTAAGAATGAGACTGAAATTGAGACCGAGACTGGGGAGCAGACGCAGTCGATATCAGATTACAGCATCTCGCCTCTCGGGACGCCGGTCTCGGTTGACTATGAGGTCTGAAGGGGTCTATCAGTCAGTGGCGAGTCAGACTCTTGAGTTGATGATTTGCGGAGGTCTTTCGTGGGGGAGATAGGGAGTTGCGTGCTGCTACTGTATTGCGAGGATGGGGGAGGCTGGGAAGGGAATGTTAAGGAAATGAATGAATGAATGAACTGTGTTGAATGGTATGTGGATCTCATTGCTAATATCAGATTTCAAGAGAGAAAGTTGAGAGAGATGGTTAGAGGAGTGTGATGTGATAGAATCTTGAGGCTGTTGTTGTAGATGCTAGAATGAATGACTATGTACTTTTCGTGATTTTAATGTCCAGATCGAGAGGTTTAGTAGCCGGCTGCATAGATAAGATTGATATTGTAGAAACTCAGAGTGAATAATCATAGAAGATCTTACAATATTTCAATTATTCGTATTTCCCTAGGTCATGATTATGCAGTCAAGCAAACTATTCCCGATACCATATTCTTGCGCCGCACATTTCAGACAACTCTCCCCTTGAATCACACAAAGTCTAGGACCCAAGATCCCTATCTGAAATAGCTGCTCTAGAGTAGAGTCTTTCAATGCGAAAGCGAACGCCGTATTGTCCTGAACCAGAGATTGCCTCCTCGGTCCCGACAACGTCACGATGTTGATAGGGAACTCCTTACTTGCAGACCATCCATGATTCCTTTTATGAGAGCATGGGCCCGTGATCGTAGTCAGGAGTAGATGGCTAATGCACAGAGATAATCTCATGTCACCTGATTGCGATCTGTCTTGACTCGTCAGGCTGCACTTAATCCAGAATGCATCCTCGCCGAGTGTGACTTCCATCGCGGGCTCAATTGGACCTTTGGCATAATGTGGGACAACGACGAATCCATCGGTCATTCTGGCTGAGTTTCCTTTGGGACAATTACGCAGGTTGTCGAATGGGAGGTCTGTCTCCTCTTTGACCAAGCGGCGAAGAACACCTCTGTGACTGATTCGTCCTGAAACGATGGTCATTGTTCTTCCTTTACTATCGAAGGCTTCTGAGTCCAAGAGAGCACGGTAGTAAATTGACACATTATCGATCGATACAGCTAGAACATCTACTCCAGTGAAGTCGAGGATATCGGATTCTTTAAGTGCCTCTAGACCGTGAACAAGTTGGCTCAGATGAACGAAGAGTTGGGCAGCAGTTGCGAATCCTTCGACTTTGGGTCCTCCGGAGATGGCAATTCTAGTCCAGGGCGTAAGTTTGCTACTGTTCACCACATCTGCCTGGATTCGTAACTCGCTTGGGTCGTATATGCATTGCATCAGGGCAAGAATGGTGACGCCAAATCCATGGATGATCCCACCTATACGGCAACAGAGACAATGCGGAATTATAACAGGTCTGTCAGAATTTGCGCCGTGCGATCCGCATATATGATAAAGTTGGAGGGCTTCCAACAGATCAAGATATTGCAGGCCATGCGTCTGTACCACAGTCCCAGTCCAAGCTGAGACTCTTTGCGATCTTGTAGAGATCCCTGTCTCGAAATTCTGAGGAGATATGCCGAGAATCGCGCACTGCTCACCCAGGTCGCTGTCCAAGTTGCTGAAGGTTCCATTGATTCTGTGGTTGGGGTCGACGGAGGTTGGGCTATTCCTCAATCTCATTCTTAAGGAACTTCTCATTGTGGCACATAAGCGGACGATAGCTCTCTCAATCGAGTCTGCAATCGCTGGAGTAATGCGCGTGTCGAAGGAAATCTCGGCGGCCAGTGCCTCACCAATAGCATAATCGAGAGTCATGGCTTGCTGGCCTTGATTTGTCGTTGGAGGCACAACAATGTGGAACCTCTCGTTATCGGCGATAGAACTTTGCTTCTTGCCCATGGACTGAGCGAGCTGGATACAAACAGCCCCTGCTGTACCTGCTGACTCCCAGAGAACGACCTCATCCAGTAGCACCTGGACGGCCATGCCAAGTATGTGGGAGGCATACGCTGCAATCCATGCTCCTCGCTGAGCAACTTGAAGATAGAGAGTTTCTATTCTCTGAGCTGTGAAGACTAGCTGTCTTACCACCTTTGCCCATTCGGTAGCTTCTCCTTTAGCTTCGAGCCCGATGGGGCTCTGGCATCCTGCTTCACTGCAGCGCCGTCTCGAAGCAGTCACTACATACTGAAAGACTCTCCGGAACCCGAAGTCGGCCATGAACGGCGCGAGGTATGTGACCATGGTTTTCAAAACATCGATATTGGGCATTTCCTCCGCGGGACAACCGCCTAAACTAAGTAGCTCCGCAAAAGCTTGCGTTGCCTCGTATATCGTTGCACCGGTGGCCAGAGCACCAATCGTGAGAAGAGCGGAAGTGCCGGCGCGTGTTCGTGCGAGTTCAATGGCTATATCAGAATGTCCCCATCCGATGTTCAAGGCTTTGGCTAAATAGCCTGCCCTGCCTGTCCGGGCACTCAGCAGGCTGCTAACTTCTTTTTCGTGAGCAGTTTGGATCGGGATCTGTTTCCCCAGATGAATGGCTGCAGCAACGGCATAGAAGTCAACACCGCCGTCACTCAAAGCTTTCAGGAGACGTCCGGTAGTGGTATGGAGTAGCGATCCGCTGGCCATCAGATCCGCCTGGAGAGAAAAGCCGACCTGCATGATGGCGATTGCTTTATGTCAGAACTGTGGTGTACATCAGTGAGTTCCCATGACTCCTCTGGAATCTACGAACATCCTCAAGAACAACGCCTAGTCTCGTAGCCTCGTCTGATCGATCTGACGCTTGGTCAAATCAGGCTGAGAGCCTCGCGCACTTAGCTGGAGGTCGGTGGTGCAAGTTCGAACAGCAGCTAAGTCGACAAGTACAATTCTTCAGAAAAGTTAAGGAAGAATACGGGTGGGGTGATGGAAGGGTTACTTGACGTTAGAAAGACTGCATAGAGAAGGCGTTGTTTCTTCTTTGGGTAGCCGCGCAACCTCGACTTGCCGCGCTCTGCATATATCAGGGCGTGAGCACTGCAACCTTACTGGTACGGATTCAACCGCCTCGACGCCACCGAGATGAGATACTCTTGTGAGATTCTCATCGTGAGATTCTCATCGTGAGATGGCCATCAGAACCTCAGCTGGGCGGAGGCAGTTTGACGCAAGTCTTGTCCTTGATATAAAATTTGGTCCATGGATAGCTGACTTCCTCCCAAATCTTGAGTGTGTCGTTCAGATGGAGGACAAAAGTACTAGTTGACGCTGCCTCGTGACAAGGAGCTGAGAACTCTAGGAGCTGTAATAGTGCTAACCAGTGCGTTTAATTCTATGAGCAACGTGATAAAAGAAAGTGCTATATGTGATGAAATAATTCAATATAAAGCGATTCTCTTCGCATTGGTGAGGAGAACAGTAGCGCGGACGTCATAATTAGTTTCATTCAAAGTCGTTTCCCCACAACTTACTCAGAGCTTGGAAAATTCGTGGGAATTCAAGAGAATGCGTGAGGAGAGGGCGAACAAGAAAAGAATAGCCCCTCATCTCATGGCTCAAAGAGGCAACCTTCAGTCATCGTGATCGTGACCACATCGAGATACCCCTCATCTATGAGGTCTCGTGAGATGTCACCAAGTCTGCAAGTGTGCAAGTCTCCCCACTACCCACCCCAAACCTTCATCTCCACACCGAAAAAGCACCGATCAAGCAGGTGCGCGGGGAAGCGAGGGAACGATAAATAAATCAATAATCATAACCCACCTAACGTGAAGCTATCCTGGAGCTATCATGAAAAACAGAAATAGAAATGGACTAAGTAAATAACCTTTTCAATATTTTTTTTTCTTTACTCGTTCTTCATAGGCGACTCGACTCAAATTCGATTCCGTCAAATGCAAGTGCGGCAACTGACGGGGTGAGATGGGATGGGATAGGGCGGCCAGGCCCAGACCATCTCGCCTCCTCCCGTTGCATGCCATGCCATGCATCCAGCTCCAGGCTCGTAATTATGCTCGCCAAAAATGTTGGACGCTTAAATGCGCCGCCAAAAGCAGGGGTTCGTTTGAATTTTTTTTTTTGCCCGTACTCTTCCTTCTCCCCAACGAATAGTGGAAATTCTCGCAGGAGGGGGGTCTCAACGCTGCGGATAAATGGCTGTTGCTTACCGGGTTGAGTTGATTAGGGTTGGGTTGGGTACGAAAGTGTTTGAGGCGAATTGCTTGCGGGGGGGTGTGTGCATGTAAGTAAGCTTGAGGTAAGTACTTTTCGTGGGAAGTTGAGAGAGAGAGATGGATAGTCAGTGTTGATTGCAAAATACCTGATGCTGGAGATTTGAGGGTCCACCTAGGTCCTGGTTCGCAGTCCACTTCTGCACTGCTGCAGGCCTAGGCTGGGTGCAGGATCTTGATTTAGCTCTGCATCTGGAGGAAAAGTGGGAATCGCGGAGATGGGGAGGGGTTTGAAGTGCATCGTGCCGTGTCCGTCCTGTCAAAACTCCAAGAAGCTGAATTGAATGTCAATAAAAATGGAAAATAATGGAGAGAGACGGGCTGGGCCAGCCAAGCAGATGTGTGTTGTGACGGCAAACCCCTCATAGCAACCACCCAGCAAGCAGGCAGAGCAAAGGAATGAATGAATGAATGCATGTACCTAGTTGGTATGGATGGGAAGTGGAAGTGAAGTGGAATTGAAGCGTTGAGTCTGCAGCAGGCTGGGACTGACTGGTATGGCAGCCACCACACTACACCACCTTGTATTGCAAGCTACCTAGGTAGGTAATTGAGGTATGTATGGCTATTGCCATCACATCCCGACGCTCGGTCGCATTGTGATCTGATTTGCTGCGGGATGAGAATGACATTGACTGAATGCTTGCCATGTTCACTTCTTCTCCAACCCCACATTATCGTCGCTCAATCCACGCACGCTTCTCGCTGTTTTTATGTTTTCCATTCCACAACTCCACCCAATCCCATCCATCAATCAGCTGTCTTGCTGCTAGTCTGCTAGTCTGCTGTTCATGTCGCGCAAATAATAAATGACCGTGGCAAGTAGGGTGAGGTCATGCCAGCAGGGATACAGCAGTGGGCAGGGCACAACCACCGCAATTGAGGATGGGTCCCCGCTCTGAGTAGGTCCCTAGGGTCCAATCAGAAGAGCTGTTGGGAAATATATGGGGCAAGGACGAGCTAAGCGAGCCACCAGTCGGTGCCAAGACTCGCTCATGTCCGTCCCATCCCAGTTAGCTCCTGCTCCCAACCTTCCGACATTCGAGGGAAGGAGGGACTGCACTTGCAGCGAAGCGAAACGAAACCGCCTGGGCAAAGAGAGAGCTCTTCTCGTCTCCTCCTCCGACTCCTCCCTTCCACCTTCATCCTTTAAACTTCTCATAAGAAGAGCCTTCACTCTTTCATTCATCGCAAGACTGAATTCCCAGTCACTTTTCTCCTGATAACCTCAACAGACGCTGGTGAGTAAACATCTGGCAGACTTCCCAGCCCGTCCCATCTTATCCCACATGCGGATAGCTAGCTGACTTGATCATGTGGGGAAAGCTCCATTGCGAATGAACGTCAGAGCTCCAGGAATGAATTAGAACACGAGAACATCCACTCCCTCCCATTCACATACCCGATTCTGCGAAAAAGCTGCTCTTCGACGCTGTCTGCGAATTGATTCAAGGTCGCTCTCTTCACTTGCAGCCGG
This sequence comes from Leptodontidium sp. MPI-SDFR-AT-0119, assembly GCA_020726505.1. NCBI lineage: Eukaryota > Fungi > Ascomycota > Leotiomycetes > Helotiales > Leptodontidiaceae > Leptodontidium > Leptodontidium sp. MPI-SDFR-AT-0119. The sequence continues at coordinate 563,137 of JAHLEZ010000021.1, forward strand.
GAACCGGTCGCCGATCGCGCCACCAGCTTCGCCCTCCTCTTCCTGCATCAACATCACCCCAGCCGAATACACACTTCTAGAACTCTGCAAGTTCCAGCACAATGGCGGAAACAAACAGAGACATTCGGAACCACTATCTCTTTGAGATTGCCACAGAGGTTGCCAATCGAGGTATGTTGCACCAGAAAGACTGTTGTTGAAGAATGCCACTGATCCAGACCAGTGGGTGGTATCTACTCCGTCATCAAATCCAAGGCCCCCGTCACAACCGCAGAATATGGCGACCGATATACCCTCATCGGGCCTCTTAACAGGCAGTCGGTGAGTTCTGAATGCAATGGGTCCCTGGGTAACAGCTAATTTGAATAGGCCGCTGTCGAGGTGGAAGCTTTGACTCCAACGAATCCCCAGTTAGCCGCGACGATCGAGGCTATGGAATCGCGAGGAATTGGCATTGTCTATGGTCGATGGTTGATTGAGGGAGCTCCAAGAGTTATTCTGATCGATACGAAAACTGCATACCGGTTTCTGGACGAGTGGAAGGCGGATCTCTGGAACACTGCAGGAATCCCATCTCCTCCGGGTGATGACGAGACAAACGAGGCAGTAGTCTTTGGTTACCTTGTCGCGTGGTTCTTGGGAGAGGTAAAACCACTGACCTCAATTGAGCGACATCAGCTAACATTCTACAGTTCGTTGCTCACGAAAAGACCAAGGCTGTCATTGCGCATTTCCACGAATGGCTATCTGGTGTAGCTCTTCCACTCTGCAAAAAGCGTCGAATCGATGTCACCACAATTTTCACTACCCACGCTACCCTTCTCGGCCGATACCTCTGCGCTGGTTCGGTCGATTTCTACAATAACCTACAATACTTTGATGTTGACGCTGAGGCTGGAAAGCGCGGGATCTACCATCGTTATTGCATTGAGCGTGCAGCTACACATGCTTGCGATGTCTTCACAACTGTCTCCCACATTACCGCATACGAAAGCGAGCATCTACTCAAGAGGAAACCCGACGGTGTACTTCCCAATGGTCTCAATGTCACCAAATTCTCTGCCATGCACGAGTTCCAGAATCTACATCAGCAGGCCAAGGAGAAGATCCACGATTTCGTTCGGGGACATTTCTACGGACACAACGATTTTGACCCAGAAAATACCCTCTACTTCTTCACTGCCGGTCGTTACGAGTACAGGAATAAAGGTGTCGACATGTTCATAGAGTCGCTGGCTCGCTTGAACCACAGACTGAAGGCTTCCGGATCGAAAATGACTGTTGTGGCATTCATCATCATGCCCGCCCAAACACAATCCCTGACCGTGGAGGCCCTGAAAGGACAAGCTGTGATCAAGTCGTTGCGAGACACGGTTGATGTTATTGAGCGTGGGGTTGGAAAGAAGATTTTCGAGCGTGCTCTCAAGTGGCATGATGGAGAGCCAATGCCCGATGACAAGGATTTGATTACCAGCCAAGACCGCATCTTGCTCCGCAGACGGTTATTCGCCATGAAGAGGCATGGTCTTCCACCAATTGTGACCCACAACATGGCCAACGACGCAGAGGATCCAATTCTGAACCAGATCCGACGAGTCCAACTTTTCAACCACCCTAGCGATCGTGTCAAGATTGTCTTCCACCCCGAATTCTTGAACTCTGCCAACCCAGTTCTCCCAATGGATTATGATGAGTTCGTCAGAGGTACTCATCTTGGTGTTTTCTCCTCCTACTACGAACCATGGGGATATACTCCAGCAGAGTGTACTGTGATGGGTGTTCCAAGTATCACAACAAATCTTTCAGGTTTCGGATGTTACATGGAGGAGTTGATTGAGAACTCGACCGATTACGGAATCTACATTGTCGATCGTCGTATGAAGGGTGTGGATGATTCGGTCAACCAGCTCACTTCATACATGTTCGACTTTGCCGGGAAGTCTCGCCGTCAACGTATCAACCAAAGGAATCGTACTGAGAGATTGAGCGATTTGTTGGACTGGAAGAGAATGGGTATGGAGTATGTGAAAGCGAGACAATTGGCCCTCCGCAGAGCCTACCCAGCATCCTTCAGCAGCGAAGAGGAGGACGACTTCATTCCAGGTATCGAGCAGAAGATCTCTCGACCATTCAGTGTTCCTGGGTCGCCAAGAGACCGAAGCGGCATGATGACACCTGGTGATTTTGCCAGTCTTCAAGAAGGAAGGGAGGGTTTGAGCACGGAGGATTATGTCGCGTGGAAGCTTCCGTAAGTTTGCCGATACCTAATGATAGAATTCTGCTAATGAATAAACAGTGAAGAGGAAGATCCAGATGAGTACCCATTCCCTCTCACTCTGAGAGCGAAGCGATCAACAGGTCCAACGAGTCCTGCCGAACCAGTTATTACGAATGGCAAATCATAGTCCTGGGGATGATTTTGGAGAGGGATGAGGTGTCATGATGCGATGACGGGATGGCGATTGATGGGCCTAGACTGGAATGAATGTGCGTTGGGGTGGGAAGGAAGGGCAAAAACTAATCATGTACTAAGATGTTTCTCTTTGAGCTTCGGCTTTTTTCAGGTTTCTTATCCATTGCGCTGCGCTGGGTTTTCACTGCATACATATCTCATTACCTTCAACTTTGTGACGCTTCTTGTGCTTTGTGCTCTGCGATTTCTGTGGTGCTCGCATTTTCAAGTTGATTCTTTTTGAAGTCTAAGGACAGTCAGTGCATTTGAAATTGCCCTTCTGTTGATGATTTTTTGAGTTTTTGAATTCGAGCTTTGTGTTTTGACGGGTTGCGTGCGTGCGTGCGTGCTGCGTGATGCGTCGTGGCTTTTTTGAGGTGGAGATGTGTGTGGAGTGATGGGAAAATTGGAAGTATGAGTGACTGAGTGACTGAGCTGAGCTTGGGGTGGTCGTGATGGTGCTGCTTGCTGCTTGCTTGCTGCTGGGGATGGAATGGAGGATTAAGGGAGGTGGATGAAGGGAGGGAGGATGAAAGGGAGGGGGAGGGAAAATTGTATGAATTAATTGGAATGAAAAAGAAGAAAAAAAATTTATTTCATCTACTACACGGATATGGATGTATGAGTTCTTCTTGGGACGGACGATTTGAGCGTGATGGTTTTGTGTGCTGGGAGGGAGAGGGGGGGGCTGTGTGTTTGTTTGTGACCGGCGTTGGATCTACGGATGTTTGTTTATTGATTGTATCCCGCCCTGTCCTGTTTAACTCTAGCTAGGTGGTGTGCGTATCTGAGCCTTTTGAACGGCAAATCTCCAATTGACGGGTGTTCTTGCACCTTCGAGCACCTTCATACAGAGCGTAGGCATTCTCGAAGCTCTATTCTAGGTCGATCTTCGAGCAAGGGCCGCATATTATGTCACTATATCGTAATTAGGTCGTCGAATGAGAGGGTTGTTTGAGAGTAGAGTATCACTTCATGAAAAGACTTGTACCAGTCGAATCCCTTCATGCAAGTTAGGCCATCCCCCCCCCCCTCTCTTTCTAATAAAAAGGAGGAGAGAAATGTTTTCGATGGCGATGAACTACTTGGTACATGCTGAAAATAATGTACATTCGCTGTCTGTGCGGCTTCTAGATAGTTCCACAAACCCAGGGTTTTACAGCACATCATCGTCCAATCTCATAGTGTTTTACTTCCTTAATAAGTAAGGCTGTGGAAATGTGCACAGACAACGAATATACGTTATTTACCCTTGAAAAGAAGTATATTCAAATCATAGTGAGATTGATGAAGTGCGGAGAGCGAAGCTGCGGCTTGTCATTTTCTTAGTAACCATATTTCCAATCCGCACATCGCAATCCTTCAAAATCCCATGTCTTTCAATCTCCGGAAATGCAAGGCTTGAAATAGGAGCTGCGGTCAATCCGCAGGGCAAGTATTTGCAGTTGCATGGGGGCTGAGGTAGTCATGCCCAATCATCGCCAAGTGCAACCACACTTTCGTGGCTGGATGAAACACGAATGAAGCATTGCTTTTCAGCTGCAACACTGAGCCGCATATTGTTAGCACGCCTTGAAATGCCCAGATGTATTAAAGATGGAGTTGGGGAACGTCGTAAATTCCACAATGCAATTTTCCCGGCCGTCGAAACTCCAGGAACAAACAAACCACAGCTCGAAATGATCCGTTCGCAACCTCTACCTAAGCCAACGTTCATCAAGCGACTTGATATTCCCGGAGCACAGATTCCACCTGACCCGTTGGAGGATTGCACTCAACATCCACCTACCTGCCATATATACTATATAGATCACAAAGGTGAAATTGACTGTGCATCCAACACTTCCTTCAAACATCCAAATGGAGACACATCCAGAAAAGATCAAGAGGAATACAACGAAGTCTCCCCTCGCCTCACCCTAGTGTTTGTACACCCTCTTTTGCCCCTACTGTTGGAAAATGGCCACTACAAGAAACTGACATGTTCCAGCCAACTCCCAGTCTCCAGCGTCCAGCATCTGAACAAAAAAACAATACTGGAAAGTGGCAACAACGAGTGGCGCTGGCCGACTAAGAACAGCCTCTTGGGCGACTTTGACATCATGAAAATTCCAGAAGTTTTCAAGCAGATGCTAAACAACATGTGTCCGCACTGTGGCTGTGAAGCCGAGATCCTATGGCGCAATCTTCGCCGGGTCGATTCTCACTTTAACAGTTGCTTCCGATACGTCGAAAACAGGAGGTCGCCAGGAGATCAGAGGTGTTTTCTAAAACGTAGGTTTGCTTTCCCGTCCTCACACTTATCCCACTAATAGTTGGAAGTATACACACTTCGAGTTCCGGTTCTTGCAAAGAGCCCTTTGAACCTCTCAATGGTCTACCATGTTCGAGTCGATGGTGCCGGTTTTCAAGGGAGCAAATCAGCTGAAACGGGAGAAAAGGAGCAGATGTTTGCTTTCGTTGCCGGTCTCTTAAGTCAAGACATAGAGGATCTCTTTACAGGGGTCCTAAGCCGATGGTGTGATATACGACAGGACCATACCGTGGACACGGTAGGAATAACCCCTAAGCTGTTTCTCGCAACGATCTTGTCGCATTACGGAACCATGACCAGTCGATCAATCATTCAAGCCAGCTTCATGCTCGAGGATTTCGACAAAACGCTCGAGATAGCATTGAAGGAACAAAACACGCCAAAGGATTCCGAAAATCTGAAGAAGATGAACAGGGACCTGATCGAAATGACCCGTGTCCTGACTGGGACGAGGTCAACTATGCACTACCTTGCAGAAAGCGCTGATCTCTTGGTCAACTGGAACTCTGACTTCAACGAGTATCTTACCCGACGGCTGGAAGATTGGAAAGGGCCAGATCAGAAGGCGTTGGCAGATAACTTGGTGGCTGCGTCCCATTCTTTGGACTCGTATAGGGAGAAGTTTCGAGACAAGGACAAGCTTGAGATGATCAGGAAATCTATGCAGCAATACGTTGTGGACATTAAATATATACAGCAGCATGTTAACATCAACGTAGGGATGGTAAGTTGTCCCTACAGTACTTACGAGGCCGAATGAGCTACTATAGCTAACATTGCATGATTAGGTACGCAATATTTTCGCTGAGAAGGACAGAGACATACAAGGAAGCATATCCATGAACACCTACCGTGATAGCTTCAGCATGAAAATTATCGCAATTCTCACGGCATTGCTTTTGCCGGCTACTGTTGTCGCAGTAAGTCCTCCCCTGCTGTTGACGCAAAGTACATACATTGAGCACGCTCTTCACAGAATATCATGGCAGCACCGATGTTTGACTTCACAGTCAAAGACCATTCTCCAGTCCTCAGAAAACCTTTCGAGATCTTCTGGGAAGTTACTGCAGCTTTAACGGGTCTGTTGCTCATCGTGTTGTTCTGTCTCTCGTTTCGGGAATCGGTTGTAGTCGTTATTGACTACTTCCCAATTCCCTCTCTCAGCAGGCGTTGGCAGAAATCCAATTTCTATGACATATGCGTGCAAGAACAGTTGCAGCGAACCGAGAGAAAGGGCTGTCAGAATGGCAATGTGGACTGTACTGCGTCCAAACAACCAAGCACCAATACGAGCAGTGATACTAGGAAGGCGTATGACAGCGAAAGCGGGTTCTCTAGTCACACCTTGTTTTCAAAGATGGGAAGGACAAAATATGTAGACAGAAGCGGTGTATGAATCACAGAGAATCACAAGAGAATAGAACGATTGACTAAGTCACCCTTTTACAGGGGATTCAATCAAGTTATACTACACCATGTGCTTCTATGACGACGATGTAGATTAAATCAAGGAAATGTCCATTTTCAAAACCTTCTGATATAAAAAGTATGAATATTGCTATCGTTTCATCTTTAATACAAGGTTCATCGTTTGTCTATTTTTTTCAGAAAGTATATTTTTTCCATATCTGCCTACCAACTCCAGGTCTTGCCATACCTGGCCCAAAGCAGATCAGGCTCCCCGTCCCTCATCCCCTCAACAATTTCGAGTATCCCCGCGGCACTAGTCTCTGAGCTTTCAGCTCCCCGATTGATCCTATTTTGTCTATCGTCCTCCCCAGTCAAGTCTGTGACTACGTACCCTGGACAAAAAGCCGAGACCTTCGCCCCCCAGCTCTTGTAATTCACAGACATACACACAGTCGCCATATTCAACGCCGCTTTGGACATTCGATACCCCTCCTCCGTAACGCCGTAATACTCAAATTCGGGCTTTGGCCGCTCGGAAACGGAGCCCAAGCACGAGCTCACATTCACAATCCGAGGCTCCTTTGATTTCTGAAGCAGCGGCACGAGAGCTTCGGTCAAGAGCAGTGGACTGATAGAGTTGATATGTAGAGTCGTGATGTAAGCGGTACGGCGATCGGTGACATCTTGAGGGATGACACCAGCGTTGTTGATGAGAACATCGAGCACACCGAATTCGGCGGAGATTTTGGCCACGGCGGCTCTGATGGAGTCGTCTTTTGTGATGTCCAGCTCGAGAACGCTGATCGTACCTACTGGTTGGCGAGCTTTGAGATCGGCAAGGGCTTTGTTGCCTTTTTCAATGCTGCGGGTGCCGAGGATAACGTGGTTGTTGGGATTTGCATTGGCGAGTGCGTAGGTTGTGTCGAAACCAATGCCTGTATTGGGCTCCTGATTTGTGTTGGCATACATCCAGGTCCAAAGTAAATGACTGATGCAAATAGAGTGGTCATGCTCCGACCTGTCGGTGACCTGACATGTGAATCTCACTCACCAGTAACGAGTATTATTGTTTTTGATGCCATTTTGTATCTGCGTTGATAACTAGCGAAGTTCTCTTTGTCAGTGGTAGGATGATAATCAGCGATGCAAAATGGGTGATGTCAAAATCAAGTTGTGAACAAAGGTTGCTTGGAGGGATATATGTATTCAAGAGACAAGCGTCTCAAAGTGGCCAGCCTTGGTTGCAGGTCTTGGGTGTTGTAGTTGACTATTTCCATGATTCAATTTGCAATGACATAGCAACTCAAATCAATGCTGTGTGAGCAGTGTACTTGGTAAGCCCGGAGAAAAATCGCGTCCGAGATGGCGCTAAGTTGAAGTTGCGTGGAGACTTGGTAATGACTTCATTGCTTTGTCTCTGGCGGACATGAATTTTTCATTTAATCCGTCTTCTATATTTTAGTACATAACGTTATGACACTAGTGGTTAATCTTCAAAGTTGTTCTACACCCCCCTCATTCAGTGGACTGAAAATGGGACCCATCCACTACAATGTTATCTGACGAACCAGTGAACTTCCTTTCCCTGGGAGTGGATAGCCCCATTTTCAGTCCACTGAATAAAGGGAGTAGCGCTGCCTTAAATTTTAAGTGAATGGGAAACTTGGGCAAAAAGGTTCGTTAATCCTCAGCCCCGCGTGTGAGAATTACTTGACCTGTTCTCTGACAGCACTGATCATGGTATCCTCTCAGGCGTTCAATAATGACTGGCGACATGCCGTTGAGCAGTGGTCATCCGCTGCCATGCCCAGGCAGATCAAGGTGGAACACAAATTAACTGATCATCTGAGCCGTTGCTCCAAATGTCTTCTATGTTGAAACTCTGTGTCAAAGATATTTTGCTTGTCGTTCATTTCAAATATTCTATATCAAAACGCCGGAACTCTCCCGATGGTATCTCCCATGTTTTCCGCCCCTTCTCTCATTGAACGCGAACTCCGAATTTAAACTCCGCAAACTCCGAATGCAAAGTACAATACATATTATTGGCCACACCACAGCAAATATTATCTTGGCCAAGGCTGGTTTCTGCCCCACCGCGAGGATTCAGACGGCGAAAATGGCTTCTGCGGCTTGAGAGTCTGTTGAGACATATCAGTAGCTGTCCTGGGTGGGGGCGTGAAAGGCCCCTGGCTGCTAGGACTTGAGTGTAGCGATCGATTTGGCGACGACAGTATCGGCGTACTGGGGCTTGTGAGATCTGGCAGTTCTTCCGGCGACTCCACGAGTTCGAGTTCATTTTCCTCGCCGTCGTAGTTCTCAACCAAGCTCCCCAAGAGCATCTTGTAGACATCGCCATTCGAAGGTTCCATATCGATAACGTCCCTGGAGTCCATTGTCAGTCAAATCACACAAATTGTGCAAGCTACTCACGGGATTCCTCTATACTTGAGGTGGTCATCCAAGTGGATTAGTCGGGCAGTTGCCGCTTCATCTACACCGAACTGAATGAACTGAATGCTGACGCGTCGTGGCACAACATTATTCGGGAGGTCTTTGACTTTTTTCACGAACGCTACAATCTGCTCGCTGACCTCATCTTTGTTCTTCACACCCTCCCAAAGCCCGTCGGTGAGGACTATGATAGTCATGGCTTTCTTCGTGTCCTCAAGGTACTTTTCGAAGAGATTACCCAGTGGTACGCGGATATCTGTTGCAGCTGACGCTGTCGGTATTGCTGAACGGTGTCGCATAGCATTGGTGAATGCAGCAGTATTCCTTTGCTGTTTCAAATTATAATTGCCTAGGGTAAAGTGAAGATCGGGTCCATTAGGGTCCTGTCCTGCAGCCTTTTCTACCAGTACACCAAGCAGGTTTGTTGCTTCGTCCCAGTGTTGCAGCATTGTAGTTGCATTATCGACCAAAAATACCTTCAATCATTTTCAGTATTCGTTTTCATGAAATGAGAAAGAGCGAAAACTTACCAGGTCTCGCTGGCCTAGGTGGCTACTGAGGACTTTATCTTTAGTGTCCTTCCCCAAAGCCTTCTTCGCCTTGCTGAACAGCCCTCTAGCCCCCTTCTTCTCCTTTTCCAATTGCTGTTTTGCTTGGAACACATTTTGCGGAGGTGCTCGCAGAGTTCTGTGTTGATTGGAAGCTCCGGTGTTCTTTCGTGGTGGTGTGCTTGCAGAACCCATCATTTGAGAAAGCCCGCCCATCGACATAGGACGCATCGGCGGAAACTGGCCATTTTTCTCAGCAGTATTCGGTGACGAAACGTTGGCGACCTCCGACTCCAAAGCATCAGTATCCTGTGGCGGTGATATGGGAGTTTGTTCCAACTTGTAGTATGTCGATCTGTGTGTGGTTTTCATCATTGGGACTTCGAGACGCGCCAACTTTGCGCTCCGGCGGTGCGAAGTAGATGAAGTTCCTTTTGATGGGCTCTTGGGAGGGAGTTTGGCCGGCACCGAGTCATCAAGCTGACACAGTGCATCTTTGATAAGCTGTGGTACTTCCATCCCAAGTTTAGATTGTACTTCGTTGCCTTTCTCTAGGATGCGCTTCAGTTCCACGCACAACATTTCTGCACTGAGTCGTTTTGTCGGATCTCCCAGCAACATATGAGTGTCGACTAGATCGAGAACCAAGCTGGTGATTGTGTCTGTATTGCGCAATATCATGCGTAATGTCTTATGCCAACTTGTTACTGCAGGTAGAACTATATGTTCGTTGTGAAAGCAATCGTATGTGTCGTGTGGTGTTGTGACATCAGCAGAACCGTCTGCACCAGCTTGGGAATCTTGCTGGTACTTCCTCACTGCTTCCCTTCGGAGCTCCGCATATTGAAGAATCCCTTGATGGCCAAGTGCGACCCAAGTTGCGGCAATTGAGAAGACACAACCCAACGACCATATATCGATCGTTTGGTGCACTACATTGGACGATCTTCGCCTGCTTGGATGGCACTCAGGTGCTCCTGGGTTGGAAACGTCAGTGTAGTTCCATCCCACGCCAAACTCCATTTACTGTGGGAAAATACCGTATGTCTCTGTTCCCCCAAGAACTTCGCCCATTGGTACTTGATCAGTCTTTTTGACAAAATGAGCAAACCCAGGGTCGGCTAATTTGAAATTTCCGTGAACGCTGAGGATGTTGTCGGGCTTGATATCGGCATGCCACCTAAAGTGACGTTAGTAAGGTCAATTTCAGAGACAGGACCAAAGTACCCATAGTATTGCTCTGCCAGCTCCCCTTTTCCATATTCAAGGTTATGGACGCCTTTGATGGCATCACCAACCTCAAACAAATCTTCCCAAAACCCCAGGATTTCGTCTGCGAATACTGGTGGCAATCGCTCCAGAAAGTATTCCTCCAAGTCCAAATCACCGTACTCGAGGAGAATATTCCACGTCTTTTCCATGACTTTCGATGCGACAGTGTGCGAGGCGTGTTCTGAGGAACTCGGGGGTGGGTCACAAACGTGTGAGTACCAACCAAGATATCCAACCATCCCTTCGTGATTTTTGAGGCCGCTGAAAGCCCTTCGCTCGTTGTCGAAGAGGTCGTAATTGCCGTCATGAAAAGTTTTGAGTGCAAATTGGTACCTCTAATCAACAGCGTTAGTCTTCCTTCACGATGCGACTTGAGATCTTTGACTTACGTATCCAAAGCCATCTTCTCTGCTGTTGTATTTGGAGGCACTCTGTTTCAGGTCGGCCGATACAAACTCATCCTGTACCTCAATTAGATATATGCCCGTCGCACTGCCGCCCTTCTCGTTGATCTTCTGCTTTTGGCAAATTGGCATGATGTATTTTTTGTCGAAAATCTTGCTCATGTCCGTGGACAGATCGATGGGGCAGAAACTCCATTGTTTTGCGTGGAATTTCTCGGCTAGGGCCCACGCCTCTGCATTTCCCAGGCTCATTCCCATGATAGTCGCATGGAGTTCTTCGACATTAGACACGGGGAGTCGCGAATCTTCGATGCCGCTATTCTGGAACTTGTGCACGAGGTGTCCTCGCTCCAGATCAAGCAGTATGCTGAACACCCGTAGGCATCCTTTCGATAATTGCGAGGCGGAAATGGGTCCGAAGTGGCCTTCGCTGTTGGCATACACAGCGTGGTGAAGACGCTCTACTTGGGTCATGTCATGGCCATCCCATGAACCCCTCCACCACTTTATAAGACTGTGTACCCGCACGAATGGTTTGGCTCCATCGTATTCTGGCGTCACTGTCATGCGCTTCAGCGTTTGCTCGAAGTCGCGGAATGCTGCATTTCGATCGAAACTGGGGGCAGGCCTGGCTGGTTGCATATCGACAGTCCAGGAGAGAGCGAAGGTATCTCCAACAACAGGGCTGCAGGGTGGATGTCGGAATGGTGAAGCAAGGCTGTGACTTTGTCCGCACGTTGATTGGGCGTGCCTATGCCGTCCGAATGGCAAAGGGAGTAATCTTTGCAGTTCGACGAAGAGTAAGACCGCGGGTTCGAATCGAGGAACAGATAGAGAAGAATAGAAATGGTGTCTGCTCAAGGAAGAATCGCTGGGGGATGCAGTGCTGCCAGCTGGAAGCATGGCTGCTCCAAGGCTGGCGAATCACACTACCTTGCAAGTACTCAGTCAAGACGGCTGGAAAGCCATCGATTGACCCCCTCAGCTTCTTTCTTCGCCACCATCCTCGGGGGAGGTACTGCTTTGGACAAATCGGTGAGTGACTAGCTGGTTGCGCAATTAGAGCCCACACAGTTGACGAACTAGACAGTCGGATGTGTTTATACTTTGCAGCCAAGCTGTGAGATAGATCTTACCTGCGGCCTGGCCCGTCGTGGGATGCTCTACAAGCCCCGGCCAAGCACGAAGGCGGGGTCTGTTTGACAGGCTCCAGGTACAGCAATGTCCATAACTAGCTTCAATCCGGATTTTTAGCGAGCCTCACCAAAAGTTGAATTCCCCCCCGCATCCCAGCCCCCTCACTTTACAACTACCTCTAATAACTCCACGAATTCTTGTCCAAACACAATAAAATTTTCAGAATATCAAGGTTAACATGCCTCGAGCCTCTCGGTCAAAGCGTTTACAAGGTCTAGCGCTAGATACAGATGAAATTAACAAACGGGCGCGTAAACTTAACACTAACTCGTTAGAGGCATTTACTAGGTCCCAGGAGCCCATTTCCCGTAAATCTAAGGGCAAGAAGCGTGCCAGGGCCTCTACTATTGGAGAAGAGGGTGTAAAGGATGCTACAGAAGTAGACGATTATATAGAAGAACCGGTAGAAGACGCTACAGAAGAGGAGCCCTTAACACTTAATCCTCAAAAAGGCAAGGACAAGACAGATGTTACTATTAAACTCTCTAGCGCAGTTTCAACGCCTTCTAAGTTACCTCATCGAAAGAAACAAGTTCTAGCCTTTGATCTAATAGATAATTATAGCCCTAAACTCACAATTAGGTTCGTTATTACTGTTTCAATTAATAGTCGAGCGAAGAACTCATTCTTACTCTATAAAGACATCAATTCCCGAGATCGACTACTATTTGTAGCTATAGGAGCGTTAATATATAAGAAAAGAGTAGAAGGATAAGCTAATATAAGAGGATTAAAAGGTATAAATAGGCCGGAGCTAGGACTATAGGTTATTACTTTAAGAGATCTAAAGAAATAAGGGATTTACACAGAATTGACAAATGAAGATAATCTACGGGATTTCTATGTGTTTTTACGTCAATAGAACTATTCTAGGGCTAAATAGGCATCTATTGTTTCTGTGGATGCCCTGTATAAGACGTACGACAGAGACATAACCCCCGAGCTTACTCTTCTAACTAAAGATAAAGGCAAAGGGAAAACACGACTAAAGACTATATAGAAAGTCAGCGTACGCTAACCTTCTAGCGATAATATAATTAATTTAGATAAAGAAGATGACGACGATTCGGTAATTATCTCTCCTATAGAGAAGTTACTAAACACTATAATAAGGAAACTATTACAAAAGAAGAGGTTATTAGAAGAGAAGGAAACTAGGCTTGAATTATTACGGAGAACGGTCTTTAATTTAAATTATTGTGCCGACTCACGTTATAGTAATAGAAGAGGTTATTACTACGTACTAAAGTCGACTAGTACTCACTATATTATATCGCTATTAGAGCAAGAAGAGTAGGCTATAACTATCAAATTAAAGATCCCTAGAGTTAATTTCTATACTCCACCTGCCACATAGATTACTAGATTTTAAGACGGCGAGTCGATAATATAGATAAAATTATTAGGAAACCGTAAGGTTAATTAAAAGAAAAAAGAGAACGTACTAAAGAAAGATACGACAAAGTCAAGTCTAATACACCTTCACGTTAATATGCCCGCTACGACTCTGGCTCCCCTTGCCTAACCGCAACCACTAGTATATATACCCCCCCCTCCTCTTAATTACTAGTAATATAGTCTATTTAGGCTTTAATTTATTAAAGGCATGCCTGTTAGTCCTTCTTTTATAGGGGCTATTATATAAAACCTCGCTCCTAGTAATATGCGAAATATTACTCTACCCTCCTCACCTTTACGACTAAGGCTAATAAGGGGGAACAAGATATTAGCCTTCCGCGACTTTCTCTTGAGGTTAAAGACTCTCCTTACACGTAAGCCATTGATTTAATCTGCGTTTAACTTGTTTGACGACGCAAATATATTATCTATTAATCAATTATATAACAAAGAGTTAATTACGTCTTATAGTATCAAAGTTAACACTACTGACTTGATTTCAAAGTACGTTTCTAAATTTAAGCTTGAATTTAAGGAGAGACAGAGAGTAGAGACAGAGGCCGCTACAGCTTTATTAGATTTCCCTAATATAAGTAATACTAGCGATATACGTCGTCAAATAGAGGGTCTAAGTGTAGGGTTAAGTAAGGAACTAGATAATAATTTTTTCGACGAATACTAAATTAATTTAAATAGGATAAAGTGTGTACGTATTCTTAATACCTAAATACTTAATATCCGCGTTATTTTAGTCGTATTTATATGTATTTATTAGTGTAATTAAACATCTAAAGCTATCTGACGTTAATTCGCTTAAGTTCGCATCTTCGCTTTCGTATCCTTATTCTTAATAGTCATTACTAACTATATTTTTAAAGAGAGCCTGTAATACTTTTACTATAGATTTAGGTATAATAGTTTTATACTTCCCTAATACTTACGTTCCTGAAATACGCACGTACTCTGCGGGCAGCATTAGGGCCTAAACCTGACTTAATACATACTTATTCTAGGAAATCTTAATAATTTATATGTTTATGCCTCTCCCTATAATAATAGTGACGAATATATGCCTTTAGGTCTCTAAAGCTCTCTTTAATTAGGTTAAAATCAGGAGAATATAAAAGTAAGAAAAGTAATAAGACCTCTCTTCTATTAAACTGTGCTTGAATCTCATTAATATTAGAATAATAGATTAAGACGTTATTAAGGACTACTACTAATCTAAAAGCAAGATATGCGTTATATAGTAGTAATAAGTCGTTAATCATAAAATCCGCAAACATGTCGCCTGTATAAGTGCCTATAAAGGTTATAAAAGTGATATAGCCGTCCATAATATATATAAGGAGTACAGATACCCGTTCTTTACTTTGTAGCCACCTCTTAACCACTACTCTTACTCTTAAATAAGACTAGCTATATTGACGATTTCTAGTCCTATCGTCGCTCCTAGATTCGTCTACACAAACGATTTAGTCTACTATGTATTACTATAGTCGATATGCCCATTCTAAGCGTAATTCCTAGTTTTATTAAGCGACGACGACCTTTAACTTCTTCTAAGTAATCTTGATTCTTGCTAATATTCGTTATATAGTAGTTCTAGCCATATTAACGTCAAATACGTCCTTTAGAAAGTCTATAATCTCGTCTTAGTACATCTATAGTCTCTCGTCTAAAAGTAACTTAATTAACTACTTTATTTCTATAGAAACAATCTTCGCGGGACCCCTAGATCGTGGTAAAACAGGTAGATTATGCTCTAATTGTAGTTTATAATAATATACCGTTCGTTTAGTCGTCTTATATATATTAGCGATTAATTATAAGTAGGCTCGGTCGAGTATAACATTGGGGTCCCGAAGAGTATCTTTAATACGCGCCACTACGTCTATATCTAAACGAGGAGCTATCAAAGTAACCTACAAATTAGTTCGTTAAAAAGCGTAACTGTTAAGCTTTAATTTGAGCTACTTACGACGTTGTTCTGACAATATTTGGTAGTACTGTGTGAGGGGGCGCCGATATAAGAGATGGCGGGAGGGGGGCCGACGCGACTTTTCGTGAGGCTCGCTAAAAATCCGGATTGAAGCTAGTTATGGACATTGCTGTATAGTGGTGTATAGTGGGGTGTGGGAGACAGGAACCCTAGCGATATTCCTGAGATCAAATTATCGCACTCATACAATGGGAGGCTTCAAGGAGCGGCTTCCGGGAAATAATGCTATATGTATTGTAGTTCTATCATTGAAAACGCCCCACGCTAAATGGATTGAATGAATACAGTTATAATACATGATATAAATCGCCCTCCGCGCTGCCTCAACGATCAGTTATTCTCTCTTTCAATCTACCTCAATATCTCAACATTGCCGAGCCGGAAACAAGCGCCAAGGGAGGCGGCTTTTCTTTTTGCCCATACCAAATTTCACTCCTAGACGATGAATAAGTCTTAAGATGTGGCCGATTTATTCATAGGAGTTCTCAATACCCTTCCTAGTCGCGCTAGCTTGCTCCTGCTAGATTTTTTGAAGGAGATGTAGCAGAGAACAAGCGTGACAAGTGTCAGAGGAATAGTAACCTCGAACCAATTATTCAAGGCCTCTTCGGAAAATGTCCCTCCGTTTTGATATTTGATGATATCCGTGCTGAAGAATGTCTGTGGGATGTCAGTATGTTGGGAGTGTACATGTTTTTATTTGTAGGTCAGGCCGATAAAACTCACCGAAACAAACGTCGCTGGAAGAAAGATAACAGTCACAACTGTGACGATACGCATTGCAATCGCTTCCTTCTGAGCCATTATTCCTAGCTCATGCATGCTGACTGTCAAGTCTTCCATCTTCTCCGTACCCTGAGCTTGCAGATGTTGCAAGACCTAACCAGTTGTTAGTCAAGTCGATTTGGGAGAATATAAAAAACACTCACCAAAGCCTTTCTATCGCCAATGATCTTCACCAAAAGTTTTGCTCGTGATATCTGCATCTCCAGGTCGTATGTCATGACTTTGACCTGCTCAGAGAAGACCAAGATATCGTCCTTGCAAGCATCCCTCCAAGGAAAGTTCTTGTCATTCAGCAAGTTTTTGTAAAACTCCCTAAGGGATTTGAGAACATTGACATTGGCTTCCAAAATCATTATCGCTATGTTGATCTTCTCTTCGTGGCTTTGCACATATTGAACATCCTTCGGTTCAAAGTGATGACGGGGGACAGATCGATCACGAGGAGCAAACACAACTGCAGTCTGTGAGATCACTGTTAGTTACTGCAAGGGAAGGAACCCTTCCTTTCACTCACTGCACGATCGATAGACTCTTCCAGCCATTGAATGTACCAACGCCAGTCCTCCACAGACCAATTGCAACAGACTAGGTGAACATCCAGCGTACGTCTAAAACAGTTCTCCGGCGAGCTGAAGTCTCTGTCCTCGGGCCTTCCGTCCAGGCCATTCATGTCTTCTATCCTATCTTTGATTTCTTTGTCACCCTTAGTAACAATCCACAGCGACGTTCCGGTCTCAACATCAAACTGGTGGTGAATAGCTGCTTGCCGTATGGACCATTCTTGCTCACGAAGTTTCGTGTCCGGTAGCGAGATAAGATTGCTAGCTTTCAGATTGTAGCACAGCTGGAACTGGCGACCACTCCTCCCTAGGAATTCGACCTGAGGTCCTCGAGCAGGTTCTTTGATCAAATTTTGCTCCCGAAATCCACTAAACCGCAAGTCCCGGGGCTCCTCTTGAGACCCAAACACTGACAGGAAATCGATGTAGATCGGCATAACTTGGTGGTAAGTCAGGATCCGAAGAAGCATTCGGAGACTAAGTTTGAGGGGCTCCCGTGAGTTTTCGGCGTATAGATAGCTAAGAAATATCAATTATGGTCCATATAATTTCACGGAAGCAGGGAATAAATACATGAATCTACACAATGGATCCTTTTTTGTTGCGAGCTCTCCTATTGTTGTTCCCGCAACTGGGCCAGGCATCGAAGTATCGCCCAACCATTCCTTCAGAGCCTCGTCGTCGAAAATATTCCGCTTCACGAATCCTTTGCAACACAAAATCAGATGGATATCCGGAACTAACAGAGGGAAGCATACCCTGAGCAGAGGGGACCAGATCTCTGAAGGGGACCTCAAATTCGTCTTCATCTTGAATCAACAGCGTACGTTCGGCGCCCCTCAATCGGACGAAATACGCCTCTGCAGCGTCCCTGTACGTCGTTTGGCAAATCAGATTCCTGGGATAAGACTCGAAATCTGCATAAGATCGCTTAAAGCTTTCTGCCAGTGCTGGTGGCATCATGAAACTAGGCTTCGGGTCAATTATTGTTACTTTGACAGTGAAAAAGGACCTTGGTTCCTCTATGCCATCTCATTGCTACCAAGTGCGCATATATACTACAGAAATATTGCAGCGTGGGTCTTGAGGCAGACTTTTACTTCGCCCTGGTGGCTGAGTTGAGGGGCTTTTTTCACGGGTGAAGTCAAGAAGCGGCGGCTTAAGTTGAAACCTTTCATTCGCTCAGCCGCAACTACGGAACGTCAGCTGCAACTGCGGCGGGCTCCCGTCTCCGCGGTGGGGAATCCGCCCTCCTCGCAGTAGGCTTCTTCTTGTCTTTGAGTTTGGAAATCTCCTTCTTCAGTTGCTCCACTTCGTCCTACAGGTGTCACGCCTCGTGAGTACAGCATTCCACGTAGCATCGGGATCAGAACAACTCACATCTGTCAGAGAGTCTGGAATTGCAAACCAGTAATTATCCTTCGAAACCTGTGACAGCAGGTCAGATAAACACACTAATGTACGCTTCGTGGCAGCATCAAGTGACATACATCTCTTCCTTTGTATCGCTCCTTCAGCTCCGGGAATTTCGCCACCAAGAATGGCTTGAGTTTTTCGTCCCATCTCAGGAGGTATGTTGGGTACGACTCCTGTCTTAGTTCCTCCTCGTCGCACATATCCCTCTCCGCCCGGGCTTTTCCAATGGTCAGGGTTCTTGCTTTGGTGGCCAAGCTCTTGATTGACTTCATAGTGCTTTCTCGACGAATTGGGCGCCCAGCGCCTGGGTCAGGTGGATTATTTGCAGCCATTTCTGATGTCGTGCTGGGAGACGCTTCTGAACCAGGGCGTTCGTAAGACTTTTCTTCAGACTGCAATCTGATGGCAGATTTTTGGATGATTATGGGCGCAGAAGCCTGACAATGAAGAGGCCGGGCCTCGACTTATACCGAGGGCTACCCACAAGGCATCTACCCTGAGCCTCAAAGTCTGAGACTTGAGCCTTAAAGAATCCTAAATTCGTGGTGGCGAGGGCACGCTGCATGAAACCTCCAGCGCGACTAGGATTGCTTGGCCAATAGATTGTGGTTTTATAGAAACTAGCGGGTTACCACATTACGCCTACAGGCTCTCAGGCCAATGACTTCTCATGTACTCGGTGACCCATTTCAGCCTTACATGTCAGCGAATTACATCCTGCCAGCCTCATCTCGAATTCTGTACCAACTGGCACTACTGGAAAAGATTGCTGGTACGTCAGAGCTTCAAAGTCACTAACGAAATCAATTTTCCCTCGTTTGTTTACTTACTTTGAATGAGTATTTATTCCTCGTTTTTCGTTGAGATCAACCTTATCATTGAGTTCTGATTAAATGAAAGAGCACCAGGTGGAGTATCAATACTGATCTGAGTATCTTCACGATGAAGACTTTCTCCTTATATTTTCTGGACAGTTCGAACGGATCATCAGTCGCTTTTTGGCCACAACTGTTACGAATTTTAGCCGAGGCAGCAATCCACCCAGGCAGGCCTTTGGAAATGCATTTACATCTGATGATAACACCGACATGTTACAGGTGCCCGATCCATTAAACATAGCTTGATCCATATTCAGTAAGTCAAGATGACGTTAATTTTTGCGACGAGTGACATGAATTAGACACTACGCTAGCATTGCTGACATGATGTTGTTTGTTTGTATCTCCTATGAATCTCATTGATACTACATCCTCTTGATGATAAAAAGCTAAGCATAATCTCTCCCATGATCTTCCACTATCCCAAAAAGCTGCAGTATCGCTTACTCAATAGCAGTCCTTAGATAATTCGTCACTGACAACCACCCCTTCCCTCCAGATTCTATCCCCGATGCTCAACTTCGCACCCTTTGACTCCAATAATTCCACCATCTCGCCATGTTCCTACTTTGCGTATTCAAGAGCACTCACGGAGTTAGAAATATTACGACTCTAATAACATTATTTAATGTAACAGCCTCCACCTTTAAACATTTCAAGACCCCGAGACCCAGGGATGCGAGAACGCCTCGTAGGAGTTGAGTCGCTCTTCTGGAAGCCAGCGGAGCAATCCTCGAACAAGATCGAGAAACTCGTCCCTATCCTTACCTTCTTCCAATGATTTTGCGAGAGACTCTAGATTCCTCCCCATAGGTATAGGAACGATGCCTCTCCAATTGCCTAAAAGAGAGATAAGTTATCGGCATCATTTACAGAAACAGATAAGTTATTGGCTTTACCATTCTCGTCCCAGTATTCGTGTGATTTTGAGCTCCTCTGCAGTAATTCCAATGGCGGGGGACCAAGGAGGGCAGTCATATTGGCCAGATGATGCGCTTCGTTCCGTGCTGGATCATTAGCATCATAGAGATGGAATAGACTTTCCCGTTCGAGGAGATCCCAGGCCTGATAAATAAGTAATACGTTAGATATTAGAAGTTAAATATAAAGGGTAAAGGGACGGAGCCATACTAGGAGTCCAACACTCCACATATCTACCGAGTGACCCCAGGACATGCCGAGAATAATCTCTGGTGCTCGATACTGAATGGGCATAGCAATCCCCTCGTGATGGCTACCAACACGAGCCTCACCAAAGTCGCAGAGATAGAGTGGACCAAAGTTTTCTAATAAGAATTGAGAAACATGAATTGTGACACCGTCGATCGTTTTCCTCGATGATGGTCTAACGAGTTCGTCCTCCTCAAATTCTGCAAGCTGCGACTTATCGTCGATACTAATGAGGAGATTGCCGGCATGGACATGTTTGATTCAATCTTAGACAAGAACAGGTGTAGAAAACACAATCCGATAAGAGTTGTCTTACCAGTATGGGTAAGATTTGCAGGGCCGTGAAGGAAATCGAGAGCAGCCAGGACTCGCTGAAGGGCTATCACTACGATTGGCTGAGCGAAGATATGGCCCGGCATCATGTCTTGGAAAGCCCTCAGACTCAGGCCAAGTGGAGGCAAGACAAAGATTTCATGTGTACCGTGTGGCCCTTGCAGCTTGAAAGAATCCTCGAGCATTCGAATCATTTCACGACCTGGGTGATCTGACTCGACAACTTTCAGATACTGATATATCTCCAGCTCTCGGTTAGACGTCAGAGCATTAATATGCACCTTTAAAGTCACATATCGGTGATCCCTTGAGAAATGACTGTCAGCACAATTCTCCAGGTGGAGGTTGAAGCCTACAAGAGGTCATGACAAAGCCACGTCGTCGAGGTCGTGCCATAGCCAAGCTTGGCAACGACCTGATATCGGTTGCCGAAGACTTCGCCAATACGAACGGGATAGAACAGCATCGGGTTATAGAATGGCAACGTTTCCTCCTCGATCTTAACCGACACGTCAATAATCTCGAACCTGCTGGATGGAAATTTGCGCGGCACCAGTGGCCGTCTCGGTGCTGAAGAGGCAGCGCGGTCCTGGGAGGTCATCATGATGATTTGAACCGATGCTGGTGTACTCGTCGGTTTCCTGATTTTTTTTGTTTTTTTTTCTGACCTACGCAAGTAGGTCGGAACCACTAACTTCGACATACTAGTAACTTCGACATGACGACTTAATTAAGGAATAACTTTTTTACTACTAATATGATCGACTTAAAAGTTGGATCATTAAATCCGGAACAAAATTATATATAAATCACACTTTAAATGACGTCATTCGATTTATGTAGTACATCGTAATTAAATAGACTAAGCAAGAATTTGGGGTCCCGCGGGGCTTAAAACAGCCAAAATATCAACTTCTATGTCTAACTTCTTAGCCCTTTTATAGATTTTAATAAAAAAAGATCCACGGGATATATAAACTATATATATTCCAATCGATTCCGAGATTTATATAACGATCGCATAACGTTTAGTAGTAAAAAATAAGTAGTTATATTAAAAATATAAGTTTCGGGATACTCGCTTATGTAATCCCTCTTTAACCTTAACTTAGATACCCCTCAATTGTAATTATCGTAATCTACAGGCCCACTACTACTATTATCACTCAAATTAACGTCGGAATCAGAATCAGCGGACGAATCTGACTCTATAAGGCTCTCAATATTACTACTATCCTCTTACTCGTTATCACTAAATATCTTAATCGCTTTTTGTGTTAGTCTTTTAGTGCGAATTAATCTTTGAGATGCGGCTATAACTATAGGCTCTTGTTATATAGCCTCTTCTTCTTTAATTGTAGTCAATTTCCGACCCTTAGGCTTCTTCTTAGTACTAATTAACGCTTGTAACTTTATAGCTTTGTCGAGTTTATATTATATTTTAGCCTAAGCTTTCTCCTCCTGAATACGTGCTTTTTTTATTCTTTTTTAAACTTTCGTAGTTTCTTTCTCCTCCCTCTTTTACTATTGAGCTAAAGCTTTAGTAACTCTCTCCTCTTCTAACTTTAATATATTTCTAGTAATATTCGCCTCCCTTTAAAGCTTCGTAAGTTTAGACTCCTAGGTAACATTATTCCTTTCGCTAATAATTCGTAATCCTTCGCTAGAGGAGATTACGTGGCCCCTACCGCGAGGTTTGACTCTCCTAGTACCCTCTTCGTCATTTAATACAAGGGAATTACTACCCCAGGTATTATTTAAAACAGTTAAAGTAAGCTCTTAGTGCGCGGCGTCGGCTATAATCGCACTAACTGTACTACCTTTGCGGAACTTCTTATTAGAGAGTCGCCTTAATAGAGACAATAATATATCTTTGTAAGTCTTAAGAAATTCGGCGTGTATATTAATTCCTTTAACTCTATATAGAGTACTAAAAAATGGCGTCTTTCTGTACTAACGAGGATCATCCGCCGTACTTTTAAGCCCGTAATTCCCGTAGTCTTTTATACCTCTAAGTTACGAAGGTTACTCTAGAGTAGTTACTACTTCTAGTAATTCGTCGATATAAGAGCTTACTAATGGAGCTATTAAATCGTTTGTAATATTAATATTGTCGTCACGTGGGAGCTATAGAAGCTCAATTCCGTCCTTTGGCTCATTATCGAAAGCTCCGTCATTATAAGTCCACGGAATATAGTTATATTCTTCGTCTAACACTGTTTCGGCCTCCTAGAACTCGTTATTAACTAGAATCTAGCGTGGCATTAGCTCGTTAGATGTAAGAACATTAATTGCCGTAAATAGATTACTTGGGGTATAGTTATATACTTGTCTACTTATGTCTTTATCGCCTATTTGAGTATCTTAAGTAAGCTTAAAAGCTTTAATAATAACATCTGCGTTTAATGGCTATATATTAGTACGCTTAAAGGCTGACTAAATCGTCTCTTTCTTAAAAGTTTTGGCTTTAATTTAGTAAAGGCATTAAAGAAAAGTATATTTAGTAAAAGAGTTATAGCCGTCTCTAATTCTATCTTTAATTGCTCGGCTATGCTAGTACTTTTTAGACTAGAAACAAGTAACGTCAAGTAATTGTGTAATATATATTAAGTAAGTAATTAAATAGAAAGGTATAATCTTTAGTTACTTACACTTAGAGATAAACTCGTAAGTTATATAGCTACTATAGCTATTAAATATTAAGAGACGCTAAGGGCCTTATTAGCGGCCTTTAGTTTATTAATCAAAGTATTAAAGCTACTCTAATACGAGCTCGTCACTTAAGTACCCCTTTTTACTACAAGAGATCTTTGTGCCTAATAGTAAGTTGTTATTAAACATCTTCTTAAGGTAGACAGTCCCTAGTATAATAATATAATAATCAATAGCGTAGCCAGCGGCAGAAATACACTTAATAATTAACATAAACTCGCGGTCGACAGAGTCACGGGTGAAAACCTAGAAATAGTTAATACGCACTTAGTTATTAAAATAAGCGGTTTTTTAGTAGTAAAACGTACCTTCCGGATGTTCTTGTGTGTAATAACTGTTATATTACTAATACACCCGACCCTAAAGCCAATTTCGTCTATATTAAAGATATCTTTCTAATATATTAAGTATTTAGCTATTACTAGAGTTAACTTCTTAAAGTAACTAGTAATTTCTTTAATTGTCATATAATCTTTACACTTTTGGTCTATTAAAGTAGTCCGCAAAGTATAATATCGGCCAGTAACGTCTATTCTGTCTACCTATCTTCTAGCCTAATTTAGCCTAATTCGCTAGAATATCTCTATAGAGAGACTTAATATTATAGTTGCGGCGGCAATAATTATATTATATCTTATAGGAAAGCCTCTCTTAATAGTAGTATTAATATATTATATTAAAGACGCCTCTTGAGCCTCATTTAATTTCTTGTTATAACCCTTATTCTTAGCTAACGTCTTTGAACTATTGCTCTTCTTATAACGACTATTTAACGTAAAGTAACTAACTCCACGGAAAACGCTAGTAGCGATATATAGACTAATAATATCGGTATTATCTAGGTTCTTATATGCCGCCAAAGTAGCCTAAATCCTAGCCTCCTAGCTTATATAAGCGGGGGTCTTATATTTAGGCATCTTCCGTATACGAGTAATCTTAACATCTAAAGGAGACTTCTTCTTGCCCTTCTTAGACCCTCTATACTTAATTTGAGGCGTAGATTTGGCTATAGTAGGCGTAGTTCGTAGTCTAGATTGAATCGTGTATATGTAGGGAAGATATCGCGTTTTTATGTGTTAGTGGGATATCCAGACGCGATTTGGCACCCCTGTCAATAAACTACGGGACGTCCCGAGGTACCAAGACCTACTAGCTTTACACTAAAAAACTATATTCAGTTCAAAACAACGCATAATTAATTAGCCTTAGCCCTAATGTACTAGTGTGATAATTATACTTTCAACTGCGGCGCGTTTTTCTATGAAGAAATCAAATCAAACGGACTAGAATTGGATTTTTAAAGTAATTAAATAGGCTGAATAGGCTATGTCGAAGTTGCTGGTATGTCGAAGTTAGTGGTTCCGACTTACGCAAGTAGGTCGGAAAAAAAAAACAAAAAAAATCAGGAAACTGACGAGTAGTGGAGCGAAGAAAAGACGCTCGATAGATTGAAGAGAGCCGAAGAAGTCGCTTCGAAATCATAACTCTAGGTGATGAGGACCGGTAACGATGGATCTTCTATTCACGCAAAAGTGCGATGCGCTCTGCAAAGTGAAGGGGCTGGCCAGATTCGCCGAATGCTGATTTCGCGAAATGTTGCACCCACAGCGTATCAGGCCCTGTCGCCCGCTCGCGGGATCCCCCCTTTTCTTCCAACTTCGTAAAAAGGCATTTAAGTAATATTAAAAGTAAAAACAATTCAAGATTAGTATTTAATACTTAATTACTAATTCGATTAAAAGTACAATTATAGAGTAATATACTTGGGCATCTTTAGGCATCGGTAACGTTGACACTACAACTACAGTAGAAGAATTATTCACAAACACTTACAGAGGCCGAGGCCTGCCCCTCCCTCGCTCATCAGTGCCTCAGTAGTTATAAGGACGGATATACATTGCAATGTACCTTGACACAAAATATTCTCTTCCCCTCTGAAGCGTAAAAGATTACATCCCGCGTCCCAAAAAAAAATGAGGCTTAAATTCTCCTCCTCTCTTTTCTTAACCCTCGTTCTCCTCACCTCAATGTACTGTAGTGAACCACCTTCTACACCACGCCATAACATACCTATCTATATACGCTTCCAATTACCTACCTAGGTGCTTCACCTACTTCTGTTTTGTTGCAAGAAGTTGATTGAGAAGTATGAAAGCTAGCTGTAAACTAAGTGCCTTTCTTCGCTTTGGATTTTCCGCCATAGAGTAAGTGAGTGAAGCATGGTATTTTGTTTATCACTTTCTCTCTACCACGAAAATTTGAACATGTCATGCATGTGAAATTTTGTCAATGAGGTTAAAAAAGAACAGTTAACATTCAATGGGTGATCTAGGTATCCGCTCCGCTCTTAAAATGCCTCGAAGGAACTCTTCCTGCCACCAGAACTAAAACTAGAATCGAATCCAGAATCAAAAATCATATCCCGATCCAACCCAGTCCAGTCCAGTCCAGTTCATCCATCCAGTATCCAAAAAAAAGCCAAAACCCCTATCTACAAACACGTCCATCCCCACCAGAAGAATAAAAATATATATATACTCCACCCACTCATTTCCCGTCCCAGCCCCCGAGAAAGTTCCAAAAGTCTAAATTAGATTCCAACTCAAGCAGCCTTCTCAACGAGGTACATAAATTTCCAGAATCCCAGAAACGCAAACCCCGTATACGTAACAGGGACATACCTCGCACCTCTCCTGATCCACCACATCGTCACCGCAGCCGCCCAGCCGGGTCCTACGATCGCCCAGCCCATTTGTGAGCGAAAGGCCGCGGGAACGATATGTCTGTACAGGATCTGCTCATCGTCGTAATACTTGCGGGCGTGTCTCGCGAAGGCGCGTTTCGACGCTGTGTACGCTTTCATGACTTGGTTTCCCGGCGGCGAGGGATGGACTTCGGCTTCACTGCCGACGTACCATACTTCCGGGAGGAAGAGGGATGAGTGGCCTGGTCGGGGTCTGTAGTGGGTTTTGAAGAGCTCGATGAGCGCTACTGCTGATGTGCAGTTTGCTGTCATGGGATCGGTTTTGGAGCCGTGCGAGAGAATGAGGATGTCTGTGTCCTGGAGGATGGGGATGGCGGCGCTGTAGTCTTTGTATGTCCATTCGGAGCCGAATTTGAGGTCTTGGATTATGGATGGGGAGTCTGTTTCTAGTTCTGCTTTGAGGGCGGTGCCGAATGCGCCAGAGGAGCCGGTCATTGCTATTCGACGTGACCGGATCGAGCAAGAGGTGCCGATTATCCAGTCGAAGGCACGGAAGCAGGAGCCGATGTAGGAGGAGGGGTCGACGTGATGCATGGCGTGGTATTGGGGACCTACGACGAAGGAGTTGGGGTCTTTGGGGACGACGGTCGGGTAGGATTTGTGGTTTGAGTCGCGGCCTTCGAGGAAGGCTACTACAAGAACTCGGACAACTTGGAAGATCGTGACGAGGGTGAAAAGTTCTTGTGAGAGGAGGCCTGGGCCGGTGAGGTTTACGGCTTGGGCGATGCGGTAGCCTAGCCATGTGCCGCATAGCTGGCAGGATAGCTCGAGCGGTAATTCTATGAGCATGTTCTGGATGAGGTATCTATTGTTGAATTTGAGTCGGCGATTGAAGTACAAGTGGTGTACTTCGTGGAGATAGCCTATCTGACGCAGGATCCAATATTGTGATTTCGAAAATTTGTGGAGCGCGAAATGCGCAACGTCGAAGAAGAATGATCCAGCAAAGTAGAGCCAGAGACTGGATAATATCACCATCCACCATGGAGATCCTAATAGGCCGACAAGAGCGTAGGATATTATGTTTCCGGGTAACCTTGTAGCTCCTTCTGAGAAACCCTCCCACGTTAACAGCTGTGACGTCTCCATATTGAAAAAGTATCGTAGTGAGGCTGGCGAATAGATATTCCAAAACCCTTGAATCAAACACGTGCGATGGATGAATGAACTGCTCAGTAATGCGGTCTTTGGTGCTAGAACACGCCAAAAGACGGAAAATATCCAGAGTCTGGCTGCCCTCACATCCACCAGCAGTCCAGCGAGAAGAGCGAACTTATTGAGAAGGTCAGGCCAGAACCCCACGATAGTTCGCTGTCCAAAATACCTCCGTAGTTCGATGGCGTCGTCCAAGATCTTGCCCAGATGTTTCAATTTTCCGGAGACCCCCAAAAATACCCCGGGTGGGTTGGTTTCGTTTCAAAAACAATTCAGAGTTCGATCGCGTTCGTAAGATCCCCGGAATGTCCAGCTCAGATCGCCAAGATTTAACGGAATTATATCAAATAGGATCGGATTAGATAAATAGTATCCCCAAGAAGTAGAGGCCAAAAATTAAGCTTGATAAATGTCCTGTATGTCGCGACCGCGAGTGTGAGATCTGGTCTGAACTGGTTTGGCTGATGTGAGAGGCCTGACGTGACTGATCGATGGATGAACTGGTCTGTGAGGCGCAGAAAGGTTGAATTGACGCAATCCAACAATCCAGTTGAGGTGGCCGATCTGTTCTTTACAGTTGATAATCCTTCCAGTCCCGCGACCAGGTCTTGGATATCAATTAATTCTGTCCTTTTCTCTCGATCCTAGGCAGAAGCGCGCCTTGTCTGTGTCGCTTCGCAATAATGCAGTGGGATGCAGCGCAATGCAAATTGTTGAGCGGGATCGTGGTGTACTGAAGGATCTGTCTGGTTCCTCCGTCCGTGGGCCGTACACACTGACATACACGGTCTGTCCTGTTCATCAAACCTGAGACCCGAGACACAGCTACAGTTCGGGACGATGGTGGCAAACGGCGGGATGGTCTGGGTGCTCCAACGTCAATTGTCTCTCATAATTGATTGGGGAGAGTGCCCGTGTCTGTGTGGGCAGGAGGATGGAGGAGAGGATCGTATTGTATGGTCTCGTAATGTAAGATGAGAGAGTTGAAGAGGGGAATGGAATGGAAGGATGGATGGAAAAGCGACAGTTTGTTGCACAGCCCAGCGAAATCTGCGCAATGAATGCTTATCTGCATCTGCATGCAAGTTCGTTCGTTCGTTTGCGCGCGTTTATTTCCTACACGAAGCATCCATGCACATGTCTATTTCCATGCGATCGAGTAGGAAGGTGAGCAAGGCAAGACTGGGGCGCGAGACTCAAGATTCAAGAAT
The DNA here is from genome assembly GCA_020726505.1 of Leptodontidium sp. MPI-SDFR-AT-0119. Lineage (NCBI taxonomy): Eukaryota > Fungi > Ascomycota > Leotiomycetes > Helotiales > Leptodontidiaceae > Leptodontidium > Leptodontidium sp. MPI-SDFR-AT-0119. Next base: position 591,573 of record JAHLEZ010000021.1, read on the forward strand.
GAAGACTAGGCGGTCGCGCACAAATCCAATCGAATTCTCGAAATCCAACGCTGAGTTGAGGGTCACGTGTGTGTAATTTCGGGGCTGCTGAGCCACCTCCCTTCGGGTTCTCCAGCCCCTGAAGTAAGGATTCCACTCCACTTCATTTCGTAACGGCGGCGGTTGAGTTCATACCGAATACGATGGGATAAACGAAGTTGGCTTAGCTTGATACGATACGGTACCCATGAAGATGAAGATGAAGATCCTTCAACTCATCGCGGTTCCACTGTTGATCGGGTTAATGATGACATAGCTCGCATAGCTTTCTTGGCGAACCAAAAGAACATCTTGTTACAGTAGCTATTAGGTCGAAACAGATGAGTTGAGGGAGGATGAATGACGGGTTAGGGTTGATACTCAACCAAATAACGTTATGTAATTTGATGAATGATTGAGGCGTTGGCCCATCTTCGTATATTTGCTCGTTCAAAGTGAGAATAAATCACAAGAATAAGGCTTGGGGTGAGACAGTAGAAATACTTACCAGTATGGAAATCATAAATATTCTTTTCTGGTCAAAAGGTTACATACGAGTATATTTATCTTCAAAAGACAAATTGTGTTACCAAGAGATGGGAGTTGACGAGTGTCAACACCACTAAGAGAGGTTCACAGAATGCTCAAATAGAACGACCAACTCTTGACTACATGCATGCATATAAACTCTCATCCATCAAAATTTAGGCCAAGATTTATTTCCTCCGCATTGGTTCGTCAAGATCTTGCGATCGATGTGTTCCTGACTAGTCGAGTCATGTCATGTCTCTCCCCTGCCTTGCCCAGCCCTGTCTCTGCCCAGGAACGCCCAGCCTCAGAAAAAAGCTTCACTTTCAGATCTTTTCTTACTTGGGCGGGGGAGGGGGTGGATGGGCTGCTGGTAACACGGGTGCATCCCATCTCATCCCATCCATAATCGCATGTCATCGAAGCATGTCATGATCCTGTATCCGGATTTTCTCATCCATCCTAATTCATGCCTTCAATGCGACCACATTTAGCCGTAAGCCGGGACTCCCGTATCCGCAAGCCTCGTTGCAAAGCCCACTCACTCACTCACTCACTGCAACTGTACCGTACCGTACTCAACCCCTGAGATCTCAGAATGAGACACAAGTGAGTGGGTATTTGAAGGAAGAAAAATATCTCACTCACTTCACAGCACGGGTTTCGATATGAGGTTCCGCCATGCCTTTCCACGTTTCCAAAGTTAATTTTGTAAAATTGTCATATAATTATGACAATTAAATATACAAATATTGTATATTTTTTTTTCCATCCACACTCTCCCCCCTCGCCTCCCCTTCAACAATTAACAACAAGAAACACCACTACTAGCACCACCGCCACAATAAACCCTCTCCAACACCAAAATCCCCTCTTCAGCATAAACGCCCTCCACACCTTGCGGATACAATCTCAACACAGCCTCCGCAATATTCGCCACGGTACCCGGATCCCAAAACCCTTCTCTCCCAATCATCCCACGAAGTAAATCAATCGCTTCCTGTCGGACGAAGATATCTGCTGCGTTCATCGCCGTGAAGTATAGACAGGGGATTACGCCCATGTCTGCGGAGAAGGTTTGTTTCTGTTCTTGTTTTTGCCCCTGCTGTTGTTGAGTTGACGATAATGATGATGAGGATGAGGAGGAGGAGGATGTATTAATTAACGTCCTGCAAAGCTGCAGGATTTTAGTGAAAGACGGTGTTTGCGACAAGCGGAGTGTATTGTCATCGCTGCCAGAGGAGTTCGCATTGACAGCTAACATGAGCGTCGTCGTCTGATAATGCAGTCCCAGGATAAGACTTAATCGTAAATCCTTCCTCATCATATCCTTCCTAACTCGATTCGAGAACCCATCAAAAGCTTCTTTCCACTCCCCAAATCGCGTTGCGATGTATGACAAGAGCTGTTGTTTCTGTTTAGCTGAGTATTGAGATGAGGCATTGGTATTAGTTATAGTGATAGTCAAAGCGTAAAAGAGTCGAATTTCAACATCCTCCAAAGCGAGCATAGCTTCTTCCAGAGTATTGAATTTCATCTGGATCTTCTCATCTTGTCCGTCACGATCTGTCATCATTCCAGTAGAGTTGGAAATGACCATCTCGGGTTTTCGAGAGTTCAGAAATGCAGTTGCTTGCATATCCAACCTCCTGAAAACATCCACCAGAACGGCTCTTTCACTCTCAACGCCCCTAACTGCAAGAAGCATCCACTCCCTCAGCAATTTCAATCCGTTCTCCAGATGTTGGAGCGCTACACCGTAGTTTCCGATGATGTTCTCGAGACAGATGAAGAGCACGCAGCAGGTCAGGGTTATGATGTATTGCAGGTCTGTGATTTGCCGCCGTTCCTGGTGGTCTCGAAACTCCTCCTGCTGACTGAAAGTTGATCCCATTCCAGCCCTCCCCATCCTCTTTCTCTTCCCCTCAACACCCCTCTCACAAAGCGCCCGAATCGCTTTATTATACTGTCTCAAACAAACCAAATTCTCCTCCCTCCCCCGTCCCATTCCCCCAACTCTCCCACCACAACACCCAACCTCAAACCCCTTACTTAAAGCCAACACACCCCTCAAAACCGCATCTTGGGTCTCGCACAGCATCGGCACAAGCTTGCTCCAGAACTCAGAGCGGTGATTGAATCCCATGAGGGAGAGGCTGGCGTGGCTGAGGAAGTAGTCGAATGTGCGGTTTATGGGTTCGCTGCGGGGTGGGCGAGCGTTCATTTGTGGGATTGTTGAGCCAAGATTGTTTGAATAGCTGGATGTGCTCGTTTCCTGAGAAGTGGTGGTGGTGATGAATTGGGGTTGATATTGATGTTGGTATTGATATCCAAGACATACCCTCCCAGTCCTAGAGCAGCGGATACATGAAGGATAGGTTTCGTCGCATTTAACGTGACGGATTCTGTGGGATTGTTAGACCCTCATCCTTCATTAAATATAGTACGATGTATTTGAAAGGCATTCTATACTTGCAAGTCCGACATCCATTCCTCGACTTTGTCCCGATATTTCGAGTGCGTCTCATGCCTGCCAGCTCAGTCGTAATCTGAGGCATAATGCCTAATTCTGATTCTGACATCGATTCCTTCAGCTTTAGAATAGGCTGCCTTGTCTGTCTTGGTATGATCATGATAACCCAACAACGTAGAAGCTAGACAATAATCAAGCGCTGCTACCGTGATGCCATAACGTCTTCAGGTGTGTTAGAATTCTCAAGGTGGGGACAAACAACGGAAATATTCAGAGCGAATTCAGATTACGCGGCCAGCCCTCATCTCATCTCGTCGCAGACTTTACACCCCTGGATTCGCTTGCTTGCTTCAAGGTACGGAGGTTAGAGGTGTCTCGGCTGCCTGCGCCGCTGGGCTGTGATGCTGACATGGACAGAAAACAGGATGACCCGACTCTGAGCAATGAAAGGGCTGCAATAGAGAATGCTTGTGTAACTCTTACATTTGAATCAAGGATGACCATGCTGGAGATGGGTACGAGAGGGCAAGAGCACAACTACCTAGAAGTCATAGAAGTCACTTTGTACTGTCAACAAGCACAGTATCAAGAGAGAGAGAGAGAGAGATTGACGAGATGTTCATTTGAAGGCCACTGCTCAATCACGTCATGATCAAATCAATATTTCAAGATGCTTGCATGTTTGTATAGCCATTCTATACGGAAGTATCTCATCCATCAATCCCCCAAAGCCATTTCTCATTTCCCTTCCTTGAATCCATGCGCGCGATCGAGCGACCTTCCGAGTAGAACGCCTTGCCTTTACACCCGTTGATCAAGAACGAAGTGGTATCCTCAGCAAAAAGTGCGCCTTCTAATTACAAAGCAGACCAAGGGGTGATGAACGCCAGTGCTATGCTAGAAGCAAGAAAATAAATCGTGTACCATGTCAAATGAAATCTATGGCTCCCAGAACATGAAAAAAAAGAGTTGCAATTCAGGTACGAGACCAGAACCTTCGAATATGCTCGAACGTAAGTCGAACGATCCAACCACATAAGTCGCACGGTTGAAGGGTTATGCCCCATCCACCGCAACGCTCTCATCAAATTGCATATGGCTTCCCTTGTTGCCAATGATTGCTCGATCCGATGCATCTCGGAACTGAGCCCCGGCAGGACGGCGTCGCAGCTTTGCCTCTGGAGAAGGGTACTCTCGAGCCAAATCAACCACATCAGGCGCAGTCTTTCTCCATTTTGCAGAGGCTTGCCCGTTCTCGGCGATGTGGCTCGAAGGCCTCTTGGTATTGCTAGGAGAGGATGGTGTTGTCTTGCCCCGGGATCTGTTCGCGGCTGTCATCATAGGCTTGGGGACTACCACTGGTGGGGAGGAAGACAGTAAACGAACACTTGGCGGCCCTGTCCGTGGCGTCCCTTGGAGAAGCATTTCATCATCCTCATCCTGCTGGGAATCTGCCACGACACCGTTGTGCGGTCGTCTCGGATTTGGATCGACTAGCTGAACATCATCGTCGTTTGAGACGACATCAAAACCATTCGACTCTTCTGCACCTTGTTGAGGGCCGATGTTGTCTGCAACCTTTGCCTTTCCGCTGCTGCGATGCTCCGGGTCTTTGTTACGTCTCCTTGGGGCACGATAAGACTGATGCTGGTCTTGTTTTTCCTCTTGGCTACTGTTTACCAAAGGGTGATGGTTTAGGATAACCTCGTCTGAAGATTCCTTTCGCGAAGATGGTTTGCGGGGAGATTCGAGGATTTCAACGGTGTTTTCGGTACGGGAATGCTTTAAACGCCGAGAAGGCTCCTGTAAAGGAACGGAGGCCTTACGCTTGTTGGCCTTGCTGGTGTGGGTTGGTGTCAATCCAGCGTATTCTTCGTTGCCATCCAAATCTTGAGAATCATCGATGGTGATAGGTTGGGATTCGGTTGATTTGACGTTGGGCGATCCTCCCCCAATACCATTCTCCTCGAACCCAAGAGCTTGATTGATTGTCGATTGAGCCTGGTTGAGTTTTGATTGTGCCTTTGCAATAATTCTGGTCAGCATGCTAGGAGCCCTCCGGGAGTCTCCACGCACCTCATCACGGTGTGACTCAACTGCGTTCGACTTGGATAAACCGGCTTCGGTAAGAGCATCTACGCCAACTTTGTCCAACAACTCGACTGAAGGTGCTGTTGCCTCTTGACGCTTCTTCGACTCCTCCGAGCGTGATTCCTTGGCTTCTAGCATGTGCTGAACATTCTCCGGGTCGGGCGATTCTCCAACACTCTTAGTTGCTTCTCGCGATGCAGGTTTGGAAGATGATGCCGACGCCGATTTATCACCAGCTTTAGCTTGCTTACTCTTAGCTTTATCCTTCCTTGAAACTTCGGCTTCCCGGGTTTGTCCCCTTTGAAGACCAAAGAGCAGGTCGCGGATGTACTTTCTCATTTCCGACGCTGACCGCCAGCCGCTGAAGTCTTGCTCATTCTGCTGCAAGAGATCACGGACGAATTCGTCTGGCCGCTTCAAAAACTCCTCGATATAAGTGAGAAGGAACAAGCCACAGTCGCAGTGATTGTCTTGTTGAGGAATGTTCCTGGCCGTCGTGCCCAGGGGACCAGGATCGTCGATTTCGATGTTTTTCTTTGCTTTAATCTCTTGCAGCAGGTATTTTCTGAGGTTGGTGCAGGTTGGAGAATGTGTCAGCCCCAAGGAATCCAGTGTAATGATACGTGGCTCGTCGGGGCTGTATCTTCGAGGTGCAGGAATTGACTTCCGCTTACCTTTCTTGGTTTGAAGTGGTTGTTGTTCCATCAGATCTGATGCAACTTTCGCAGGCGGTAGGTCCAGATCCACCATCTCTGTGTCTCTCTGATCCCCCGTGGGCCCAGAAAGGCTCGGGGCGGTAGGAGGTGCATCGACACGAGGCTTTTCGGTGGTATCATCCTCTAAAGTCATTTCCTTCATTTCGGTATTCACCTCATCAGGGAGAGTCTTTGCTAGAGACTTTAGTGGCGATGGTATCGATTGCCCTTCAGCTTCGGCTGTATTTGATGGGGCTCCAGCGTGACTATTCTTGGCATCCTGTGAGGTCGCCTCCTCAGTGGGCGGTTGCTTGAGGAGCTTTGGGGCATTGCAGATAATGGCAACATACCAATGAACAGTTTCGTTCACCGGAACCACGATGTAATCGTACTTGAGCAAATCGATCTTGGCGGTCCATCGTTCAACAGCTTCATAATTGATTCCGCCAGACTTCCCTTTAGCATGCTTGGTCAGCCTTTCGTAGAAGAATGTGTTGGTAAAGTAGATCCGACTAGCCAGCTCAGGGTTTTCCTTCCCGAGGCGGTCTTCAAGCCAGCGCAGATAGAAGACGATTAAGTTATCGTTCAAGAACTCTCCTTCATCGAGTCTCTGAATGTCTTCCATGTCCACGGAGGCCTTGTTTTTCCCGTCAGGGGGATAAATAACCGAACTTCGCCATTTCTCCTTTGTCACCCAGTCTGGGTTCTGAAAAGTCCATCGTTCGGGTTCGGGGCTTGGTGATCGCGGTCGTTGACGTGATGATAGGCGGGACACAGCGTGTGTACCCCCCTGGGTTGTAATTCTTCCAGAGGAGCGAGTACCATGAGAGTCTGCTCCGTTGGGTTTAGTACTACTGCTAGTGGTGCCATAAAAGCCTGTTGGCGAAAAGGTAGCAGCATTAGAAGTTTGCCGAACTTCCCCAGCCTCGAGAAGATCAACACTCTGAGAGAGGCCTCTCATCTCCTTTGCAACACCCTTCGATCGGGTCCCCCTTTCAATATTGCCATCTCGTTGACCCACGCCATTTGCGTTTGCACTCGGTTTCGTAGCACCCTGAGCTTGAGCACATTGTACCGCAAACAGTTTCTCGGACCTTGCTTTGGCCAAGCGTATGTCTTCTGGCTCCTCTTGTGGACTTGGTCGATGCCTTTTGACATGGGCTGCTGTTTGATCTATATGATGGAAAACTTTTCTCAGATGATCCCTGAAGCACGAACAAGTCAGCTCCAAAAAAGAAATTAGGATAAATTGAATACTGACTGTGTTTTGGGTAGCTTCCTGAGAGTGGGGTCAAGACTGTTAAGATTCTCAAATAACCGTTGACAATCATCAGAGTTGTTCATCTGGATATAGATCTGGATAGCCCCAGCGGCTCTCTGTGTTCTGGACTTGTGGAAGACTACCAAGTTGCCCGGATTGGCAATTTCGACAGATTCAATCTCGGTCGAAGGAAATTTGAAGACCAATTTATTGGAAGCGTCATAGAAAGAAAGTAAATTCTCCGACTTGTTGAGTGCCATAGTCCAGCGTGACATTTGATCTGGAGGAAGCCATCTCTCATTGGCAGATAAAACTTGATGCACCGTGTAGGACTCTTCTCCATGAATATTTCGAGGCTTTCTCCTCGAAGAACTCGAAGAGCCATAGTGGACAGGTATTATGTCAGGATTTTTCGATATTTCGTCCTCACTAAGATCTTCCACGTGAATTGGAAATTCTTGACTTTCTTCCTCTCCACGCTTGATGGGTTGGCTCTTCTTCAACAGTCGCTGCGCTGTGTTCGCATGCTCCGTGTTTCCGTACTGATCAGTGGATAGTTCATCTCGATCGTCTTGAGACAGAAGACTGTGATCCTCCTCAGCGCGACTGTTCGTGCGGTTTACTTGCTTCCTCTCCCTCGAGCCCTCTTGGTCCCGTGATGAAATGGGATTTGAGGGAAAGTAGGGTGATAATTCTGCAATCTCCAGAGGGGGACTATTTGAGGTCCTGCTGTTGCCATTTGCCTTCTGCCTTGGCGGCTTCCGAAAAGCAGAACCTTGATATCCCGGAATTTGGACTTCCACTTGACTGTTTGACTTCCTGGACGGTGTAGTCTTGGTGATGGTGACTTCATCATCGGAGATACGGTCATTCCTATCTTCCCTGGCATTCTGGTCAAAGCTATCCCTGTTGAACCGTTGACTGCCATTGGCGACGGACGTGCTGCTATCCGTAACACCGTTTCTGTTGCGTGAACGTGGTGGTTTCATGCTTCTATCCACGTTCCGGGCTTCTTGTAGGCTGGCGTCCCTTGTCCCAAAAGTGGCAGATCCATCGCGGCCGTGCAGCGTTTGACTGTGACCAGATCTTGTAGAAGACGGCCCACTGAACTTCGAATTCGAATTGTATGACGATTGTCGATCAACATCGATGGGGGATGTAGAGGATCCATTATCAACTCGCCGTCTCTTGGCTGGATTCTCAACTTGTCGACGGCCGCGACTTTCATCGCTGTTCAAGTCGAAGGACTTCGGCATTCCAGGTCGTTGTAGTTTGTAGGGCGGGTTAGGATTTGGCTTTGAGGAACCTGCGAGTGTATTCACCGGCCTGGGGCCGCCATAGTTCATGGGCTTCGGCTTGAGG